>OY728130.1:1185215018-1186415018 GCA_963277665.1 Viscum album | reverse complement strand
AACTCTCCAATGCATTGGGTAACATGAAGGAGTGAAACGTTAAGGTTTCTTCGAAGAGATTTAGGGAATATAGTGTGGTGGGTATTCCAAATGTAACCAAGAGGGTTACTCCCTACGTAAGAATGTTATGAATGACTCAAGTTACATTTATGTCTTATGATTTTTATGAATTATGCATGATTTTATGAGGTATGTTAAAGTTCTTATGTTTTATGGGTAAAGTATGATTTCATTCTTATATAAACATGTACTCATGTTTCCTTTCCATATTTTTATATCCCTTACTGAGCTTTTTATGCTCATCCCAAGTTTTTTTTGAAATGTTTTTCACAGGTCAAGGGAAAGGTACATGATATGATGATAGTGTCAAGGAAGTGTCAAGAAAGAATACATGCTTTATTTTTAAATATGTTTTCGTTGATGGGAAAAAATGAACATTATGTTTTATGTAACCACTTTGGTTAAATGTGGAATGTAAGGCAAGTTTTATGATCTAATTATCTAAAACTCTAAACCTGAAAAGACCCTCAATGTGTAATCTTGTAATAACTCAAGATTAAGTAAGGTTTAAGGCTGGGGACTTATAGATACATAGATAATTGATCACCCCAATGCCTCTTTTTGGATATTGGAAACCCTATCTAGAATAACCCACTATGTAGGGGATTATAATTCCACATAAGTTGGTCATGATTATTCCAAACATACCACCAAAGGAAGATGATATGATAGAGGATTCTATCTCGAGTCTCATTGATGGACTTAGGAAAATATATTTGATAATAACCTATTTAGAGGATTAAAACCCTATCATGACAATTGAATTCCACATTATACCCACATAGGTATGGGCCAAGGAGAACCACCTAACTAAAACTGGTACATACTAAAAAGGTTTGGGGGAATTCACCCGAGATCATACTCGAGCTGAACTAAGAAGAAAGAGGGCTCCAACTGTCCCCTAAAAGAGTAAACGGGATGTCCCAATTGGGTACATGGACTATCTCACTAATCCGAGAACTACCCATCTATCATTATCTCATAGAATTCATTTATCATAAATACATGTCATGTCCCATATGGGTACATGGTGTATAGATGTCAGTTTAGCACATGCCATACCATCTAGTCTATACCATGTACTTTATCCCATGCTTGCGACCTCAGTGTGTGCCTATTTACAATGTTTATGGTTGATAACATTTCAGAAGTACATGTGGTGTAATCTACATCTCACAAAATGTAAGGGGTAGGCTGGAACTCGACTTGTGTTGCCTGCCCATCCATGTGTACCTTCTGAAGTACATGTCATGTGACCAACATACATGATGTGTGGAGCCACTTTAGATCCTATGATTTTACTCCCAATACACAATAATCTAACCACTATGGGTTACACAACCTATGACTTGGAAAAAACATCATTCAAGACCACATAGATTCCATGAAATTTACTCCTTGTAGACATCATTCTAGCTTTCAAAGGACCACCCTGAATATGGATCCACCATATGGTGTGTGATATTTAGTTTATTATGAAAACCCTAGCATCATCATATATAGGACTACATGGAATATCTTCTATAACTACCCAATTATTCTTCTATATTTATTATAGAATCCTCAATTCATAACAAAGTTATGATCTCACTTTTTCTACTGTAGGTTCCACAATGATTCTCAACTAGAATCAAATATCTAGTCTAACTAAATATTTTTAACCATTGATGGCCAGATTCAATTTGTATCCTCTAGTCAAGAAATTACCACCATCAAATTGTGCCACTATGACATTGTAGCCCATGAACCATGGGTCTCCGATCCAAACCACAATCACCCATATTCATTGATTCACCAGGATCTTGTTTTTGATCATAGTTATGAACCTAAATTATCAATATTTTGTTCTATAGATCAATTTTGAAATGACCTTCACCCAGATATTTTTCAATCCACTAGACAAATGTAATGCATAAAATGACTGTATAATGAAGGTGGGAGAAAAGTATAAAATACACTAGTAGAATCAACCCCTATCAGTGATTTGGTTAGAGTAAATTGTATTCCATTAAAAAAAGGAATGAGGAACCAATAAACAACAATTAAATGATAATATAAATTTGTAAAAATCCTAATAAGATAAAACTAAACCCTCAAGCATGAAGGACCTAAGAATGAATTTTTTGGCATAGTTGTTCCACATTCATCATGGTATAATAAATAGGGGAAATAAACCAACAAGAAAATTATTACATAGCTAATGTTTGGGTCATTTTATGATGAAGAATGGTTATGTTTTGTTGTCATGGGCAAGATCTATGAGCTCTATCAACACACTAATATCCAAAGCATGATCTATCATTAGTCTTGCATGAAAAATCCCCAAATGGAAAGTCTCCCAATCCCTAGGTTTTTATTATTCCCTATGGATTTAACATAAGTAGGTTTTTATATAGTATATTAGTCCATTAATATATAATAAATAAATAGTTTATTTATTTATTTTTTAAAATACTAATATGTCTATTAAAACAATTAAAATTGGTATTCACCAATAATGGTTATGTCGATCCTAGGGTAAAACCCACACTATTGATTTAACGATAGTTTATTATTTTTTATCTAAGGATGCATTCAAAATTGAATCAATTATTTTTGAAAAACTAAGTACACCTGATATAATATTATTAATGTTTTTCTTATAATAACAGTGAGGATTTTCAGGACATGGAATATTACTCCATATTAAGGATTTTATTTGAAAATATTCTTTAATATATTCCAAAGTATTACATGACAGAAATATAAACACTAAAATTTCTTTTACATTAACCATGCTATACTTTTATGTAATAAAACGTATATAATTTCATTCTATTGGCATTATTATCTATACATTTTTGAAAAATTGATAAAAAAAAGTGTATGTTCAGTTATAAATGGTCACATGAGAAAGAAAATGATTTTTTATTATGGTAAATTATCTGAAATTTTTAGTAATGAAATAATAATCATAAATTCTAACACAACGCCAACATGATATTTATTCAATTAAGTGATAAATAAAATACATGTCTTCAAAAATAATAAAATTAATGTAATTTGAATAAATTTTTATGTTACATTTCTTTTTTAGATAAATATAACATATTACTGATGTGTAAAAGGAATATATTTTAATTCCTTTGCAATAATGTTTTTTTCATTGTCAAATTAAATGAATATTATAAAAAATGACATTAATGATATTTTATGATAAATAAAATTTAATTAATCAATAAAATATTGAAAATGGAAAATTAGGATGATAAATTGATGAAATCATGCTAAATTCTCAATTTATGATCCAATTTTCACCTAGGATGTAAAATTATTACACTTTAATATTGAAAAGTTCATTAACGCGGTTAATGATTAAAAAGGTTAACTAAGTTGTTAATAAAAAATGATAAGGTTTAAAGGGATATAAAAACATATAAAATGTTTTTGGATGATTATATTAATACCATATATTCTTTATCATCAATAAATGTCAATTTGGAACCATTTTACATAAGATAGACACATATTGTATTATAATATTGCATGTATTTCAGAAAATTTAATAAATACTGTTTGATAAATTAAAAATATTTTTATTAAATGATTTAAAATTACTAAAAAAAATATTCATCCAATTCATTGGTATATTTTTAAAAAAATAGAAAATGGTTAATTTATATTTCAATTTTTCTATATTATCTATATTGACCCAAAACGTGTAAAATCTTTTTAATCACGGTAATTGTCAGAAAGGGTCAACATGGGTTTAAACAAATATATAAGGGTAAAGACCTAACCGTAACTTCTGAAAATTTTATTGGATGATAATATATAGACCTATACACCTCCTATATTCAAATTATATTAGTTTGGATCCTTTTTTCCATGAAAAATAACTAATATTTAATTAATATTATATGTAATTCCATGTGTGCCCCTCCCCTCACATATAATGGTAAAACTCCTCTCATATTCTATCAACACAATAAAAGAATATTAGTGTGTTGAGGACCTACCAAAACCACTTTATTAAATACATAAATATATTATATATGTCTTTTTAGGTATAATACCCACAATATATGGATAATGGTGTAAAGGAATGGACATTTTTCAAAAAATAGTTAAATATTTTTAGCCAACCGTTTTAGTTTTTTTATTCTTTAACATCCATAAAATATTTTTCAAAAATGATGAAATAATAACCAAATTATATATCATATAATTAGAATTTATTATTTTAATTTATTATCCTATATCCATATCTATCACAAACTGACCAATTGGGGCCTGGTTAGCCACTGATAAGCCATGCTTGACAACCCCAATACCATATCTAGTAGGACAAGGTCTAGATACCAGTGCCATGTATGATAAAACTCACACGAGAGGCCTTGGAAATGGGTAAATATAAAAAATATATATATATCTCTAATACCATACAATTATGAAATGTAAAATCAAACTGATAACCAATGCACGAAAACATCTAAATCATACAATCATAGTACAAAAAAGATTAGAATCTGATAAGGGCCAAATATAATCCCACCAAAAACAATAAATATTTATATCATGATATAAATAAGTGTTTTTATTAAAATGTGATTCATAGTATGAGCCTTAGTATTCCTACCCCTAATCAAATCATCATATTCTCTTAGTCATCGAAGAACCTTATCGAACTATTTTTCATATGCATAGGACACTACACATGTAGGAAGTTACAATGAAAGGGTGAGTAAAAAAATACCAAGTTTGAGACCCTAAATTCATAGAGAAAAATTAGTCAAGGGAATTAGATAGATCACCCCAATGGTATGTCAATAGAAGATATAATACGATCATCCAAATATACTCATAGTAGACACACAATCTTAAGGTATTGTCACAACCGTATTTCCTGCATAGGATTACTTCTCAAAGGTTCCATACAAAACCTACCTTAGAGAACACCCTCCATTAGTAAGGTAGAATAGATGGAATCCTTATGAGATGTCATGATCATCAGGTATCTATACAATGAGTATGTGTTGTAATTCTGGAGACAACAAAACATAGATGGGGATCCCACCCAATGACATGGGGTGTACTGACAACCCAATATAGATTAACCCAATAAGTATGGGATCAATTCCCACATAGTGTTTCTCATGATGGTTCTGAGAACCCCACATAGGGATGATGATGATAGAGTATCTAACTCAAGTCTTCATATAGGGATTCCAACAATACTATCTAAGACTAAAGTTAATCATATCATATCACCATCCTATACATAGGATGTGATTCTCCAATAAACCATGAGGGATAGAATAATGGTAACACACCCAAATGAAACCCATCCATGCTGAAGGGAACAAGTGGGTCAATCCTTGTTTGAAGATGTACATAGTATGTACTAGCAGTATATGGTGTGTCTCTTCAACACTGATTTGACACTTGTATAACAGCCCATGAACATGTCTGTGCTCAAGTATACCTAGTCGTGTCCATGTAACTGGCCAGCTCTATGTACCATTCCCTATCTGAGTACATGGATCATCCCATGTACTATGTAAATGTCATGAAACTGACCATTTTTATGTCCTTATATCTTCTAGGATACGTTTTGATCCATTAGTTAAGGGTCACACAACATGTGATATGATTCATAGGGTGTGTGATATATTTACTCTACATGAAAACCCTACCTCTATGGCTAGGTCCCCACACACACTATGATTTATGATTACGTATTGGGTAAAAAAGGATTTCTAGAAGCCTAGGTTTACTCCTCTATGCAAGCCTGCACAACCGCTGCCTTCGGTTCTTCCACTGATCTCACCCATAGATCCCAAATATAGTCTAACCAATCCTTACTAAATTAATGTAACATGAATGCACAAAAATAAATTATTAGTTAACCAATTCATTAGTTGATTGATTTTTTTATAGAAGAATAATATAATAGGTATAAATCCACATAAAACAAATTTCTTACCTCTGTATGGATCAATTTCTCATGAAGACTGAATCTGTATCATAGTTACTATTGAGATCCTTGATTTCCATTGGCTCACCGATCGCCAAGGCTTGATTCATTAATTCTCGACCACATAAAATCATACACTTGATTCCCTCCAAAATTACAAGGTTATGAGTCCAGCCCTAAAAAATGTGGTTATAAATAAGTTTATATAGAATTTTATTTCGTCATTGAGTCAAAAAATAGAAATAAATTAATTTATTAATTAATTTATTATTTACAAATTAAATGAAAATTTCAAAATCTCCCAAGACAGAAAATATTATCTGGAAAATAGTAATAAAATTCTCTAAATTCAATAGTGGCTTTAGATTTCTGATCTAGGTCCCCGTTTTGAATTCATTCATCTTATTCAAGAAAAATTCATGCAACATAAATAATATATTTTATATATTTTAAACATTGATTCTAGTCTCACCAGGCCTCAGAATCATGCTATATATCTTTTCTCCATCTAGAAATTATTACAGGATATATTGAACAAAATTACATGGAAAAAATAGAGACATTGAAATCCCCTTATTCTATAAAATGCGAAACAAAATAATCATTAGTGTGTGTGGTAGATTATTGCTTTTTTAACACACTGTTGTGCTCATATTCATTATGTAATTCACACGAGTGTTGATTAGACTATAAATTTATAGTCCCAAAATACACTTACTAATAGTTTGAAGTAAAAGAGGAATGTGGGTTTGAGCCGAAAGAGATCACTCATAGGAAAAAAACCTTTGGTAATGATTCATCTCTTTAACTATTCAAATTTTATTTTTAATAATGATAAGTAATTTGAACTTATAATAGATAAAAAAGAAGGTATTAAAATTAATTTCTTAACTCTTGATAGAAGATATTCATACATTTATCTTAGGATTATCCTATGGATTTAGCTGTGAATCAGTGAAAGATTCAATAATTGGTTTTAGTGAAACCAATTGCATCTACACATGCTACAACTTTCCCATGGTAAGGGTATAACTGACAAAAATGTTGAATTACACATGGATTTTATTTAGAATTTATCATAGGCTAATGGTCATAGTTTTTCTCTACTCTAATTGGGTTATGTTCATTCAATTAAACATATTATTGTCAAGGTTGTGAAAAATAATGTGATGACCAAATATTTTTATCCGAATTACTAGCTATAGGGTTACCAATTTATAATCTGTTGAATCATTCAGCTAAAAGACACCATCACTCTTGACCCCTAACCCAAGGTATATTAGTACCACATACTGGTGTTGATCAAAATCAGATAAATACTAAACATACAATCCATAATCAAGAAATAGTTAAGAAATATACAATCTAGGATGAAAATAATTAACAACCAAGATCAATTAATTTAAAGTAAAAGGTATTTATTACTACTATTAATGAACTGATAATATAGGTTATGTTAAAGGGTTAACATTAATAATTTTTTAGAACTATTAAAGGACACCTTTATGAATGCTTTTTAGAACTATTAATAGACCCTTTTAATATCTATAAAAAGGCACTGATAATGGCCATAATGATGAAGTGGATTTTTTTCATGCCCCCCATATAAGCATTTCTCAGCCCCACCCCCTTTATCTACGCTTCCCCTACTCCTTTATCATCACTTTGGATTGTCCCAATCCTAGGACACACCCATTCCTCCAGTGATTTTAAAACTAGAGACCTCTATATTATACAAAAACACCTATTCCACTCCAATATAATATTTCATTTTAATGTTTATAGTATATCTATTTATTTATATATGTTTTGTTATTTGTTTTATCCAAGTATTTATATATTTATATATATATTTATATATATTTATTAAATAAATATATATTTATATATAAATATATGTTAAAAGGTATATTAACCTTAGAAACCCTTAAAAAACACAAAAATAATAAAGAACCTTAAAAACACTAAAACCACTTTAAACATTGAATTTATGCTAACTTAGGATTCGAGAGTCTGTTTTAGCTCAACAATTAGTCAAATCAAACCTCACAAGATGATATTAGATATGATATATGGAGCATGATGAATAAACACCTAGATCAGATGTTATATCCATTTCAATTTTAAGAAACAGAGTTCGGTAATAAAAACCTTAGTTTTATAGGCCTTTTGAGCATTTCAGGGGTTTAAATACTAGAAAAAGCTCTTAAAACATAGTATATGACCCTTTATGTTATATATATCACTACATGATTCAATTTGATATGTTGTAGAGGCCAAATGGACACCCGGTCAAATGTTATGGTCATTTGAAGTTTGAGTTAAATTTATAATCTTTTTGAACCAGTAATATATTTTAATCCTTTCATTATCAAAAAATATAAATCTCATGTTGTTTTATCTCATTTTATAAACTGAGACTTGACTAGTTGTGGAGATGAAACGAAATATCATATAAAATGTTGTTATCTTTTTAGTGTTTTTATGGTTTTAGGGGTTTTTACATTAGAAGAAATTTCAAACAACCATAAATTCTTAATCAGATGTTTTTTTGGCTCTACCATATAGAAAATTAAATATTGTGATAATATTTATGCCACAGTGACTCAAGGAAACCCTAGATCACCTATATTCATGATAGAAATGGTCCATGAAGCCTCAACGTACCCATAACTTATGATATGAGTGTTCGTTAATGTAATATATATATATATATATATTGAAATATAAAATTTAATATTGATATTAAAAAGCACTGATGGGGGTGGGTGGGGGTTGGGGTTATCAGAACATTTTAAAAATAACTAATAAATACAACATTTTTATCAACACTTTTTTAAAAGTGTGGATAAATGGATCCATTTATCAATGTTTTTTTTGAAGCGTTGATAAATTAATATTTTAGAGGAACATTTTTACTATCATTGATAAAGGGGGAACCCTTATTAGAACATTTTTGCATGCATTGATCAAGGTCCCCCTTTAACAGTGATTTCTCTAGTACTGAGAAAGGTGTTTTTCTAAAAATCTCTCTTAGCAAGTGCTGTTAAAACCCTAGTGGGGGATACAAACATTTTTTAAGTATCGGTAGGTGTTGAAAGGGTGTAGATTAACAAAAAAATAAAAACAATTCTACAAAAAAATTAATGAAATCCATTAAAATGGGTCTGGTCAGAAAAAATATGAAAATGAGAGAAAATTATGGATAAAAAAAGTGAAAAATAAAGTATGGACAAAATTATATACATAGAGTAAAGCCTAAAATATATATATATGTGCTGAAATTTACACAATATTTAAGTCAATCACATAACAAACTAGATTGCGTGACCTCCCTCAGAAAATCTGCACATTATGTAAGTTTATTGAACATTGTGTATTTGAGATCCATAATTCCCTTTGAAAAACTGGTCATCATAATTTTTTGGGTGAGCCTTCAAACATTACCAGTTATAGAATCTTTCCATGATGTCAATGTGATTCAATTTTAGTGATATTTTGATATTTGAAACATGCAGTTCATGTAATGAATGTAAACATCTTGTACATGGATTCACATCATGTAATTGATTCACATACATGTATATGGATTTACAAGAATGTTGTGACTTAGGTATACACATCGTGTATTATTTACACTACCTATAAAGATTTTTTTTTCAATTTTTAATAATTTCTTACTATATGTATAAAATTACTTATTCCTTTACTAACAAACATGAACTTAGTCAAATATGGAATAAATCATGAATACACCTCAAATAGATGTATCCAATTGGTATATATAATTTATTCTTATCAAATTCTATAGCACTAGAACAATTTCTTGTCCTCAAGAAAAAATATACTCAATAGAAGTTTTTAGAGATTTTTTTTATTATAAGATACATTCATTACTAATAACAGAATATAATTAAGTGGAAGAAGAAAAAATTATTCCACCAAAATAAATCCATATGAGAAAATTAGTCATGCCTTATAGTTCATTTATTTATGAAGATTAATTATTATTTTAATTAAAAATCTATAACTATTCTTTAAATAATATACCCATATTGCAATTTAACTTATAATAAGTTTTATATCATCCTCTGAGGTAAAATTACACTTGATTTAGGCTAAAACATTGAACAAATGTTCTTAACGATAGGCTTTCAATTATTATAGAATATCCACTTTCTAAAGGAAAATAAAAAATTAATCACTAGGGTTTTGAAAAAAGGGTTCAAATAAATTTATGGTGATGAGTAGGTTAGAAAGTATTAAAAATGAAGCTCCAAAGGATGGTAAGATCGAAATTAAACTCCATGAAAGTTTTAAATAGTGAAATTAAGTGCCTTCTATTATAAAATGATTATCTATTCCCAAATGGAACAAGGTGGGTCTATGATTATTTCAAATACGTATACAAAATATACCATATTCCTTCCTTTTTCTTTTTGTTTATTTTTTTGTAAATCATGTTTAAGGTATGTCTCACATCCATCCGCTTACCACATATGATCCATCATTAGATGCCTCTCTATAGTAATCGTGATTTTGACCTTTCTAATACACAACCCAATATATTTTTCTTTTTTCCTTCCATATATTTTTCAATGGAACATCGTAGGATTTGAATGTTCCAAAATTAACCATAGACCATATCATATCAGTATCATGAATGTTCTAAAATATATATCCTTAATAAAAAAATATCATTTCCATTAGCATTGAAACACCACCACACTTTTTCAAAGTATAATCATCTAACATACGAAGATCAAGGTAAGAAGGGATAATAATCTTCGAAAGTCTCCATATTGAAATGGCTATTGTGGATGTTATGCTATAAATAAGGAAGGATGCGCATTTGGATCTCGGAAAATAGTGGCTCAAAATAATTTCTTCAATCAGTTTAAAAATGTATATATTCATTAATATAATCAAGAAGATCTCAATGATAGTTCTAATAGGTTTACTTTCCCCATTTATATCTCATGAAATATGCTCATAAAAGAATATGACAATGTATATATGGAATACTTTTGGTAATGGGAGTATATAAAATAACGTGCAATAAATCTAGGTATAAAAACTAGTAATAATTCAATATAAGTAAATTATAATAATCTAGATTTAGATTTAATTTACTAAAACCAGAAATCATGATAATAATATAAATAGTAAAAACATGGATTTTATGAATTTATAATCTTAAATTGTAATTTATTTAAATGAATGCAATGAGATTTCAGGTTTTAAGCATGATTTTAGTGAAAAATGTCTCCTAGATGAGTGAAAATATGAAATAATCCCATTGAATTTACATGAAAACACAAGAAATACTTCACCATACTTAAAATAATTTATTATACACACTATTCATAGAAATCATTATATAGGGGATATTAATAACAACATAGAAAAAAACTTAAATTGAAATTTGAATTTCAATTGGGAATTGAGAGATCCATCTAGTGAATGTCATGCCATACTGAAACTTGTTTTATTTTGAGAGGAGATTGTGTGACCTATAATATTTATTAGAAATAATAAAACTTTACTAGATTAAAAAATATCCAAAAAGGGTAAACCAATTTTGAAGTATTAAAATGATTAGGTGCATATAGTCAAAACTATGACAAAACATTTCTGAGAAATGAAGATTTTTTAAAAAAATTATAATAATGAATGACCTTTGAACAAGAATTATATTCTAGGGAAATAAAATATCCTAAAAACATGATATAAATTAAAGAATAAATTATGGATTTCATCCCATAAATCACTAATCATAATGATTTCATCTAGACTCATTTCTATTCAGGTGAATTTGAGGGAGATGAAACACCCTTATTGAAAGTGTAAAAGGTAAATTTCTAACAATTTCAATTAAACATGAGCAGTGGTTCTTAACCTTTTAGAGTCTCAATCGATCTATAAGGGAAAAACTTAATGACTTGGTAAAGACCCATCCATCAGGATTTTATCCTTTTGGGGAATAATTTAAATCGATCATGAATAATAGAACATTATCCATTGGAATTACGATTTGATGAGTGATTCATTGGTCATGTAAATTACTTGTTTTTCATGAAAAAGTATATAATTCTTATAGGAATCCTTACTACATTCTTCTAGCTCATCTTGTTGGAGATTTCTGACATCTTCAGCTTTCAGAGAAACCATGTTTAGTTTTAATTTCCCAAAAATATCGATGGTCTAATTATATTAGAATATTTAATGGATTTTCATACAATAGTTGAACTAGTGTATTACTAATGGGTTTTTTATAAGCTAACAGATACAACTAAAGTGGATCATCTAGTTTGATACTCCAAAACACTTTACATAGGGTCAACATCTTCTTTAGGATTTGATTAATTTCCTAGTTATGCACTTCACCCTGCACTATTATTTAAGGGTGTTAGGCAGTACTTATGTGATGATGAATTCCATACTTTTCCTGGTATCCTTTCACAACATTATTGGTGTAGTGATTTCCTAGATCGCAAATGAGTAATTAGGGAAATATGTATATTGTTTGATATTTTTCCATAAAAAGATCATTTCTACTATTTTGTCTCATTAGTAGTGGATTCAGTTTCAACCTATTTTGAGATGTATTCAATTCACACTAGCTTTTATGACATACCATGAGAATTATGAAATATATTCATGAAATCAAATCCCCATATATTGAAGATTTGGGCTTCTTGGATGTGATTTCGAGGAATTTTGTTTCTTTTTCTTATAGTCCCTGTCCACTAGCATCAATCAAAAGTTTGAAAAAAGTTCCTTGAATCTTTATGAATCAGGGGACATAATATTACTATTAGAAGGATTTTTTCCTTGGTATGTTGTGTTCCATGATTTCCTCCTATTGGTGACATATGACACAAGTTGAGAACACTATTTTTTCTTTTTATTGGATGCCACACTACATTAATCCATCATCACAATACTTAATTTATATATGATCATCCTATTAGTAACATGTGGCTTCATCTAAAAATATTTTCCACTATTTATTGGTAAGATCAGGGTAGAGTGATTTCTTAGAGAGATAGACTAAAATATCTAAAAACCGTATTCGATCTAGGGTATTTATCATGAAAATAGATTCATTGTGGAATTCATAAATGATTTTAATATTATCATCATTATAGATGTTGGGCAGTGGAGGTTTTAATAAACTATCTACAATAACATTATTTGATTATTTTGAGTACCTGAATATGATGTCAAAATCATGTAGTAGTATGACCCATCATATCAGATGTGGTTTTGGAATCATTTTCTTGTAGATATTTAAGGACTGGATGATTAGTGAGACAACAAATTTAGATATTAAAATGTATGAGAAAAACTTTTCAAATTCATATATTACTACCATAAGTTCTTCTTTAATTATGGTATAATTTACGTTTCGATCATTATTTGTGTAGATCTTATAATAAATGTTAAAAAATATATCTATGACTCACTATCATAAGAATGAACCAAGAGTGAAGTCACCTGTGTACCCATTAATTTGACATCCATATCCTAATTTTATGAAATTTTGATAGAGGCGGCCCCTGACTATTCTTTAAGGTATGGAAGAATGATACACAATATATAGTGAAGTAAAAGATAGTCATGTTTGAAAATATGTTTATCATAGTCCGAGATACATTCTTAAAGGACTTTAAAAAGTAGTGGTTGAATCCTTTGTTTCCCAAAAATTGTTATATTCCTTTCACTGTGGTAGAATCTTTTATGTATTTTATTCCTTTTTTATAGATCCACTTACTTTCCATGATTTAATATTTTATATATAAGGAATATGCCTCCATAGACCATGAGGGGACATGTTTCCTAATTTAATACAAGGAATTATTCTTTATAGTGCTTCAAGACTACATCCAGATTACACAGGCATACCTCAAAGGATATTCAATATACCTAAAATTCATCTATGATGATTTATAAGAATAATTTCACAATATCATGGAATATATTCATTATTTATTTTTGAAAATTTTGTTGTGTATTACACATACCAAATTACATACATAGATTTTAAATAGTTTGAAAGGGATAAGTAAATGTTGTTTTGGAGTGATCATATGGATTTAATGTAATTTAATCATATCCTAAATATCTATCCATGAAAGAAAATAATTTGTTCCTTGCTTTTATTTATAGCATTAGATTAGGAAAGGGTAGTCGAAAATGATCTTCTCTAGTTTCCATATTGAGGTTCTTATAATCGATGCACACTCTCTATCTAGTGATGGTTTGAGTAAAGATCATATCTTACAAATTACTTTCCACTACAATTAGGCCACCATTATTGGGAACGACTAGTACTAGACTCACCCAAATACTATTAGATATGAAAAATATTATACATTATCAATATGTTTCAGGATATATTTCTTAACCTCCTCTTTCATTGGTGGTTGAGTCATCTATATGGTTAGAATTTGGATTTATAAACTCCTGCCAATGAAAATTTTTTGTATAATTTTTTTAATGTCCCCTTATGGTTACCCAATCCCCATGAAATTGAGTTTTTTTACTTTTATGAACTTCAATAAAATTTTACTCTTGTTTTTGAGTAATCTCTATGTAGATAATGAAAGGAAATATTTCCACAATATCATGGAATACGTACTTGAGTGTGATCGACATACATTTTGGTTCAAATGATGGTGGGTTAATGAGAAATGGTATAAATAGTGTGGTAGTGTCCCTTTTCAATAGTTCAACATATTTTTCATTCTCATGATCACTATTCATGTCTTCGTTGTGGTAATGGGTATCCATATCAACCTAAATGATCATAGACTAGACTGTTTGATCGGTATAAATGATGGATTAATCATCCAAGGAATCAGTTACATTATTGGCATCAATTTCTATGTCGAACAAAACATTCTCATTTTCAAACCACAATATTAGTCTACTGTGGTTAACATATATTAACTACTTCCCATTTTCTAAAAATATCCATCCTATTATAATTGGAATTTATCCCTCTTCTTCTATATCTAAAATTAATAAATATGTAGGAATGATAAACTTCCCAATGTTAACTAAGCTATCGTTGAGAAGTCCTTAAGTTCAAATAACTGATATGTCGTCTAGTTGAAGTAGTTATATTATTGTCTTTAAATCCTCAAGCACCATATTGTTAAAGAAACTCATATGAATTACATTTATTCTCATGTATAGATATAATAATTCTATTATGATGCTTCATTCCAACATAGTTCCGGAATAGAAAAGCTTCTTGGGTATCTCATTTAAGGGGTATGATTATGCTAAATCACAATATATAATTATTATTTTAAATAAATGACACTTAATTCAACCATATTTCTTTATATAGAACGAAATTATTTCAATAATTTGGAAAAGGAAAGAATATACGTGATGGCCTTAGTGAAGTGAGTGTTGATGTGTAATTTTTTGAGAATTTCTATAAACGTATTCACGTGTCATTAATTCTTTCCTTGCTTCATTCATTATGTGAATAGATGTGAGCATTTTAACATCAGTTTTATAACACAACATTCTTCTTTTTTTGACTTCTATTTTTTTACGAATTTTTAGTTTTTTATTATTAAATATTTATTCCTTTAACAATTTTTTAAGGTTATCATTTCCATTATCACTAAATAAAATTGCATCTTTCTTAAGTTCTACTAGATAAATTTCCTCTTCTTGTCATGGATGATGAGAGTATGAAATTCTTCCACTCCTAAGATCCACTACCTATGATTTATATCTTGGGTATATCTCAGTATTGTTGGGAAATGTTCTCAATAATAGTTCTGATAATGAATTTAAAATTTAATAAATTTGATTATTTATATTGTTCATGTTTGTGGTTTGTTTTTTCTTCTATTACTAAGTGTTTTTAATTATTTGAAATTATTTCTTCATGAAGGATGTGATAAAATTTTAAAAATTGGTCAAGAGGGGTTTGGCATGTTGTTGTGGTCTTAGTGGAGCTTGTTGATTCTACTGTTGTTGTGATGGTTGCAATTATAGAGCTCCATGAAAAGGATTTTATAATTTAAGATGAGGTAAGGGAGATGATCCTTATAGTCAGTACCTATGTGGTCCCTTGTTCCTTGTGGTACATGTCATCTCATATACTAAAAAAACCGTGGGTTTTATATAGTTACTACTAATTGGGCCACTCACGATAGTTTTCTTATTGATGATATCATTGGGGATACTGGTGCTACTAACTTTTTTTTATTATCATTAAAATAATTAAAATCATAAAATTGGGATTCCAAAATACCTACTCTTATGTCTTGGTATGAATATGGGCCTCTTCACATCTATAAGTATTGAATATCCATCATAGGAATAGGAGGGGATGGTTGTGTAGTTTATAGTTGAAAAGACTCTAGCTTCTTTTTCTGGGATTCTACTTGTGCTGTGTGGTGTGTGCATTCCACTAACTGATGGATTCAATAACGAGGAAGTCCAATATCAATTTTCCATATACCCATGTCAGGGGAAATTTCATCCATAATGGATCAACCCACATTGGGCATTGTAGAGGCCGAAAAATGCTCAAGGGATGGAGAAGGTTTCAACACGACAAAGCGAAGTCTTATTCGGACCCAGGGACCTAGTACGGGGGGCCTGGAGGAGTAGCACGAAAAAAATTCATATGTGCACGAAAAAAACTTGCCATGTGGGAAAAGCTCCGAGATTCACGAGAGTTCTTCGGTGGGGGCACGGAATATTTCGTGCCCCTGCCCTGGCGGTTGACATTTCGCTCTACCGACATCGGTGCATAGTTATTTCACGCAGACCAATTTTCTACACACCCGAATGCCTATAAATAGAAGGCGACCCCTTCAACTTCCAGGCTTAAGAATTTGAACTGGCTCTCATGCGTGAAATTCGTCTTTCGTGCTCACAAAGTTGTATTTAAGGTAAAATTCAATTCACACCATGTCACCCTGGGGTCTGCCTTTGTGCGAGATCCCCTTGGTTTATACTGAATTCCAATCTATTCAGGGTCCACCCACTGCACACAATTCATTCCACTTGGGAGAAGGCTAGCCAATTGCACGCAATCCCTTTCAATTGTGTGCACCCCAATCATTGCACACAACCTCACCCAATTGGGCGCAATGATTACTCCTTGCACGCAATCCTTTCTAGTTGTGTGCAAAGCCTCGCCTCCACTTACGTGCCAAATCCTCACTGATTTCATGCCAGCACTGTGTTTTTTACGCCAAGATACTTATTTCACGTGCAAGTGTCAAAGGTTGTGCACAGCTCTCTGGGACCCCTCACCCTAGTGTTTCCTGGCAACCTCTTCACTGGTGTTCCCTGTACTCCTTGGGCATACCTTCGCATGACTATTCGATGCTCTTCTTATGGATTCCATTCATGGGTGTCTATCACCCCCTGGGCATCCACATCATACAATGTTTTCCGGCACGACTTTCTAGGCTTGTAGGAAGTAACTACAAATTCCCTTAGATAGTTTTTCTTGTTGCGTTTCTTCTCCTCATGCTTCTTAGCATATGCACGATAATGGCTATTACTTCTTCACATAGCCACTCTAACGTGGACCCCTCGATGGTTCTCTCTATGAAACCACCTCGCCATGACTTTCCCTGTCCCCTCTTTGCACCAAGGAGCAGAGGGTACGAGTTATGTAAGTCCTTGGGGTGCAGAGTGAACCCGTCTTGTCCGAGGTGTAGGACGTTAAACTGCCAAGCACATTCATCCTCAGCACATAATGTTAAACTGTGACCTCACCACGTGCCTCGCACGTGGGGTCCCCCACCTCATAAATTCTCTATTCCCACTCATCTCTATGGGGATGGGATCACCCATCATAGGGGATGATATCAACCTTATTGGAGTGTCGTTTGTCCACAGGGAAAGGGAAAACTCCTTGGTGTATGCCCCTAGATTTTCTTGCAGGAGGCAGCATCCCTGGTCCTCCATTCATCTTCGGTCCCGAGGGCCAGCAAACGATTGTATGGACACCGGGACCCTCCTTTATTTGGTCCCAAATCCCTCTCCTGCCGCGCTTTTTCGCCATCGGGCCTCCATCCTGGAGTAAGTCCCTACCCTTTGGGTTGCGGACCATGAGTAATCCCTAGTTTCCTCTTTGGGCCACTCCATGCATATTCCCTACCCCACTTCCCATAGACACACCTTTCGCGATGTGATCGTCAGGTCCTTGCTGCCTCTTGTTTTTCACACCATGCACGAATCATGTGGGTTTGGAGTAAGCATCGACCATGACCAAAATTCCCGAACTTGAATGGCATTGATCTATGTCAAGGAATGGTATGTAAGAAGACTCCCTAAGTTTCAAACCCACCACCATATCGATCTGAGCATCTTCACGTCTGTTCACAACCCACCATTCCCAAACTATGTGGTCCTTGATCCATTCCAAGGCATGGTACGTTGGAAGCCTCCCCTAGGTTCATCCCTATTCAGTGGTAAGCCGTTTTCAACCCATTTCAATGGTAATCCGTTGGAGTCCCTCATCGACGACAATCATTCACCATTCCCGAACTATGAGTACATTGATTATTCCCAAGGTAAGGTACGTAAGAAGCCTCCCTAAGGTTGAAGCCCAACAA
The DNA here is from genome assembly GCA_963277665.1 of Viscum album. NCBI lineage: Eukaryota > Viridiplantae > Streptophyta > Magnoliopsida > Santalales > Viscaceae > Viscum > Viscum album. Next base: position 1,186,396,391 of record OY728130.1, on the reverse strand, counting down.
CCATTGGCCCCGACCGTCTCTGTGTCGGTGTGTCAAGAACATTTCCACCTGAACTATGTGGTCTTTGATCTTTGATAAGGAAAGGTATGTAGGAAGCCTCGACGAGGTTCTTTCCCACCATCCACCTGGAGCCCATGTTCGTATTCATGTCAGTTCACCAACTCCAAATTCTCCATCTGAACTATGAGGACATTGATCCATGTCAAGGCATGGTACGTAGGAAGCCTCTTCGAGGCCCAAGCCCAACACCAGCGTCACCCAAGGGTCAACCCCATCCCATTATCCATCCACTTCACTTAAGCCATCCATCATCCATCCTGATCCTTACCCAGGCTACCACATCTTGGTGGGATCGTGCCACCCCATTACCTGTTATATTTAACAACATTTGGAAACCCACCCACGTGCTGGCCCCATTATCAGTGTTCCCTATAGGGGGTTCCTCTATCTGATCCACTCGAGTCAGTTTTCTGATCTGTCTGATCTGTCTCTGCTGGATGTTAAACTTGTGGAATACCATGCGTAAAACATGGGAAGCTGAGGAAAACCTCAGATACATTCCCATGGAATATTATTCCCCACATTCGATGTGGGATGCCACGGGCCTCCGCACCCTCGAGAATTCATATAACAAGGGAAAGAAGATAGACACGACAATCCCCCAGCATCCAGACATTCCAGTGATTCCCAACGTGACTACTCGCCAAACCGAATGTTGATGCCCTGACCAGACCCCTTGGAATGTCCTGACAGATGTTTTGTAATTAACTGGTGTCCATTAACATATGGCAGTAGGATGATTTTCACGAACAACGTCGTAAGTCTGTAATGGAGACCCAGACTAGGTGATGATCTCCGAGGAGGAATCCACAGAAGGAAGAACCGACATCCCATCATCCTCTTTCAATCAAGGAGCAGACTTCCTTGATTAATGAGCGGATGATGTCCGCCTTTGGAAAGTGGGAATGTTGGTAATAGCTATGCGTCCTCATAGACTGATGCACATGCCCCAACGAAAGCATCAGAAATAGAAATGGTGAACCTGATGTGAAAGTATTTTCCTCAGTATGAAGACTAATAGCATTCAAGGCATCAGTGTATTAGCCCACCATTGGACCCCATCATCCGACATCAGGTCCCACCAAGAAAATAGTGGGACTAACGTGAAACTCACCATATGTTGGGGCAGTCAAGATATTGAGAATCCCGTTCTGTGACATTGTCCGCGTGGATCTCTCTTACCGGCCACGGAAGACAGAATGGTGCTGGGGCCCTGTTCGTCGATTTCTTTTCCTATTAGTATTATTGAGCTGATCTCCTTGCCTTCATGAACCATGTTGTTGCATCCGGAACTCGATCACCGCCAGCCCACTGGCACAAGGGCATAGGCAATATTTGTGCGGCCACCCCGTGCAGTTCTGGATCTTCCATGATAGCCTCAACCACCATGACTACTAGGCACCCACACCCCTCTTTCCATCAGAAAATATCCAGAGAAGGTTAATTAATGACCTTGTGTGCATGTACGAGGAGGAGTGGATCATCTCCAATATGGATATGGGCCACATGGATCTCGAGGTGGCTATTCCTCGCCATCAACGCTGCCCTCAAGGGCTTCATAGGGAGTCTCTACTCCCCACCCCAACATTCAATCGTTCCAGGAGCTTGTCCTCAGAACGCCTTGACAACTCCCTGCCCTACACCGATGAGGTAGGGGATGTCTGGGTCAGCTTGATTGGATCCCCACTCTAAGGGCTCCCTGTGAGGGCTACCACTAGGATGATTCAGCTCCACTGTCTTGATCCTCGAGCCGAGGAGCAGGTAAGCCATGCGCCTACACCACCGACTTCGGTTCATTAGACCCGGCGCCAGCATCAGGCGCAAATGGAAGAGGACGCCCGCTGTGGGGCATCAACGTCAGTGACTACTTTGGCCCAAGCCACTGCTGACTCATATCCCCAACTCCCTTCATATGTTGAGCAGGGGAAGTAATAAGCTCGACCTAGATTAAGGCCCCAACTGCCCCAGGGGTAGGCTGGGTTTACTCTCTTGATTTCCAGCACATGCGATGGCTTCTATGGAACAATTCACAGCAATGCCACCCAGTGTGGAGGCCCACTCCATACCACCACTAAAAAAGGTGCAGGTCCTACCTACTTCCGACCTCGGCTTAGAGGTCTGCCCCGTGCCACCGTCAACCCAAGATAGGGTCTTCCCTGTGACAGCAACAATCTGTATGGGGGTCTCTCCCGCGCTCACTACACTAGGTACGAGGTCACTCCCTCTACTGCATACCACGGGTATGGAGACATCGCATGTCAGATCACTCTCTAACATGGATGTCCTCCCCATGTCCTTGTACCAGCCGATGAAGGTCCTCCTCACCCTAGTGGTTAGAGGGGTGGAGTACAACTTCACTTCACCAACGCCTAGCACAGAGGTCCTACCCGTGTTCGACTTTACCGGTGTGAGGACCTTCCTCGCACTGATGTAGTCATGGGATATGAGCATGAAGGTTTTAACCATGCTTCTACTGCTTCTACCTCTGCTTCTGTCAGCTCCAGTAGAGGTCCAGCCCTCTCCAGCACTTCCCGTAGATGTCCTCCTCGTGTCCCTTTTGACATTTTCCCCGGCATTCCTCAAAATGAGGCCCACCATGGCAGGAGCTCTATCTGCCCTAGCACCAGTATGGCCGAAGGACCTCCTCATGTTTGAAGTGGGCCTTGCCCCAAAGAACCCCCCAGAGGCAGGAGAGTAGGTGGTCGCTGTCGTAAGAAGAAGTTTGGGGAGGGCCAGATAAGAATTAGACCAGTCCATTTCTCAGACTCGAAGGTGGAGTACGACTCTACGCTGGAGCCCTCCCCTCAGTCCTCTAAGTCAAATTATTGGGTAGGAATGAGTCACATTAGACTCGTACTCCCAGAATGCAAGGTCCATAGGATCCCTATCTCCCTACTAAGGTACATCCAGGAGGACGGGATCTTGGCATGTCCCCAGGGACAGACCATGCAACCACCACCGTCATCTCTATAAGCGGCCTTTGCCTAGGCTAGAGACTATAGAGTGCTATTTTGGGGGTCAATGGTGAAAGAGCTGCGACATAACCCACCCTTTGAAGATGCTGATGTTGTGTCAGGATCTTTGGTTATTAGTCCATCCTATCATGATATAACATCCAGGTCGCTACAATCCTCAGAGGACAACCCAAGATTCGGTGGCCAGCCAGCCCACTCGCCGTATTCTCCGCTGTCCAGACCGTCGTCCTGGCAGTATACCTCTATACTGCTGCCAGTTCCTGAGCCACCCTCGGTCGATGAGTGGGTCAACGAAGGTATAGACCTTGAATCTGAGCAGATGATCTTATGGAGTATCCTCGCAGTGGACGACTTCCCTGAGAAGTTTTGTCTTGTCATAGGAACAAATTTTTGTGTTCCATAATCTCTCACCCTAGAGAAAGTTGAGTGTCTCTGTGGAACCCTCTAGGTGATGCAATTCTGCCTTCGGCAATAGTGAGTGACTTATCTGAAGATCCTAGTGCACTTTGAAGACATCATCGAACAATTCCGTCTGGTTGACCTGTCTACACTCCCCGTGGTCCAGCACCCTGAGTCACCAGGTCACCACAGGGCCCTCCAACAGTAATGTGTTTAGAGTTTCCGAGTACTCCGAATGGTTATTAAGGAGGCTACCCCCCATGTTCAAGTCCATGGATGGGGGAAGTACGTTTTCATCCTCTTCAATGACATTCACCGACTACCCAACTCGCTAGGAGACATTGAGGACATGCCCCCGAGAAGAGTTGTGGTCAACATGACCGATCTGTCAGGAGGGGAAAACGAGCCGGAACTTCTTGATGGGAAATTCCTCCTGGAGGATGTGCCACCACTACTAGACCCATCAGGTAGGATTACTCTTCAGTAGAGGAACCTCCTAGGTCTCTCTATGCCCACCGAGGTATTGGTACTCAGCTGGAATTCTGGTATGGGAAAAGAGTGCGTCAGAGCTGTCAAGCACTCCAACCCATCTACTTCGGTGTAGAAGATGGAGGAGGAACTCGAGAAGGGCACATTGCGCCAGCAACATGCTGAGTAGAAGAATTAGGTTGATGAACTCCTGGCTGAATGAACTATAGAGCGATGACCCTACTATGGTGATCCTAGGCCGGGGCAGCAGGGGTAGGAACAAATTCCCCTTGGAGAGTTGACCCTAGAAAACCCTGATCATGCCGCTCCCGTGGGCAAGGAAGAAGCTGTAGCTCATGGAAAGAGGGCTCGGTATGTCTCGCAAAAACCTCCTAAATGGTGCGAGAATCCAAGAAACCTTGCTCGTTCTCCCCTGGCCACACCAAGGGTTTCTCCACGAGCCGTTCCACCAGCCGCTAAACTTGTCTACCACATTGAAGAACATGAAAATGCGCTTGTGGTTAGGGAACCCCATCAAGACAGGTACCCCCATCCATATAATCCAATGGAAATGCTCATCGACAACCTAGAGGCATTGGAAATGAGACATGTGGCAATCCCACCAGATTCCATGCCATACCCGGCATGGGTGGATGATATGCTGGCACCTCCGGGTTTCAGGAATCCAACCTTATCCAGATTTAACGGAATGGGGGACCCGCCGTAGAACCTGGACCACTTCAACTCAAGGTGTGGGACCATGTTAGGGATCACCACAGGAGGCAGCTAAGATACACTATTTTGTTCAGACACTGGAGGGGTCGACATTCGTCTGGTATAGCCAACTCCCCGTCGGATCCGTGACCAGCTGGGAGGACCTTCACAAGAAATTATTTTACATGTTCAGTTCCACCATCCGGAAAATGAGAATCATAGGCCTGTTCAAGTGAAAACAAAGGCCTGATGAGCGAGTCACCAACTTTATCTCCCAGTGGAAGGGGATAACGTATTCCCTTGACATACCACTAACTTAGGAGAAATTACTGAAGATATGTGTAGGGAATGTCAAGATGGAGCTGGTTCCGTACCTGATCAATCAGAACTATCCTGGAGGGTTTCATGACTTCTCAGATAAGGCTTAGCACCTTGATGAAGCCCTGCAATAGGCCATCCAGGCACATTTGTTGCCCCCTGTAGTCCCAGCGAGGATGGATGTGAGAGCCGAGCCCGCCACAATGGCCCAAATAGAAGCCATCAGGAAAATAGAATTTCTACCAGTAGCACCAGTCCCACATCCTCACAGAGGCCCTCCACCTCAGGCATAGCCTCTGGCTTTTCAGTGTCCTCATAATTAGAAAGCACCCCTAAGGAATGTGTTACCATCGCCTAAGAGAGATAATCAGGGTCTGCCTCCTCGACAGAACCCTCTGGCCCCTCGTCAGGGTCTGGCTCCAAGGGCCCCCATTCCAGACAGATGAAACTAGACCTACTCATTCGATGAGAATAAGGTTCCCAGCTATTTCAGAAGTGCCTTGGAACATGGGATTGTATGTTTACCTGAATGCAGAAGGCCAGGGGAGGTGAATATCATTGATCGCCCCAACTACTACCCCTTTCATCAGATTCTAGGGCACACCCTCATGAAGTTCTATGTATTTAAATACTGGATCCAAGACCATGTCAATAACAATATAGTCAGGCTGGGCTTGGCCCCAGAACAACTGGAGGGTGTCTTTGTAAGGCCAGACAGTAGTACTGATAGTGAAGGCGAGTGGCAGTAGGTTTGTAACCGTGGGTCCCAGAATTATGATGACTGGATGGCTTGCAAGACGGTTTCTCACACGCATGGAATCATTCAGGAATGCCTGAAATAGATGGAGCCTTTAGAAGCTATGACCACCACTTATGCATCATTATCTAAGCTGGCCTCTTCCCAGAAGAACAAGCACCGACGACGCAAGAAAAAACAATGCGCCCTGATATGCCATTGTCGGCCCACACTCTCAGTGACTCTATGCCCCCAGAGATTGGGATCCCTCCCAAAATCCACCCATTGATGGATGATTCGTTAAGTGACAGTCAAGGGTATGCTTTAGTTAATATCGTGGATTTGGTAAACCCCTATATGACTCCCGACGAGGGGGAGCGCCTGACGAACCTCCCCACGTCCCCAGCAGACGCCAATGTCAGTGAAGCTGCAACTATATGGGTCATCGCGGAACATCAGTTGGAACCTCCATCCTAGTCTTTCATTCCACTGAGAACAGATAGTAGACCCAACGTAGAACTCAGCATGTGCAGCCTCTTCCTCTGGTGTCAGCAAGGCCGCCTCCACCACCGTTTGTGCTACTGGATCAGGAAGAACCACTTAGACCATGATGCGACCTGATTTTCCCCACTACAGGTTGATCTCAACCATCCAGTCATCATCTGATAGCTACTCTTTGGGTTTCGACTAGTGAGCAGTGGGATATACCTAGTACCAATCAGCATCCGGTCCAACCCGCAGGGCCCACCATGCCTCATATCACATAGCAGCTTCCTGAAAGTAGAAGTCCACACCTTTCACGGAAGTATCATGTTCTCAATCATATCGATAGCATCCCAGCGAGACATTCCATCCTTTAAGCCCTCAATATGTCACCAGATATGTGCGAAGCACTCGCTGAGACTTTAAGAAGCCCCTTCTAGTTTGAGACAGAGGTAGCAGCTGTAGAGGCTTTCCACCCTGAAGTGTTTTGGAATACAGAATTCCAGGCCATCATTTCATTCTTAAGAGAATATGAAGGTTCCCCCATACAGGGGCACATCCGGCCATTGTACATCTCCAGCCAATTTAATAGCGTAGAGGTTTGCCTCTGTCTCGTTCTCACCAGCTCTGGGATCAAACTAATCCCGACACAGTCAATGTGGAAGCTGGGGTTATCTGAAGATGACCTATCTCCCTCTGATTTAAGAATCCATGGATACAACAGGATAGAGCCGACCCTGGTCGGCATGGTCCCTTTGAAGACCCAGTTCTATGGCCTAGTTTCCAACACTGAGTTTATGGTTGTCTCCCAGGAGACTGAAAATAATGCATTGATGGGAAGGCCATGGCTCCACCTGCACGCGGTGGTTCCCTCAGTGTATCACCAATGCCTCAAGTGCTCCCTTAATGGTTGAGTGGTTGTACTCCATGTTAATTCATCTCCTTTCAACTCTTGTGAAGCCCGATACCTAGATGATGACTATTACAAGAGAAAGGATAAACAAGTCTAGGAAAGTGATGTTGTGCCCATCACCACTACGACCGAACATTAGGAAGGCACGGATGATGCCTAAGTCTTCCCAATACATCGGTTGGAGGCCACAAACCTCGATATGGGGCAATTTTTTATCATTTGTAGGACAAGGGGGGACCATGCTCCCAAATCGAGGTGGCGTCGGATGATCACTTCATATTATTATACGAATCAGGCCTCGGTGATCCGGAATCCTCCCACTCCCATTAGGTATCAGGCATCCAGGTCATGGAAATGACAGTACACCATACTTGTCTGTTTTTCCACGCTGGAATAAGCCGGCTCCAACCGACCCACCACTACTACTTTGATATTATCAAGCATGGTCGCTATGGATGGATACTAGATGATATTAGGTCGAAATCCTTCATTGCTAGGGTCTTAGCATCATCGGAGTTCCCCAATGCAATAACCGCTTCCGCTCAAGCTGGTACCAGCCTCCCATCGAGGTCTGGTAACTCAGAAGCAACTTCCCCCATAGAAGATCCCTCCATAAGTGGAGAAGAGGATATAGAAGATGCCCCCCTCATTTTAAGAACACATCTTTTCCATGGTAGATGAGTTGGTACAGGTGAACCTCGGAAGCGAGGAAGACCTGAGACCCACATTAAATAATGCCGCCATGCCCCCCGAGGAGCAGCAGTGGTACACAGACTTCCTTAAACAGCATCGTGACTAATTTTACTAGAGTTACGATAAGATACCAGGACTAGATCCTCAGGTATCCATCCACCGCCTCAGTCTTCCAACAAATCATCACGGGTTCAAACAACCTCCAAGAAAGATGCATCCATTTCACGATGCCATGGTTGAGGCTGAAGTTGAAAAACTCATCAGGGCCAACTTCATTAAAGAGGTCCAGTACACCAAATGGTTGGCCAACATTGTACCAATCAGAAAAAAGAATGGACATATCAGAGTCTGTATATACTTCTGTGATCTCAACCGCCATTGTACGATGGATAATTTTTCCCTTCAAGTGACAGAATTGATGATCGACGCTACGACTAGGTTCCAAGCCCTCTCCTTCAAGGATAGTTACTGTAGATATAATCACATCTGATTGGATCCCAAGGATGAAGATTCCACTGCTTTCAAGGTGCCCCATGGTACTTTTTGTTACCAGGATATGCCCTTCAGCCTAAAAAATATAGGTTCCACAAATCAACGGGCAATTAACCGCCTATTTAATCCAATACTTAGGACATTGGTGGGATGTAATGTGAACGATCTGGTGGTCAAATATCATCGGTTCCAGGACCATCTCATGGATCTTAAGAATATTTTCGGCTTCCTCTGTTCCCAACCTGAAGATGAACCCATTCAAGTGTGCTTTCAGGGTCACCTCTGGCAAGTTCTATGGCTTTGTTATCAGGTACCGGGGCATTGTGATAGACCTGGAGAAGATCAAGGCCATCAGCCAGATGCCTCCCCTGAGTAATATTCATAATCTTAGAGGTTTCCAAGGACACTTGGCCTACTTACGACGATTCATTTTGAATTTGGATGGCAAGTGTAAGACCTTCTCTTGGCTCATGAAGAAGGGAACCGCTTATGAGTGGGACGGTGAGTGCGAGACTGCCTTTTGGAAAATCAAGCAGTTTTTTCTCCAGCCTCCAGTCTTGATGCCACCCGTCTTCGGGAAGCCCCTGTTCCTCTATGTCACCACCCTGGAATGGTCCCTTGTCACCCTTCCCACATAGAAGAATAATGAGGGGGCAAATAACAACCTCTACTACCTCAGCTGCATGCTCCTCGATACGAAGACCAGATACTCCTCCATCGAGAAGTGCTTCCATGCGCTTGTGTTTTCCATACAGAAATTGCAACATTACCTGCAAAACCCTGAGGTACATATGGTGTCCCGAGTAAACCCGTTGAATTACATCCTAAGTCCTCTCATATTGAATGGATGACTAGCGCGGTGGGCGGTAAACCTACAATAGTTGGACATCAGGTTCGTGCCTCAGAAGGAAATCAAGGGATAGGGGTTGGCCGATTTCCTTTCCACCAATCCAACCCCCACTGACCGGTCCTTGGACATGGATTTTCCCAATGAGGCAATCCTCTAAGTCGATCAATCCATTCCATGTTTGCAGATGTACTTTGATGGTGACTCCCAGAGCCCCACTGGTAGGAGGCTCAGTGATCCTAGACTCAACAGAGTAGGCCTGAGTATCGTTTTAATTAACCCAGTGCAAGCCATTCTATGATATTCATTCCCGTTGTCGGAAGGCTACACTAATAATGAGGTGGAGTATCATGCCCTCATTAATGGCCTCAAGATGGTCCTTGAGATTGACGTGCCCCATTTTAATGTGAATGGGGACTCTGAGCTACTCATTAAGCTGATCAACGACAAATATGTTTTCAGGAAGCCAGTGCTTGTACCATTGTTGGAATACACTCTCAAGCTAATGGCCGAGTTCCCTTCTTGACCAAAGTTTACCCATGTCACTCGGTCACAAAACGATCAAGCAGATGCTTTGGTCAGCTTAGTTGCAGCACTTGTAGAGCCAAAATAGGATGATCTGATTATCCACATGGCACATCAGAGATTCATAGCTCCTATTACCATGGATGGCAGTGATGGCCCATAGGTAAGCCATCTTACCATAAGTGCCCTTACGCCAGGACCTCGAGGTTATCCGGATGTAGTGATCAAAATGATTGCTGATTGGAGGATACCCTTGGTTGAATACCTACAACATGGTAATCTCCCATCAGACTAGGATGAGCATAAGCGAATCCGACGCCGCACACTGAAGTTTACCCTCTAGAGTGGTCCCAGTTTTGACCAAATCCTCTACAAGTGTGGGTTTGATGGTGTTCTCCTCCATTGCATTTAGGGGTTTGAGATTCCTCAGGTCATGCACATGGTTCACACCAGTTCCTACGGTGGCCATCAGGCTGGGCCAAAACTATCTTACTATATCTGGAGATTATGTTATTTTTGGACCTCCATGATCCATGACTACATCGAGTTCACCCAGAGGTTCCATGTGTTCCAAGTTCATTCTAACTTTGTGCATCGGGCACCGAAGCCTCTCCAAACTACCAAGTACTCTTATACCTTTGCAGTCTGGGGATTAGATGTCGTAGGACCATATCCGCCAGAAACAACTCTCCAATTTCGGTTCATGCTGACCGCTACGGATTTCATTTCCAAGAGGGAAGAGGAAATTCTGCTCAAGGAAGTCAACGCCCATTCTATCGTTGACTTCGTGAGTTACAATATCATCCATTGGTTTGGGGTTCCTCATGATATCCTCACCGATAATGGCACAAACATCTAAGCATTATAGTTGAAAACAATTTACACCAAGTACGAAATCCGCTCTAACTATACATCCCTCTATCATGCGTAATAGAATGGGTAGAATGAGGCATTCAATAAAAAACTCTGTAAAATTTTTCAGAAAATGGTTGTCTAGAACAAAAAGAGTTGGCTAGATAAGCTCCCGAACTCCCTCTGGGCTTATAGGATGATGAATCATAATTTCACCCATGTGACCCCATATTCCCTGGTGTTTGTAGCTAAGGTCGTCCAGCCCATCGAGATTCAGTTTCCCTCATTGCGCACAGCGGTCTATGACCAAAAGGTGACAGATAAGGTGGCCAAAAGTTTTCTGGATGAGTTGGAAGAACTTGATGAGAATAGGCTTCGTGCCCTGCACAATCTAGAAAGGCATCAGAGCAGGATGGCTTGACCCTTCAACAAGAACGTTCTCCTCCGCTCTTTCCTGCAAGGTGACTTGGTATTGGACCTCAAGGCGCCAATGATCCCCAACAGGAAACCACCCAAGTTAGAGTCTAAATGGGAATGACCTTTCATTATTCATAAGGTTCCCTAATGGTGCAAACTCACTGGTGACCATGGATGTTGGGCGTATAACCCCTCCCACTAATGCCATGTTCCTCAAGAAATAATTTGCCTGAGACACATCATCCTGCATGACGTTACACTGTACCATCCCACATGACATTAATCTGCACATAGTCCAACATGACTTTAAACTATATCATCCTGCATCATGTTAAACTACACCTTTAAAAACTACATTTTCCTTGATTCCCATCCTCATTGGATATGTGGGACCACCCAAACATTTAGATTTCAGGTCCAGCCCCATCTCATAGAGATCTCTCTGTCACCTAGGCCCCTTGGCCTATTCCTTTCCATGAGAGGGATATATAGGTGTGGTACAGGGTTATTCCCTCCTTTTCTTTGGGTTTGTGACAACCGTTCCATTCCCCCTTTCCCCTGAGAGTTCTCTATATCTTTGTTGTATATTCATATGTGCGAATTGGATGCTCTCATGTTGATACCATCACCCCTTTATAGTGCTTCACTGATGTGTCCAAGAGTACTCTGGTCTAGGACCTGGAGTGTCAGATTCAACTTGGGAAGGTTTCCATTCACATTTCAGGCTTCGTGTTCCCCTGCATTTGGGCTTCCATTATCTTTCACAACTAAAGGGACCCCCAAAAAGGCATGGATGCAAGGTCTAAGGGCTCTCTTACCATTACGAGTCAGTGTCCCCGGGGGTTTCAGACAACAAATTGATACAAGTCCTATGTTGAGAATATGGTCAGCGGTCGATGAACATTTGTTTTCCCCATATCAGGCTAGTGCGATGTGGATGCTGTGTTGTGAACATGGTCAGCAGTAATCCTCCGTCACCATGCCAGCCTTTTCAGGCCTTGAATGTTCGTTACATGATTCACATTATGTTCCATGCGATCATGACCAGGTAGAATTTCAAAACTCCTTGAACTATCACTAAGTGTACCTCCAAAGATCAGGGGGACAAAGCTGCAATACGACATTCTTCAGGGCTCCCACAGTCCGAGCTCTAAGTCCATAACCTAAGATCTTCTCTAAAAATAATGTGTGTCTCAATTATCATCCTCATGGGATACGAAGGATCACTCGAACATCATGTTTTTGGGTCCATCATAACTATGAGCTAGCCTCTCCTTCCCCTTATCCTCTGACCCTCACAGGCCTCTTAGCCTAAGGCTCATTTCTCAGAGTTGTGCACGGTGATGATGTGGACCTCATCCTATTTTTGGGTATTCTTTATCATGTCATACAATTTCCTTCATGTCCAATCCATATGAATTTAAATTGTGCTATCTGGTCCTATCACACGACCCTAAACTATGATAATATCGTCCCATCCGCACGATGGAAAACGGCACTGCATTGTGATGACCTCATCATAGGGGACATCACATTGGGTATTAGTCATCCACTGTACCATTTGTCAATTCTAGAAAATGGATTGATTCCTTGGTGATACCAGGATCCCTAGGTCCTTTGTTTGTTGTTCCAAATAAATATATAAAATATAAAATGTCATCTACCCTAAAGTACATACAAGATCTATCAAATGCTGCACCTTTTTAGTATGTGGGCTAGTCCCGCATGCCACTTTCATCCTTTGCACAGGTACATTACGATGCCACCCCTTAGAACTACGTATGGCCTGATTCCCATCCTTATGGGATATGTAGGAAAGCCCGTACACCCTGCTCCCTGGCCCAGGATAACATTCGTTTTTGGTCCCTTGACTTAAAACCTCCCAAGGGAACACATGGTGATGTGGACCTCATCCTCATTAATGTCGGTTTGTATGAGTTACATCGCCATGTGTCTCCCGTATTGCCTACTCCCCATGGTCCGAGTTCTAAGACCTTAAACTAAGACCCTTTCCAGAACTAAGTATGGCTTGATTCCAATCCTTATGGGATATGTAGGAACACCCAAACATTTCGTCATAGGTCCAGCCCTGGGAATCACAAATCCCATCCTTTCTCATTGTCGGCCCCTTGGAATGACCCCTCAGGAAGTTGTGTAACTTCATCATTTTCCCTGAACATGTTCAGTATGCCCCATAATGACATTGGGAAGCAATAGATCCCTCACTAGGGAGGTCCTATATAAAAGTAGGAGTGATCCATGATCAGATTAATGCACCCACCTAATGTGCTTCTACCATGGTGGCGCAATTTCAAGAGTGTTGGATTTTTTTTCAAAAAAACCACCACTTCACCTTCCACGCTTTTCATACCCTTTACTCGGACCCTCATCCTCTTTCACTTCTGAAGGGACCCCCTAATTTTATGGATACTCGGCTTATGGTTTGCTTGTTTTACTGGGCCATCATTCTGAAAGACTGATGGATGATATTTTGAGTCCTGTCTCGTGTTTCAAACATGGTCAATGGATGGACCTCATTTCATTTCCCCATTTTAGGCTAACACAATAGGGATATTGTGTTTCAAACATGGTCAATAGTTATCCTTTATTGCCACACCCCCTCCCATGGTGTTATGAATTTGGGGTAATGTGATCCATATTTTCCATTCCCATATGTTCTGACAGATTCTAATTCCCTTGACATTGCCCTGCTCGTGCACTAGTGCACGTCAAGATGACGATACATCGATTTGTCTAAGGTCCTCTTCCTTTGATCGGGCCTCCCTCTTCTCATTGGAAATATGGATTTAAATCTCAAATGATCGAAGCTTGGTTGACTCTCCTGCGATCAAACGAAGTGATAATATGACCATCCCTTCTTTCTCACATCGTGTACGACCCACGTGAGCTTAATAATGGATTGCTATTTATTTCGGGATTATCATTGAATGCGTTAAACCATGGGGAAAAGTAATTACAATTTTCCATACATACATTTCATTATCATCATCAGGTAATTTTTTATTAAAAGGGGGAAAAAGTACCAAAGAAAAACTGAAGAGAAACAAAATAGAAAAAGGGGGACAAGAGAAACAAAAGAGGACCTGGTGGAATACCCCTCCCCCTAGCCATAACGACCTAGGGTGGTCTGAAGTGGTGAAGACCGAATGAATCTCCTTTGATACATTCAATCCCCTTGGAATGAATACTCCCTGCAGTGTGAAGGAAAACGTCCTCCGTGCTGTTGGTGTCCACCGAGGCCAAGTGATCCGCGACCTTGTTCCCTTCTCCCCAGGTGTGAAGGATACTCACTTTGGTATTGATCATTCTTTTACATTTCCTGATGACATAGTTAATCAACCAATGAGGATCAGTGAACCCTTTCAAGGAGTAGTTCACAATAATGGAGTATAGAGACCCAAGCCTTTTACAAAAAACATTTCATAATTTTAAGCATAATTAATCATCAGAGTACAATCCAAGGATTGTTAGGTCTAGTGTCTTGGAAGAATAGGTACATATAACACAAAACATGGGGCTAAAAAAAGTCACTTCTTTATTTAATCTCTAAAATGAGCTCGTAACTTCCTTTGAGCCCTTACATCTGTATAGGGTACCATGGGGAACACATGAACAAAGGGATGAGATAAAAATGCCTAGTAAGCGAATGTACATAAGGATACTTCTCAAGAACATGAGTGAAGAGGAATGAAATAATGATATCCAATGCCCGATACTTATGAAATCATTTAATATAAGCATGGGATCATATAAACATTGAATTATATAAATGTGGCAGAATCATAAATCATATCCTTAGTACGGGTCAAGGATAACCTCCAATATCATTTCACATCGCGTCTCATGATACATAACCTTACCCAATGCATTGGAGTGCTATCTGGGCGCACCCATATCAACATATTCATGAATATTATTTCCAAATAAATAATCATACATAATCAACCATACATAAACATAATGGTACCCATGGAATGAATTGGGTACCACAATCATGATATAAAACATATCCAATGGGCGTATCACGAAATTGTCCATGAAAGGAAAGGATTAGAAAATACATGGACATTCATAGAGTAAAATAGGAATATAAAATGGTATGTGGTGTCAAATATAAGTGACAACATATTAAAATTGTATTTTAAAAAACATTAGCATTAAAACATTTTTGTGTGGTTTTAAGGAAAACACTCTAGAGGTTTTCAAAATAGGGAAGAGGACATTCTTTTATATAAATACAGAATTGAACCAAGAATGTTTTCATAAAAAAATACTGATTTTATAAATACAATGGTGTTTTAAAAAATAGGATATAGTGCACTTGGAATTTGGATAAAATTTTGGGAAGTCCCCTTAAAACAGGTTTGCTTATCGGAAATTTCTGAGGGAATCTTTCAGAGTCATGTATATCCCTAAAAGAATGTGATGAAAGACTATTGATATTAGAATATTCTAAAACTAAAAATAAGTAATAAGAATCACATTAACAGATAATATAACACCATTTGTAAAGAAATATAAGGCAACCCGAAAGAACAAAGAAGGTTCGGGTAGAATTCATTACGATTTTATCGGCATGGTGTTTGGTGTGACCAAGAGGGATTGATGAGAGAGAAATGGGGTTTATCATCAATTATAAATCAAGAAGGAAGTATTGGAGAGGTTCTTAAACATACCCTATCATTTTCTAGTACACATAAAAAGGCATAGTATAGAGGACAATCTTAATTAAGAGGAAAAATGAGAGGATCCCTTACCTTAAATCCAGCGGTGTTCTCCACTTGTTATTAATGACCTGAATAAACAAATTTGTCTTATTAATTAATAATTACATAACATATTCTATATTTAATTTATTTATTATGACCATTTTTAGTTCATTAAAACCCTTTTTGATTAGTTATAAGGTTCAATTTCATTTTTCGGCTCGTCTGTTTACTTGGATTTAAAAGATTGTTTCACTTATATTTATGTTTGGATTATATGCAAGATGAATGTGGTTGTACAGAATTAAAGTTGTATTTATTATTTAATATCTATTAGATTACATGGATTTAATTTTAATTTGTTTACTTAGAGTGATGTCGAATTATTATATATATAACATTAGTGATAACCATTTTTATTAATCAGTGTATTGGATTACAATGAATGTGTTTTTCATTATAACTTAAATCCATTTGTACCAAAATATGACAGAACCAAAATAGGATATATTAAATATATAATAATCTGGTTTAACCATAACACAAATGGTTTCATGACCATATTTAAAGATAATAATAGAAATTGATAAATCGTTGTCCTTGAATGTACTAAATTAGCACATCTCAAATGGTGCTATCATTTCTTTCCGAAAAAGGGTGGGGAAAGGGGCGAAGATAATGAATTATACCACTAGCATGAAGAAATTATAGTACATGTATGTTATTGGATTTATCATACTATTATGGTGAAGGGAGGTGAAAAAAGAAAAGAACTTAAAAGAAAAGCTGAAATTTGGGAAGAGGAATTTGCCTCTTGAGACTTCCCCCTTTGAGAACCTCATAAGGGGAGAGGTTATGGTATTTTGAGGAGGCTAAGAGATTTTGGACGTGAAGGAGGACCTTGGGGAGAGATTTGGGAAGAAATTAGATAAGTCTTGGAGCTTGATATGAGTGGAGAGAAGAGGGAGTGAAGGGGGGGTTTATAGTGGAGGAGAGGGGGGATTTCATGATATTATAATAATTAATTTATTATTTCATCACAATACAAGGAATAGTAAGTATTCCATGACCAAGAATAGTAAATGGGTAATTTTAATTCGAACCAAGTGGGCTTACATTAGTATAACATCATCGATGACTCAATTAATCCATTATTTAGTATTTATTGTGAATTATCAGATTCTACTATTCATAAAAAATTCCAGTATTTCTGAAAAAAACCCAAACATTCACCCTAACCATTTTTCAATGTGTAGAATCCAAAAAAATGAAGTCCTTTTTTCAAAAATAATTTTCTAAATATGATTATTTTAATATTTAGTTAAAATAATAATTTATTATCAAAACCTGTTTTAAAACATTCATTAACTCATTCTAAAATATAGGTATATCGTACATCCAACTTGAATATTATTTTTATACTATCATAGGTGAGGTTACTTTTCATTAGGGTATATCACTATTCATAAGGGTTTGTTACTATTCATTTGGATAGGTTACTATTCACCAAAAGTTATTTTTATTTTATTAGACTCTAAAAAACATCTTGAACACAACCGTGTATGCCAGATTTTCAAAATTCCAAACACATAAGTGACAAACGTATGTTTAAAGGTCACTTATCACTTAGTAGTACATTATGTTGTTTTTTCATGTCATTTTATTACATAAATATAAGAAGGGAATTTCCATTGAAAAACTTTGAGTCGTTACATTCTTCCCCCCTTATGAAATTTCACCCTTGAAATTTCATTTTACATACTAAGCCAAAATAGGTGAGGTTAATTTTCCTTCATTACTTCATCCAATTCCCATGTTTCTTCCTCAAACATATGGTTCCTCCATAACACTTTGATAAGATAGGTTGTCTTGTTGCATATAACCTTATCTCTCCAATCCAAAATCTTTACTAGTTACTTCTCATAGGAGAGATCATCTTCCAGCTGCACCACCTCTAAGTTTAGTACATGTGAGGGATCATGTATGTACATCCTCAAGAGTGATACGTGAAAAGCATCATGAACTCGAGCCATATTCCGTGGAAGTGCAAGCCGATAGGCTAGGGCTCTTATGCGGTCAAGGATCTCAAAGGGGCCAATATACCTTGTGCTTAGCTTCCCTTTCTTCCCGAATCGCATGAATCTCTTTCAAAGATATATTCGATGGAAGAATTTATCTCCAACATCAAACTCCAAGTCCCTTCGATGGTTGTCATCATTGATCTTTTTCCAACTTTGAGCAGCTTTGATGTGTTTCTCGATGACTTGAACCTTTTCTATTATCTCTTGAATAAGATCAGGTCCAAGTTGCTTTCTTTCTCCAACTTCATCCCAACATGTTGGAGTTCTACATCAGTTTCCTTATAGAGCTTCATATGGACACATCTGAATACTTGAGTGGAAACTATTATTGTATGAGAACTAAAAGAATGGGAGATGATGATCCCAACCACCTTTAAATTCAAGAGAGCATGCTCTTAGAATATCTTCAAGTGTCTGAATAGTCCTTTCAGATTGGCCATTAGTTTGGGGGTGATAGGCCGTGCTGAAATTTAATTCAGTACTCAAGGAATGTTCAAGGCTACTCCAGATTTTAGATGTTAACCTTGGATCATGATTAGAGACAACTAAGAGTGGAACACCATGTAGTCTCACCACTTCTTTCACATATAACATTGCAAGTTATTCAATTGAGATATCTTCCCGAATAACGATGAAATGGGATATCATGGCGAGTTAGTCAACCACAACCCATATCTAATTATTTTCCTTCGACATCTTCGGGAGACCCGTGTCAAAGTCCATAATAACATTTTCCCATTTCCACATGGGTATAGGCAATGGATGCATTATACCTTTGGAATTTTGTCACTCTTCTTTAACATTTTGACATACCAAGCACCTTGATATATATTCCACAATCACTTTCTTCATTTTATCCCACCAGAAGTGTTCTCGGAGATCACTGTACATTTTGGTACTCCCAGGATGGATAGAGAAGGTCGAGCTATGTTCATCATTCAATAGATCCTTCATTATCATTGGATTAGATGGTGCACATAATCATGTCCCAAATCATACAACTCCTTCCTTATCAAAATGATAGACTACCAGTACAGATTCACTTCTTATGAGCACTGGAGGATAGAAAAAATATTTTCAATGGAGTTAATCCATTGTTCTGCGAGGAGTGGATCTGAAGACCTTCTAAACATGGGAGGCCTTTGCTACATTAAGGATTCTAAGTCAACTTTATATTTCCTTGGAGGAGGGGGAAGTTCCACCTGATTCAAGTTGTTATTCATAACTCGAGCCAGCTGAGCAAGTACTACCATGAAGTTTTTAGCACCCACTTCTGTCACATGAGGTATGTCATTAGGATAATCATCACATTGCCTATCAAATTGGTTGTAGGAACATTTTCTTCTATTTCCCGCCATTAACTAAGAAAACGAATTTATAATTAGAGGTCTTTAATACTTAGCTATTGATCATAAAAAGGAAACTTTGAACATAAAAGTATGAACTTATAAAGAAGAAGTATATCTTTAATTGTGATTCCTTAGGTTTATATCTAGGTTATCCTTGATCTATTTCTTAACTTAATTCTTATGGGCTTTTTTCCCCTTAAAAATGGTTTGTAATAAGCTCATGAATCTACCAAAGCATATCCCCCAGGAGTGTCGTAACCAAGAGTGCAGCAAGGCCCATTATCGTGCACCAGTTTCCTTTTGTGTCTAGATCAATGCGGTTTTTCCGGTTTTACCCCTAGATACATCTGTTCCAGAGCCACCTCTACCTGCTCGTATCCATATAGGGATGTATTTTTTGATAAACCACTTACTCTATACTCACTAAAATTTAGGATTGTTTTCTTATACTTAGTATCATCCTTAAGGTTCTCACTAATGTTCTTTATTCCTAATCTCCAAAAAATAACTAGACCATCCTCTGATACCCACTATAGATACCCAATCCATTTACATAAAATATTTCATGATTTTAAGCATAATTAATCATCAGAATACAATCCAAGGATCGATAAGTCTAGTGCCTTGGAAGACTAGGTACATATAACACAAAATGTGGGTCTAAAAAAAGACACATCTTTATTTAATCTCCATAATGATCTCCTAACTTCCTTTGAGCCCTTAAATCTACATAGGGTACCTTGGAGAACAAATGAAGAAAGGGAAGAGCAAAAAATGCATAGTAAGGGAATGAACATAAGGATACTTCTCAAGAACATGAGTTAAGAGGCATGAAAAAATGATATCCAAAGCATAAAACTTATGAAATCATTTTATATAACCATGGGATCATATAAACATGGAATAATAAAAATGTGGTAGAATCATAAATCATATCTTTAGTATGGGTCAAGGCTAACCGCCAATCTTGTTTCCCATTTTAGTACGGGTCAAGGCTTACCGCCAATCTCGTTTCACATCGCATCTCATGAGACATAACCTTACCCAATGCATTGGAGCACTATCTAGGTGCACACATCTCAACATATTAAGGAATATTATTGACACATAAATAATCATTCCACATAAATAATCATACATAATCAACCATATATAAACATAAGGGTACCCATGGAAAGAATTGGGTACCACAATCATGACAAAAAACATATCCAATGGGCGTATCATGAAAGTGTCCATAAAAGGAAAGGATTAGAACATACATGTACATTAATAGAGTAAAATAGGAATATAACATGGTAAGTGGTGTAAAATAACAGTGACAACATATTAAAATTGTATTTTAGAAACATTAGCATTAAAACATTTTTGTGCGGTTTTAAGGAAAACACTCTAGAGCTTTTCAAAAGAGAAAAGAGGACATTATTTTATATAAATCCAGAATTGAACCAAGAATGTTTTCATAAAAAAAATACTGATTTTATAAATACAACATTTTTTTAAAATATAGGATAGATTTCACTTGAAATTTGGGTGAAAATTTGGGAAGTCCCCTTAAAATAGGTTTGCTTATCGGAAAGTTCTAAGGGGGGAATCTTTCAAAATCATGTATATCCCCAAAAGAATTTGATGAAAGGGTCTTGATATAAGAATCTTATACAACTAACCAGAATTCATAAGACTCATATAAATATATAATATAACACCATTTTGAAATAAGGATAAGGCAACCCAAAAAAAACAAAGAAAGTTCGAGTAGAATTCTTTACAATTTTATCGGCATGGTGTTGGGTGTGACCAAGAGGGATTGATGAGAGAGAAATGGGGTTTATCATAACATATAAATCAAGAAGGATTTATGGGGGATTTTCTTAAACATACCCCATCATTTTCTAGTACACATAAAAAGGTATAGTATAGAGGACAATCTTGATTAAGAGAGAAAAGGAGAGGATCCCTTACCCTAAATCCAGTGGTGTTCTCCACTTGTAATTAATGACCAGAATAAAAAATTAGGATTATTAATTAATAAGTCCAAAAACTATTATATATGAAATTTATTTATTATGATACTTTTTAGTCCATTCATAGCCTTTATGATTAGTTATAAGGTTCAAATTCATTTTTCATCTCTTTTGTTTACTTGACTTTAAAAGATCGGTTCACTTATATTCATGTTTGGATTATATTCAAGATAAAAGTGGTTATACATAATTAAAGTATTATTCTTTAGTTCATACATATGAGATTACATGGTTTTAATTTTAATTATGTTACTTAGAGTGATGTTGAATTATTATATATATAACCTTAGTGATAACCGTTTTTGTTAATCGGTGGATTTGATTACAATGAATATGTATTTCATTATAACTTAATTCCATTTGTACCAAAATATTACAGAACCAAAAATAGGATATATTACATATATACTAATCCGGTTCAACCATAACACAAATGGTTTCACGACCAGAATTAATGAAAATAAAAGAACCTGATAAACTGTTGTCCTTGAATATGCTAAACTTGCACATCTCAAATAGTGCTTTCATTTCTTTAAAAAAGGGTGGGGAAAGGGGAGAAGATAATGAAATATACCACTAGCATGAAGACATTACAGTACATGTATGTAACTAGATTTAACATACTAATATTGTGAAGGGAGGTAAAAAAAGAAAAGAACTTAAAAGAAAACACGAAATTGAGGAAGAGGAATTTACGTTTTGAGACTTCCTCCTTTGAGAACCTCCTAAGAGGAGAGGTTTTGGTATTTTGAAGAGGCTAAGAGCTTTTAACCGTGGGGGAGGCCCATGCGGAGAGATTTGGGCCGAAATTAGATAAGGCTTGGAGCTTGAGAGGAGTGGAGAGAAGAGGGAGTGATGTGGGGTTTTTATAGTGGAGGAGAGGAGGGATTTCATGATATTATAATCATTAATTTTTTATTTCTTCCCAAGACAAATAATAGTAAGTATTCAATTACCAAGAATAGTAAATGGGTCATGTGGATTCAAAACAAGTAGGCTTACATCAGCAGAACATTGTCGATAACTCAATTAATCCATTATTTAGCATTTATTGTGAATTATCAGATTCTATTATTCATCAAAAATACACATATTTCAGAAAAATCCCAACAAATAACCCAAACCATTTCTCAATGTGTAGAATCAAAAACTGAAGTCCATTTTCAAAAATAATTTTCTAAATATGTTTATTTTAATATTTAATTAAAATAATAATTTATTATCAAAACCAGTTTTAAAACATTCATTAACTCATTCTAAAATATAGGTATATCATAATTCTAACCTGAATATTATTTCTCTACTACAATAGGTGAGGTTACAATTCACTAGGGTATATCACAATTCATAAGGGTATGTTACTATTCATTAGGGTATGTTACTATTCATTCAGGTAGGTTACTATTCACAAAAAATTATTTTTGTTTTATTAGCCTCAGAAAAACATCTGGAAGACAACCATGTATGCCAGATTTTCAAAATTCCAAACTCATAAGTGTAAAACTTATGTTTAAAGGTCACTTATCACTTCGTAGTTAATTATTTTGTGTTTTCATGTGATTTTATGAAATAAATATAAGAATAGAATTTCCATTGAAAGAATTTGGGTCGTTACATGGAGTCTGTTTTGATTTCAAATATTGAATGACCCAGTTGCATGCAAAGGTTGAGCCCAGTAAGAATTTCCTTTTCCACCACTTGTAGAGAAGACCCATGACCCAAACTGGCTAAGATAGAGAGGTCAACCAAACCATAGTGGTCACGAACCACTCCTCCTCTGCGTAGGTTCCATTAGACATGAGAGCCATCTATATTAAGATTTAAACCCACTGATGGAGGGTTCCATCGAACCTAGTTTCCTTTCATACTTCTAGGTGCCATGTCCACGTTGGAGCCCATTTGAAACCGATGAAGATCGGGGGTTCCTTTTATGCCTTCCTAGCCATGCTCATATCCAGTAGAAATTTTTTCGCCCAAATAATAATGACCTGAGGTGAAACCCCCACCCTCATGTTTTGATTTGTTTTGACCCTCCCACATTGTTCTGAGCCAGCGAAATAAGTTTATTAGTTCGGAAAAAAGAGGGCCCTTAAGGGTTGGATTCCTAGATTGATCGTTCCAACACTGCTACCTTTTTGTTGGTGGCCTCGAGAAATGCTTCCCACCCCCTGAGGACCCTCTCTTCATCAGTGGCCATGAAGCACAGTTCACTGAACCTAGCCCGTGCCCATGCCTATTCAGTTTTAAGTTCAGTTATTTGGTGACTCGCTTCCTCTAGTTTTTCTTGGGCATCTTCCCGCTGGTTGCTCCATGGGACCCTCCTCCTCTAGGCGACAAGAGAATGGACACGCCATGCGACGTCCCTGCTGCTGATGTACCGGCCTATGCAGGACCTATTGTCCGACGTGCTTCTGGTATTCCTTCTCTAAAGGTACTCTGCCTGCTCTCTCACTGCCTGAGTTTCACACTGGCAACCTTGAGTCTCCGAACATGCTTTTGAAAAATCCCCTCAGGGTATTCTATGGCCTGATGTTCAGCATACTCGGTTGAGAGGCCAGTATCAACTCTAGTGGGAGTGAAGGCGATGATGTCACTAGGACAATAGGTCGTGGACATCAGAAACATTTAACGAAGAACACATGGATTCATTTCTTCCCGGACACCTATGTATACTATTTTCGACATCCGCTGGAGGCACCCAAACTGCCTGGAAAACATGGACAACACGTATGGCTCAAATAAGATCTTCCACTCAATCTGGGCCACAAGTACCCTGCCTCTGATTCTTTTTATCTACTCCCTATACTCCAGTGAGCCTTGAACATTTTCTATCACCTGACCAGTTGGGGTGGGGAATGGGCTGAAAGCGAAGCTCACATGATTACCAATTCTGATCCTTACTCCCTCTTTATTGAGTGTCAGCGACAAGACCCCGATAATGTTCAGCAGGGAAGGTCACCAGACATTACCTGGAAGGAAGATGGAATTTGGGAAGGTATATCCGCCACAGAGCCACATCCTAGCCATAGAATATTTATAAGGGGCCACATATTCTCCTAGGTGACCCCCCTCTCAAGATGTGTCCCAAAATGGCGTACAAATGAGCCAGTATGGGGATTCCCAGATAGAATCTTTTATCAGCAGCCATGATTCCAGCCATCACCAAGGTCATTGGATGGACTCCCATCCTTGAGTCCCTCACCGGTAAGAGCCACCCACTCAGGAATGTGGAAAGGAATTCAGCTTACTAAACATTCGAGTCCTAACTCTCATTTATGTAGTATCCCCATGACTGATTGTTCCCTGCCTCTAGGATCCTCTAGTATGATCCGCTCTTTCTCCTCTGTGCCGCGGTTGGACACTGCCTCCCTCGCCCTGGCATCTTGAATTCTAGATCCCTTTACAAAAATAGGCTAAACCAGTCCTTGTATGCGATGTCCTCCAAGAAATATTTGACCCCCAGCCTCCCCTTAGCAAGCTCCAATAAGTGCCATGTGAGCATGGGGGTTTTTGATCTGTCTCCCCTGGTGCTCATCGGCTAAAGAAATTAATCATATTGGTGGCCCCCAAAGGGATTTCCCCGACGCATCAGGATGTAAATGTCCATATGCCTGTTTTCTCTAGCAGGATGACCATTTTTGGTGATGTTGTATTGGGGGAGTCATCCTCACGAGTCACCCATGAGCGCGGCGTATCAACTTCAAAAACCAGAAAAGGGACCACCTCCAAAATACCAAAGTCCCATAGTGGAAGATTATTAAACAGGGCGTTCTCATTTTGGGTAGGGGTTAGCATATAGAAAAGGGTATGGTTATTGGAGACAATCCTATGGGTGCTATAAACCTCAGGTTTGGCGACCATTTCAGCCCATCGAGCAGCGACTTCTCCCTCATCAGCCTGGTTTGCAGCCATCGTCTTCCGAAAATTATTTGAGTAGTTGGAAGGGAATATTAGAGGGTGGCATGAAAAATCAGTGACAATCACGAAATATCAAAATATGGTGCGAAAAACCCTGGGTTTGCGTGTAAAATGACACCTGATCTCGGTGGGATTGCGTGTAACTAGAGCAGTTTTTTGCATAGGGCTGGAGAAAGTTTCGTGCACGAGTTCTTGGAGCTTGTCATGTGAGGAAATTTGTACAGAACATGGGATCCACAACGGATTTTTATAAGCAGAGCCTGGTTTATGCACGCACACGAAATTTATATTCCTCGCCCCCTTGGGTTTTGCATGCCGCTCTATGTTTTTAGTGCACATAGACCCCACGGAGATCTACATTTCGACGTTTCCCTTGGAATATGACCACTGCGGACCCTTGCCGATCCAATTCTGAGGGGGGGGGGGGCATTTGTAGATTCTGAAAAACTCTTAGGGGCTGAAGAAGGCTTCAACATGACAAAGAAAAGTCATATTTGGACCTGGGGACCCAGTCCGGGGGGCCTGGAGGAGTCGCACGAAAAAAATTCATATTGTGCATGAAAGAAATATGCCCTGTGCAAAAATCTCCGAGATTCGTGAGAGTTCTTCGGCAAGGGAGAGGAATATTTCATTCCCCTTCCCCGCACGATTGATATTTCGTGCCACCAACATCTACGTGAAATTATTTTGTGCTGACCGATTTTCCACGCCCTGGAACGCCTATCAATAGAATGCGACCCCTTCGACTTCCGGGCTGAAAATTTTTAACTGGCTCTCATGCGTGAAATTCATCTTTCGTGCGGGCAAAGATGGTTTCCAGGTACACTTATTTTCTAACCAAGTCACCCCAGGGTCTACCTTCACGTGAGATCCCCTTTTTTTAGGCTTACTTACAATCCCTTTGGGTTCTTCCCCCTGTGTGAAATCCCTTCCACTTATGTGCATACTGACCAATTGCACGCAATCCCCTTCAATTGCACGCACCCCAGTCATTGCGTGCAACCTCTCCTGATTGCACGCAATTCTTACTCCTTGCGCGCAATCCTTTCGAGTTGTGAACAAAGCCTCAACTCTACTTATGCTCCAAATCCTCACTGATTTTGCACCAGCCCGGTGTTTTTTCGCACAGGTCTACTTATTTCACGTGCAAGCCTCAAAGGTTGCATGCAGCTCTCCGGGACCCCTCACCTCGGTGCTTCCCAGCTACCTCTTCACTCACATTCCACATACTCCTTGGGCGTACCTTTACGCAGGTGTCCAATGCTCTTCTGATGGATTCCAATCGCGGGTGTCTCTAACCCCCTGGTAATCCACATCATACACCATTTACCCGTACGACCTTCTAGGCTTGTAGGAAGTATCTTCAAAGTCCCTTGGATGGTTTTTCATATTGCTTTGCTTAACCTCACACTTCTTTGCATAGGCATGCTAACAACTATTGCTTCTTCACATAGCCACGACAACGTGGACCCCTCGATGGTTCGCTCTATGACACCCCCTCACCATGACTTTTCCTGTTCCATCTTTGCACCAAGGAGCAGAGGTAACCGGTTATGTAATTACTTGGGATGCGGAGGGAACCTGCCTCATCTGAGCTATAGGACGTTAAACTGCCAAGAAACTTTGTCCTGAGCACATGACGTTAAACTGTGACCTCAACCGGTGCCTCGCACGCGGGGTCCCCCCACCTCAGACATTCTCTATGCCAACTCATCTCCATGAGGATGGGATCACCCCTCATAGGGGATGATATCATCTTTATCAGAGTAGTGTTTATCCATGAAGTAAGGGAAGCCACCTTGGTGTAAGCCCCTATGGGTAACCTCGCCCCATTCCTTGCATGTGGGGTCCCCCCACATTGGGTTGCAGAGAACACATAAGCCCTTGTTTCCTCTTTGGGATGCTCCACGCATAAGCCCCACCCCACTTCCCTGGGACGCACCTTTCATGACGTGATCGTCAGGTCCACGATGCCTGTTGTTTCTTACCCCAAGAACGACTCATGTGGGATTAGAGTAAGCATCAACCATGACCACCATTCTCGAACTACGAGGAATTTGATCCATGTCAAGGCATGGTACGTAGGAAGCCTCCCCGAGGTTCAATCCCACCACCCTATTGATCCAACCATCTTCACATCAGTTCACCAACCACTATTCCTGAACTACGAGGACTTTGATCCATGTTAAGGAATGGTTTGTAGGAAGCCTCCCCGAGGTTCAAGCCCACCACCCTATCGATCCGAACATCTTCACGTCGGTTCACCAACCACCATTCCCAAACTACAAGGACTTTGATCCATGTCAAGGAATGGTACGTAGGAAGCCTCCCTAAGGTTAAATCCCACCACCCTATTGATATGAACATCTTCACGTCGGTTCACCAACCACCATTCATGAACTACGAGGACTTTGATCCATGTCAAGGCATGGTACGTAGGAATCCCCCCAGGGGTTCAATCCCACCACCCTATCGATCCCACCATCTTCACGCCAGTTTACCAACCACCATTCCCAAACTACGAGGAATTTGATCCATGTTAAGGCATTGTACATTGGAAGCCTCCCTGAGGTTCAAGCCCACCACCCAATTGATCTGACCATCTTCACTTCGGTTCACCCACCACCATTCCCAAACTACGATGTCTTTGATGCATGTCAAGGCATGGTATGTAGGAAGACTCCCTAAGGTTCAATCCCACCACCCAATCAATCCTACCATCTTCACATCGGTTCACCACCCACCATTCCTGAACTACATGGGCCTTGATCCATGCCAAGGCATGGTACGTAGGAAGCCTTCTTGAGATTCCACCCTATTCCGTTGTAATCCATTTTCAACCCATTTCAATGGTAAGACGTTGGAGTCCCCTATTGAGGAAAGTTGTCACCATTCCCAAACTATGAGGACTTTGATCCTTTCTATGGTAAGGTATGTAGGAAGCCTCCTTGAGGATCAATCCCAATAACCATTGGCCCTGACCGTATCTGTGTTGGTGTGTCAATCCCCTCTCCACCTGAACTACGTGATATTTTATCTTTTCTAAGGAACGGTACGTAGGAAGCTTCCACGAGGTTCAAGCCCACCATCCACCTAGACCCCAGGTCCCTATTCATGTCAGTTCACCGACTCCAAATGCCCCATCTGAACTACGAGGATTTTGATCCATGTCAAGGCATGGTACACAAGAAGCCTCATCGAGGCCAAGCCCCACACCAACATCGCCCTAGGGCCAACCCTGTCCCATTATCCATCCACTTCACTTAAGACATCCATCATCCATCCTGATCCATACCCAGGCCGGCACATCCTAGTGGGATCATGCCACCCTATTACCTATTCCGTTTAACAACTTTTGGGAAGCCACCCATGTGATGGCCCTAGTATCAGTGTTCACACTAGGGTGTTCTTCTATCTGATCGACTCTAGTCAGTGTTTTGATCTGTCCGATCCGTCTCTGCTGGATGTTAAACATGCGGCATACCCTGTGTTAAACATGGGAAGATGAGAAAAACCTTAAATACATGGCCATGGAATATGATACACCGGGTTTGATGTGTGATGCCTCGGGCTTCTGCACCCATGAGAAGCCCTACAAGAAGGGACATAAGACAGACACACCAATCCCCCAGCGTCCAGACACGTCAGTGATGCCCAACACGGCTAATCCCATAACCAAAGGTTTATTCCCTAGCCAAACCCCTTGGAATGTCCAAACAGTATCAGTGTAATTAACTGGTGTCCATGAAGATACGGCGCCAGGAAGAGTTTCACAAACAACATATTAAGTATATAAGGGAGACCCAGACTAGGTGATGAGCTTAGAGGATGAATACACGTAAGGAAGAACCGACATCCCATCATCCCATTTCAATCAAGTAGAATATGTCCCCGAATAAGGAGTGGATGCTGCCCACCTTAATAATGCGAGAATGCGGGGTAATAGCTACGCGTCCTCATAGATGGATGCGCACACCCCGAATAAAGCGTCAGAAACAGGCGTCTAAATAATAATTTATCCATTAGTAGCAGTGTCTAATATAGTTTGTTCATATTGATGATGTCCTTGGTGGAATATTTGAATTTGTTCCCAGACATCTAGTTTGTGATGTGGGATTTTTCTTGTAATCTCTTTAAATCTATCCCAAAACTCCCATGATGATTTTACATCCTCTTGGAGAAGTTATAAATGTCATTCCAGATATTCCACGTCCATATAATAGTGATGTATTTTTTGAAGAACTCTTTTTATACTTCAAATAAAGTCAAAATTTAACCAGGATGGTAACTATCTAGCCAATCCTTGGCTCAGTCTCACAAGGATAATGGGAATAAAATAATTCATATAGAATTTTATGATAATACCTAGTTACAAAAGGTATAAAAAACCATAATAAATCTATAAATGTGGTTATGGGGGTCTTAAATTTATATCCCACTGAATTGAATCATGTAATGAATCATGTGAATGAGTCCATGAATAATTTCTAAAGCATACACTTGAATTTGTGGGTGCACAATGTTGTTTAAAAAACTGCTAAGGGATACAAACATGTAATGAATTATGGTGATCTCACATACTGATGGATGATCTCCCTAATTGGAATGTGACACATGTTTCATGTTTTGGGGGCGTAGAAGTGCAATATTGTTACACATAACCATGGTAAAGCGGAGACATGTATTATCTATCGATCAATCCTAGGATTGAAAAGATGTTTTTCTGATGAATATATGCTTTATGATCTGGTAAATTGTCCCAAGATAATGCACTAAAAAAGAATAATAAAAAATTATAGAGATAGAAAATTCAATTTTTCCCAATGGATAAAATGAAAAAGGAAAAGTGGAGGGGAAAAAGAATTAATGTGAAGGGGGTGACATAATCCATGGTTCGATTTGGAGGCCAATTTTCATTGGAAATAGTAAAACATGTAAAAGGAACTAAAATTGGATTCACCTACACACATATTTAAATTCATGTGGTTTTTGTCAGATTCAAAATTTATAATCGCAAAATACAGTTACTACTAAGACATAATAAAGAGGTAGTGTGGGGGTCAAACCCCCATAGGTCATTGGTAAACAAGACAACATTAGAATAAAACACTTGGAAATGATTCCTCCCATTAAATATCATTTTTTACTAAATATATGTAGTTTTGATTTATAATAGAAAAAAGGAAGTGATTTGGGTTAATTTCAATTCTCTTGACCGAAGATAACACTATATTTTTCTTTAAATAGTCTTATAGATTAGATTGTTAAGTAGTGAAAGATTCACTGATTGTTTTTCATCAAACCAGTTCGATCTACCCATGATAAAACTATTCCATGGTCATGGTATATCTAAAAACCCTTGTTATTTACACTTAGATTCTATATGGAATGCTTCATAGGTTAATGGTCATAGTCTTCTTTGACTCAAATTATGTTAGGTTTGTTCAATTATATTTATCATGGTCATGGTTGTCAAACAAACATGTTAAGAAATTATTATTAACCTAATTACTCGATATAGGGTTACCAAGGTTCAATCTATAGATTCATAAGGCATAAAAACAACTTTACTCTTGACCCCCAACCCTATATATATTAGCAGCACATGGTAGTGTTGATAAAATGTTGAAAAATACAAACCTATCTATTAATAATCATGAAATAGTAGATAAATAAACAATCTAGGATTATAAAACTTTACAATAAAGATAAAAAAATAAAAAATAATGTAAATTCAAAAAAAAACTCACTACACATAGAGAAATAATGAAGAAAATTGTAATAATTTATCAAGAAAAGTAATCGATGTTGAAAATGAACATCAAATAGAAGTCGAATATCAATGTAGGTAGAACAGGTGTAAAATGGATATAGATTAACAAAAAACTCAAAATGATTCAACAAAAAATATTGGAATGAAGTAAAGATTGTTTAAAATGAAAATATGTGAATGTAGGAGAAAACAATGTAACAAAAATAAAGAAAAATAATGTATTTTCATTGTGCTGTAAATGGAGGAGTGCCTGAAATATAAATATGTTTAAATTTACATGGCATGTAAGTAATTCACATCGTATAATGGCATAAGTGACTTCTTCCTTATGATTGATTTCCTATTTTTTTTCATATAAGAATATATATATTTTATTATTGGTGAACCCAGATAGCATTCTAATTCACTGGGTAATGTTTTTCTCTCACAAGACATTATGCATAGGATTAGAGGGTATACCTAATCTTTTATGAGACACTTTCCACTATATGATGATTTACTTGAGGCTATGATCTACTAATACAGACATAATTTTTAGTGTTTAAACATCATTTCTTATGTTTCTAGAATATTATGATACCCTTTTCCTTTTGTTATTCTCCAATGTGATTACCCATGTGATTATTTTTGATGAAAAGTATATTAAACATCGTAAGGGTAAAAAGTATAACTTTTCTTGAAAAATATTTTCATAAGTTTTTCACTATGTTAATGTAACCATTAAAAATTATATTTTTCCATTATGATTTATTATGAAATAATTTATGCAAAATTGGGAAAGAAAATTTCATTTAATGGGTAGTAAAATGTTTATTCTA
Source organism: Viscum album (assembly GCA_963277665.1). Taxonomy (NCBI): domain Eukaryota; kingdom Viridiplantae; phylum Streptophyta; class Magnoliopsida; order Santalales; family Viscaceae; genus Viscum; species Viscum album. Next base: position 1,186,364,809 of record OY728130.1, on the reverse strand, counting down.
TCACTAATTTTTAATTTTGAAAATGAAAAGTCGTACATAAGTATTAATGAAATGATAGTTATATTTCTTTCTTCTTATATATCTCAAATTAATAAATTTTTTTTCTAATACCACATTTTAAGAAGTTTTCATAGGGCTTTATGGATGATTTGGGACATAGATTATCCAAAAATGAAAATTTTGAAGATTTTTCCGGAAAAAGAAACATGTTATTTTATAAAATTATTATATTTCTAGAAAAAGATATACTAAGTTGATGTATCTTAATTATGATGTAACATTAATTTATGTAAGTGTGATGTTATAAACCTCTTAAAATAAAAATTGTAATGATCATCAACCATAAAAATAATGTTTTATTGACTCTAAAAATCATAAATTTGTATTATTTAAAGATGGATTATTGTTGTATCAGACATACGTTGATAACCGATCAACTGTAAGAAAGGATTTTCCACATGAATACATCTACTGCATATTGAAAACAAAAAAGTTTCAAGTTAAATTTAGTAGACTATGAGTATCAAATATAAGATAGATAAATTTATTTAATCCCAGATGATCAATCATATCAAATCAAAAATAAGGTAGATTTTCAACCATGAATTAAACAACCATAAGAAAAAGTGAACGTATAAAATGTTACATAATTATTTTTGTCATATATTTTATTTATTCATATATATTTTACTATTAAATAAAATTTTAATAACATCATTAATTAATTTAATTGTTTGTTAATCACTTACTAATTAGTTTTATTCTAATAAAATTTATATGTATTTCATATAAGTTTAAAGGACCATCACATTGGATTAATACTTATATTTCCTTAGAAAATTTTGAGTTTAAAATTTGAAATAATTTGAATGTAAATATTTTTTAACTTATAAATCACTAGATAATTTGATTAAAATAATTGATTCATTATTATATAACATTTTATTATTTGGTTCACATTTCATTAACAAATTGATTGTACAGTTTTTTTAGTTTTATATATTATTTTTATTAATCCATGCTTATATGTTTTGGATACACGTTAAATTGAGAATTAATTTAATTTATTTTATGAATACCAACGCTAATATACTCTAAAGTACTTTGTTGATGTTATATGTACATAAAACTTTGTAAAATAAGAAATGTGGTGTGTTTAAATTTTGAAATTTTCATGCATATAATAACTTGATAAATGAGTTTGATGGGCCCAGATAAAATGTAATGAGGTTGATGATATTTTTACACTTTAACAAGTGATACATTTTTGTGAAAATTCATTTTAATTTACCTAACTAGAATTCATTTTTATCATTTTCTTCCTAAATACTAAACTCCCGTTATGATTTTTATATGAATTATTCAACCAATTTTTTATTCCTTAATTATTTCAGCCTATTCAAGTGTAGTAAATTATAATTTCTTATAATACCCTTAAAGGGTATAAATTTTTGGTTATAACACACAAAAAAGGTACATGTGGGTTTTCTAGACCAGTAAAAGTCAGGGGGTTTGGTTGTACCTTGTTTTGGATAATGTCAACTTTGGTTTCTTCAACAAAATTAAAAGGAAACTAGTTAGTTTCTAGCTCTATGTGAGGAAAAATTAGTCCTGGTTTATTCTTCTAGTGGTGGAGAAGGTATTTTAATAGTTTTTATTCCACATCAAAATATAAATATTCTACTGTCATGTGTGTCATTTTTCTTTGTATTTGAGAGGATTGAATAATATATATTGATCAATTAGATTAGAATTACAAAAAAAAATTATTGTGTTAATTTTTTTTATTTTTATTATATTAATATTTAACATTTATAGAAATTTGTAAAATATATTTTAACATAACAATTCACCCCCATATTGACCATTTATCTAATATCTCATTGATTCATTACAATTGGTATCAAATCACGACACATAACATTAGAACATTTATATTTATTTTTCCAATAAAATACTAACATAACCTCCAAGAGGAGAATATTTTGTTTAATTTGGAAGGAAAAAAGAAAAAATGTTGATTTGAAACCTCAAAGGCCCCAATTATTTTATGGAAATGAATATGGATATAGGTAGTCAGACCTAGAAGATTATCTTTAGAATTTAACAATTGATAGTTGGACTATCACTATCTAGCCACAAAAAGTTTCTAATGTCGATCATGATACATTGAAGAATAATCAATAATAATACATGTTCATAATTATAAGGTAATGAGAAGTTCATACCTTTAAATTAGTATAAATTTCCACAACCTTGAATCATCATGTATACAAACACTTGATATTAGGAAAATACTGTAAAACACACATCTTGGATCTAATAAACAACTAATAACTGAGCATCATAGTTTAGGAGACGAGTATCTAGAATTTAAAATAAGATAGGAATAAATACTTATTCAAAGTTTTCATTTATTTACACATATTTTAAATGGAATGAGTTCTTTGGGAGATACTTTAAATAATATAATTCATTTTGAAATAGTTTTATGTAGTTTACCCAAAAAAATTGAATAATAAAATAGTAAAAATTGTAAAACATAATTTTTTAGTAATATAACTTATGTGAGACTATTCTTAAATTTCTCTGAATATTAAAAGGAATTAAAAAATCTGAAGATTTTTTTTGAAAATAGAGTGGTGTTTATTCTTAATAAATTTTGTATTACTATTTATTTCCTGAAATCTAAATTTAAATTCATTGAAAGAGACCAATTAAAACATGTTTCCCATTGAATAATGAATAAATTATATTCAAGGAGATATAAAATAGATTACCCTCGAAATGATTATACATGAAGATATAATTATAAAACTATCTCTAATGATGCTTCTGAAATTATTTTTTATGAATGTTGAAATAGAGGGAATATCAGACCTAAATACCCTTGAATAAAGAATGATAAAAATTAGATAAAACCAAACAAGAATGTGAAAAATTCCATTGTAGGTGGGTGGAGTTGAATAGATGTTTCTAGTTCAAGTGAAAAAACACATTCTAAAAGGCTATGGAAATCATATATTTAATAGATTCAAAAAAATAGGCAACTAAATCAAATTATTATTCATCTGATTATTTTAAATCAAAAACCCCAACTAAAGATCAACTATATAATTAAACTTGCAGATTAGTTATAGAGGTAGATAAAATTTGGTTTACATAATGATATCAATATTATTGAAAATAAAATTTTAAAAAAATTATTATTTTAAATATAATATTCCATGAATCTAATTGTAAAGATTCCAAATCTATTTGTAGTGAATTGAAAATATCATATTATAAAATGAAGAAGACTCTTGAGGAAAATTAATGAATTTAAAATACTTTTTTGAGACCCAAAAATATATTATAAATAATTTTTGAATGTTTTTAGTTTAAAATTTCAAAACATTAGGATTATGAATCTAAATGTGATGAATCTCAATTGATTATGGTCAATTCTATTTTAGATTAAAATTAGAGGCTTATAAATGAAATTTAAAGGTTGAAAATATATTTTTCAAAATTTTTTATATGGAGATAAATTGATTATAAAATTACGAGTTTTAATAAAATAAAATAAAATAAATTAGTCTTGGATATAATTATATTTTACCAAAAAAAATTTAGACATTCTTTATTAAAGGTTCATGTTTGAATTTTTGAAGTTTCAAATTCTTTAGATTTCAAATTAAGGGACATTGGAAAAATTATTATTCCATGTTATTTCAAAGGACACATGATCACATAAAATACTTTTTATATAGATCATTATCTTTTTGATTACCTAAAAAAATGTTCTAATTCAATCTAGATTCTAAAAAACACTTTTTCTGGCCAAATATGATGGATTGTTTTGGGTACCAATGTATTAATGAATATGCTTTTATAAAAAACATGGCCTGGATGTTTCAAAAAGGACACATGGTACATGGATAGTGAATCACCAGAAAAATGATATATGATATCACTGAATTTCAATATATTAATAAGTGTGATAGTGGTAGTGTAACATATAGTGATAACTCAAAAGGAATATATATTTATTAGAGAAGTTGGAATTTAAAATTTCATTAACATTTGAAAAGATTAGATTTTGATGGTTTGAAATATAATTTTATTAGGATTTCATTGATTTTGAATGATAGTATGAAGGTGAAAATTTAAAATGATTTTAGTTTTTTAATATTAATCTAAACTAGTTTATTCAAAAAAAAATTAAAATATTTATTCTAAAATTGTTTCTAAAGTAACTATGAAAAATGTGAAATGATTAAGAATTGTACATTATAAAAATTTTGCATGGAATAAAATATTGGGTCATTCAATCATCAATTTAATATAATTTTTTTCCAAAAATGATATGGTATTGGATTTTCCTCAGATAAATATAGAAAAAACCTATGTGTGTTTTTAATTATTGAATGGTGTGTAACATAAATTGAATTTGAAACTATTTTATTAGATAATAACTTCTATCCCACTTCAAATTTAAAATCTTTATCTTTTAGCCCAATGAAATACTTTTTATTAGAATAATAATGTATTTATTTATCAATTTGGATGACTATAGCAAGTTTACCTAGAATTGTTTTCATACACATAAATCTAAATCCTTAGATAAATTTATAATTTATTTTATACTGGGTTAAATGTAATTGGTCATATAATTTTATAAATTAGAAGTGATATAATTGGCGAGTTTTCAAATCAAGAATTTGGTGAATTCTTTGAAGATAATGGATAGAATAATAATTTTTTATCACATAGGACACCATAATACAATGGTGTGGTAGAAAATAAAAATTTAATCATGAATGATATTTCTAGGATAAGGATAAATTAGTATAATTTTATAAAATAAATTTGGGTAGAAGTTTCTAATACAACTTTTTAGTTTAATAATATAATTATACTCAAAACATTATTAGTAAAATGATATTATAAAATATAGAAATGATAGAATTCTAGAATTAAAAATATTATTTTATTTGGTTGAAAAGGTTACATTCACAATACCAAATATTCCTTAGAAACTTTTTATATGAGTCTAATGAAGTAAAATTTCGAGAAGATTATAATTCTAGGAAGGTATATCACGTTTATAAAAAAATTAGTTGTTAAAGAACCAATTTAGATATAAATTCATTCTTAATCATCTGCATGAGGCTCACTCTCACAGGCAATACACTAGGATCACATCCCATACTATCCTTCCAAGATCTAGATAGATGGGTCACTGGGTGATCTAGTCACCCCTCCCAAGTGCTTAAAACTAACACCAATGAGGAATAAAACCAGAGGAGAATATGTGGGGGATTCACCATCTATGAATCTATAGGTTCTGTATGTTTCTCCTTTTGTGATTTTTATGGTACTAGAGGCTCTATTATAGAGGGGTCCGTGGCCATGTTCGATGGTCTTGACATTCCAAATTTAAAGAACATCATTCTAACCATGGTGTAATTAAAAAAAACAATAGTTCGAAACTCGTTCAAGGATATCACGAATTCACTATGGCCCATCACACACTTGATCCCCAAATGTTAGGATCCTATCTCAAGAGATATTATGATCCTCCATATATAGAATACAAGAAATCGTGTAGCTAACATCTTGGCCTATGATGCTACCCAAGAATCCCTCCCCTCATGGAATTTTTTAAACTTGTAACTCTTCCCCTAGAGGAGTGGACGTGGTTATCCGGGATTCCCTCTATCTCTAGTTCTATATTCCTCCATGATGTTTGTTTCCTTATTTTATGAATAAAAAATATTTTATTTTTATGAAAAATAAATAAAATATTATTTACACAAGCTTGAGGAAGGGTTTATAGATTCAAACATGAGATAATATCAAATTTATGTTTGGATGGATTAATTAAAAGGGAGAGTACCTCTCATGAAGAATTATTAAAATATCATAATGATCACATATTTCTAAAAGGAATTGTTGATGAAAATATTGAGGTTAACAAAAAATTATTTAAAAAAATTCTTATGATGATTTTATTTATTATAAATTAAAATAATATATAGGTGAATCATTATATGATTAAGACATTATTATTGTAATAAATAGAGAGTAATACTAATTCCACAGTAATAAAGTATAATCTCTAGTAAAAACCCATAATGCTCAAAATATTATTAGATACAAATATAACATTATAAATAAATTAGATAAATCTTGTCAAATAAATAAAAACTGGGCTATATTAGTGGATCAAGGTTAAAATTAGAAAAAATAACCGTCTTTGAAGAATCTATTTCTATAGTTTAAATATTAGATTCTTCAGTAATTATTTTGAGATATTCATCCAATTTTAGAATAAAAAATTCTCTAATCTATGTAAAATTAAATTTATAAATGGATATAATTTTAAAAAAGTATTTTTTTTAGAAACATAATATTTTTAGAATAAATTTAAATGAAACCATCTTTTGAAAAATATTAAAGTAGTTTTTCATTTTAAAAAATCTCCTAGATATTGGTTGGAAAGGTTATAATGTTTATTTTAGAGAAAAAGTTAAAAAAAATACAACCCCAATTATTTCATTAAAATAAGTTGATAATATGTTTTATTTTTTTCGAATACATGATGATGATATTATTTATTGATCATCAAGAGAGAAAAATCTCCAGGAATTTTCAAATGTGATGAAAATTGAAATTGAAATTTTCTTAATGGGTGAACATAAAAATGTAATTACTATTAAATATAGTCAAATAAATAATGGTATTTTTCTGAATCCATCAATGTTTTATAATGATTCAATATAGATATTTGGATTATTTTTATAAAATAATAGTAATAATCTTATGGGTACATCATATAAACATGATAAAGATGAATCTCTAAAATCAAGGAACATTAATCTTCTTCATGGAATATCTAGTAGCTTATTATATTTAATATAATATGTTTTTTATTTTTACTTTTATATTTTCTCATTTTTTTATATTTCAATACAGACTTATGGAAAATAATTTTAATGAAGTGATGAGGATTATTAAGTATGTAAGAGGTACTTTGAACATTGAATTATTTTATCCTACACATACTTAATTTAAAGTATCTAGTTTTTCTTATTATGATTTTGGCGGTTGAAAAATTGATATAAAAATGATAATATGTTGTTACCTTTTATTGGTAAATTCATAATTTTATGGTGTTATCACAAAAACATTGAAGATCATTATCAACTACTAAAATTGAGTATGTTGATGTCACAAATTTTTGTAATTAGTCATTATGGATTAAACAATCTCATTCTGATTTTACTTTTAATTTTGAATGGATCTATATTTATTGTCATAATACTTCAACAACATTTATTTCTATAAATAACTTATATTATTCAAGATATAAGAATATTAAAGGTATATTTCACTTTCATAGATATCATGTTCAAAAAAGGAATACAAATCTAAAATATGTTTCTATAGAAGATAAATTTAACTTTATTATTATGAAGACATTAGTTTTAATTAAATTTGTGAAAATTAAATTTTACCTTGGAATGATGGATATCTAATTTATTGGGTTTTTATGTATTTTAGGGGAGATTTCATTTTGGATCAAGAATTAATGAACCCTGATAATCTAATCCACTATAGAAATATTTTTTATTCAAACTAACTATTTATATAGATTATTTCATTATAGTTGATCATTAAAACATGTTATTAGAGCTTCTAGTTGAGGAGTGGTTTCTACAAATTTTTATTCCTTTTTATATATTGTTTCTATTTATTAAATTTTGATCATGATAAATATTAATATAAAAAAATTGGTATAATTATTTAAATATATTTTTGTTATTTAGAAATAATTATATTTAGGGATATATTAAATTGTTGAATGTAAATTTTATAATGTTTTTTATTTAAAATTCATATTTTGGGGTTATTAAATATGTGTATTGTGATAAAATTAAAATTGTGAATTTATTTCTTAGCAATGTTTTTTTTACCATAGGGGGTGAGGATTGAACATAAGCAATTGGTATATCAAATTAGGAATTTTTTTTAATTTAATATATTTGATCAATTTTAAAAATGGGGATCAATTTTGGAATTTAAACGTGTTTAATAATTATAAATATTGGGGAGAATAATGAAGTGGCTCTTAACTAATTTGATTATTTTTTCTTTCATAACTATAATACCTTTTTAATGTATATTTATAATTTCTCATAGATTTTGTAAAAAAAGTTTTTCTATTTAACATGATATAGACAATCAACTATTTTTTATTATTAAGTTATTTTGGGTGAAAATATATCACAAAATGTCTTCGTATTACATACATTTTTGTCTATTTTAGAAAATTTATTTGTAACAGGACTAACCATGAGGCATGTATAATCGATTGACTTCATGGAAAAATGGATTGGTGATAATTCATCAATTGAGAATATTTATATATTAATCAGCCATAATTCATTAATAAATTATAAGAATACAGAATCAACTAAATGTCTTCAATCAACCATGATGCAAAATTGACCGTGTCTGAAAATTGAAATTTTTCTAGCTTTACAATCGACCACTCATTGAGTTTCAACTGAATGTGTGGATAAATTAACCATGAATGAAATTTATATAAAGAATTCGATTGAATGTACATTGAAAAAATAAATATCATTACTAGAATAACCAGACATTGAAAAATGATCAACCATATGTTAAATTCAATCAACCATTAATATCAACAGCAAGAATTATGAATTGTATGTATGTTTAATGAATGTACATAATAAATCAAATTTTAGGTGGATGATAGATCTTTAAGTGATTAATAGTAAGATCTAGAGACATTTACAAAAATGATTTAATAATTTTTATGTTTTTTACATGTTCTTATATATTTCGTTTTAGTACAGGGATTTATAAATTGTTTTAAAGTATTTTTTATAATTAGTAATTAATTATTTTAAAGATAAGTAATTTTCATGGAATGTATTTCAATATGGATTAAAGGATAGTCCCATGAGTTTAATTCTTATTCTTATTTATTTGAAAATCATAATTTTCAAATTTTAATTTTTTTCAATATGAAATGTTTTCCACATATTTTTATAGGGAATTTTCCATGAAGCTTGAGAAATTATTATTATGAAATGTTTTACTATTTCATTAATTTCTAATTAACTACTCAATTTTATGGATTTTACAGTTATAAATATTATCAGAGAGAACAAATGTGTGTATGTTAATAAATTCACGTGATTCATTTTATATAAATTGAAGAAAGAAATATCTGAAGTGGTTAATAGAAGTTTCATGTTTATGCTTCAATAAAAAAATAAATGAAACAAGTTTAAATTTTTAAACAATTGTGAATATGGGAATATGATATAAAGAGTTTGAAATATATATTTCAAGGTGAATATGAAAGAGAATATTTCTAAACTGTATTGAATGATAAATTATTGTGATCCTTTACTAGAATTGTACCATCTTAGATATATATTTTTGATCAATTATCACATAAATAGAACACTTATAATTTGAAAATCCAATTTGAATTGTAAAAATGGTTTTTTTGGTTAATAATTATTTATATTCATTTTCTATATGTATAATGTTTTGGGTTATACCACACTTATAATACAGGATTCTCAGGTTATTCCAACCCAAATGGTATGTATGGATTGTGAATAAATCTTAAATGGTATGAGGATTTAGTTCTATCAAGGTCTATAAAAATATAGTTTTTCGTTTTTGAACAACCCAAAAAGGATTGTGATTGGGTTTTGGCTCTTCGTTGGAAATTTATAATATTTGGTTGTTCCACCAGGCTTCAAAAGGAGAATTTGTGGGTTATGGATCTCCATAAAAAGATAGATATTACATTGTATTGGGTGTCATTTCTCTCTATAATTGAGAAGAGTGATGAATAGAGTGGGATCAATTAGATATAAATTGTGATGAAAATCCAAATGTTCATTTTATTTTTATTTCCACTATATTAAAATTAAACTTTAATATTAACTTATAAAATATATTTTTAAATGATAATTCCCCCAATATTGACCATTTTTCCAATATCACATTGGGAACTTATACTTTTTCCACATGATTCGTGGATAATATAAGAATATTTAATCCAATAAATATTAATTTACTCCTCCCCTCCTTTATTTCTCCTTTAAAATCTTCTTATCTTTTATTCTCTTGGTTTTTTAACTCAAAGAAAAAAGATTTATTTTTAATTCCACAAAGACATAGTTTAATTCATCCAAATGTTCAAGGATTACTCTCAATTTATCAGATGAGGCAATATAAAACTTTTTACTTAAGATTATCTCTATTTCGCCTGAATTTATTGTTGAGTTTTTTGTTATTGGTTTTTAATAAATTTTGGGGAAAAAATTATATATTATGTTTTTTAATTTTTGGATTTGGATTTCTTTGTCATAGTGGTTATTTTTATTGTATTCCACCTAGGATTTATTAGGGATTTTATTTATTTATATATGGTTTTTGTTTCATTAGAGTTATTTACTAATTAATTCCTCAAAAATGATTTTAAAGAATCTTGAGAATATTTCTAAATAGTTAATGTCCACTAGTGAATAAGGTGTAAGGTCTCAACTCATTGAATAAATTATTATGAAATTTCTAAACTATGACAAACACAAATTTCCTAAAATTGTCACCATTAATGATAAAATATTCTCAAAATTATATGTGTATAGTCTCTAATGATATTTTTGGATAACACATAAATTATTTTGAAAGTGAATTTTTTAAAAAACTATGTAGTGGGTGGATTGATATTTATTTATTCTAAAAACAATGATATCAAACATTGTATAAATCATTTTTATTGTATGGTAGTGTACCATTTGAGAATAAAATTTATTATTTATTAAATAGTATGATTACATTGATTGTTATCATATCATCTCTTATTCTTATACGAAACTCCATCACTTTAAATTTAATGTTTTCCATGATTGATATATAGATCCGGATGGTCACTATTTTTTTTGGTTTTCAAATTAATAACGTAGAATTTATTTTCAACCTAAATTATGATATAAAATATAATTTCAAGGGAATAAAAATGTGAAAATACCCTATTAATAACCCCTTCCCTTAAATATTTAATATGTGATTACCATATATTTAATGTCATTATCTAATAATCCCTATATGTTATATATCAATGTCTTGATTACTGAAAGGAGGTTCCATAATAATTTTTAATAATAAGTGATAGATTTTTCAAAAAGTACCTTGAAATAGATTTTTAGGAAAATCATTTTATATATGGTGAGAAATAATTTAAAATCCAATAATTATTATACAATATATTCTTGGAATGCAGACACCTTAAGATCTCTATATATTATGTTCATGAATTAAATATATTATGAGTTAGACAATGAAAATAAATTTCATAGTGGTGGATAGTGGATTTGTTTAAGAATTAATATTATTTTATGACCAAGTAGTAGAAGATGTTTGGGAATTTATAGAATTTTTTATAAAATAATAAATATTGTTCTATAATGAAGATAGAAATCACATTGCAATAATTGTGATAAAGTCATTAATTTGTTTTATATCAAATTAATCCATGACATTAAAAAGGGATATATATGACATAAATGGGAATTTGGAATCTATGTAAAATTAAACTAGATTCAATCAAGTCAAAAGCATATTCATAATTATATTATGGATTATAAATTAAATTAAATTAATTCTGAATAAGATGAATATATGATGTTAGATTAACTATTTTAATATGAATGATAAGACCACATCACAATTGGATCTCACGTATTAGTATTGTGTAAAGGGAGAATGATATGAAAGGATCAATGGTGAGGCCCATAAAAGATATGTAAGATTAAAACAATAAGGATTTGGAAAACCTATTTTTATGAAATAAATGACCATGTTGAAATGGTTATTTAAAAAGATAAAAACAATTTAATGAAATGCGATTTGGGTTAATATTAAGATGCATCAACTGACTATGAGAATAATACAAAAAATATTTTTTTTATTTTTAATGGATCATGTTTAATTACGCATGTTCACACTGAAAATAATAAAGTGCATAGAAGAATCACATCACCAAATAGTGTATATCTTATGTGACGTTCATATATGGAAGAACTCCATAGATTTGGGTTTTTTAGAGGATACCGGTCCTTGAATCCTATATCAGTAGATAAGATCACAATAACGTTGTGGATCAATAATAAAATAACCTAGTCTTAACATATATGGATATTAAATCATTTTAGATGAATATTCATCAAATTAAAAAAATACATGTCTACACACTACAGTAGTTTAGTGTGTTTGGAAATTAGAAAAGATAATATTCTAACTTGGTAAATGATCTTTAATATCTCCCTCTAAGATCTCCTCCTTTAGTAATCATACATAAATGTTTCTTTATAACCTATGGAAAGGATACATAAGAAATTGGAGGGACCATATACTTATTAAGGGTAAAAATAATGGCGATACATAAGTATAATAGAAGCATATGGGTATGAGAACAGGAGCATAACATGGAAAATAATACCCTTCATATCAAAGACAATAAACATGAATCATGAATTAAATATTGAAATTTGATAAGACATGAATTATAATGGGATAAATAGAATAATCCATTGAAGGATATATAATTTTATGTCATGAGATTATAGAGTGTAGATAAACAAATAAAATGATTTCCATAATAGTCATGGATTACTTATGAGGCCATATTAGTGTAATAGGTTCACATTCCAAACTATATTTATTTTCATAGTCCACACCCCTATTCCATCATAGTTTAAAAATACCTTTAATGAACCGAGTTTAATCCCAATTCTGACATTTTATTACTAAATCGAGACCACATCCCATTTTTTCCATGTATTATTAAACCAGGTTTACTTCTTGTTCTAGATCTATATTATTAAACCAATTTTACTCCTCATTCCAACCCTGTATTTCTAAAATTATCCCATTATTCACTAAATACAAGTTAAAGTAAAATAAGTTAACTCCTCATTAAAATCCATTCATACTAAAATATGTTCTCTCATTATTCTAACACTGTCATACTGAACAATGTTCACTCCTTTTTCCAGACCAGTCATACTGAACCAAGTTCACTCCTTATTTAAACCATGTCTATATCATGAGATATAAATATTAACCTAATGAATTTGATGGAGATATAGGTCCCACCATTCACATAATGAAATAATATAGAAAATTTCCATAAGAAAATAAAACATTCATCATATCATTACCCATAAAGAGAGATGGGTTTCAAAAACATCATATCATAACCCATGAAATGAAATAGAAATCATAAAAGTTTCACCATATTATAACATATATAAAATAGATACAATTTGTTGTAATTTCATCATAAAATAACCCATTAATAGAAGTGGTTTTGATAATAATATATAATGGTATAACATGTGGAAGAGAAAGGGGTTTCATAAACAGCATGTCATAAAAAGAATAAACCGTTTAGAGAAATAATAATAATGATATCCTTAGATCACAACCTCGATAAGTCACAAGTAACCCCAACAAATGTTATATTATATTGAAAACAATTCTGAAATTATATTTTTCAAAACTTCTATTGGAAAATTGTCTTTCCTCTATGAAAGATGATTTTTAGATCATGAAACATTTTGAAATTTTTTTTTAAATAACCTTAAAAATTATAATGGATGATTTAAAAACCATTTTAAACAATTTAAAACAAAAAAAATTTCTAAAATAATTTTTCATTAAAATTATCTTAATATATGATATAAAAAAAATAATATTTTTAGAGAACACGCTTTTTGAATAAAATCGATTTCCAATCGAATAGATTGATAAAGGTAGATTTTATTAATTTTTTTATTAATCATCATAAATAATAAATTGTGGAAAAATGATACCAATATAGCAATATATCCTAAAAAATCATAGGATAATAAAATTCATATGTTCATGATATATTTAATCAATGTATGCACAATCATAGACAATCCTGATATACAATTAGATTATAGGAGTAAACTATTACCACTTTGTTAACATTGAAAAGTATTCCCCATGAAATAATTACATTAAATGATTCAAAAAATATCATTAAAATTGGGAAATATGTGATATAAAATTTGAAATTGAATTAAATACACCACATAGAAGAATATAGGTGCATAACATGGCATGTGTCTCAGAGTAGGAAAAATTAGAAAACATTACATTGCCAATTTGGTAAATATGAAACCATAAAACCAATAAAAATATATCATAAAATGGATATGTAAATTTACATTAATTTAATTATAATAATCATATAATACATTAATGGGAAGTATATACACCACATAAAATAAACTTGTGGTGAACAAGACATAAGTCTCAAATAAATAAAAGTCAGTCGATAATGTCACCTTATTACGTGATTATCTTCATATTCTTGATCCCCGTGAAACAATTACATCTATTGTAAAATTTAATATCATTAAATAAATTAAATTAATTATATAATGATTCATATGTATGTATATAAAACACACTATAAGAAAAAGTGGTGAATATATTACATACATCATTGAAATAAAAGTGAGAAAAGAAAACCCTTACCTTAAGTCTTTAATTTCTTTTTACATGTTCAAACCTCATATATAATAAATATATGTTTTAATACATCTACAAAAAAACCAAAATATTATATATCATACCATTTATTATTTTATTATGAATTGATAGTACCCATTTGTTAACAATTCTGTTTTAATGTTATGTTTCACATAATTTTAGCTTTGTTTGTTCATATATGTGTTGCCTTTTTACAGTTGATATACTTAGTTAGATAATTATTTACTTGTATAAGTAATTAAAAAAATGATATAAATATCATATATAATCAATATATATGAAATTATAATAATCTATACAATATATAAATATGAAATGGAAAAATCGTTCGTGGAGACAGTGGCTCATATATACACGTGGACATTGTTTCAATTTTCTTATTGTATTGAAATAAATAAAGTAAATTATATATATATATATATATTATAATTATAATAAAATTTTTATTATATATATATCATATAATTTCACTGAAACCATCATTAATAAATTCAAGGTAATGTTTGAATGAATCACATTTCTTTGAGAGGGCAGCAGTCTGCATACCCACAAATGAAGGAATCATATTCCCACAAAATGGAAAACATGAAGATATGTTTTATATAGCAATTATATAAGAATAAACAGATTATATAAATCATATATATAATATAAAAATAGATATTGCATCATTATTACCAGCCTTGAAAGGTGTCAATAGAAGAATGAACAACATTGGTTCGTGAGGTGGTAGTTCGTTGTACCAATGAACGATGATTATGTATCCCATTTGTTGAAAGTGTTTGTGAGGGTATGTATAACCCTTAATATAATAACATATCATTATATTTATGATTCTTTGGTTATTATATAATTGTTTAATAATATTAATTTAGGGTATGGAGAATGAAAAGAATACAATAGAGTTTGGGGAAGGATGTTACCTATTTTATAGAAAATCTTATTTGTTTACACAAAAGGGATTCCTTAGTTTGATTTATGAAAAGATATAGGAATATAGGACAATGATAGGGAAGTTTGGAGCTTATTTGGTTCAGTTTTGGATAATCCAAAGAGGCTATTGGTGTGTGAGGAAGGGTAATAGTGAATTACTTTTTTTAGAGGAGGAGGAGCAGCATTTTTATAAATAATAAAAGGGAAAAACTATTGGTAGGTCTCCATTACATCATGTGATTCAAAAATAAAAAAATAATGGATTAAATGGGAATAATGGTCTATAAAAATCTCAACCACATAAAAGGAAGTTAATTGTTATAATTTATTTCCTTACCTTTTTAGTTTCCCAACTTTAATCATTTTGTTTTTTATTAAGGTAACTAGTTTTCTAAACTATGTAATTTAATCATTAATAATTTTTTTTCATTTAATGAAAAAATATACAAATTTAATTAAAAATATTATATCCAATTTAACAAAAAAATAAATTTAATGTATGTTTCAAATTAAATTTTAAAATATGTGTAGTGTAACACCATGAAAATTAAAAAATAGTAACTCTTATTTAAAATTTTACCTGAAAATCAATGCCTGACCTAGAAAGAATTATAAAATATTGAGAATTTATGGTATATTTATCATTTTATAACAAATTTAATATATTTTATATCTTTAAATTCAAATGATAGTTATTTATCATTCATCATAAAAAATAATATCTTACTTTGATGATTTGAATTACTCACAAGACTGAGTTTTACCGAACAACAATATATTATTAAAACAATATTATTTAAAATAATAATATATAACCTATCCATTAAATTATAGTAAATGAAGGTTATTGATTAAATTATGAAAAACTATGGTTTAAAAAAATATAATATAAATTCATTGGTTACTAATTAATTAGAATTGAAAATATAAACTAATTGAATATAAAGAAAAATAATTTTTTATACTCACAAATGTGGTTTATCTTAATTAATTAAATTAATTACTATGAATGATTAAAATTAAATATATATATATATATATATATATATTATATTTTCAATAAAATATTTTTTATTTTAATCTAATACATTTTATAGAAAATTGAAATGAAAAAATACAGTTTTATTCATAAAAGAAGTTTTTTTATAAAAGGCTCTTTTTAAACCTTATAATGGTGCACCTATTTTCAATATAAATATTTAAACTTGTATAAAATAAATTTTAAAAAATAATATTAATTTTTTAAATCAGAACATAAAATTATCATAGTTTTGGTTTCTAGTATTTTTCTGAGAAGTTTCAATTTTAATTAATAGTAAAAATATTGAATTTTAATTCAAAAATAATTTTTAATATAATTTGTTTATAAAGATAAATTTTATTTTAAATTGGTTCTAAAGTGAAAATAGATAAATTATACATTAATTATTACATTTTAGTTCTTTAGAATCTATTTCACATTGAAATTGTATATAAAGACATAAAAACATTTTGAACATTCTTACTTTAAAAACCCTCTCTGTCATCTAGTCTACATGATTAATTATAAATTAATTTCTTCCAATTACGTGATTTTAATTTTTGAAAATATGTTAAATATTTAGAATAAGAATAATTTATAATATTAATTTTCTCCATCTTAGTTTTTGAGAAAAAAATATCAGTGAATGAAAATAAAATTCATTATAACGATTGAAGTTAAATTAAGCTTAGTATGGGAATAAATCTTATAATTAAGGGATATAATTATCTATAAACTTGTCAAAAACTATTTTATGGACATATATATACAATATACAACCTTTAATATAATAATCTGTGTTATGAAAGCTTCATGTTAGGTGAAACCGTGTGGAATACACAATTCTTTTCAAAAATTCTAATTATGCCCATTCCCTCTACTATAAAAAAGCACTCACCCCCCTAATATATTCACAACTCTAAATCAACTTTTCTTAACAAAACCCATCACAAATAATCTCCCAAAATCCCTAAAATCATACTATAATCCTTAATTTATTCATAAAGAAAACCAAGGAAGCCATTTTGTATAAACCATTGGAGTTACCTGAATAAGACACAACGTTCTTTAATAACTATTTTTTTCATTTACTTCTCATCCACTTCAATTATTTTAATATAATTATTATATAATTCAAAATGTATCCTAAATATAATGATATATTATTTATTTTATGGTTTATAACTAAACCTACACACTCTTCTATGAAATGTGTAACAAAATTACTGTTCGGGTATGGCGAGCTATCACCTCATGAAATGATATCATTCGTTTTCTCCTTAAGTCCACTCATGGTTGGGAATAATGATGGAAAAAAAATTTATATGATATATATATGATATTTATTTTTTCTTTATACTTATGTAATTTTTTATAACATAAACTATAATTAATTCTACTTTTTATAAATATGATAACATTGTTTGTGTGGATGTGTGCACTATCACCTCATCAAAGCGATGTGATTCGTTCACTCGATACATAGAATGTATTAAGGATGTTTTCAATAAATGTATTTGGAATATATAAAATAAATATGATATCATAATTATAGTAAAAATATTTATTTATATATCATTTAATTTTCATTATTTTAAATATTTTAAAGAAATTGTACTTGCTTTCATGCGTACATACGGTCTACCTGTAACACCCCGAGATTTTATGAAAAATATTCTTTCTAATTTCATTAATGTCTTGTGTAGTACGCTACACAAAATAGAGCTTTCCCAACATGCATCATTGACTTGCCTTGCATTACACGCAATCGTGACCTTCCTCGATAGCATGTGTAGTACGCAATACCGAGTTTCACTAAACAACAATATGCTATTGAAATATTATTAAAACTAGCCGCTATGATTAGTAATAACCACTTTTTGAAATTTTGTAAATTTTATTTTTCAAAATGGACTTCATTTTTGGATTCAGAATATCGAAATTAGCTTAGGGTGAAATTTTGGTACTTTTCGACTAACATTCATTTTCTGATGAATAGTGAAAATAACTAATTTTTAATTAAAAACAACCTTTTTAATCGAAATAATTAATAGTGATAAATTATTAATTTGAATTATTTTAATGTATATTTAGAATATATTTTTACAATTTAATACAATGTTGGTCATTGGATGTAATTTTACATTTAAACAAGATATAAACAAGTGTCAATCTTTTGATAGTTATTATATCTTAAGAACACACTATTAGTTTTGACGACGGGAATTAATTTTTAAATTAATTAATTCAACTGATATGTTTTGAATTTGGTAAAATAGACATCATTTTTTAGTTCATAATATCAAATATAGCTTAGGCCTAATTTTTGGTATTTTTCTGGAAACTTTCATTTTTTGATGAATAGTAAAACCACTAAGAGGTAGTTAAAAAAAATGATTTTTTCATAAAACTTAATTTTACCGCTTCTGTGGGTGGAATTTCAAAAATCCGAGAGACACGATTGATGTCAGTAAGTAAAATGTGGTTCAATGAGATGAAAATAATTTTTGGTGAATAGTATCTTTTTACTTTTTTTTACCACGGTTAAAAGTAAATAGGGTAATTAAGGGTAAAAATGATATTATTATTACCCTAAAACATGTCTCAATTCTATTGGATAAGTATAATTCGACCAAAAACAACCTTAGGAATAAAATATGACCATTTAGGCCCACTTGGATTAGATTAGGACATTTATTATTAATTTATTTAAAGAAGGGTTAAAATAGATAAAATCAAAGTTTAATAAGTATATCATTTTTAATATAGGGATATAGATAAGATAATTTCGACTATAAATATTCATTAGAAAGATAAAAAGATTTCCTACATAATAGTATTTTATTTGTAATTTTTAGACATTAAATAATTTAATTTATTTATGACACGATGATGATGCAGTAATTATCTTATTAATGAAATATTGACATAATTGATGTTATAAATATGCAAATAAAAGTAATTTGAGACGTTTTATGAATTAAACTAATTTTCTAGGTTAATATGACATGTTATTATTGATTTAAGTAATGTTTTTCTAACTAATCATTCTGTTATGATTTTCACAAAAATCAATTACTAAATAGTGTCAAAATTGACATAAAATAGTTTTTCAAAAAATATATTATATTATTAATTGTTATTTTATTCCTAAAAATCTAATTTTAGGCCATATGACTTAGATAAGGTTATATATATTAATAATAAACAACTTGGGGTTCTTTTGGCTTGTTATAGTTTGTTTATTAACCTTATAGTGTAAGAACACAAAAAGACATGGTAAAAGTAAAATTATCTAACTTAAAGTTAAAACTAAATGATAAGGTCAAAATAGTAAACTAAACTTGTCCAAATTCTATTGGATGAGAGGATTTCTACCCATACACACCTATCTTCGAAATAAATCAATTTGGAGCTATTTAAAACCGAATTTGACTTTATAATAAAATAATAAGTTTAGTTATTCCAAAGGTTCCCATCTCCTCCCTTGTAAAAGGGCACCTCCTCCCCCTCTTTCTCAAACCACTTTGAGCCTTCAAGCTCGTTCAAACCCTACCAATTGCTCCTATCCACTTCCCTAGAGACATCCTAGAGGTCCTGGTATTCTTCAAAGACCAATTTTAGTGCCCTAAAAGGATATTTCAAAGAGGCGCTTCAAAGAAGAGGTAATGTCCGTTACCAATTATTTCAACTTTATTTCTTGTTCCACTTCTTATTCATTAGTTGTTTCATTATGAAGTAATAAAATCAGTATCACTCATATACTGATATGTTATTATAAGTATGAAACAACCCTATTTCACCATCTATCCAACCTACGGAAAACCAAATCACCGCGCGTGCGTACGTACAGAATACCGTCTCCACACCGTGGTGTAATCTATTTTCCACCACCACCTTACTTGGATGGGTATAATGGTGTAAATAATGAATATATATGACTATTATAAAGTGATATTGATTCTGAAATAGTATACATACACTCCAATACTATTCCACGATCAATGGAACGATATCATCGCTCGTGCGTACGTATGGAATACCGTCTCCACGATGTGATGTGACTTGTTCTACATGATCTTCATTACACAATTATTATATAAATGAATTGAGTGAATAAATATGATATATATTACACTAATACCATTCTGGAAATCAGGTATCTATAACCTAAAAAAAAGTATAAGAATTTATTCGACAAAACACGCATAAGAACAAAATTAATAAACACCCAAATAAACAAGTAGTAATGAAATATTACGAATAAGAAGCTAAGAATATGACCATATATGATATCATAAAAATAATTATGTTTATGGAATAAGTCAATAACATTATTTAAATAATTATACAGGATGTTCGGACACTTACGAAGCAAATCGGACCTAAGGTAAGGGAAAATATCACAATCTCATTTTTATCTGATATTGTTTATACTATGGTATTTAGTGCGGTGTATCTTATCATCCACATCAATGATTCCTCAATATGTCATATTTATATCCTTCTACTATATTTTATATCAAATTTTACCCTTTGGTGTGTTTTTAGTAAATGATATGAAAGTAATCTTTTGTCATCTTTCATACGAGGTACTTTTTGACTTTTCCGACAAAAGTACGAGAAGAATGTTTTTTTAACTTATACATCATGAATAGATTTTTAAAACATTATTTCCAAGAATCTTCCTTTATAAGTTTTCATATTTATTTTTAATCAAATTATTTTAGTTTAAAATTGTATGACATGTTAATAAAGGACAAAAAAAATTGGGGTAGAAATGATATTTTCCTCAAAAATGGAGTTCAACTGTTTTATCAAAAAAAAATTCCATCTAAGATAATAATGTGTTATGTTTATTTCCCTATTATTACATTGATTTGATTATGTTGTGATGGAATTATTTTTATTAATTCCTTTATCTTTTATGAATTATTTTATGATGTCACGATGTTTAAGATTCCCATTTTTATTACATGGGTTATGCTATGATGTATGGTTTATGATTTTGTGGAACACTTAAGAATGGTATAATTATGAGATGGGTGGGAATTATATCTCCCTCCAATGAATTGGGTAAAGATTTTATATCTCATGAGATAGACATGGCTGGAACGGCAGGTTAAACCAGTTCAGTGAAACAGGACTGAAACAAGGAGTGAACTCGGTTCAGAAATGGACTTTGTCCACTAAGATAGTCTTGGAAATAAGTCTTGACTAATAAGAAATAATTCTCTATGATTATGTGTGTATGCCACAAAGTTTCATGTTTTAAGTTATGATTATTGGGATTACATTTCACTACTATGATTTATCCCATGTTATGATATTATGATCTCTTTTGAAGGTTAACATTTCCAAAATGTTATGTTCTTATGAATATAATGTGATTGATATTTCTTTTGTTTACCCTTAATGAGAATTTGAGCTCACCCTTTTATGTTTTCTTTTCCCCAGGATATAAAGAAAGGTTTTAGGTAAAAAAAGGAAGATCTTTATGGGTGATATTGAAGATCTTTCACCACGATTAGAAGATTATATTCCGAGTTTCCAAAGACACTAAACTATTACGGTCCTTGTGTGTCTGTTTTTTTTATGTACTATGTATTCCCCAAAAGTAATGTAATGTCCATGTACGTTAAGCTTCAGGTCTCTACAGTTGGTATCAGAGGAAAGGTTTAGTCAACCTTTGGAAACTAGGATGCGAGAACTTTAGTGAGGTCCCTAGAGATATTTCTAAGGTATATCTAGGGATGTCCCTAAGGTTAAGTATAGTATAGTTTATAGTAATAGAATTACGGTAACCTAAGATGTTAGATATTGAAGGTACTACCCCTTTATTATGTTGTTTTCGCTAGTGTGATTTTTTCCTCTCACACTATTCTTTTTGGGTTTTAGACGTTGGTTGGAACCCGAAGGAACAGTGTTGATCAATGTAATGGACAATGAAATGATTGTCCTCCTGAACAAACAAATGTTATGGGAGATGGAGTGAAAAATCTTATTACAATACTTACACAATCTATGAATCATTCTAGATGTCCAAACGAGCAAAAGAAGGAGAAACATTTTGTTGAATCCTTCATGAGGCAGGGCCACCTTCATTCAGTGGGTCTGCTGATCCATTAGTTGTTGAACAATGGATTAGTACTAATGAAAAGATATTTTCAGTTCTTCAATGTGCAGAACATGATAAAGTCATCTTAGCAGTGTATCGTTTGGAAGGTGATGCTAATCAATGGTGGAATCTTACTAAGAATACGAGGCAAAGGGATGAAATTGAGTCCATGGAATGGGACGAGTTCAAGAACTTATTTTTCAATAAGTACTTCCCTCGTATTCTCCGAACAAAGATGGAGAACGATTTTCTTGAACTAAAGCAAAAGGATGATGAATCTGTTGGTACCTATGAAGCAAATTTTACAAGACTTGCAAGGTACGCTTCTGGTATTATTATCCAACCTGAGAGTAAGATCGATCGATTATTCAGTGGATTAAAACAAAATCTTTGAAGGGCATTATCTATAAGAGACTTCAGTAGCTATGAAGAAATTGTGCGTTGTGCTATCAAGGTAGAAATGGAAGTTGGTGTTACTTATCCATCTCATAGTTTTGACAAGAAACGAAAGATGGAGTTCAAGGAGAAATCTCAGAATAATGGTGAAAAGAAGATGAATGTTTCCTTATGCTCAAAGTGTGGAAAGAAGCATGGTATAGATTGTCTTAAAGGGACTAGAAAATGTTTTAAGTGTGGAAAAGAAGGTCATCGAGCAGCTGAGTGTCGAAGTAATGGAAAAATTGTTTCTAATGATGTGAATAAAGAAAAGACTGCAAAGAACGCACCACCAACACTTCAATGCTTCAAGTGCAAGGAAATGGGGCATTATGCTAATAAATGCCCTAATCCAAGGGTCAGCGATGATCGACATGAGAAACCACTTAAGGAAAAGGACAAAGGGAAGTCCGATTCGATCACTATTGGCGATGTTGAATATGAAAATGATGTGGTGGAATGATTAAGTGTTTATATAATGGGATTCCAAAAGAATGTTGTATATAGTATCATGGAATATTGGAATATTTATGTATTGGTCTATTGTGGTTTTCAATGGTACCGGTAACCATGGAATGTGATTGAGATATTTTTAGAAAAAAAATGATGATATGCGCATAATGAAGGGAAAATGAGAAAATGAAATGTTTGACCGTATTCATGAGCTCATGATTGATATAAGGACTTAGTGATATCATGGTTTGAGTATATAGAATTTTGGGTATTTTGGGATGTGGAAAGTGTTAACTTTTAACTGCATTCATGTTTTTACTAAGGTTTAATGGGTATTCAGTTTTCAAGAGAATACATGATTAAGGTATTCACATAACTGGAATGTGACCAACAAGATATATGGGGTATAAACGATGGTATTCACAAGCTTGGTTGATGAGATTTCAAGTAATCGTTTTCTTTATACTATGAGCTTGGAATGAAGTATTTTAGATAAGCCTAAAGATTGTAATGGATTATGTTGACCATAAGTTAGTATGGTTTAATGATAGAATTTTTTTTTGATATTATTTATGTGATGTTATAGTAATGTAGTTTTAGAAAAAGGACAACCTATAGGACGGACGACAACCCATCGCGTCGGACAAGGCTATGAGAATTGAACCCACAACCGAAGTGCGACTGGCCTTTATCGCCTACCACTAGCCTACAGGAAGTCCCTGTTTAGTAGAAACTATTTCTATTATATTAAGCAGTATGATATATGAAGTATAAGTCCATTTTAGGAACTATATATGATTAATATCACTATATATGGACTTATGTATGTTTGATAACTTTTCTAACCTTTTGTTTGAGACAGATGAAATGACCCATCATTCTATCACATGATCTACTAACACATCATGAATGACAAATTCAACTTCATTTATTTAAGAGATGAAGTGGAAATTGTCCAATGAACGAACAACAGTGAGACTATACCAAAATCACGAAAGTATTTCTTCTAATTCCAATTTCATCAACTTTAGGGAAATGATCTTGAAAACAAAAAATGTTGTCCTAGTGCTCTTATATCTGATGAATCAGATGGTACCTTAGATCATCACTAATTTATGGCTTTGTGATTGCTGGCTTTTCCATATCCATGTTCTCTACCACTCTCCATTAGAACATGATGGTTAGATTTCTCTTCCATATCCATATTTTCACCTATATGGAAACCCAGTGATTAGTTTATTTAGGTAACCATTATGTTTCATACTTTTGTTTTTAAAGATTGGTTTTGGTATTCCTTTTTACGATGTGGGTTTCTATTAAAGAAACTTTCGAGTAGTAAACCATTTATAACCCCGACGAATTTTGAGGGCGAAATTCATTTTAAGGGGGGTAGAATGTAACACCCCGAGATTTTATGAAAAATATTATTTCTAATTTTATTAATGTCTTGTGTTTTATGCTAAAACAAAGAGATCTTTCACAACACGCATCATTGACTTTCCTTTAATTACACGCAATTGCAACCTTCCTCGATAGCGTGTGTAGTACGCAATACTGAGTTTCACTAAACAACGATATGCTTTTAAAATATTATTAAAACTTGCCGTTATGAATTGTAATAACCACTTTTTGAAATTTTTTAAATTTTATTTTTCAAAATGGACTTCATTTTTGGATTCATAATATCAAAATTAGCATAGGATTAAATTTTGGTACTTTTCAGCTAACTTTCTTTTTTTGATGAATAGTGAAAATAACTAATTTTTAATTAAAAACATCCTTTTTAATCGAAACAATTAATAGTGATAAATTATTAATTTGAGTGGTTTTAAAGTATATTTATAATATATTTTTACAATTTAATACAATTTTGGTCATTGGATGTAATTTCACATTTAAACAAGACGTAAACAAGTGTCAATCTTTTGATCGTTATTATCTCTTAAGAACACGCTATTTGTTATGACGACGAGAATTAATTTTTAAATTATTTAATGAAACTGATATGTTTTTAATTTGGTAAAATAGACATCATTTTTGAGTTCATAATATCAAATATATCTTAGGCCTAATATTTGGTATTTTTCTGGAAACTTTCATTTTGTGATGAATAGTGAAAGCACTAAGTGGTAGTTAAAAAAATGATTTTTTCATAAAACTTAATTTTCCCGCTTCTGTGGGTGGAATTACAAAACACCTAGAGACACGGTTGATGTCAGCAAGTAAAACTTGGTTCAATGAGATGAAAATATTTTTTGATGAATAGTAACTTTTTACTTTTTTTACCACGGTTAAAAGTAAATAGGGTAATTAAGGGTAAAAATGATATTATTATTACCCTAACACATGTCTTCATTCTATTGGATAAGTGTAATTCGACCAAAAACAACCATAGGAATAAAATATGACCATTTAGGCCCACTTGTATTAGATTAGGACATTTATTATTAATTTATTTAAAGAAGGGTTAAAATAGTTAAAATCAAAGTTTAATAAGTATATAATTTTTAATATAGGGATATACATAAGATAAATTCGACTATAAATATTCATTAGAAATATAAAAAGATTTCCCACATAATATTATTTTAATGTTAATTTTTAGACTTTAAAAAATTTAATTTATTTATGACACGACGATGATGCAGTAATTATCTTATTAATGAAATATTGACATAATTGATGTTATAAATACCCAAATAAATGTAATTTGAAACTTTTTATGAAATCCACTAATTTTCTAGGATAATATGACATGTTAGTATTGATTTAAGTAACTTTTTTAGAACTAATCATTCTGTTATAATTTTCACAAAAAGCAATTACTAAATAGTGTCAAAATTGACATAAAATAGTTTTTAAAACAAATATTATATTATTAATTGTTATTTTATTCCTAAAAATCTAAGGGTCGGCCAAATGACTCAGATAAAGTTATATATATTATTAATAAATAACTTGGGGTTCGTTTGTCTTGTTATAGTATGTTTTTTAACCTTATAGTGTAAGAACACAAAAAGACATGGAAAAGTAAATTTATCTAACTTAAAGTTAAAACTAAATGATAAGGTAAAAATAGTAAACTAAACTTGTCCAAATTCTATTGGATGAGATTATTTCGACCCATCCCAACCTTAGATTCGAAATAAATAAATTTGGAGCTATTTAAAATCGAATTTGACTTTATAATAAAATAATAGTTTTTGTTATTCCAAAGGTGCCCCTCTCCTCCCTTATAAAAGGGCACCTCATCCCCCTCTTCCTCACACCACTTTGAGCCTTCAAGCTCGGACAAACCCTGCAAATTCTCCTCTCCACTCCCCTAGAGACATCCTAGAGGTCATGGTATTCATTAAAGACCAATTTTAGTTCCCTAAAAGGATATCTCAGAGAGGCGCTTCAAAGAAGAGGTAATGTTCATTACCAATTCTGTCAACTTTATTTATTCTTCCACTTCTTCTTATTTAGTTGTTTCATTATGAAGTAATAACATCACTATAACTTATATACTGATAATTTATTATAATTATGAAACAACCCTATTTCACCATCTATCCATCCTACGGAAAACGAAATCACCGCGCGTGCGTACGTACGGAATACCGTCTCCACAACGTGCTGTAATCTATTTTCCACCACCACCTTACTTGGAAGGGTATAATGGTGTAAATAATGACTATATATGACTGTTATAAAGTGATATTGATTCTTAAATAGTATACAAACACTCCAATACAATTCCACGATCATGGGAACGATATCATCACTCGTGCGTACGTACGGAATACCGTCTCCACGATGTGATGTGACTCATTCTACATGATCTTCATTGCATAATGATTATATAAATGCTTTTAGTGAATAAATATGATATATATTACACTAATAGCATTCTGGAAATGAGGTATCTATAACCTAAAAGGAAGTATAAGAATTTATTCGACAAAACACGCATAAGAACAAAAAGTAATAAACACCCGAATAAAGAAGTAGTAATGAAATATTACTAAAAAGAAGCTAAGAATATGCCCATATATGATATCATAAAAATAATTATGATTCTAGAATAAGTCAATAACATTATTTATATCATTATACAGGAGGTTTGGACACTTATGAAGCAAATCGGACCTAAGGTAAGGGAAAATATCACAATCTCATTTTTATCCGAGATTGTTTATACTTTGGTATTTACTGGGGTGTATTTTATCATCCACATAAATACTTCCCCAATATGTAATATTTATATCCTTATATGATAGTTAATATCAAAATTTACCCTTTGGTGAGTTTTTAGTAAACGATATGAAAGGAATCTTTTGTCATTTTTTGTACGATGTACTTTTTGACTTTTCCGACAAAAGTACGAGAAGAATGTTTTTTAACGTATACGGAATGAATGGATTTTTAAAACATTATTTCCAAGAATATTACTTTATAAGTTTTCAAGTTTATTTTTAATCAACTTCTTTTAGTTTAAAATTTTATGACATGTTAAGAAAAGAAAAATGTTTTTGATGTAGAAAGGATATTTTCCTCAAGAATGGAGTTCAAGTGTTTTATCAGAATTATTTTCCATCTAAGATAATAAAGTGTTCTGTTTATATCCCTATTATTGCATTTATTTGATTATGTTGTGATGGAATTATTTTTATGAATTCCTTTATCTTTTATGAATTGTTTTATGATGTCACGATGTTTAAGATTCCCATTTTTATTACATGGGTTATGCTATGATGTATGGTTTATGATTTTGTGGCACACATAAGAATGGTATCATTATGAGATGGGTAGGACCTATATCTCCTACCAATACATTGGGTAAAGATTTTATATCTCATGAGATAGACAAGGCTGGAACGGCAGGTTAAACCGGTTTAGTGAAACAGGACTGAAACGAGGAGTGAACTCGGTTCAGAAATGGACTTTGTCCACTAAGATAGTCTTGGCAACGAGTCTTGACTAATAAGAAATGATTCTATATGATTATGTGTGTATGCCACAAAGTTTCATGTTTTAAGTTATGATTATTGGGATTACATTTCACTACTATGATTTATCCCATGTTATGATATTATGATCTCTTTTTCAGGTTAAGATTTGAAAAATGTTATGTTCTTATGAATATGATGTGATTGATATTTCTTTTTTTCCCTTACTGAGCATTTGAGCTCACCCTTTTATGTTTTCTTTTCCCCAGGATATAAATAAAGGTTTTAAGTAAAAAAAGGAAGATCTTTATGGGAGATGTTGAAGATCTTTCACCACAATTAGAAGATTATATTCCGAGTTTCCAGTGACACTAAACTATTACAGTCATTGTGTGTCTATTTTTGTTATGTACTAAGTATTCCACAATAGTAATGTAATGTCCATGTACGTTAAGCTTCGGGTCTCTACACTACCATTTTTGTGAGCATTTCATTTCATTACCTATCTCCAAATATTATGAATTATTCTAAATACATATATATTGAACATATATAACATTGAAATCATGGTTTAAATTCTTTATATTTTCAAATCATGACATATTTAATGGTAACAAATATAAAAAATTTAAAACATACTCGACAAACTAGGAAATTAAAACATAGAATATCGAAAAAAGAAATATTATTAAAAAATCAGTAATAATATGTTATAAGAAGTTGATATATGATATTTTAAATATTATTAGGGTTCTGGTATAAGTTAGTGACCTGATTAAAACCATTACACGTTATTTTTATGGAAATTAACCCAAAAGGAAACATAAGGTAATGGATTTTCATACCACTTTTTATATTTGTGAGATAAATGTCATATTCACAACATACATATTTTGTGTAGTGTATCTACTGATCATTTTGATTTATTATATCCTGAATTATTTTATATTCATGTTATTTAGTGTTTTAATTTTAATTATTTATTATAATGAGATGTATATTAAAATTTACCAAGTGGAAAAGAGTTTCATAACTCGATTCATTTTCATTGCATTATATTACATCCTTATTGTCATTAATATTCTAAGATTATATGTGTAACATGTTTTAACTATATATTGATGTATATACCCTTTTTTATGTGTATTTACATTTAGAACACAAATTATACTCATTTAGTGATTCTCACATCAATGTTATGTTCTTTTTCAGAGTTTTCTTCACAATCTCATTTTGTTCGGGATTTTTTACACTTGAATTTAAATTAATGTAAATTAGATGATCATTATTTTATGAATCCATTATTTTCCTTATCCTATAGTTAATGATAAATGTTTTTGTTTAATAGTACCATTTTCATAGTCTTTGGTTGTAAATATTAGTTAGAAAATGTTTTTAAGAAAACTTGACTTCATTAATTTATTTAGTTAGAGAACATGTTTTATTCTAAAACCATTATTTTATAGAATAGATTTAATATTTTTAAAATAAAATTGTTAATTTCCTCAATTTTTTTGAAAAGATATTTTTATATTTTACCCATTAATTAAAGACAGAAAACCTTTATTTTTTACTCCACTTGGGATAGGTTATATTGATAACATCCTTATTTGTCCTCTAGATGGGTTTTTATTGATTTGACTATGGATAATTTTGATATTATGTTCCTTGATTTATTTTTTGTAGTCCCCTAAAAATAATAAATTTTATATGATAGTTGAAAATTGAATTCCCCCTAATTATCTATATCATTTGTCATAGATATTTTCATTTCCTAAACCATATACTATTTTCACATGAGGTGTTTACTTTTAATGTTATTTGATTTGTTGGATAAATAATGTTAAATCAACATCCTTTAATCAATACAGATATTGGATAATGCACATTATTTTAAAATTAAATTGATTATTAGATATATGAGGAATTCTTGGGACATAAAAGGCATCGTTGTGGACCGTTTAAAGTAATCCCCTCAATTCGTTGGTAGTATCATGAAATGAAATTAGTTGGAGAAAAACCCTTCGAGTTTGTTTCCATACAGAATAAAAGGGGATATACCCATAGATTTAAACTATATTGTGAAAGGACATGAAAATTATATGATAAAACATCTAATAAAATCTCTTAATGATAAAGGTATCATGTTCCTAGAAAAAGTGGCATCTGATAATTATGAAATTACTTCATTTAGTATTAAGTTTTTTATTACACATGAGATTAATGAATTTTTCATTGTCTATGGATGAATTTTATTCTCATTTAACTGATTGAATGGAATGTGTTTCAGTTATTTTCATTTCAATATATATTATTCCTTATCTATTTATTTAAATTATATGTATTTTCAGTTATTTACCTTTCCATATTGTTTAAAAAAGTCTTTCTCAGTTTACTGAATACAAAGCATGTGTCTATAGTTATTACATTTTTTACGACTATTCTAATTTATTCATTATTGTTTCCACTATACATAGCCCTTGTGATGAATTTTATGTCACCCTTATTTTATTTCATTCCTCGAGATTCCATGAAGTGTACAAAGAAAGATATGAAAGGTTATCATATATGGAGTAATGTAATCCTTGAATGAAAAACATTATGTTGTAATTGGGGTATTTATTAGTAATGAAAGACTAATATATGTACCTTTTTTTCCAAGACTACTAAACTATTATTTACTTAAGGATTTTATTCCTTATAATAATGCCAATGTAATTGTAGTAGACACTGAATCTCAGCGCTCTAGGGCTGAGTTTCTACAAGTCGTATTAATAGACAGTTTAGTAGCTACCTCAGAACAAGATTTAGAAAACATTTATTAGGGAATATATACCTAAGATATACTTTTAGGATAAGTATATAATAAAATAAAAATGATTAGGTTAGATAAATGTTTTGTGTTTTTCCTAGAAATACACCTATGTTAGGATATTTCTATTGGATGTGGTTCTAGCAAAGGTATACCTAGGTGTAACAAATATAATAAGGTACATTGGGCTTAACTCGAGTGTAACCTAGTACATGATTTTCGACCTTACAACATAACTGGTTTGACAATCCTTCGGGATATGCTTTAGATAAATCACATTTTATTTAAAAACAATTATAGATACATTTAATATTTGAAGATAATAAATATGATAGATAAAATATAAATCATATAATAATGAAAAATAGGTTTCATGATATAGAAATCCTATAAATGATTTTATGTTTTTGTAAATATTACTATTGTTATAAGCACTATGATTCTTATTTTAGTCAATGGTTTGAACCTGAAGGAGTCATGTTAACATTGAACATGAAAGACAAGGTAATGACATTGCAAAACCAAACGGGATGTTTAAAGGAGTTAAATGTATAATGTTTCTGCCTAATAAGTTTTACTAAAATATGATTATGAACATAACCATAAATAACTCTAAGAATCTCCAAATAAGAGAAGGAGATTGTTTTCTAAGATCTCTACTAGTAGAGACCGTGGTGAAAAAGGCAGTTGATTTTTGTCATTAACAGAATGTGGAAGGATAAACCCATGAAAGTGTCTCAATGGAATAGGTAAAATTCCCTATGTGCGGGAAAGAAGGACTTAATAAAAATAATTTTTAAAAATGAATAGTATATTGGATGGGAAAAATATCATCCTAGGGATCCATTAATAATTATTTACCTTAAATATAAGGAACCTGTGAATCACCTGATTCAATTCCCTCTTCTAATAAATAAACTCTCAATGAAGGTAGGAAATATTCAGAAATATGTGCATAATGTATTTATGTGTTGGTTTTGTATTGAAAACCTTAGTTAAAAGGATATCTAATTATTAAATTTCAATGATTTACATCATATTTACAAAGATATATTAATATAGTATTTGAAAAAGGATAACCCATATATTGGGTGAAAACCCCTCAAATCCATCAAGGTAGTGGGGATTAAACCCATGAACGAGGGATGACAGGGATTTCATGCCTACCATTGGCCTACGTGATGCCTTTGTGAAAATATCATTGTTTTTAGAAAAAACATCTGATTAAAAAAATATTAATACTGAATCAGTAGTATCACTTTTGAGGTCCAGAGATTAATTTATTTACAATATTAGTTTTGGAAAATATTTATAGGCAAAATTAAATACTTTTTTAGGATATTATGATCTATTAAAAATTATTCTTAGAGGTTCAAAAATCAAATTTTATTCTACTATATCCATTTCATGAAGTAAAGGATGAGTTAGAAATTGATCAAAGCACAAAATTAGATAATTATAAAATAAAAATATGTCAAGTAAGTATATTTCATGATATTATTTAGATGCTAAATAATTAATAAATATTAAGAAAATTATTAATTTTTTGGTCCTAATATCTTAATTTTTATTGAACCGATGGTATTTTAAATCATTATAGATTTTTGAATTTGAGGCCCACAAAATTTCATTAATCATACACTTTTATATGATCAATGAACTTTATCACCCCTATAAATGATTATTCTCTTTATCTAAGTCTATATTTTCAATTTCCACAAATGTTCTCCAATGTAGAAACCTATTTGTATGTTATTCCATATGACATTGATACTTACCATTCTCTATTTTCAAAAGGATATTTTACCAACCCTTATCATGAAGTGGGATCTCAATGATGGAATTTTTAAATATCAAAAAATTTATTACCATGATATAATTTAAATTATTAGGATGTTATTTATTTAATGTGTGGAGATTTTGACACCTTCAAAATTAAAAAAGTGTAACTTTTCTTCGATAGCGTGTATGACAGACAACATGAAATATAAAAAGGAATGTAACCACTTAAGACCTAATGGTTTAGTAAATATTTTAAAATACATTAAATATAATTTATATCTTTCACTCCATATGATATATGGTTAGTAGGAATTAAGTTCAACAATGACTTTCTTCGATGACATATGTTACATGGAAGATTGAGTTTTACAGAACATAAATATATTATTTAAACATTGTTATTTAATATAATAAGATATAACATAGCCAATAAATTAGTGGTCATGAATACTATTAAATAGTTAATTAAGAAATATGTTTTATAAAAATATAATATTAATTCATTGGTTACAAATTAATTAGAAAAAAATACAAACTAATCAGATACAAAGGAAATATATTTTATTTTTATAATCAAAATGTTGTTTCACCCGAATTAATTAAATTAAATAATATTAGGGAATGATTTTAATAATATATAAATATTATATAAAATAAAATATTTTTTATATTCATCCAATAGATTTTATAGGCATATGATAAGAATAATTCCATATTTATGCTTAAAAAGTGTATTATTCAAAAAGGCATTTTCTTACCTATTAATGTGGCACCTATTTTAAATATAGATATAGAAAATTTTATAAATTTAATATAAAAAAATAAATTTATTTTTTAATTTTGAATGTAAATAATAAATTATCATTAACTATTGGTATTTTTCTAAAAAGTTTCTTTTTTTAACGAATATTTAAAAATACTGAATTTTAATACAAAAAATCATTACCTTATAATTTATTTATATAGTTAAATTATATTTTAATTTTATTATAGTGTTTAATTAGATCAATAAAATATTATTTAATAGAATTTGTTTCATTTTAATCTATTCCACATTGATATTGTATAAAAAAATAACAATCGTTTTAACATTTTTACATTAAAAACACATTTTTTCTTCCCATCTCTAGGATTAAATTTTAATTAATTTCCACCACTTATATGATTTAACATTATAGAATTAATTTTTTTTCTATTTTTAATAATTATAATTTATAAATTCTAGTGAGGATAACTTAGTTTTTTACCAAAAATATTGGTGAATGATGATAAAATTAATTATAATGATTTACGTAAAATTAATCTGGACAAGAGAGTAAACCATAAACATAATATAAAAAATGACCTAAAATATTTTGAATTTTTTATAGACATATTTATACCATATAATACATTTTAACTAATTCATTGTCTTATCGATTTCTCTTAGTAGGTAAAAGTGTGTGGAGTACACAAATATTTTAAAACATTTCGAGTGTGTACACTCCCTCGATTTTAAAAAGGTACTCACCCCACAAAATTCCTCACACAAATCAGACCCTTTATCTCATAAAAACCCTAGAAAAAAAATCTCCCCACATTTATCCCATAATCCTAGTTTCCAAAATTCTAGAGGAAATAAAAATACGGAATAATATTGGTAGAAACCAATAGATGTTTCATGGATATAAGGTATAGTTCTTTAATGATTACTTTTGATTCATTTACTTTTCTACCCCTTAAATTAATTTTATATAATTATTATATATTAAATTCATTACCTAAATATACATAAATGTTTTTATTTTACGTTTTTGTCACAATATTATACATAGTTCCATCAAATGAGTAGAAAGATTACCATCCATGTACGATGAACTACCACCTCGGAAAATGATGTCATTCGTTTTTCCTTTACCACCTCTCGTGGGATGGAATTATAATAGACACACTATTTTTACATGACATATATATATATATAATATGTTTTCTTAGTAAATTTTTAATTATTATATAACAAATAACTTAATGATTTCTATTTTTTTAAAAGTGATAACATCATTTGTGGATGTGTGGACCACCTACTCCTCAAAGCGATGTGATTCATTAACCCTATACAAGGAATGTATTACAGATGGTTTTAATAAAATTATATGAAATAAATGAAATAAATATGATAATGAAATTATAATATACATATAAATATATATATATCATTTATTTTTTATTCTTTTAAATTTGATAAGGAAATGGAAGCATCGTTCATGCATATGTATGACGTACTGTCTCCATTAATGGTGCATTTCCTTTCCTATAGAAAAACATTATGGATTAATGTAAATAGATATATATTATATATATTTAAATTTTATAGAATTTTATTAATTTTGGAGATTATTAATTATTGATCTAATTAATAGGAAAAAAAATTAGATGTTAAACCATACATGGAAAACTAGGAAATTAACACATGATATAGTGAAAATAATGAACAATAATAAACAAATAGGTAATAAGATATTATAATAAGTTAAAATATGGTATTATAAATATAATTAAGGATGTTTTATATCTTATTGAAATTCTTAAAACCATTATATAGGAGGATAAAGTATGTCCACCGAAATATAAATGCATGTTATGAGATTTTCAGCTCAACTTTTACATTTGTGAGAAAAATGTCATATCCCCACTTACTTATTTTATGTGGTGTATGTACTAAATTTTTTGATATAATATATCATCAATTATTTAATATTCATGTTATATTGAGTTTAAATATGAATTATTAAATTTAATGGAATTATTATTAAATTTTACCATGTGGTAAATAATTTCATAACCTGATTCCCTTTCATTGGGTTATATTACTTCCTCTCTATCGTTAATATTATAATATTATATGTGTAGTAATTTTTGACTACAAATTTATGTATTTAAAAATTTTATGTTTTTTTATGTTGAAACACATAACTTATTCATTTATTTAATCTCACTTCAATGTTATGTACTTTTCAAGGGTCTTTGTCATAGTCTTGTTTTATTTGGGATTTTTAGACTTGAATTTCCATTAAAAGAAATTATTTATTAATTATTTAATAAATCATTTGATTTTATTCTCCAAGGGTTATTCATGAAAAATTTCATGTAATAGTTCAATTATACCTCTATTTGGTATAGAAAATGATTTATATTTTATTTAATAAAACCTCAATTCATTTCTCACATTAGTCAAAGAAACTGTTTTCTTATAAAAACCATTTTTTCTAAAAGGATTTCCAAAAATTTTTTTCCAAATAAAAATTATATTTTCCTAAAGAATGTTATCAAAATATCTTATTATAATTTTTCCTTTCATAAATTAAAATTCATATTTATGTTTACTCCACTTGGGATATGTCGCATTAAAACCATCCTCATTCTTCCTCTAAATGGATTTTGACAGATTTTATGAAGAATAGTATTGAAATTCACACACATGATTAATTTTGGAAGTTTTTATTAAATATTAAATTTCATATTATTGTTTTACATTGAATTTACACAAATTATCAATATCATTTATCAGGGATACATTAATTTCCTAAATCATATACAATTTTTACAAATAGTGTTTACATAAAATGTTATTTTATTTACTGGGGAAATATTAATAAATCTGTATCCTTTACTCAATAGGTATATTTAATAAGGAACATTGATTTTGAATTAAATATTGTATTAAATATGTGAGGAATTCTTTTGAAATGGATGAAATAGGTTCAGGTCCATTTAATGTAAGATCGTTGATGCATCGATAGTCTCATGAGATGAAATTAGTTAGTGAAAACCCCTTCAAGTTTGTTTCGAAAAAGAATATAGAGGTTTATTCTAAAATATTTAAGTTTTATTATGAATTGTCGTGACAGTAGTATTCTAAACCATCTTATGAATGGTATTGAAAAAAAGCATCAAGTTACTTGGAAATAAATAATTTGATAATTATTCATTTTTCCATTTAGTATTTAGTTTATTATTATCACTTAGATTTTTTCATTAACATTATCTATGGATGAGTTTAATTATCATATCAATGATTAAATGACATGTGATTCAGTTATTTAACTTTCTATATTGATTATTACTTATCAAATTATTTTAAATGACATGTGTTTTTAGTTATTTACCTTT
This sequence comes from Viscum album, assembly GCA_963277665.1. Classification (NCBI taxonomy): domain Eukaryota; kingdom Viridiplantae; phylum Streptophyta; class Magnoliopsida; order Santalales; family Viscaceae; genus Viscum; species Viscum album. Next base: position 1,186,327,547 of record OY728130.1, on the reverse strand, counting down.
CTATGTTATTTATGCACTTCCTTAACAATTTATTGATTACATGGACTGTGTCTTTAGTTATTACATTTTGATATTTAATATTCTCACTGATTTTATCTTTCATCCACTATAATTGACCCATAATACACATGTATTTTGTTTCTTTCATTTAGATTCAGTGATGTTTGCTAAGAATGATATGTAAGGATATCATAGATAGAATAAATTTATCCTCAGACGATTTTTCTGTAATTAGTGTATACATTTGTAATACGATACTCATGTGTGTATCTAGTTTATAAGGAATATTAAAATCTTCAGTAATTCTAGGATTGACAAATTTTAATCATTATAATGTAATGGTACTTTACGCTGCCTCTGATATTTTGGGGGTCAGTTCTCTACGACCATGTAAGGTACAAAACAATTTCTCTAAATCAAACCACTGTAATAATGTTTTTTATTTAAAAGAAAATATGTTCATTATAAAAAATAATTTCATTCATGAATTAAAATTATTGTATATTTATTAACATTAAAAAATTATTTTTTAGAATATATTATTTTTAGTAATTTAAAATTATTTAATGAAATATCACTTATTTTATTTAATTCCTATCTAAACAATTCATGTGTCAGAGTTCCTTATGAATTTAATGTAATTATATCATCAATAAAAAATAAATATAAATTATTCTAATAATAATAACTCATTTAAATTCCACAATTATATTTATAACCAAAACTATGTAGCTTCTACCATAATCAAATGCTTTATAAGTGTTAAAGGAAAGGAACTATCTTTTTTTTAGTTTTATTTACATAACATTTTATATAGGTAAATTTCATGTTATTATATCTAAATAACTAATAAAAATATTTCCAAAGTGGTGAGGTGAAAAATATGGCCTAAAAACAGTGTTGGACAAGTGTGGGGTCGTTTACAAAACTTATATTCTAGGTTTAATATTTAAGTATGTTTGATCTTACTTTAATCAGTGTAATTAATTTACCAGTTTTCACTTATGATTTTGGTAAAAAATTGATTCGATCTTATTAAACCAAAAATTTCATACTGATTCCAAATAAAGATATCCATTTTTCCAAATTCACAACACATAATTGGATAAAATAATTTTCAAATTAATACCACATAAGCTAAGAGCTAAATCGTTTTTAAAGATAAAAAATCAAAAGATTGAAATGTTATTATATCCAATTTTAATGTGAAATTTCCCCCAATGAACTAAATTTGATTGTAACACCCTAGGATTTCAGAGTGTGTTATTTCTTAAAAATAATTCAATAACTTGCACTACACGCAACACCGAGTTCAATCACACCATTAAAAGAGGTCATGAATAGTATTAACTACATTTTGAACTTTATATAATCCTTATAATTTTAGAATCCCTATTATGAGTTTCTTAGTCATATTGCAAGAACATATTCATTTTCAGTATTTCACTTTTATCAACTTCTAATAGTGAAACCTTTTTAAATAAAATATTTTAAACTTTTTGACTAAATGGGGACATCAAAAATTTAAAATTAAACACCCCAAGCTTACACGGTACGTTTCCCTTCGAATAATGCGATAGCGTGTGTTGTACGCAACCTCGAGTTCTAACACACACCACAATTAATTAAACTAGCCGTTGTGAATAGTAATACCTACTTTTTAAAATTATATATATTTTATATTTCAAAATGGACTTCATTTTTGGATTCGGAATATCTAATTTAGCCTAAGGTGAAATTTTGGTACATTTCGGATAACTTTCATATTTTGATGAATAGTGAAAATTACTAAATTGTAATTAAAAACAACTTTTTTAATCAAAATAATTAATAGTGATAAATTATGAATTTGAGTGGTTTTAAAGTATATTTAGAATATATTTTTACCATTTAATATAATGTTGGTCATTGGACATAATTTTACAATTAAACCGAACATAAACGAGTGTCAATCTTTTGATAGTTATTATCTCTAAAAAAACGCTTTTTATTTTGACAGCGGGAATTAATTTTAAATTAATTTCTGCCACTTCAGTGTTTTGAATTTAGGAAAATGGATTCCATATTTGGAATCAGGATGATCAAATTGTGTAAATAGGTAACTTTTATTTTTAGACATTTTGAATAATTACTGCGGTAAATATTTTATTTACCATGGTTAAGGGTAAATCCGGTAAATAAGGGTTAAAAAATAATATTATAATAATACTAAATTACCCTAAAACATGTCTTAACCCTATTGGTTGATACATGGTCTACCCTGGGCATCATTGGGTCGATTTTGGGACCCCATAGATCCACTTGTAAGTGATAATGACACTTTATTTTAATTAAGTCAAAATGAATACAAAAATGACACAAGCATATATCTTTTAGAAAAACAATTTTTAGATAGGGTTATATAAGTTGGATTTTAGATTATAAATATTCATTAGAAATCTAACAAGATTTCCTACATAATGATATTTTATTTATAATTTTTAGACATTAAATAATTTATTTTATTTATGTCACAATGATGATGCAATAATTACCATAATAGTGACAAATTAAAATAATTCATATTATAAATACCCAAATAAATATAATATGAATCTTTTAATGAATTAAACTAATTTTCTATGATAATATGATATATTAGGATTGATTTATTTGACTTTTTTAGAAGTAATAAATCTGTTATGAGTTTCACAAAAATCAACTATTGAATAGTGACAAAATTGACATAAAAGAGTTCTTAAAACAAATATTATATTATTAATTGATATTAAATTTCTAAAAATCTAAGGTTCGGCCAAGAGACTTATATCATGATAGGTTCATAGTTAATGGACCACTTGGGGGTCTCTTGGATGTATGTAGTATGTTTATTAACCATATTATATAAAAATACAAAGAGACATTGTAAAAGTGAAACTAATTAACTTAAAGTTAATACTTAAAGATAAGGTTAATATAAGTACCCAAACCGGTCTAAATTCTATTGGTTGAGTTGTTTTAGACCCATCCCCACCATAACCTTTTAATAGTCAACTTTGGATCCATTAGAAACCGAATATGAATTTATTATAAATTAATATTTCTAGCTTTTCCAAAGGTGCCCCTCACCCCTCTTATAAAAGGGAACTCCTCCTTCTCATTTCTTCACACCTTCAAAGCCTTTTGGTTCTGCCAAAATCTGCCCAAATACTCTCCCAACATCCCTCACTACAACCTAGAGGCCTTAGTTAGATCAGAAAGCCAACCTAAGGAGCCCTTTTGATCAAATCAAAAGGAAGAACCCGAAGAAGAGGTAATGATTTCACCACCCTTCTCCAAGTTCATTTCTTCTTCCACTTCTTCTTCCTTTGTTCTTACCATTCTAAAATAATAAATCCAGTATATCACATATACTGTGATGTTATTATAAATATGGTACAATCATATTCAGTATTCTATCCACCCTTTGAATAAAATGTCACCATACGTGCGTACGTACGGCTTACCATCTCCACGTCGTGGTGTAATTGTTATTCAATATAATATTATTTAGATGGGTATAATAATGATGTGTAACTCATGTAAATAATAAATATAACATGTTAATGATTCTGTATATATGATATACCATCCATTTATATATTATTTTAATATCAAAAGAATGATATTGTCGCTCGTGCGTACGTACGGACTACCGTCTCCACGAACGCGATGAGATCCATTCTCCATCCTATCCATTCAAGTATAATTATCATTTGATGACTTAAAAATGATTTTTAAGGACTAGATATCATTCTGGATATGAATAAGATACAAAAACCATGGCTTATGTAACAAAACATATAAAAGAAAATGAGTAAGTTAACTCCTGAAACGACGATAATTCTACGATATTATTAACAAATCAATGTTAAAAGATCATATATGATATCATATTATTATATATGATTCTTGTATAATTTAATAACAACTATTTCACCATTATACAGGAGGTTAACCTACCCCAACCAAGGAAAAGTACAAGGTAAGGGTTATTTCACAATCTCTTCATTATCTGAGGTTGTTTATACGTAATAATCTACTGGGATCTCTTTATCATCCACATCCATGTTTCTTAAAAATGTATTTCAAAACATTTTTACTATTTACTAAAATATGGGTTAAAGTCATTTATACCCTTGTTTGACTTTTTATAAGAGGTTTATAAAGGAATCTTTCCGTCGTTTTCAAAACAAGGTCCTTTTTAACCTTTTCGACAGAATTGAGGTAAGAATGTTTTTTTTAACTTATACGGCGGGTGCGGTTATTTTACGCCGTTATAAAATCGTCGAAGCTTTCCATACAAGCTTATAAGAATATTTTCAAAGAAAATGTTTTATTTTATATGTATCTTAAATGATTTCAAAAATAGAAAGAGATATTTTTTCTAAAAAGTGTTTTGATTTCATCTATGTCAACATCTTTTGACGGATTTTACGCTTATTTGAAGTTGATTTATTATGATACAAAACTTCTATATTGTACTGAAGGTTTTGTGATATGTTTGACTGTGGATGTGCTATTTTTATACCATTCATAGTTTATGGTGAAATTATTGACATTTCGTATGCTAGTTTTAATACGAATGTTTATGTTATGATTAAACATTTTCATATGGGAATGCATTGGACTTAATATGTGACGGGTGGAGCCCGCTATAGCTCCTCGATGCATCGGTAGGTCTCATGAGACAAACTAGTGTCATGGCACAAGGCCTTGACAAAATCTTATTTGTAGTCTTGGCACGAGGCCTTGGCTATGTGGTTATGATAGTCTGGCATTATGCATTCCAACATTATGAAAGTGGTTATTGATTTTTGCATGTGATTATTCGATTAGTAGAATATCCATGTGAATAAGTAAATGGCATTATTTCATTTTTACTTTTGCCATACTATGTTGAAGTTCAAGTTTAAAAGGCTTTTGTTTTAGTAATGCATTGCCTTAAATGTTTATTCTTATTTATGAAAGTTTCCGCTATATTGTTATCCTTACTGGGCATTTGAGCTCACCCCTTTTCTATGTTTTATTTTTCCCAGGATGTGAAGAAGTAAGTTATGAATGACCTGTAAGGATATTATGAGGGGATTATAGTGTGGACTGTGGAAACATTATGTTGTTGTAGTAGTTTTTTATTTTATGATGTAATGTAAAACTTATGAATATATCTAGTGTTTCCAAGGCTACTAAACCAATCGGTCTTTCGAGATTTGATCTCTCTTGTGATCATGCCAATGTTATGTAATAATGCACCGACTCTAGGCAACTAGGGTCGGGGCGTTACAGTTGGTATCAGAGGAAGTTTAGTACAAACCTTGGAAACTAGATTTAGATAAACTCTGATTAGAGCACGTAGACCTAAGATGAACTTTGAGGATTAGTATAGAAGAAATTCCTAGAATTTTGGTATTGTAGAGATTTTGTGAGTTTTCCGAGCAATACATCCCTGTCTGGATATGAGCAGGTAGAGGCGGCTGTGGCACAGATGTACCTAGGGGTAAAACCCGAAAACACCGCTTTGAGCTAGACTCGAACGGGAACTGGTGCACGACAACGGGCCTTGCTGCACTCTTGGTTACGACACTCCCGGGGGATATGCTTAGGATAACTCTCATTTTCTTTACAAATCATTTTGAAGGGATTATGAGTATATACTTCCTCAAAGAAAACATTCTTATGATTATGGATTATATCCATAAATAGTTCAATTTATGTTAAGTATTTTATAAGTATGGGATTATGTATTTTGATTCATAAAATGATCTAGTGTATGCCATTGTTTAGAAATGGCGCCTAGTAGAAGGAATGAGAACTCCAGAAATGCACATGATCCAAAGAGAAGGAAGGATCATATCTTTCATGGTCTTAAGCTAGAATTTATAAGAGAAATAGTCTCCCATGTATTATCATCATATGAAGAAATAATATCATGTGTTGATAAGATAAGTAAAGAGTTTACTGAGTCCTATGGCTTTGAAGGGAAGCAAGAGAAGAAAATGATGGAAGAGAGAAAGATGGATAAAAGTAAGAGGGAAAAGAAGAATTTTCCCATATGTGGTAACTGTGGAAAGAAACACCTTGGAACTTGCCTGAAAGGAATGGGAGTTTGTTATAAGTGTGGAGGAAAAGGGCACAAAGTACGTGACTGCAAGGGTAAGAAAATGGTTTTAAATGTACAATACTTCATTTGCAAGGAGTTTGGACACTATGCGAACCTATGTCCCAGTCATCAGACTATGCCACAAATGATGCTATTGGATAATAATCAAGTTATGATACTACCACAGATGAAGAGGAATGATTAGAGTTCTTATGTTGATTATGTCAATTGAGTGTTGTATCAACAATGTACTTGTTATAATAATTATGGAGTATATAAGGATTGTACTGCAGTACTATTTCATTAAGGACTTGAGATTGTGTGGAACAAAGAAAAGTGACTCAATAGAAGGTTAAATTTGTGGAAAATATATGGTTGAGAGAATGATAAATCATAATATAGTTCTGATACTAAGGTAGTGATTTTGGAATAATATGAGATTATTTTGGATAAATTATATTGGATATTCTTGACTACCTTGGAACTGATTAATGATTTGTATATTCCATCATTGTTGGGGTTTAAAACATTTTTGGATTAATGAAGTATATCCATCATTCTATATGGAATAAGGGAGCATGAATGTAATCAATAAGGAATATGGTAATACATGATGAAGGTATTCATATTCTATTACGGGATAAAAAGGATCTATATTATGTTTACCTTCCTTATAAATGTTGGACTGTGAGTTTAGACAGAAGTATTTTGGATAGTTCTAGTTTGGATTATTTTGGATTGCCATAAAAGGACAACCCGGAGGTCGGGCGGCAACCCGTCGCGTCCGACAAGGCTGCGAGACTTGAACCCGCAACCAAAGGGCGACAAGGGTGTATCACCTACCACTGCCCACGAGATGTCCTGAATTAAATAATGTAGTTTTTTTTAAAAGATCTGGTAGATGAATTATAAATTCATTTATTTTGGAACCCTGTATGAATAGTATAAATAGAAAAAAAAATTACGTTCTATTATCTTTTAGAGTGAAAGATGAGTTTGTGGTAGAAATTTATTAATGGGTAAAATTCTAATTATAAAGTAAGTATATCTCCTTATTATCTTAGCTAATCTCATAAATAAATTCCTCAACATTAATAATAGAAACTTAGAACAAAAATGTTGTCCTAGATGGTACCTTAAATCATCACAAATTTATGGCTTTGGGATTGTTGGCCTTTTCATAGCCATGTTCTCTACCACTCTCCATCAGATAATTGATGGTTAGATTTCTCTTCCATATCCATATTTTCCTACATGGAACCCTAGTATGTGTTATTTTTGGTAATATTCATACTTTCTACTCTTTATTTTAAATAGAGGCCTCATTAATTCATTTTTCGATGTGGGATTTCAACTAAGATATTTTGAAATGTCAAAAATGTGTTGTCCCAATACCCTATATTTTGTTGAACCGATGGTACTTCAAATCATCATAGATTGATGAGTTTAAGGACCTCAATTTTATACTTGTTTGTGATTGATGAACTCAATCACTACCTATAAATATTTACGTTTTTCCTCCAATTATATGTCTCTAATTGCCACCAATGTTCTCCTAATCGAGATCATAATTTGGTGGTGACCCTTTCATTTCTCTTTTCCTCATATTAAGACTAAATTTTAGTAACCCAATTCCCGATGTGGGTTTTCCCACAAATATATTTTCTACTTTCAACCTTTTATTTTCGAAGAACAATTTCAAATTGCGAGGACACAATTTATTGAAGGAGGGGAGAATGTAACACCCCAGGATTTCAGAGTGTGTTATTTCTTAAAAATAATTCAATAACTTTCACTACACGCAACACCGAGTTCAATCACACCATTAAAAGAGGTCATGAATAGTATTAACTACATTTTTAACTTTATATAATCCTTATAATTTTAGAATCTCTATTATGAGTTTCTTAGTCATATTGCAAGAACAGATTCATTTTCAGTATTTCACTTTTATCAACTTCTAATAGTGAAACCTTTTTAAATAAAATATTTTAAACTTTTTGACTAAATGGGGACATAAAAAATTTAAAATTAAACACCCCAAGCTTCCACGGTACGTTTCCCTTCGAATAATGCGATAACGTGTGTTGTACGCAACCTCGAGTTCTAACACACACCACAACTAATTAAACTAGCCGTTGTGAATAGTAATACCTACTTTTTAAAATTATATATATTTTATATTTGAAAATGGACTTCATTTTTGGATTCGGAATATCTAATTTAGCCTAAGGTGAAATTTTGGTACATTTCGGATAACTTTCATATTTTGATGAATAGTGAAAATTACTAAATTGTAATTAAAAACAACTTTTTTAATCAAAATAATTAATAGTGATAAATTATGAATTTGAGTGGTTTTAAAGTATATTTAGAATATATTTTTACCATTTAATATAATGTTGGTCATTGGACATAATTTTACAATTAAACCGAACATAAACGAGTGTCAATCTTTTGATAGTTATTATCTCTTAAAAACACGTTTTTTGTTTTGATAGCGGGAATTAATTTTAAATTAATTTCTGCCACTTCTGTGTTTTGAATTTAGGAAAATGGATTCCATATTTGGAATCAGGATGTTCAAATTGTGTAAATAGGTAACTTTTATTTTTAGACATTTTGAATAATTACTGCGGTAAATATTTTATTTACCATGGTTAAGGGTAAATCTGGTAAATAAGGGTTAAAAAATAATATTATAATAATACTAAATTACCCTAAAACGTCTCTTAACCCTATTGGTTGATACATGGTCGACCTTGGGCATCTTTGGGTCGATTTTGGGACCCCATGGATCCACTTGTAAGTGATAATGACACTTTATTTTAATTAAGTCAAAATGAATACAAAAATGACACAAGCATATATCTTTTAGTAAAACAATTGTTACATAGGGTTATAAAAGTTGGAATTTAGATTATAAATATTCATTAGAAATCTAACAAGATTTCCTACATAATGATATTTTATTTATAATTTTTAGACATTAAATATTTTATTTTATTTATGACACAATTATGATGAAATAATTACCATAATAGTGAAAAATTAAAATAATTGATATTATAAATACCCAAATAAATATAATATGAAACTTTTAATGAATTAAACTAATTTTCTATGATAATATGATATATTAGGATTGATTTATTGGACTTTTTTCGAAGTAATCAATCTGTTATGAGTTTCAAAAAAATCAACTATTGAATAGTGACAAAATTGACATAAAAGAGTTCTTAAAACAAATATTATATTATTAATTGATATTAAATTCCTAAAACTCTAAGGTTCGGCCAAGAGACTTATATCATGATATGTTCATCATTAATGGACCACTTGGGGGTCGCTTGGATGTATGTAGTAAGTTTATTAACCATATTATATAAAAATACAAAGAGACATTGTAAAAGTGAAACTAATTAACTTAAAGTTAATACTTAAAGATAATGTTAATATAAGTACCCAAACCTGTCTAAATTCTATTGGTTGAGTTGTTTTAGACCCTTCCCCACCTTAACCTTTGAATAGTCAACTTTGGAGCCATTAGAAACCGAATATGAATTTATTATAAATTAATATTTCTAGTTTTTCCAAAGGTGCCCCTCACCCCTCTTATAAAAGGGCACTCCTCCTTCTCATTTATTCACACCTTCAAAGCCTTTTGGTTCGGCCAAACGCTACCCAAATACTATCCCAACATCCCTCAATACAACCTAGAGGCCTTAGTTTGATCAGAAAGCCAACCTACGGAGCCCTTTTGATCAAATCAAAAGGAAGAACCCGAAGAAGAGGTAATGATTTCCCCACCCTTCTCCAAGTTCATTTCTTCTTCCACTTCTTCTTCCTTTGTTCTTACCATTCTAAAATAATAACTCCAGTATCTCACATATAATGTGATGTTATTATAAATATGGTACAATCATATTCAGTATTCTATCCACCCTTTGAATAACATGTCACCATACGTGCGTACGTACGACTTACCGTCTCCACGTCGTGGTGTAATTGTTATTCAATATAATATTATTTGGATGGGTATAATAATGATGTGTAACTCATGTAAATAATAAATATAACATGTTAATGATTCTGTATATATGATATACCATCCATTTATATATTATTTTAATATCAGAAGAATGATATTGTCGCTCGTGCGTACGTACGGACTACCGTCTTCACGAACGCGATGAGATTCATTCTCCATCGTATCCATTCAAGTATAATTATCATTTGATGATTTAAAAATGATGTTTAAGGACTAGATATCATTCTGGATATGAATAAGATACAACAACCATGGCTTATGTAACAAAACATGTAAAAGAAAATGAGTAAGTTAACTCCCGAAACGACGATAATTCTAAGATATTATTAACAAATCAATGTTAAAAGATCATATATGATATCATATTATTATATATGATTCTTGTATAATTTAATAACAACTATTTCACCATTATACAGGAGGTTAACCTACCCCAACCAAGGAAAAGTACAAGGTAAGGGTTATTTCACAATCTCTTCATTATCTGAGGTTGTTTATACGTAATAATCTACTGGGATCTCTTTATCATCCACATCCATGTTTCTTAAAAATGTATTTCAAAACATTTTTACTATTTACTCAAATATGGGTTAAAGTCATTTATACCCTTGTTTGACTTTTTATAAGAGGTTTATAAAGGAATCTTTCCATCGTTTTCAAAACAAGGTCCTTTTTAACCTTTTCGACAGAATTGAGGTAAGAATGTTTTTTTAACTTATACGGTGGGTGCGGTTATTTTACGCCGTTATAAAATCGTCGAAGCTTTCCATACAAGCTTATAAGAATATTTTCAAAGAAAATGTTTTATTTTATATGGATATTAAATGATTTCAAAAATAGAAAGATATATTTCTCTAAAAAGTGTTTTGATTTCATCTATGTCAACATCCTTTGACGGATTTTACGCTTATTTGAAGTTGATTTATTATGATACAAAACATCTATATTGTATTGAAGGTTTTGTGATATGTTTGACTGTGGATGTGCTATTTTTATACCATTCATAGTTTATGGTGAAATTATTGACATTTCGTATGCTAGTTTTAATACGAATGTTTATGTTATGTTTAAACCTTTTCATATGGGAATGCATTGGACTTAATATGTGACGGGTGGAGCCCGCTATAGCTCATCGATTCATCGGTAGGTCTCATTAGACAAACTAGTGTCTTGTCACAAGGCCTTGACAAAATATTATTTGTAGTCTTGGCACGAGGCCTTGGCTATGTGGTTATGATAGTCTGGCATTATGCATTCCAACATTATGAAAGTGGTTATTGATTTTTGCATGTGATTATTCGATTAGTAGAATATCCATGTGAATAAGTAAATGGCATTATTTCATTTTTAATTTTTCCATACTATGTTGAAGTTCATGTTTAAAAGGCTTTTGTTTTAGTAATGCATTGCCTTAAATGTTTATTCTTATTTATGAAAGTTTCCGCTATATTGTTATCCTTACTGGGCATTTGAGCTCACCCCTTTTCTATGTTTTATTTTTCCCAGGATGTGAAGAAGTAAGTTATGAATGACCTGCAGGGATATTATGAGGGGATTATAGTGTGGACTGTGGAAACATTATGTTGTTGTAGTAGTTTTTCATTTTATGATGTAATGTAAAACTTATGAATATATCTAGTGTTTCCAAGGCTACTAAACCAATCGGTCTTTCGAGATTTGATCTTTCTTGTGATCATTCCAATGTTATGTAACAATGCACCGACTCTAGGCAACTAGGTCGGGGCGTTACATTGATTGATTAATTTATGATTGATCTAATTAAACCTTAAAACGAAATTCAAATATGAATTAACTATGTAAATAATGAATATTAAAAAGTATTTTTCAATTTAATGTTAGTATTTTTTACTGTTCTTCCAGAAATGAAATATTGAAGATAAAACTCAAAAAATTAACCCCATGATAAGTCTAAACATATAAATTAAAAAAATTATATTTTGTTTTTTAATAATATATTCTAATGTTTCCAAAAATAATTTTATTATTTTTCATAGAATGACATAAAAATTAGATCTTTTGATAAAATGGTATTTTTTGAAATCATATAGACTTTAATGAAAATTATATAATTTTTTATAAATATGTTTTATCTATATGAAACCATTAATAATAAAATTAAAAAATAAGTTATTACTATTTATATATTAATTTCTATGTTATAACCAACCTATTTAGAATAATAAAACGTTCTTTTATATAAACTGAGTATTGTGTTTAATAAAATCTATGCTGATATCATGTGTAGTGTGAGATTAAAATTTTTATCATATAAATATTGTTTATATTGGTTAATCAAGTAGTTAAATTCATTAATAATATTTAATTTATTCAAAAATAATAATTTATAAAAACTAATGGTGCTACATTCTACCCCATTAAAATTAATTTCTCATTTGATATTTGTTTGGGTCATTTATGGTTAAATAAATAAAAGTTACTTTTATAGGAACCCACATTATAATAAATGAATACAAAATATTAAAATAAAAAAATATAAGACACAACAGTTATCCAAAGTAATACATAACCAGTTTTACACATATAAGAACAACGGTTGGAAGGGAATATTGGACATGGAAAAAAGTGTAAATAATTGTAGATTTTGATTGAGGTTATTGATTGAAAGAATGTGAATGATCAGTGGAAAGTTAAGGGAATGAAAACCAAAAATTTGTGATGATTTATAAGGCCATTGGTTTAGAAACTAAGGTATTAAGATAAATCTTTTTCAATAACATTTTCTTATATTCAAAGAATTCATTACAAGAAGTTACAATTAATTTATTTCATTATATTCCATATGAAAAAACTCACCCTTTGGTTGTTCCTTGATTAATTCCCATATAAAATATTACTCTATGGAATAAAGGAACAATTTTCATTCATAAATAACTAATAGATTATGAGATCTATAAATATAATGATAAGTCATGTACTCTATCTTTAGTCAACATCACTGCAAAATGGTTTACAAATTTTATCCAATATGAATAAATACGTATATACTGAGACAATAATTAATTCTCTAAAACTTTATCTGAATTTTATATTAAACCCTTCCATAACTGGTTAAACTTTTTACTCTTTTGAAAGATGAAAATCAAAAATGTTAGAAATATGGTCACTAAATTTCTTAAAATTAGGTAAACCTTAATCCCTCATATATCATAATGGTTCTCTTAATTGTCCCATAGAAAACATGTGAATACCTTTATCATATATTCGATCATAACAAGTTAATAAAATAAAATATAATAAATAAATTTGGAAAACATGCCCGATTTCTTATTCCAATGATTATTAGATATAATCATTAAATCCAAAAAATAATTTAAACCTCATTAGTGATAGCATAAAACACTTTTACATAAAATGCCTTATCATTTCCAAGGTTATAAATACTATTCATTTAACAATATCCTTATCATCATATCCTTATCCATAATAAATATCATTTTATCATTCTCAAGAACATGTAAAGGGTTGCCATCCTTTGATAAAAATCTCACTTTTCCATTAAATCACATTTTTCATGCCATTAGAACCATTCAACAGATCCTTTTAAATATTTAACATTGAAAATACACATCAAGACTCATTAAATATAATTCTGGAATTTTTATAGGTACAAACATCGATAATCCATCTTGATTCTTATTCCATTACTCAGGATTCATAATATTATTCCTTAAAACCTCTTTCCATGAATATGAAATAAGAATCCTGACATAAGGTTCCCCAACCAAAATTTAATCATTCTTATTATGTTAAATATATAATAATATCACATTCAATTCACATGTCATTCATAGACTCTTTGAATTCATCAGCATAACCAATACTCATACCACCTTTATCATTCTCCTCATGAGATTTATTTACAGGAAGTCAATTTTCATAATGATCAATATTTCCAAATCCGAAGCATTGAATATTAACCTAGTTTCTTCTACTTCACGATTTCGAATATGATCGAAAATCATACTGTGAAAAAATAACTAATAATTACATAAAACCATATAATTATGAAAGATTATTTATATGATTTATAAATAAAAACACATAGTTCATTGATCATTGACAACTTAATATTATCCATAAATATATCCCTAGAAAAATAATTATAAATATCACAATGGATATCACTAAATTTTTCTCATATTAGTTTGAAATGGTTGACCTAACCAGTACTTTAATACCAACTATAATGAACAAGGCTTGACATACATGGATATTAAATCATTTAAGATAAATATTTATAGCCATATAAAAAACCATTCATGAGGACCATAATAGTTTAGTGTCTTTAAAAACATGGAAACATAATCTTATAACCTGATGAAAGATCTTCAACATATCCCTTAGTGATCTTCCACAGAATTTTTCCAACATAAATCCATTATTCATAAACGGGGAATAGAAGAATAATAAAGGGGTGAGATCATATGATTATCAAGGGTAAAAATAATAGAGTTATATAATAATAACATAAGAAAAAGGTTAAGGAATCATAAGCATAACATAGAAAATCATACCCTGTATATCAAAGAACATAAACCTAAAGCATGTAATATATATTGGTAGTTCATAATTCATGATTTATAAGGGGGTAAATTTTACAATAATTAAAATCATTACATAATTATAAGATATGGGATTATTATAGACATATAACATATGAAATTATTTACACAGTAGTAAAGGCTTCCTATTGAGGCCATCATAGTTGAATGGGTTCACTCCAGAACAAATCTTTGTATTGATGGTTCAATCCAAAGACAATATTATTGGACAAAGTACTTTAATTAAATGGTTTCAATCTGAATTCTAGTTATGTATTACTAATATAGGTTCACTTCCCATTCCATCCCCATATTGTTGAACTGGGATCACTTCCTGTACTAGCCCTATATCACTGAGCTATGTTCCCTACTCATTCTAGACCAGTATTACTGAACTGAGTTCAATTGTAATTCCATACCCATCGTACTGAAATGATATCATTTCTTGTTCTATAACATTCATATTCAATAATGTTCTATACTTGTTCCATCCATCTCATACTGAACCAAGTTCAATCCATGTTTAATCCATGTCAGGCAGATCATATTTTAGTCCTCATTTTATTCATTTCTATCTCACAAGATATAAATATTTACCCAATTAATTAGGGGGAGATATAAAATTAAATCGTTTATACATGTTCTATAGGATAATAAATAATTCATTATATAATTACCCCTGAAAATATATGGGTTTCGAAAACTTCATATCATAAACCATGAAATGAAATGGATATCATAAACATTACTTCATATCATAACCTACAGAATTTAGATATGTTTTAATTTAATTTTATCATATAAGAACCCATGAAGGAAAGAATATTTCATAATCATTTTTCTTGGTATAGCTTGTAGAAAATAAATGGGTTTTATAAAAAATGTTTCATCAAATACATAAACCATTCAAAGAAAGAACAAAAATTGTATCCTTGGATCAAAACCATAGTAAGGAATTATTAACACCAAAAAAGTTATCATAGATGGAAAATAATTTTTAAAGGATTGTGTAACTTTTTTCATTAAAATATCCTTTTCCACTTTGGAAAATCACTTTTAAAATCAGAAAACGTTTAGAAAGCATTTTTCTTTAAAAATAACATTGAATATGTATAAGGGAATATTCAAAACCATTTTAAACATGTTAAATCATAAAAATATTATTTAAAATATTTTTCCATCAAAATTATCTTAAGAGATAATTTAAAAACTTTTTTTATTTTTCTCTAAGACATGGGTTTTGTAAAAAACTGATTTCTGATCCAAGAGAAACACAATGTCATATTTTATTAAAAAGATTCCAAAACATATTATGTACAAATGAGTGAAAAAATAGTACCAATATGGGATGATATCATAAATAACCATAAGATAATATACTTCATGAGTGTTCTAGAGTTATGGATCATAATATTTCATCAATTTAAGTATAATCATATACAATCTTGATAAACGATGAGATTATAACAACAATATTTTACCACTTTGGAAAACATTAATCAGAATCCACATGAAATAATAACATTAAAACAAGTTTAAAATATCATTAAACTATATATATATATATTAATTATGTAACATTTAAAAGGTATTATATACACATCATAGAATCATATTGGTGCATAACATGACATGTGTCTCCAAGAATGAAAATTTAGACCAAATTGCATTACCAATTTGGGAAATCATGAATCATAAACCCCATGAAATGGTGATAATAAAATGGATATTATTATACCCATAAATGTTAGTAAAATAATCCCTTAATATATTCATGGGAACTAAATACACCATTTAAATGAAATATGTAGTGAATGAGGCATATGTTTCCCAAAAATAAAAGGGAGACTATAAATCTAATTATTATTTGAGAAACGTTTGAATCATGATATCCGTGAAATAATAACATCAATTAAAACTTCAAATATCATAAGAAAATTAAATTCATGATATAAAAATTCATAAGGAAGTATACACACCACAAAATAATAATAAGTTGTTAATATTAAATATATTGCACAGAAATAAAAGTGAGTTGAGAAAACCCTTATCTTATGTCTTGAATTTATTTGTACACATTAAAACCATGTATATATAAATATAAGTTTATTATACATATACAAAAGAACCATTTTCTTATATATCATTACATATATTATTTTATTATTAAATGATATTACTTGGTTATCAATAATTCCATGTTAGTGTAATGTGTTGGGTAATAAATGCTTTATTTTTTCATATATGTTTGGAATTTTTATTCTCGATCCACATACATAGATCATTATTTCATTTTATTTCCTGAATATAAAGTAGATAAAATATCATATATTCCAATTATAAAATTATTTATTATAATCTATAAAATATATAAATATTAAATGGAATACACCATTCATGGAGAAAGTAGGGCATATGTATGCATGAATGTTGTTTCTGTTTTCTTGTCATTTTGAAATAAGGAATTTAAATTAAATCTATGTGTATATATATTATCATTATACTAGAATTATTATGTCATATATAACATATACGTTTACTAAACCCATCTTTCATACATTCCATGTATAGTGTTATTGAATCACATTGCTTTAAGAAGGCGGTGGTCCACAGATATACAAAAGAAGTTATCATATCCCCAAAAAGGAAATCAAGAATGTTCATGTTATATAATAATTAAATAATCCTAATGAAATCATAAATATCATATATTTAATATAAAATTATATATTCTATATATATTCCCAACTATGAAATGTGGGAATGTAAGAATGAAAGACATTGGTTCCAGAGTCGGTTGTCCACCATACACACAAACGATGATTGTGTATCCAATTTGATGGATGTTTGTGTTAATGTATGTATAATTATAAACATAATAATATATCAGTATATTAAAGGGAATTCGTTAATTATATTCCCATGGATTAAAAAAAATTTAGGTGTGGATAATAAAAACAATATAAAAGATCACGTGGAAGGATGTCAGATCATATTCGGATAAATAATTTTTTTTCAACAAAGGGACTACCTGGTAGAATTTATATACAAATTGAGGATTCTTGAATGAAGGGAGGGATAATGGGAGCTTATTTGGGTAGGGGTTGGATGAGACAATGTGTCTTGAGATTTGTTATGAAGGGGAATGATGAATTCATTTTTATAGAGGAGGGGTAGAATTATTATAAATACTAAAATATAAAAACAATTTAGAGGTCTCAAAATAACTCATGTTCTTCAAAAATGGATAAATAATGGATTAAAGGGAAATTACATTCGAGCCAAATATCTATATGACCAATATAAGTTCATTTTTATAATTTTATAACATAAGAATTTAATGTAATTATATCATATTTGAAAAATAAATATTAACTATTATGATAAATTTAAATCATTTAAATTTAAAATTAATGTTTATTACCAAATACAAGAATATTATTCCCTACAATAATTATTTATAAGTTTTAAAGGCAATGAAGGTTCCCTTTGTGTACTTTTCGTTAAATAACTTATTATATAGTTCACTTTCTTGGGACATTATCCCAATAACTCATAAAAATTGAACCCACAAAAGTTAGGTTTGAAATGTGTCTATCTAAAGGGGTTTTGATAGGTGTTGGGTCATTTATTCAATTTATAATATCTATCTAATCATCATGTTAGCTTGTTCTTACCATAATGATTGTAATTAATTTTAATTATTTTCACTAATCATTTTGGTAAAAAATTTGGTTTATATTATTGGAAAACTAATTTCAAATTTATTCCAAATAAGATTTTTTTGAAATTTCTATTTATAAAAGTTTCTAAAATTATTTTAAAATTAATCCCACAGATGCTATGATATAGTATATTTTTAGGAGAAAATATCAAAATATATAAATGTTTTTTAATCTAATTTCAATGTGAAATTAGTTAAAATGACCTATATTGGATTAATTAATGTATAATTCATCAAATTTAACATTAAATTAAAATTAAAATAGGAAATAAATATATGAATAAATTTTATCATAAATTAGTTTTAAATTAAAATTTATTATTTTTCACTATTCATCCAAAAAATGAAATATTTCATAAAAAATACCAAAAATCCACCCTAAGATCACTTTGAAATTACTAATTAAGAGAATAAGTTTATTTTATATAATTTAATTTTCTAATTTTTTTTTAAAATTAATTTCATTACTCCTCATAGAAGGATATAAATGTCAGTTATTTTGGGAAAATAATATTTTTTTTCAATACATATAGACAGTACCCAAAATTATATATTTGATTAGAAATTTGTTTTATCTATATGAAACCACTAAAAATAAATTTTAAATAATTTTTATAAGTAATCATATATTAATTACTATGTTATAACTACCATGTTTAAAATAATAAAATGTTATTTATTAGAAACTAAGTGTTGCGTGTAATGCAAGCTATGACGATGTTCTATGTTGCATAACGTTAACCTTATATTGTATATAATGATAGATTATGTTTTTGTATCATTCAATAGAAGAAATCTAATGAATTAAATTTTTATTAAAAATAATAATTCATAAAAACTCAATGTGTCACATATAACAACCCTATATTTTTACACATATTATTTCTTAATTTTAAACATAACCATCCATCATATTACAAGACAAGGATCATAAATTATAGTGTTCTTGATAGTTCAATACAAAAAACAAAAAACACAACATAAAAAATATATTAATTTAAACTTCGATAAAAGTAAACTATCTTCCATTGAGATCTTACATCATCGTTGGATAACCTGGGGATAACATGAAAAATGGGATGATTTAAAAATCATAGTAAGGGAATTAACATAAGAATAAAACATAACACATGGGTTATAAAGAATTAAATGATGACATAAAAGGAATGGAACATGAATAAACATAAGGATTAATATCTTTTAATACTTGGGTTCCTATAATCAAGGACCAATTCTTATGTGGAAGTAACAAAAAACATGACTTTAGTAGGAGTCAAGGACCATTTAACATCAAGGATCACGAGTCAAGGATAACCACTAAGACCATTACACATGGAGCACAAGTCAAGGATATCCACCAAGACCGTTTCACATAAAGTCCCATGAGTCTATGAATTATGCAATGCATTGGAGAAGTATCTAGGTGAACCCATCATTACATTTTCATGAATTAGTGTTCCACCTGAAAAATAGACATAAGGGATACCCATGGAATGAAATGGGTACCATAATCTTGTCATAATGCATAATAAATGGGTGGATCATAAAAGTGACCAAGAAAGAAAAGAATTAAATCATACATAGAAATTAATAAATTAAAATAGGAATATATCAAGATAAGTTATGTCAAACTGAATTGAAAGCATGTAAAAATTTTACTTCAGAAACTTTCTAATTAATACATTTTAGTGCTGTTTAAGGAAAATATTAAAGAAAATTTAAAGTAGAAAAGTGAATAATATTTTATCTAAAAAGATAATTGAACTAGGAATGATTTCATATTAAATGAGTTATTTTTGAAACATAATGGAAGATTAAAATATGTTATGTATAGAACATTAAAATGGGTAATAATTATGGAATTTCCCTTAAATCAGGATACTTTATCAAGAGGAAGTGTGTAGAGAACATATTAAAAAATGAATATCCCAATAAATGAAGGATGGGTGAATATTTATAAAATATTTTAGAATATATACACATCATTTAGATGATTCAAATAAAAATAAAATAGAATTTAATTTGGGTAAAATTTGAGGAAGAGTAACCTGAAAGAATAATGGAGGTTCAGGTAGAATCTCTTACCCTAAGTCTGATAGTGTTCTTCAATTAATCTTAATATCATATATAATCAAATTAAATTCATTAATTAATAATTCCATAAACCTTTATACTTATATTTTATTTATTATAACTTTATTAAGTTCATGTATTGATTTTTTTATGGGTTAAATGGTTCAATTTCACCATTTAGGAGCATTGGTTTCCTTAGTTTTTGTAATCGGTTTACTTGTATACATGTATGAATGGTTATTTTATGTGGTGGTAATTATCTAGAATTTAATATATATGTTATTAATTATCTTAAAGTGGTTAAATTGTTCTTATATTTCATTTGTTTTTATGGAATTTGTATTAATAATTAGAGAAATCATTAATGATAATCATTTGGGTTTATTTTGGTGATTTTCGATCGCAACAAACAAATTTTGTTTTAAAAATTAAATTCATGTTTAAAAAATGATTCCAAAACATTAAATAACATATATTACATATAAATTTTAATTTTTTTAAACAATAAAATGTTTTTATATCTAGCCTCAAAGAGTATAATTGAAATTAAAAACTTAGTCATCCTTGAATGTGTTAAATCAACACATCACATAAGATGCTCTCATTTTCAGTATAAATGGATGGTGAAAGAGATATGATGATGAATTATTCAATAATAATAACAAAACTAATGTATATGTAAGATTATGTAGTTATCATACCATTTGGATAAAGGAGTCAAAGAGGGAGAAACCAACAAACATGAAAAGAAATTAAAAGAAATGGAAGAGGGTTTTACATCTTGATTTATTCTTCTTGGGAACCTCTTTAGGGGATTCGTTTTGGTGTTTTATTAAGAAATAAAATATTTTGGATGTGGGGTATGGTCTTGGTAGGATATTTGAGAAGAATTTCGAAAAAGATCAAGGCTTGAGAGGTGTGATGAGAACATGAGGTGAGGGGTGATATTTATTGTGGAGGAGAGGGGTGTTTTCTCAATATTTTACCCATTATATTATTATTACTCTCAAGACAAGAAGTAGTGATAATTATTGAGAAAAAAATATAGTAATTAGTGCAATTGGTTTCTAAATAATGGTAAATTACATGATCTATGACTCAAGAATGTCTAAAAAATTATTTATTTAATCCTGCTTTAAATTACAATATTTCCCTATTCGCAAAAAATTCATGTATTTAAGAAAACTACCAAAAATTCATTCTAACCAATTTCTAACTTATAGAATTCAAAAATGAACTCCAGTTTAAGAAAATAATTTTTTAATTAATATAAATTTATTTTTTTGTTAAAATTATAATTTACACAAAAAATAAGGATTTTAAAATAGTAATAGATTTATATCACTTTGAAATATTAACTAAGATATTAGAAAATTACGTTATAATAATAAGACATGAACAAAATAATTTATGCATAAATTTAATGGAAATAATATTTATTTTAAATTATAAAATGAGTCATACAATTGTAGATTAATATTTATGACATACAGAAATACGAATAATTATTTAATAATTTTTAAAAAGTTATTTAGTTATAAAATGAGATAATTATATCATATTGACACTAATAATATGGTGTAATTTTATTTTTAATTTAATTTTAGAGGATACTATCAAATTTTCTATTTTATTATTCTTAAGGGTCATGTTACTATTCCATATGTAACGTTGTTATTCCTTTAATATATGTTCATTAACATTATAGAAATTTGTTTTATTTCCTTAATTATTCATTTATAAAGTTTTTATTGTTTTCTTAATGTGATTTTAGGTTACTATGCAATATGAAATAATTATATGAATGGGAATGTCCATTGATAAAATTCTAGGTTGTTACATTTCTTCCCCATTATGAAATTTCCCCCTCGAAATTTTGTTTTACATTTTATGTTGAAAACCTATATGGGTTCTTTTCCTTCCTCGCTTCCTCAGGTTCCCATTTTTCCTCTTCGTACTTATGGTTCTTCTATAGTACATTGACTAGGTGAGTAGTATTATTTCATGGAAATTTATCTCTATAATCCATGATCTGCATTAGATACTTCTTATATTAAATGTCTTTCTGCCACTATACAACCTCTGAAGACATTACATGTGAAGGATTAGGTATGTACTTCTATAATATGGATAAATGGAAAATATCATATACTTAAGACATGAAAGGTGGAAGAAATAGTCTCTAGGCCAAAACTCAAAAACGGTCAATACTCTCGATGGGGATGACGTTTCTGGGACATAGCTTTCCATTCCTCCAAATATCATGACCTTATTTTATGGAGATATATAGGGGACCACCATGTCTCCAAATTTAATCACAATTTCTCTTAAAAAATTGTCTGCATAACTCTTTTTTTGACATTTGGATTCCCTCATGTGATGCTAAATGGTGTTCACCTTTTCTCCCATTTATTTGATAATTTTATGTACTAAAAGATTATGTTCACCAACTTCATCCCAACATACCGATTTTCTGCACCTTTTCTCATAAAGTTCTTCTTATGGTGCCATTTGGATGCTCATGTGGAAGCTATTATTGTAAGAGAAATAGACCAAATGTAGATATTGATACCATCCCCACTTGAAGTTAATAGAACATGACCACAAAAAATCATCCAATTTCAAATTTGTTCACTCTAATTGGCCATCAGTTTAAGGGTGATAGGTTATAATACAGTTCAATTTAGTGTTTACATCATGTTGCGTACGTTTTCTTAATATAGGGGTGAATTTTGGATCTTGATGGGTTAAAATTTATAGTGTTACTCAATGACTCTTTATAACTTATTTGATATATATATTTCCATTTTGATCTAGGGATAAGTCTTTTTGAATTGTGATAAAGTGAGCTATCATTATAAAAGGATCCTCAATAACCCATTTAACATTGTTTTCATTAGATATATTTTGATTTCCAGTATGGAAGTCCATGGATATGTTTCCCATTTTCGTTTGAGTATAGATAGTGGTAGAATCATCCCATTAGAATTGTTCCTTTAATCCTCCACTTGCTAACATAACAAGCAATTTGGCGTATATTCAGCGATCTACTTGTTCATATTGTCCCACAAAAAGTTCTCCCAAATATCTTGATACATATTTTTACTCCCTGGGTGAATAGATATGGTTGAGTTATATGCATCATTCAAATTATTATTCTTTATCTCCACATTAGATGATATTCAAAATTATGACCCAACTATTATGACTCCATCCTCTTTGATTTGAACTTAGAGGATTTCCAATTTCTGATAGCTTCCATAATTTTCAGAATGTTCAATTTATTTCATTGATAATCCTTTATTTTCTCTATAAGGGATGGTTGATAAATCAGTTGAGAAAGAATTGATGATATTTAATCATTAATAATTCCCATATCCATCCATTGAAAATAAAACCATATTGGATCCTTCAAAATTCACATCATTGATAAAGATGAAAGATCCTTTTTATATAGAGCATGTACCAACTCATATTCCTTTCGAAGATTGTATTGGATTGAGTAGTCATAATCATTGATGAACTCAACCATCTTCAATGGTGTATATCAATGTCATTCTCAATGAATATATATTTGCAGATATTATGATGCATATGTATCCAATGATTCTCCACATATAGATAATGTTGATAGAATTTTAATCTAGAGATCACTGCTTTCTACTCAAGATTATTTGTAGAATATTTTTTCTGATGATTTTTCAACTGCCTTGAGGTGTATCCTCTCAATTAAATATTTTTTAAAAGTAAACATTCTAATCCTTTATTTGAACCATCACTATATACCACAGACAATTCCCCACTTGTCAAGAGTGTACATACCAGAACAATGATAAGCCTCACTTGTTGAGATACTTAATTATTTTCTCACATTCTGGAGTCCAGAGAAACTTCACTCCATTCTGAGTCAGCTTGGTTTTCGATATTGAAAATTTTGATAAGGTCATCACAAATCATTAGTCATACCATGCCAGAATAAGGAAAGTATGAATCACTATTATATAAGTTGTCATGGTCCCCTCTTTGATTTCCTTTGTCTGGAAAGGGTCCACATATATCAATTTACTGGTAATAACTTCCCTCAATATTGATACCTCCTCCATATATAATTCAATTTTACTATACATTTCATATAGTTTTCCCTTCGAAATGACTGCAATATAGTATAAAAACACTCATTATATTCCTCCATTATCTTGGAGTATATCAGAATATCATCAATAAAGACTACCACAAATTTTTCGAGGTAATACCTAAAAACTCTAATCATTATGTCCATGAATATTTCAGGAGTGTTAGTGAGTAGAACGAGAATCATAATAAACTCAGTGTCTATACCTAATTATTAAGGAAGGCTTGAGAATATCATCTTTCGTCAGCTTTAATTGGTGGTATCCCGATTAATGGTCCAACTTAGAGGAATCAATAGGACCATGTAACTGATCGATTAAGTCATTTATCTGAGTAAAGGGATACTTTTTCATTATCACAATTTTATTTAGGTCTAAACAATCAATACAGGGGCACAGTGATCCATTATTGATATTCACAAATAGTATTGATGTACCCCATAGTGAAGAACTCAGGCGTATAAAACCCTTGTAAAGATTCTCATTTGAATGCTACTTCTATTCTTCATGCTCAAGGATAGCCATTCTATAAGGTGTATTAGATATAATCAAAGATATATGAATAAGTTAAATAGATAATTGAACTTTTTCGGTTAGGAGGAAGGTCTGGAAATTCATCATGGAACACATATATATATAGTCCCTCACAATGAGAATATATTCAAAAATGATTATGTAGTTTGTCCTAATCATTTGAGTGAGATATTATTTCTCATAATGCAGTAATATCCATACCTGAAATGATGATTCTAAAGGAGATTCATCTTCCTTCATACACTTGTAAAGAATTAGTGGATGCTTCGAGATGTGGAGAATTATCCACCTTTCTAGATAGTTGCTGTTTTCTTTCTATAATGATATACAATCCACACCCAATATAGAATCAAACTCCCCCAAAGTAAGAAAGGTATGATTTTATTTAAGGTTTGGTTGACAAAAATTAATAAAGGAGAAGTTATGTACTTTTTATGGAATAATTTTACCATTATATATTCTCACATATTATTCAACCACAATATTTTGAGGCTGTGTTTGAATAGTTCTACTAAACATGTATGATATAAAAGAATATATAAAACCAGAATAAAATAATACATTTACTATTCTTGAATGAATAACCAATATACCTATCACTACATCATTTTCCAACTCGACCTCCTTAGTACTGATATCATATTCCCTTCCTTGTTACCTCCGAGGTTGTTGTTGATTGCCTCTGAAAACCATGATGTAAGAAAATTTGTTTACAATATTCCTATTTTCTTTGTAGTTCAAACACTGCACTCTATGGTGAGTGTTAATCTAAAACATACTTTATTCTTCCACATTAGTGGAATTATGAATATCCATTAGATATTTCTTAGCTATTTGTCTCATACTTTCAAATTTGAAGCATTTTATAGTTCCCTATAGACAGATTCTAGGATACCTAATCCCAAAATGTTTACACATAGGATATTCAGTCTTCATTCCATCAAGTGATTTATCTTTTGATCTACTCATGTTAGACACCATTTTTCAATTTTTTCATAAATACCATGAGACAAATGAGAGTGTCTGATCACTATTTCAACCCTAAGGGCAAAACAAATAATCTTTTTGTAGCCGTAAAAGTCTCAAAACACCAACACTTTACATAGAATCAACTTTAGTCCACTAAAGAAGTGACCCACCTTTGTTTTGGTGTTCATGAGAAATACATGGGTGAATATTCCATGGATTGTTATGTTTTATTCATATGATTTTATAGACTCATCTTCTCTCTACTTTAGTCTAAGGAATAACTTTTCTATCAAGACCAGTATGATTTATGGAAAATATTTATTGAATCTGTTTTTCATGAAATCTTCCCATTCCATGGAATAAATTTCCTTCTCCAAATTTGTGATTTTTATTAGTATCCTACACTGATAAGTATCCCCATAAAAATGATAGACCACCAACCAAACTTTCTCTTCTTATAAGTACTAGAAGATTAATGATATCCTTTTAATAGAGTCAATCCATTTTTCTAAGAGGTGGGGATCTGAAGATCCACATAATATGGGAGGCCTTTGATATATAATAGATTCTACCACAACATCATCTCTCTTAGGATAAGGAGTTCATTCCACGTCATTCATGTTTTTATTCATAACATGAGCCAGTTTAGCAAGTATTATCATAATGTTTTGAGAACCCATACCCATTATATTTGGAATTTCATTCATGAAATAGTTACTTTACCTATAACATTTATTATTGGAACATGTTCTTCAATTTCTATCCATTAACTCGGGAAAATAATGTGCAATAATGGGACTTTAATACTTATCAAATAATCATAATAGAAGGAAACTTTGACCATAAATGGATAAACATGTAATGGAAAATTATAATCTAACTTTGATTCCCTAGTATTCATTCTAGTTTATTCAAGATATATTTTCAAATATATATTCTTATTGGATTTTTTGGTTCCCTTAATAATGGGTTTTAATTAGATTATAAATTTACAAAAGCATATCCCCCTAGAGTGTCAAACCGGGTGCATAGTAAGGTCTATTATTGTGTACTAGGTTACACTGAGTAAGGCCTACAATACAATTTTAGAGTTTTTACTCCTAGGTACATATATACCACAACCGTGTCTACTTATTGCATCCAGAAATGGATTTATTTTCATGTTATATCACTTACTCTATAAGTACACAAATTTGGGGATGTTTTCTCATAATTAGTCTTATACCTTGGGTTCTTAATAATGTTCTCAAGTCCTAATATCCAAAATTAACTAAACTTTTTCTCTAATACAAACAGTTGAAACCCTATACTTTTACAAATATTATTACATAATTTTAAACATAACAAGGGATAAAATAAAAAGACAGGGATTATAATGTATAGTGAAGTGGATGAGTATGTACATAAAATGGAAAACATGTAGAAGAACATCTTTTTATTAAACATAAATAAAGGGATCATTCCTTCCATTGAGAACTTACATATGTATAGAATATCCTAGGGATAACATGAACAAAGGTATGAGAGAAAAATCCCAACAGGGGAATAAATAAAAGAATAAAACAAAGTACATTGTCTAGAAAGAACAACATGATTCCATAAATAGAATAGAATAAGAATAAATATAAAGAGGAATAATATCTATAAAATAGGATTATATGAT
Organism: Viscum album; assembly: GCA_963277665.1. Classification (NCBI taxonomy): domain Eukaryota; kingdom Viridiplantae; phylum Streptophyta; class Magnoliopsida; order Santalales; family Viscaceae; genus Viscum; species Viscum album. The sequence goes on along the minus strand of OY728130.1, from coordinate 1,186,299,702 downwards.
CATGGAATCATAATAATACAAAAGCAACATAAACAGAGACCTTAGAATGAGTCAATTCTCATTGCACATGGAGGAGCACGAGTCAAGGTTAACAACCAAGATCATTTCACATAGAGCACATCTCAAGGATAAAATCTAAGACTGTTGCACAAAACATCTCATGAGACTAAATAATACCCAATATATTGAACCTATATATGGAAACACCTATCATTAAATGTTCATGAATATTTGTGCCATATGAAAAATAAATATAAAGGTTACCCAATAAAGGAAGTGGGTATCATAATCATGTCATAATGTATAATAAATGGGAGTATCATAAAAGTGTCCCTCAAAGAAAATAATTAAATCATAAATGAATATTAATAAAGTAAAATAGTTATAGATTAGGATAAGTGACCTCAAACTAAAGTGATAGCAAGTAAAAAGTGTATTTACGAAACTTTAGAATTAAAACATTTTAGTGTGGTTTAAGGAAAATATTAAAGGGCATTTAAAGAAGAAATTGGCATAACCATTTATATATAACTACATATTAACCCATAAAATTTTCATAATTAAATGAGTGATTTTATAAAAATTATGTAGGATTAAAAGATATTATGGAGTGCACATAAAAATGGGTATGAATTTGAGAAGATCCCTTAAATCAGGATTTATTATTGGGAAGAATTCAATAAAGAACCTCTTAAAAACATGTATATCCTTGAAAAAGATGGATCAATGGATATTTATATATGATTTTTAAACATATATAAAACATTTATAACATTTACATAAAGAAATTGAGAATCTAATTGGGATAAAAAGAGAATAAGATTAACCCAATGCAATAATAGAGGTTCTCATTGAAACCCTTACCATAAATATGATGGTTTTCTTCACTTGATATTAATGTATTAGATAACAAACTTATATCCATTATTTAACAAGTACATAACCATTTATACATGTATTTTAATTATTATAACTTTAGTAAATTCAATTATGGATTCTTTATGGGTTAAGAGGTTCAATTTCATCTTTTTGGAGCATTTATTTCCTTTGTTTTCATGATCAGTTTACTTGAATACATGTAAAAAAGGTCCTGTAAGTGGGGTTAATTATAAAAAATTAATCTTATATATTATTAATGACCTTATAAAGGTTAAATTGGACTTATATGTAATTTTTTATGACACAAGGATGATTCATTAGATAAATTCTTAATGATAATCGTTAGGTTTGTTTTTGTGGGTTTGGATCAAAATTGTTTAATAAATTAATATTATGTTTAAAAAATGATTAAAAAATAATAAACAAGGGATTATAAATATATTATAATCAGTTTCAACAATAAAAATTGTTTAATGGCCATCTATGAAGATAATAATGAAAATTGAAATCTTCATCATCCTTGAATGTGATAAATTATCATATCAGAGATGATGTCATAATTTTTAGTATAAAAGGTGGGGGAAGAGAGATAATGATGAATTTTTGAATTAGAATAATACAGTTATAGTATTTTTAAGGTACTATAGTTATCATACCATTTAGATGAGGTGAGGTGAGGAGGAAAAAATAAGGGAACTTGAAATGAAATTTAAAGAAAATGAAGAGGGTTTTCATCTTCTTTCGTTCTTCTTGAGAACCTCCAGAAGGGATTTGTTTGGTATTTTATTAATAAACAATGCTATTGGAAGTGGGTTATGGTATTGGGAGGATATTTGAGTTTATTTTTGACAAGGATAAAGGCTAGATATGTGTGAGGATAATATGGGGTGATGGGTGGTATTTATAGTGGGCGAGAGGGGTGTTTTTCATTATTTTTCTAAATATTTTATTATTTTTCTCAATAAAAGAAATGGTGTACATTTGTGAGAAATTATAATATAAATAGTGAATGTGTGCTAAAATCAATGGTCACTTACAAAATATATTACTCAACAACGACTAAAAAATTCATTTATTTACTCATATTGTAAATTACCATATTTCACTACTGACTAAAAATCCATGTAGTTAAAAAAAATAAAAAAAAATCATCCTAAAAATAATTTGATGAGGAGAAACCAAAAATGAACTCCATTTTATCAAAATATCAGCTAAAAATTTGTATTTTATTGTTTTTGTTAAAATAATAGTTTACTCGACAAATACAAATTTTAGAATTACAACTGATTTTATATCACATTGAAAAAATTTACTAAGATCTCATAAAATCATCTTATAATCATAAGACATCAAAATAATAATTTAGATAAACATTTAATTAAAACTGTTCTTTTATATTAATAAAATAATAATGAAATATTTAATTAAATATTCTGAAGTTAAAAAAATACCAACACTTAATTAATATTTTTAAAAAAAAATTATATACCTGTACTATGAGATAATTATATCATATTTTCCCTTATAAGATAGATAATTTTTTATACGTCCCTCTTCAATTTTACTATTCAATTTTTTGATTTTCTATTCATTAGGGATATGTTATTATTCCGAGGGTCAAGTTACTATAGCTTTTGTATATGTTCTGTAACTTCTATAAATTCAAATATTTGATTAATTATTCACTTATAAAGATTTAATTATGTTATTGATGTGAATTTATGTGATTATACTATAAGATATAATCATAATAAGTTAATTTACATTGATAGAATTTTGTGTCATTACATTACAAATAATATTTTAATAATCACAGCACAATGTTTGAGGATTTTTAAATTAAATATTCAACTAGATTTTATTGATATATTAGTTGACATAGAGACATATAAGAGAGGAGGATGTCATACTATAAAAGATATATAGTCAACACATTCTAGACTATAATGCATAAAACACATTATGATTTGGTTATTTCAAAAATATCATGTTGATTTGGTTATTATTCAAACTAAATAAAAACAAATTGGTATTTTTAGAGTTCACTCGAACCAATTTGAATAATTTTCCCATATTTAAACATGTATAACACATGTCATGATTATGGTAACATATAGTGAATAAATAAATCTTAACCATTTATTTGGGGGTTGGAGACATGAAGAGTTTTATAAAAACATTTCATAATTATTCTAGATAGATGAAAACAATATTTAATATTTTTCTTAGACATAAGATGATCTTGAATGATACATATTCTTTAGTCATAGAATAATAATATAGTTCCTTAAATATTTCACCACGGATCATATTTGGTTTAATTAAAGATCAACTGCGATTTTTGTTTTATTACTATATCCTAATGTTAATTAACGAGACAAAAAATAATAATCCCCGTGTTGGATTATTCTTTATCTGGAGGAATAAGTGTCATTTATGTATTTGTATGGATGAAAAATTATTGATACCCAAATTGATTTTCATCCCCATCATTCCATAGAGTATTATAATAGAATAGAATTTGGACATATATATGGAATCAATTTTTGAGTTAAGATACAATTAAAATCAAATGTTCGTCAATAATATACCGTCATGTATATTAACTACTAAAGAGACCCTCACAAATGTAAAATTACTTTTATTTCCCCCAATTATATCATGGAGGAGAATAATAGGGTGTTCATATTTTATCGATAGTGAGTTTTTCCCAAACCTTAAAAAAACACCTTGGACTAGAGTAACCATGGAATAAAATTAATATACTACAAATAGTGTGTGATAGTGTATTTTTTGACACAAAAATATTTTTTTTCATTCAACGTGGATTAGATATATTTAAAAAACTATGAAAAAAACTTATTCGTTATTGTGATTTACTTTTTGAGTTAATATTTATTATTCAGTGAAAGTGGTGATGGGATACACAGATATTTAATGTATTTATTCTTACAAGTTAAAACCTTTTTATGGCCATGGAGATATCAAAAAATGTATATAGTGTAAACAATGATTCATGCCCCCCATGATGGCTCCTATAACATATTTTTTCCAAAAAAGTTGTATCATATAAGAATAGTTTTCATTTATATTCAATATCAAAATATATTTTTTATGTCTATTGTATATATGGAATCAATGATAATTCCCTATGTTTTCATTAGAACTAGATTTTATTAAAGGAATAAGGATTTTATATCATTTTTATTGGATACTGGTAAAGATACCATGGAATATTTGAAACAAGTTGTGGATTTGAGAAATCATGATATACAATTTCATGATGTGGAAGAATAGAAAATTCTAAAAAGAAGAATCACTAATGTGGTATTTAATACAACCATTCATTGTGTTAGTGATTCTTATATCTGGGTTTTGATGAAAGAAATATATAAAAAACTTAATAGATTAAATAAATTCATAGATACCTTATTAAGAGATGGACATAAATTTACCCATGATGGGAAACCAAATAAAAAATATGGTGAATAATACATTCCATAAAAACAAAGACTTGGAAGAGGAATAAGTCTCCAAATGATAAAGAATAGACCCACTGGGCCTTCGGGCTATGTGATGGGTTTCCCTCTACCCAGTTAAAGAGGTCTTTTCATTTCTTTAATAATAAATGAGGCTTTGACCCCATCTTTTAAAAAAATTAATATATGTCAAAAATTATTTTGTTATACGTTTTTAATATATAAATTCTTATTCCCCAAGAATAATGATGTAGATAGAAATTTAATGGAATAATTAGAAACACTGTCTAGTGTTTGATTGTATGAATATTCATTTGGTGATCAAGAAAACATCCAATCACTTTATGAGATGGTGGATTGATAGGAAATTAGTTATCAAGTGGAAAATGAATTTATTGAATATCATTCCACATAAAATAAAACATTAATGAATATGTTGTCAACCATTAATAATGACATTTTGAAAATCACTACTGAGATGAAAGTCCCATGAGACCTATATTAATTAATTTCACATGAGATGTAATAAAAAATCCCTCTAAAAAAGTAATTAAAATAAATAATTACACCCCTATAAAAATGACGAGGGGATTAAATCAGTAAAGTAAAGTGTTATCTAATAAAAGTAGAATGAAGATAATATCAAATATATTGAGGATGGATTTAAATCCTATAAGGAGAATAAGAATATCATTACAATAATATAATAAAAAATTGAATTCCAAAAAATGGAAATATGAATCAATAAGTAAGTGGATGGTTCCTTCCAAATTAGGAAGTAAAGGCTCTCAAAGGAAGGTATCCATAAAGTGACACTATTTTAGACTCATGGGATATACCATGGGTGGGTTTTCAGAATATCGAGGGATAACTAGTGGAATAAAATCTAATACATCTCTACTTGTGGTAGGAATTTAATTGGAAATGTGTTATTTATGAAAACCAAGTTCAAATGTATATAAATGTTAAGGATATAGAAGATATATGATCATTTAAAGAATTAATGATTTATTATGAAAAATAGGATTAAACATTAACCGAATGGCTAATCTATTACGATGGTAGATATTTTTACTTATTTCTTGGATGTTAAGGCTGTTATTTAAATAATTGTTCATCAAGCACCAATTAGGATATACTCATTAAAACTTCATCAAAAAAATGAATAAATTTTTAAAATAAAAATGAATAATATTCTCAAGCTATGAAGGAAATGAAAGAGTATGTAAATAAATATCCACTAATGATGAAATAATTTCAGTTATATCTAATTTCTAACAAAGGAGATAGAATTAACAAAATTATTAAGTTGTTTAAAAAAATTATCATAAGTAAAGAGGTAATGGTCGGTGGAAAATCCATTTGAGGGTAAATGAAACATGATGAAGGATGAATCAATATGACATAAAAAAATATTCATACAAAAAATGGGATTGCTACCATAATGGATACGTATTCAATGAAAAATAACATTGATAACTCTATTTTACATGTTTATAATGATATTTGTACAAGTGGTTTCACATAAAAAGAAGCACTACAAATGCATGAATGTATATTGGAAGTAATGGGTTCATTTATGAATACCAAACACATTCCTCAACATGAAGATGTCTAAGAATTAACCCCTCCCCTAGAATTAATTATTTTCGATATTTATTGGAAGTGGTATAAGATTAAGGGGATGGTACAATACATAGGGTGATGGTTTTGAAATATAATTCATGCAAAAAAGTATTTTAGGATAAACGAAAATTGAATCATGAACCCATATTAGACAACATGCAGTTTCAATAAATTAATTATTATTTAAAATAGTAATATATACATTCATGAAGGGATGAATAAGTTAAAATAATAATTATCATTCTATGGATTTAATATGGGTTCAAAACCATATATTTAATATTCATTATTATCATGAAAAATTTGGTGATAAAAAATAGTATTAGATTTCATTTCAAGTGATATTTGAACACCATGCGTAAGAGAATACATATCCATAGAAGATGAAGAAACATTCAGATGATAATATTTTAATGAAATGTCATTATGATATCATCTGATTTATTTTTAGAATACTAAAATTTCTATGAATAATGTTTCATGACCAACAAGTGGAAACCCTATACTAACACTTATCATAATATTTGGTGTTAAATTTTTATATGATAAATGGTAAGTTAGTGATGAGTGGAAAAAGTATAATTAGGATTATCTTTTAATGGGGAAGTCATGTTTAAAATGGAAGAACCTAGATATAAATTGATATCCCAGTTTCATATTGAATTAGTGATATAAATTGGTTCAATATTTATTATAACTCACACAATTAGTACATTATTGTTAATTTTATTATAGTATGGAGTAAGAGTGGTTGATATCACCTGAAGATCATACAGATATTTTTAATGGAATTAATTGAATAAAATAAATATATTTTATACAATTTACTTGGAATATTATTTATAACACTAAATTATGACTCATTAAGATTTGAAAATTTGTTAATGATGCTTTTTGAAGTGGTCAATTCACCGATATTTGAGAAAATATAGCTGAGTATACAAGGGTTTTAGATATTGAAAGATCAAAATATAAAATTATTTATTCATCAAATGGTATTAGGACTATTTTGAAAAACATATAATTCCACCATTGGTAAATAAATCCCAAAGGAACAATTAATATGTTGTTGATAAATAGAAATGTTTATATCGTGGTAAACTAATCCAAAAGTTCAAGAGTTGTTTTTCAGAATAGGTTATAGGATCCCAATATAAAATTGAATATAAGAGAATTTCATAAAAAAGGACTAAAAAACTCTCAAAATATATATTTTAGAATTTTAGGAGATTCATATTGTCTTAATATGACCTTTGTGGAGAACAAAGATATTTTCATGTGAAATATTTGTACTTATAAAATTTACGTTCAGAATAGAAGACATATCGAAACATTTTAGTAAGAATGGAAGAGAAAATGAAAATATAAATCTGGGTTTGTAAATACACATTTATTTTTATTGAAAATGTGTGAGTTGATAGAATACACTATAAATCCAAATTTTTTTTATGAATTTATAGATAAGATTAGTAGTAATATTTATGGTAATATTTTGAAAAAATAATTTGGGAGAATGTTATAAAAATGAGTTTTTTTTTGATATTTTGACAATAGTTATTTGATTTCTTGATAAACACCTGGTAATAGAGTTTGAGGATGGACATACCATATCCATTGATGATCCAAATAATCCTTAATAGTGGTTATATGATGAATAATTTAAATAAATACATGTTGATAATTCTACATGCCAAGTACACGAAATGAGTTGAATATATGTTAGAGCATGAAAATGAAATTGGAATTTTTGGATAGTTTATATGATTGAAAATATCTATTATAGTCTATTTTGTTATAAGATAATGTTTGGCCCAAGATGGAATGGTTTTGTAAAGGATATAATATGTTATAAGAAGGAAGAAATATTTTTTCCACATTGATAATGATTATATTGAAAAATGGATCTTTTTAAGATTATTCTATGACATACAAAGTTGCAATGCAGTATTAAATTTGGTGTGTTGAAGATATATATGATTTCATCAGAGTTAATCACATTAAATTCTTATAAATGAGATCATGAATGATGTTATAGGATATTGAATGAATTTTGGAAATAGGAATCTGTAAATTTAGATGATGTCTTTTTTTGTAAAGGATAAGGCCATTCTCTAAAGGGATATCACACAAAAATATTTTGTATGGGGTGAAATATAGGGTAGATTAATTAGTAAATCCTATAAAATTTATTATATTTTAAGCCAATAAGTATTTTTAAGTGTATAACTATAAAATAAGTGATTATGCTAAAATGGTTTATTTATAAGATAAAAAATAAATAATGATGTGTGGAACATGTTAGTATTTGAAAAATAATCCAGGTCATGAAAAACAATTATGTGTTGTTTATTGAAATATAAATTGATTATGTCATTGTGAGGATGTTTATTTCATAACTGTTGAAGTGTTGACATAGATTATTCCACGACATAGTAGTTGTGATGTGTAAGGTGCATATATGGTAAAATGTTAGACAACCAGATTTATTGAAGATATAAGTCTCTATTTGAGGGAATAATATATCATATCACAATTGGATTAAATGATGAAAATATTTGAAGTGTCATTTCATATCATATAGAAATTTCATTTAAGATATTCTACTCATTTTTAAGTATTTGGAAGATGATTGATCACCAAACCATAGTGGGGGAGATCATTCAATATAATGATAAGAGTCGATGTATTTATACCATAATCTATGGAATCACAACATTATCTGGTTTTCTAAAGAATATGTAAAAATTATAATAAAATTTAAAATGTCCATATATATAATGATACTTAGGTATTTTAATCAACCTAATTGTAATACTTTGACTACATTTAAACATGTAAAAGTAATGAAATAATCCTAGAGAATTTGTAGTAAATAATATATCTCAACCATTAATATAATAGTTGAGGACATAAGAAGAATTATAAAAACTTCTTATAGTAGTTCTGGATAAAATATATAAGTATTGAAAATATAAATTACATAATAGAGGACATTTGATGATGAATCTAGTTTTTAATTAGTTTACTACCAAAATATCCAAACATAACTATATTAAAGTGATTCATATGTGTAGATATTGTAGTGGGTTTAGTTTGGTTGAAAACATCAATGGGACTTACACATTCTTTTACATTATCACTAGAATTGCTTCTAAATAAAAAAAACATTTTCAACACTAACTATTTCTCCTTATGATAAAAGAAAAACTTTTGTGGTCAATTTTGGGAATTAAAACTCATTTAACGATTTATAAAACTACTCCCCTTTCATTAATTTAATGTTAATTAGAAATTATAGTGATATAATTTTAATGTAAAATTTGAAAATTTATTTCATTATTAATTCATTTTAATTAATAAGGTTAATGGATGAAACATTTCCCTAAATTAGAGTCTCGTCTATTTAAAATAAAATATTACTAAAAATGTTTCAAATGATAATTTTTTAAAATAATTCCATACCTTATCAATTATAACATTAAACTCAACGGTTGTGTTTAATTCCATTCTTCCTTGGGGTACAATAAGTAATTATTATTATGAACAATATTTTACCTAATCTATTAACTAGTAAAAATCAATATTTTATACATGAAATGATAGCGTTCTCTTATGATTTGGCTTAAACAGAACCTTGAAATTCTATTTATTCATGATAAATATCATGGTATGTCTTACCTCTTAGATGCTTTAGGGAACATGTTATTATATAACATGATATACTATTTTTTATGTTAATAAATATGATTTTGAACATGATTTTATCCTCATATTTTGATATATGAATATTATTATTCTTGTTTGAATTTTGAATCATTTTATGTTTTTGCCATAGTAAATGTTTTTATTGGAAAATGTTATTGTTTTTAAATATAATTTGCATGATTAATTTTATAGATGGGTTGTTCTTATGTATGGATATTGTGTTTTTATTTATTATTATACTATCAGATGATTAATTATATATTTACTATTTCATTAAAAATAATTTATTTAGGTTAAATTCATGGGACAAGTTTTTATCATTGATTGAGTATAAACCTTCCATGTTTTATGATATTTGATGAGTCATTTACTTTGTATGTACCTTCCTCATGGAGGCCTCGGAGCGGCTTCATCTCTTACACCTGCGACACCTAGGGTTTCGACAGGGTAAGTTCCCCCTTCCCCCTCCGGCCTGGGTCAGCGCAGCAGCTTCTCTGGTGCCGGCTTGGTGGGGCGCGTCTGGTCTCGGTGTGGCGCGACAGGATCCGGTGATGCTTTGTGCAGCGCAGCTCGGTGGAGCACATATGTTTGGTGTCCTGGCCTTCACGCATCGACGCGGCTTCTCCTGGAGCCGCCGCGGACTAACCATGTGCCAATCCACCCGGTCTGGCACGTCTTGGCTCATCTGGCGATGTTCTCGTTCTCTCAGGGGAACCGCAGCTCGGCAGTGCTCGACCTTCGTCCTGGCTCTACACTGAACGACTCGGGGTCGGTGCTGCTTGGTCTGGCCGAGCGGTGTGTTTTCGGTTCTGTTGGTCTGGCGTGGCCAGGTGGTGTCTCCAGTGGATTCTAGGTGTGGCTCTATGCGTGATCTACAGAGCTTTGGAGGGGGGAGGATCTTGATCCGGCGCCGCTGTCAGTTTTTTCTGGCTCTTTGGTTTGGTTTTATGTGGTTTTGTGTTTTCGGCTGTGTATCTGGTGTCTGGTGTTATGCAACGATTTCGGGGATTCTGGCTTCAATGTTGATGAGTAGCGGTGATATCGAATTTGGTGGCGTTTGACCTCGATGGCACAAGGCTGGAGGAGTGCTTCTAGATCTTGGCATCGGCTGTCTTGGAAATTTTTTTTGTGGGTGGTTTGTGATGTCGGGATGAACTTGCGATTTTGGAAGAACTCAAGATTACAGTGAAAGTAGTGGTGCTGCGTTGCTGATAGTTGGAAGGAATGATGATTTTTTTGATGAAACAAGAGATATGTTGGTTGAATGTGTTGACTCAATTGAATGGGTTTTTGTGGTATGTAATTGTATCATATGGTGGGGACTTTTGTTTGGGTTTGGGCAAGATGTTCACCCTCATCCTTTTCCTTGTTTACTGCACTTTTTTATTTCTATTTAATAAATGGTCAGAGGTTTTTCCTCTGACTAAACTTTCCTGGTTTGTACCTTCCTCATTACACAAGGTGAGCTTAGACCTTGACTATAGAAGTGTAAATCAGACATATTGGATATAATATTTCTCTACCCCTATCATGAATGAGATTATCTACAAGATTTACGTGCCTCCTACATGGAACCAATACTATGTTGTCCTAATGTAGGTATGTGAGGTTTTGTTTTGTTATGTACCCTCCTACTATATGGAGTTAAATAATGTGGTTTTGATTCATATAATATCATTGTTCATTATTATTTCCATGATTTTTTGTATTATCTATAATATTATTTCCCAACTATTTATGTAAATGATTGCACATATTCTAGAATACAAATAATTTTTAATTAATCAGTTGATAAAAATCAGTAGTTACCTAATGATTTCAAATATGATCACACCCTACAAAGACATTATAGGGGACATTCGACCTCTATTAAATCCTTTTAGTTACATTTTTAGTATTGTTTGTGTTTGTATTTGTTGTAATTAGTTAAAATAATAGTTTATCCTCTTCAATGTATGGTCTCTTGTGGACTGTTTTGGAGTTTCGTAGGGATGTTAAAAATGGATTCACTGAGGTTTTCCATAGTCGTTATAATTAAATTTCCACATATTGTACCCCATCTTTTGACCCATAAGGTCACATTTGTGTTTTTGTAAATTGGGTATGGTATAATATTTCACGTTTCACATATTTTGAAGACCTTTATTGGATTTTATGTTCGATTGATATGTATGAATTTGTCATATAATTTAATCATTATATATTTTCATTGTGGTCTAATTAATATGCATGAAATTAGTGTTTGATAACATTTTGGTCAATTTATATAAAAACCACCAAATCTATAAACGTTTTTTAGTAGACCACATGTTTGGTTTCCCATTGTTTCTAAGGAAAAAACATCCTCCCCACAATGTTTTATAAAACACCAATGTTTATGTAACCTCCAAAAACTCATAGGTTTGTATGATATGTTTTGACATTAGGATTTTGGAATGAGTTGGGTAGTTGGGTAACATACATTAAATATGTTCATGTGTGTATCATTATACTTTTAATTCAATGAACTCATGTTTCCATTTTTCTATTGATCTTTAATAATAACGATGATTTCATTTTGGTGGGATAATAATATATTTTATCCTTTTATGTTACCTATGTGGGTGATATTACATATAAAATTTATCCCCAATTTAGTAATATCATTATTGTTTCTATATTTACAACACAATAAACACAATAATCTACTAATACTATACAAAATATTCAAATTCTGTGCATTTATTTTTCTTTCCTTTTGGTGAATAATAATAAAAACTCCACAACTATCTCACTTAAATAGTAATAATTCTCCCTAGTTATTAAATATTATAACCATATAAGGCATGGAATTTTATTTATTTTGTGGGGGGGGGGGGGTAATTAGGAAGATATTTGAGGGAGAAGTATTTTTAACGAAGTAAATGTTATTATGATTGGAAGTGGTGTTTATTTTGTTAACAAAATATAAATCACAATCACTAAAAGGTGAATATAAGTGATTCATTTGAGTTAAAAACTATTTTAAGGTTCATTATGTGACAGTTGAATTGATGTAATAAGATATGATTTTTTAGTGTCAGAAGTTGTCTTGTCAGGTTTTTAGAAAAATGGATAGTCTTTTCATTATTATTCCATGATATTTTTTGTTTAACACCTATATTCCACATAGAATTAAACCACATTATAGATTGTTTTTTATTAAGATTAGAGAATAAAATTATCAAGATTTATGTTTAAATATTCAAAATATTATACCAAATTAATGAAAAAAATTTGATCACGATTCCATAATAAAGATAAAGAATAAATAATATTACCATGGAATGGTTAACATATCTGGTCCATTCATATTTTTTGGAGGTTCTGGTTTTGAAAAAAACATGATATTTGAGATCTTTTTTCATAAAGTGAAATAAAAAAATAAAAATTTATTAATCATAATATGGATTCCATTGTTTGTGTTTTAAATTTATTATTATTTTTTCTTAAGTAGTTTGTATGGTTATAGAAAAACTTATTGTGGTTTAACTAACCAAGTTGTGGTTTTTCATATCATTCATATTTATGTGATTTTTTCATTATTGATTGTTCTATGACATATTGAATTATCTAACTCTATCCTCAAAATATTTTGAAAATATCAAAGGTGTTATTACATTTTAGTGTTATACGAAAGATCGAATTGTTGCACTAGTTTAAGGGAAAGTTGATATCAATGTTTTTTTGAATGTGAATTTGAAATTAAATGATTTATAAGATGTTTTTTTCAAAGAGTGTTCAGTATGAATTTATCAGTGGAAAAAGATAATAATAGATTCTATAGGATAAGGAAGACACCAAAATAATAACGGGATATGTCTAGATATTCAATAACACAATTATTAACGTAGTAACCCAAATTGAATATTGAAGTATTACATTAACGATATTGGATTTTTTTTTGAAATACTATATTATGTTTATTGTTTTTATTGAATATATAAAACCCATATACATATCAAAATATCTCAATAAATGTGGAAGGAATATTTTAAGGGATTAATGAGAGGTGTTCAATTACAGAATCATAGATTTTGGGATTTTAAAGGGGAAGAGTTGAAGTGTGAATTTATTGAAATAAATTTTAGAGACTCTTCTTGGGGGACAAAGATACGATTTTTTCATGTTATTTTATGAAATACATTTTTTATATGGGAGAATTTATATCATGTCAAGATACATGTTTTTTCACATGATTTCAAGAATAATCATAGTAACTATTGGTTTATACTATTGGATTATATAGAAATGGATGACACGATTCCACGAAAAGGATGGGTCGATTTATTGTGAATATTAAACATTGAAAATCATTATGTTAACTATGTTTTTTTGAATATTTAGTCAACGTAACTGAATTAAATTTATCAACATCATTAAATTTTTATTTGTATAAGAATAGTTAGAAGATAAATTTATTATAATCCTTATTACTAAATAATGAAGATTGTTTTTTAGAAATATAAATATATAATAATATATTGATTCAACCCCAAACCCCACTTGGTTAATGTTTTAGGACTTTAGTAAAATTCTTGACAGGGATTATAAAATTTGTATCAAAATTGTGTACACATTTCTTTCAATGAAATTAATCTTATTTGAAGTTACATGAGTCATGTTCTCTTAGTGTTGTTACGATGGTGGGGAACTAAATTTTTTATATTCACCATGGATAATATTAATTATATAAAAAACGAATTCTTATATTATATGGTAAAAATTATAAGGATTAATGGAAATAAATCATTAATATTTTCCATTATTGAGTATAGATACTTTTAACATTGTAATATTTATTTTAATATTTTACGTGAATGTTCCATGGTGACTATGGTTTATTGAAATAATATTGAGATATATTTTCATGAAATAAATGATATCATGGAATAATTTTAGATAATTAATTAACACGAGTAATGAGAATAAAAATAAGAAAAATAATTTCATTCAATTTTTGAAATATTGATGAAGGAAATGTAATAGTGAATAATGAAAAATATAAAATTATACCTATAAAATTTTAAAATATTCATATTCTTGAGGAAGAAACATTGGATGATTATTTACTAGAGTTAATGTGATTTTTAGATCCTAATATATTTTTTAGAAACTCTAGAAGATTATACTATTTTCAAGAAATTTTATCATTTTATAACAGATATGTATGAAAAAAATCATATCATAAAATCGTGACGTGGATAAAATTTTATTTAATGAATTATACATTGTGTTGGTTGTTTATGTGATTTATATTGGTTTTTTTCAAAGAAAATAACTATTTGAAATAAATAAATTTTTTACTAGTCCATAAATATTGAGAAAACATGTAAGGAGGTATAGAAAGATGATTAAACATCATACATTAGATAGATATATTGACGGGAGGTTTCATAATCACTTATAACTCATTTAAGAATATTTATATTAGAAAAAATCAAGATACATTTTTATACTCTTTATGTGTGTTTTAGTTATCGTTGTATTGTTTAATTTGTTTAATATTTTATAATGTTGAAGGTAGAGGAATGTGGATATGAGAATGAGTCATCAAATAAGTTATCTATGATGAAAATTTTAAAATTCACGAATAAGACTTCATATTTTATAGGAAAGAAAAATTAATCATCTAAATTCTTGATTTAGAGAATGTTATAAAAAATATATAAGGAGTAATTTTTTATATAAATATCAAGTATTATTAAACATCTATTGTTAAATGTGAGAAAATATTGATTACATAAGTGAAAAAATATGAATTATCTTGTTAAGGAAATTAAAATGAAAATAAAATGGAAATAATTTTAGATTAATAATTACTATAATTTCTTTTTAAGAATATGTAAATGGAGAAGAAGAATTAGTAATTGAAAAAGACACCTCAAGAATCAAATAAACTTTAGATATACCTAGTATAAAATGAGTAAAATTTGGGGAATGAAATTGAGATATCAAATGCTTCATTTACTAAGAATAAGATGATGAATGATGACCAAAATGAAAATATAAAATCTAAATTATATGAAAATAAATAGTTTTATACAAATGTACTAGAGTTGAAAAATCAATTAAATAATTTTATTTTTTATTTCAAAATATTAATATAATAAGTTGGTGTCTGTTTAATGATAAGTGAGAAGAATTATAAAGCATTTAAGAATTTTGGTTAAAATTGTAAACATAAAAAACAAATTAATATATATTAAAATGAACTTTATGTTAAGGCGAATAAAATTTATTATTTGTTAATAGTAAATAATATATATAATATTTACTCAAAATAGAAATTAAAAAATTATAAAAACTCTAAAAATTATGGCATGATATAGTAATCTATTAAAATTTTATTGGTAAAAAATTGAAACATTATGTCTACTATATAGTGGTATATGTCAGGATCAAAAAAGGATTTTAGATACCTATAATGATCCCAGAAAAGTTTTTAAAAATTAAAGGACTCTTGGTGTCATAATTTAAAAAAAATATTGTTTAATGTAAAGGTTTTCTAAATTTTTAGCTACTATTGGGGTTTTGGTGTAAATAAAAATGTGAAAAAAGGTTTTGGATTAAAAAAATATTTCAAAAATTATAAATAACATTCAAAATATTATATTATGGAGATATAACCTCTAAAATTAGAAACTTTTAAAGGGAGGCTATAAATTTCGGTGTTCAAGTGAAAATTTAGTTTTGAATTCTAAATGATGCTTCTGGAAGAAATGATTATTTTAACCACATGGGTGATAATTACCTTACAATTTTACCAAAAAAGTTAAGTATATATAATTTCAAATAATAAAAAATAATTAATAATGTGTAAAGGAGGAAGTTATTATGGTGGAATTAGCATCAAAAGCCTCTCAATAGTTCCACCCATATATACTTAACAATGAGTGTTCATTACATAAAATGATTGATATGAGGATTTTAAATTTTTTAAAACGTGTAAATAATGATCTATAATTTTTTTAATGATGGATTATATATATTCAAAGAGATTTTATTTACAGATTTTAGATAAAATAAAATTTAATGTAATTTTTTGATCATTTAAAACATAAACTATTGTCTAATTTATAATTATATAATAAATTAAATAAAGAAATATACTACAAAAATGGGTTATTTGTGAAGCATTTGCAATTTTAATTGTTTATGAATTGTTAACTACAAAATATAGTCACCTGTTTCTATATGGGGAAACAAAAAATTCTATTTTCTTTAGACTAAAGGAAAGTAATTAATTTTGACATAAAATACTCATTAAAATTAGATAATATAGAATAAATAAGTTGAGTGAAGGAGTTAATGTTTTGCTGTTAAACTTCTAAAAAGATAAGAAAAGATGTATTGTTTTATCATGAAAAAATGTAAAGAATATTATTAGAAAACTAATCTATGAAATATCAAACAATTAATCCCATAAAAAATTTCAAATTTATGATTTTTAGACTAATAATAAGTAAATTAATTGATGTTGATAAATAATTTATCTCATTTATTAATTATTTTACTCAGATCACATGAATCATTTTTAGGAGCCTCAAACTCATTGAATTCAATATGATTAATCATTTCATGAGATGTTCTAAAAATAAATGAGCTTATTCACTGATGATATTTTTTTTAGATAATATTAATAAATATGAGAGTTATAATTTTAAAGATTACCTAGAGAAATATTTCATTTGTCATCAGAATTGTGCATAAAAAACCCAAAAAATACAGTGTAGCTGAAAAGAAGAAATGAATGTTTAATTTGATGTCTCAAACCATGTTAATAAAACATGGTCACCCCATTTATTTAGGAGGTAAGTGATTTTGGAAGATGTTAATATTCAAAATAAATTCTCATTTAGTAATAAAATTGATATGTCTCTTTACAAGATGAATCATAATAAGACATGATGATTTAATTTTTTGTGGGTGTTTTTATAACCTTTTATCCTTAATGAAAAGAGTTCTAATATGAGGAAGTTAGAACAATGAGGAGATAATGGAATTTTACATGGATATTCATCAAATATGAGGGAATATAACTCCTATCATAACGAATCAAGTAAGTTCACTAATAGTGATAATTTGAAATCAATTGAACACTAATTTATTTGGATATAATAACAAATAACACTTTCTAAAGATGATATAAATGATAAATAATTGTGTGGATAGTGTGATGGAATTTATAGAAATATAGATTGATCAATTGATAGACATGAAGATGATGATGATTCATCCATGTAAAATGATAATTAATAATAAAATATAATTTATCCAATTTAAATATTATAGGTACTAATTATAAAATCAATGGTGATCCCGTAATTGTTTTTTCAAATTTGGTAGTGTTTGAGAACAACATCCCATGAATCCTAGATTTCATATGTGGATTAATGGATTGTGAATATGTAATTAAATATTTAAGGGTGTATTTATTTCTTGATTGTTAAATTTTATTTAATAAATAAATTAATGACTTAGGATTTAGATTCAAAGTTAAAAATAAAGTATTTTTAGAATAGAGTTGTTATTTTTAAAAACTATGAATCACTTGGTAGAAGTAATGAGGAATAAATTAATTTTATTTAGTAAGGGATATATCAAGATAAAGGAATTGACATAAAAGATAAATTTATATTGGTTGATAATATTTAAAAGATAAATATATTTCTTATTATCATAGTTCAATGAAGACACATGATTTTTTTAATGGATTTCAAGTATTAATTTCTCAATAGTGAACTTTAATATGAGAGATTGAAAGAGAAATCAAATAAAATATAGCATAGATATGATGATACATGTGTTTTCAAGTAAATAAATGATTTAAATGGGTTTAAATAATCTATATGGACATTTTATTCATAACATAATACATATTCAATTTCACTAAATTATAGAAATGATAGAGTAAAAAACACCATATACATCAAAAAAAATCTTGGATAAATCTCCCATTTTTTTCATATATGTTTATCGAATTGCATTTAACCAAAAGTAGGAAGGTATTTATTATAATATCATTTAACTTAATCAACATAAAATTATGAGTTTAATATTATGGAATTAATATTCATACACTGTCATAAAAATACAGGGTTATGGTTTTAGATAATTATATAAAACCCTTAAATATCAAACACATATTATAAAAAGTTTACACTTCAAATTGATGTCTATTTTGTCCAAAAAAATATGAATCTTATATTTGAAATACCATTTCATTCAAAAAAATCATTTTCTTCTTTTATGATAAATCTCTATAGTTTAATGATATACATGTTATAGTTCATATTAACCCTTATTCCATGTGATTTTTTTTAGAAAAATTGGATGATCACAAAGTATAAATGAGGGATTCAATTTTTTTATACATTTTGAAAATCATTAAATCCCCTAGAATATTGTCCTTTTATACAATTAACCTTGAGTTAAAAATAATCATTTACTTGTTTGTGAAATAAATTTATATTCCCAAATAATTTCATAAAAAATATCATAATCAATATTATTGGAGAAATAATAATCATATGGATTTCATTTAAAACATGAGTACTCAAGAAAATATATTCTTCAGAAACATACTTTTCACCCTAAAAGGGGCATAAACATTAGCTAAAATTTAATCTCATTGTCTTTCCTTATGAAATAAAAATATATAAAAAAAATCATTTGAAGGAAAACAATATTAATTTATGTTACTTCTGAAAGAATATAAATAAAACTCTTCAAATCACCATTATATGAACTCTTATAAATTGAATAATTTACCCAATCAATTCAAATATAATTCTTCAGAGATAAAAAACACTACACCAAGCATTGGAGAACTAATAAATTATAAGGACTATAATATACATTAAACATATCCAATATTTCATTTCCATAATATTTTTTCATAAAATACTACATTGAACCCATATATAGAAGAACCTATGCGATTCAAGTAAAGATGTGGGGAAAATAGTTTTTTAAACTAAAAAATCGAAAAATAAAACATTTAAAAATTAAGGGATATAAAATTATTTGAAATAAAATGAAATATTATATAGGAAATATATTAAAAAATAAGGTTTATTGATGTGAAAAATTTCTTTCATGTGATATAGGTTTAAAAAGATTAATTTTCCACTTTTTAAAAAATAACCTATATAGTCAGCATTACAACGATTTATTTTTATAGAAATAAATGTAAATAAAAATATATTTTTAAATGAATCGTAATAATCATATAAGTATAATAATAAAATTCATTAAAATTTTTATAAGGCATTGATATGGTCGGAAATAATACTTAAAGAAAAATGTCAAACCACTTTAATCAAGGTTTTGTAGATGATTCCCTTACCTTGATCCTGAATCACCATCTATGACATATAACTCAAGTGTAATGAATATATATTACTTATTGAAATATTTTATAAAATTTATTAGGTTTATTAAAATATCCTAATCTCTTTTATTTAAATTTTAATCATTGCTGATATAGTTACAAAATTGTTTAATTTCTTGTCAGACGTATTGAGGAAGTTCGGTTCATAATCCTAGATTAACATTTGTAGGATAACCATGGTAAAATGGGGGAATGGTTCTAATATATATTGAACATTGATCATAATATAATTATTCCAATTTTATATTAAATAAAATATTAGAACCATAGATGAATGGAGGACATAGAAATAGAACCACATCACTTCATTAAGGTGAACTTCACACATACATATATGCCATGTGTTCATTTTCGAATGAATAGATGAGTAAGTAGGTAAAGAAAATAAATAGTTTAGAGAATCAAAATTATTCATTTAATATTATATATATATTCATTAATTCTATCATAATAACTGTTCTTATTTGGTGGTCATGAAAAATAAAGTACACCGCTTCATGGAGGTTGTAGTGCACTCATTTTCATGATAAATACTTTCATTTCCCATAAGAGGGAAAATGTGAAAAAGAGGAATTTTCCAAAAACATAATAAAATATCTGTATATTTTAGATAATAATATTTTTATTTCAGTATGGTGTTGATAACATTGAATGAGTTAGAAGATTAAATTAATACGAATTAACTTTAGTTAAAAGTTATTCATCTTCTTTAGAAACCTTATTTAGATTACAACACAAGTATTATAGGATGATATTATTGTGATGAAAAGACATATAGAATATTGTAATTGAAGTTAGGAAGTGGATTTCTTTTTGAATTTCATGAGTTACACAACTCAATGTTTTTGAATTAGTTTACCCTCTCATCTAATAATATTACATATAACATTTTGAGACCTTTAACTTTGTTTTAATGCTATGTAATTCATATTACCATTTACTACGGTGATAAAAATTTACCATCATTGTTATGAATTATATAAAAAATATAATTTATATAATTAATAAATTTGGACAACCTATTTCCAAATATGAAATTAATTTTGAAAAATTCAATTTACAGAAGATATAGAAATTAATTTTAATATAATCATGAAAAATTCTAGAAACAATAGTTTTTTAGAAAACTATTTCGAACCCCAAACTGTATACATAGATAAATAATGAATAATTTTGATTCTTATAAAATTAATTAGATTATGTGAAAGAAAATGGAGATAATTATACATTAAAACCATTCCATAACAAAATTTGACACTATAATTTCCTAAAAAGAAATGATAGTTTTTATTAAAATATGAATTTTTCACTATTCAGAAAGAAATAAATATATTCAAAAAAATCCTTAGAATTCATCTTAAAATATATTTGATGCGATAATATCAAAAAAATACTTCAAGTTTATAATGTTTAATTTATATACATTAGAAAATCAATATAATACATGGGAAAAAATTTAATAATAATTAATATATTTACTTTTTCTTTGAAAAAAATATAATTATTATAATCAACGTGAATACATAAAATATAATCATTAATATTTATTATGAAAAAATAAATTGATTTATTATTTACATTATCTGGGTCGTCACAGTCTTCTCTCTTTATGTAAATAGTGTCTAGAAAACATTATTCATCATCTATATAAGTGGGTATTGTTTCCCAGAAAGCCTTTTCAGTTTCAAATATTACATCACCAATAATATGCTTCTTCCATAAAGCATTAACCCGGTGAGTTACATTATTTTGTAACACCTACTCTATGATCTATAATCACTAATTAATTTTCCTCATAGGTATGATTCTACACTAACTAAATAAATGTAGGGCTAAAAACATGTAATGTATTAGGTGTATATTTCAATAATAATGAAACATGAAACACATCATTTACCTTAGATAAGATAAAATATATGGATAAGATATATGAAATTAATCTAAATTTCTCTAGTAATTGATATGGAAAAAATAAAATATGGGATAAACATTCATTTATAACTAAAATTAAAAATACCTTTCTAAATTGACACTATAATAAAAACATGATCTTTTACCTTAATAGAAATATATTTATTCTAGTTATATATTGAAATTTTATTCATGATTTGAGCTTCCTATATATAGTGTTCAATTTTCATTCCCATTTTACCCATATTGTTCCTAAAAAATTTCTTTGAGTAACATCATCACATCACAATGGCGTCTCACACAACTTTTTCTATAATACCTCAAATAGATCAATAAATAAACCAGAAATAATATTATTATAATAAAATTATAATAATGAAATATGTCAATCCAAACATCCCTGATAATCCAAATATAAATATTAAACAATATCCTCTAATTTATAGATCATGCACTCTAACTACCTTTTATATTATGGATTAAATGTTGTGTTAAAACCAAAATCTATATCTATTAACATTTCAAGTACCTTACAAAAATTCTATGTGAAAAAGGGATCATCGAAAAATTAAATAGAGACAGTAACTCCATGTAACCTGACTATGTCATAATGAATCAATCAGGATAGATGATCCAAGAAAATTATATCTCTGTTAGAAAAAGTGTGTATAATTTTTTAATAAATAAATAGTTACCCAAATCCCATGAATTACCTCAAGAATACTCTGTCAATATTACTCAAAAATTTATGAATATATTCCCTGATTTTTATTCAGGTATTAGAAAATCCCAATGTATCCCCTTCACTAATTTTTCTCGTATTTATCCTACTGAAACGTCAATCATTTCATAGTAAAATAAAATATGTTTTTTTCCATACCATATCACAAGTAATAATCTAAAAAGTCAATATAAATCTTAGTGTTTTCATCGTAAATAGAAAAATGGTGAGTTATGAGATTCATTCAATATTTACTTATTCAATTAAAAATTACAATAAAAACGTAACCTCATTATAAATATTATGACATCTTCATTGTAAACATTAAATTTTGGTAAACTATTATCCTTGACCTATTTAGATATTTTTAGAAACCAAGGTTCTTATTTGTATGAATTCTTAATTTTTATAACAATGATGGATGAACTGTCACATGAACTTAAATAGAGTGAGTTCTTGTATTCATATGTTATAGGACAATATTAAATAAATCATTATCTAAATTATCATTTTCTAAACACAGAATATCTGATGATACATAGTTCAAGGTAACAATTACATTATTTTAATTTCTTGGATGATACTGAATCATTAAATCATATTCCATTATCATTTCCAAAAAACATAGCAACCCCACGTTAATCTATTTTTCAGTGATTATACACTTTAATTTTTGGTTTAGTATATATTTCAAATTTTACCAAATATAAAATATGCATGAAAAATTCTAAAACAAAAACCAAAACTACCAATCAATATATTGTTTAGGGTAATTTCACTTGTAACACCCAATGTAAATAAAGAATATGACATCTTTATATTTATCCATATTTTTGAATAAAATATTAATATTACTTTAAAGGGGATTCTATGCTTGATGGCATACCCAATACACAACAACGAGTTTCTTGGTATTCTTACATTGCACTCTAATAATAAAATAATATTATTTTAAATGGTAGTTAACGCCTAGCCGTTGTAATGGCAGGAATGAACATAACTAACTACAAAATGATTATATATTTTTGTCGAATATTTTTACTTTTTACAATAAATGTTAGAGGATTAAAAATGTGAATGAATCCAATTTTAAGCGTAAACATTCTAATATTTTTTAAAAGGTCGATTAACCGCCTTTTGATGGCGAACCTCTTTAATATCCACTTTTTGACAATTTTATGTGTTATATTTGAGAAAATAAAATTCTTCTTTAGAATCGGGGCATCAAAATTTACTTTGTGTAAATTTTTGGTATTTTTCCGAAAAAGTTCAATTTTTAATGAATAGTGAAAAATGTTGTATTTTAATTCAAAACCCCTTTTTAATCTAATTTATTTATATTATTAGATAATATTTTTTAATTGGTTTTAAAGTTAAATTAGAATATATTTTTACCATTTAATCCAATAGTGGTCATTGGAATTAATTTCACTTTGAAATCGTACTTAAACTAGTGTCAATATTTTGATTCATTTTATTTCATAAAAACACAAGATTTGTTTTGACAGTAGGAATTAATTATTAAATTAATTTATGAAACTTATATGTTTTGAAATTTGTAAAATAGAAATCATTTTTGAATTTTGAATATCAAATATAGCTTAGGGTGAATTTTTGGTAATTTTCTGAAAAACTTCAATTTTTGATGAATAGTGAAACCACTAAGTGGTACTTATAAAAACTGATTTTCCGTTTAAATGAATTTTTGCCACCTTTTTGTTTTGAATTTCAAAAATCCGACATAAATGGTTGTCATTAATAAGTAAAATGTTGTTCAATGGGATTAAAATAATTTTTTTTGGTGAATAGTAACTTATTAAGTTTTTAATCACGATTAGAGGTAATTAGTGTAGTTTATGGTAAGAATAATGTTTTAATAAAATGAAATGACCTAGAAACCTGTCCTACACTCATTGGATGTGTCATGGCCGGCCACGACAATCCATGGGTCAACTTGGGGAACCCATGGATCCACTTTGTTTGGAAAATGACATAAATACCTTTTTATTAAATTTTAAAGTAAAATTGAATCAAACATGAGATGTTTTACTAAAATAATTTTTACATTGAGATATACAAGTCATAATTTTAACTATAAATAGTCATTAGAAATCTAAAAATATTTCCTACATCATAGTATTTATTTTATAATTTTTAGACATTAAATAAAGTAAATTATTTTTGACATCATGATGATGGAGCGATGACCTCATTATTTAACGATTTAAATAAAATGGAAATATAATGTAATATCTAAGAGCTAAACATGTCCAAAACCTATTGGATGGGTTTATTTAGAACCTGTATCACCTTATCCTCGAAACACATCAATGTGGGACCATTAAAATCCGAAACTCATTCTAAAATAAAGTAACATTTCTTTACTTTCCAAGAGTGCCCCTCCTCTCCTCTTATAAAAGGCCCCCACCTCTACCTCCTTACACACACTTCCAAAGCCTTTGGCTCGGCCAAAACCTGCCCATTTTGTCTCTCCACATCCCTCTCTAACTCCTTTAAGCCTCACTTTGGGCAGAAGTCTTCCCAAGGAA
The DNA here is from genome assembly GCA_963277665.1 of Viscum album. NCBI lineage: Eukaryota > Viridiplantae > Streptophyta > Magnoliopsida > Santalales > Viscaceae > Viscum > Viscum album. Next base: position 1,186,274,418 of record OY728130.1, on the reverse strand, counting down.
GCCTTTGATCTCAAACCAAAGGGAGTTACACGATTTTAAGGTAATGTCTTCACTTGTGTTCTTTTGTTTTATTTTTCTTCTCCAACCCCCTAAACTCTTTTTATTCATTTATTTTGTTACAACTACAGTATCTTCAATATACTATGATGTTGTTATAAGAATCATTCTAGCTACACTTACACACACCTACATCTAATGGTTAAAGAAAATACTGTTTCTGTGGATGGCGAATTTCTGCCTCACAAAACGATGATTGTTCAACACTCATATAACACCTTAAAAGGTGGCCATTAAGATGTCACTATATTTATATATGATATATAATATGTTTATGTTTCTATATTTTTATTTTGTGGCATAATTTTATGGTTTCCATTATGGGTAAACACGATAATTTCATTTTAGGAAGTGCGGACTACCGCCCCTCAATGTGATTTGATACGTTAATGCCATATGTGGGATGTACAAATGATGGATTTAAAGTTATTATATATGATTTATGTTACATATAAATGATTAATATAATTCTGGAATTAAAATATACATACCTCTCATTTGGATTTAATTCCATTAATATGACATAGAAATGAAAGTAGCGTTCATGCGTACGTACGGCTTACCGTCTCCATGAACGGTGCATTTCATTTCATACCTCTAAATTATTATGTAATATGATAAATACATGTATATTCTGGATATATATTATATATTTAATATCCAAATCATGAATATAATTCTGGATATAATGAACATTTGACCACACAAACAACATGTAATTGTAAGAAGTCCACTTTCGACTTAAGAACCAAATATCGACAAAACAAACATTATTAACTTAAATGATTACATAATGTTTATAACATGGAAATAAGTGATATAAATGGAATAATGAACTAGAAAAAGGTTCTTAATAATGTGGAAATTAATTCAAGTTTATTATTCAGTACGTTAAAGAACGATCGAGTCAAGTCGGACCCGAGGTAAGGGATCCTACTCCTCTCTTTCTTTTTAAGTACACTCTTTTATGTCATTCCTTCTAAGCTCATCTTTCTTGTTATTGGGATGTTCTTTTATATTAATCTTACTGTAATTTTTATGTTCATATGATGAGAGACCCTATTCTCTCTCATCAATCCATTTTGGATGTTTTGAGTGGTGCTTTTAGGCTTCCGAATTTTTGTAAGAGATCTAACCTCTCTCTTTCTCTTTATGTACTCTCCTTTATGTCACTTCTTTTAAGCTCATATTTGTTACGATGGGGGATGTAATTTTATATTCCTCTATTTGTACATTTTTTTTAATGTGATGAGATACCCTATTTGATCTCATCAATCCATTTTTGGAAGTTTTAAGTGGCGTCGTTAGGTTGCCGAGTTTTCGTAAGGGATTTTTCATCTCACTTTTATTCCCGTGATATTTATGCTACATTTTCCACAATTTACTTTGAGTGGTGTATGTACTGACCATTATTTTACTCATTGTGTAATATTGTTTCATTTATGAGTGTTTACATTAATGTTGTATTGTCCTTCTTTCACAGGGTGTATGTTTCGAAAGATACCCATGTCGGTAAGGGAACCTTTCACCCTCCTCTTTTTAAAAGACTTATTTTGTTATGTCTTTTAATTCACATAATATTATTTTGTGATATGTTCTTTTGTATCCTTATTGATGTAAATTTTATGTCCTAGTGATGAGATACCCTTTTTATCTCTCATCAACTCTTTTTCTGAATTTTGATGTGACGCTGTTAGGCTGTCTATTTTTTGCAAGGGAACTTCTTAACCCAATCTTGATTCATTGGGATAAACTTGTACACCTTGAATATGTCGTTCTATGATTATGTGTGAATGTCCTGTGATTGTTTTACACTTAATACCCACTTATATTTCGTGTATTCATTTGTCACACATAGTTATGTAACTGATTTATCCTTAATCCGAGGATACCGTCTTTGTATGGGACTTCGTCTCAATCTCGTTTTATTGAGGCATATTTTGTTTTATACACAAATTTCTTTTATACGGTGTATAAACCCCTTTGAATTTTACATTTATCCAAACGGAAACATTTTATACGAAGCATTTTACTAAACGAAAAAATGGAATGTTTTTGTCGTACATATGCGGCGGCAATGAATTCTCTGCCGCCGTGACCATTATTTGAGTTTCGGCTTCCTCTACAAGCCATAACTTCTTTTTAAAAGAAAAATAAATACCATGTTTTACTTTTCTTTTATTTTTTCATTGAAAATGGTTTTCATAATGTATTTATATCAATGTGTTTTATTGATATCTTGTTATTGAAAGGTTGAAATGTCATGTTTCCTTTATGCATGTTTTATGTGATAAGATTATGTTATGGTTCTTGGGAATTGTTATGAAGACGAGTGGTTCCGTGATAAACTAAGGGAGGGTGAGCCCGATATAGCTCTCCAATGTATTGGGTAATGCGAAGGAGTGAAACGTTAAGGTTTCTCCGAAGAGATTTATGGAATATACTATGGTGGGTATTCCAAACGTAACCAAGAGGGTTACTCCCTACGTAAGAATGTTATGAATGCCTCAAGTTACCTTTATGTCTTATGATTTTTATGATTTATTCATGATTTTATGAGGTATGTCAACGTGCTTATGTTTTATGTGTAATGTATGATTTCATTCTTATGTATACATGTACTCATGTTTCCTTTCAAAAATTTTACATCCCTTACTGAGCTTTTTATGCTCATCCAATGTTTTTGAAATGTTTTTCACAGGTCAAGGGAAGGGTACATGATATGATGATAGTGTCAAGGAAGTGTCAAGAAAGAATCCATGTTTTATTTTAAATATGTTTCCATTGATGGGAAAAATTAAAACTATCTTTTATGTAACCACTTTGTTTAAATGTGGAATATAATGCATGTTTTATGATCTAATTATCTAAAACTCTAAACCTGAAAAGATCCTCAATGTGTAATCTTGTAGTAACTCAAGATTAAGTATGGTTTAAGTCTAGGGCCTTATAGTTGGTATCAAAGGTCAGTTTAGATAACTTTAGAGGTTAGGGTATTCTCTAGGCATAAGTGACATTACCATAATGGTTTGGATTTCAGAAAGGGTCCTAGTTTTAGATAAAGTGAATGAGTAAGTATATCTTAGTTTTTATCTTACTTGTTAGTACATGGTGGTTTTGTTGATATACTCACACTGAAATTTCTGTTTTTAGTGAATGTATGGATCTAGCTGGCACCAAAGTGACAATAGGTTTGAAGGAAAATAGGGTTGTTCTCTGAATAAGAGACTGGAGGAAATGGGGGATTCAGTGAGGAATCTCATGGTTGTGCTAAACCAACTATCAAGGATTCATGATCAACCACTTGAACCTTGGTGAGTTCTCTAATGCATCATGTATGAGATGACCAACTCGATGTGGAAGTTCAGGTAATAATTATAAAAGTAACCATTAGGGTTTATATAATCCTTAATTTTCAGGTAATTATGGGTTATTATATGTTATGATGGAAAATGAAAGGCATGAGATAAACATGAGGTTAAAATATGTCATGATTGTTTTTGAAGATTTTATCTCGTTTTAGGGAATGTTTTGAGAATTATATAGTTTTGGAAAAAGGACAACACGCAGACCGTGTGACAACCCATCACGCCAGACAAAGCTATGGGAATCTAACCCAAAACCAAAGTGCAACTGGTATTTATCACCTACCACTGGACTACGTGAAGTCCCTGGTTAGTATGTCTTATTATTTTTAGTTAGGTAACATTATGAATTAAGAGTAAGTTGATTTTGGGTTCTTTATGAAAATGATTAACCTATCATGGAGGATATGTGATTAGGTTAATTACTTTTCAATACAAGACTTTTGGAGCAATTGATGTTGTTTGGAGATAAATGTTACGCTTTAACTTGGAAGACTATGTGACTAAATTCTTCAAATATTTGGGTTTCAATCTTAGTTTGGTTTACTTTGAAGAATTTTATTGACAAATTTTTTATCGAATGGTCCTCGTTGAACTTTGGGTTTTGTTGGACAAATTTTGGAGATTAGGAAGAGATTTTCTTTTTATAAAGGGTTATCCTTTTCTGGATTATCTGATCTTGTACTAACCTTTTTGGTTTTGGTTTTGGTTAAATTCTAGATACATGGGAAGTATATAGTTCTCTTTTGTGGATTAGGTGATTCTCTAGAAGTTGATTATAGTACTCTTAATGTGAACAAGTCTTCCTAAATACTCATCTTTAAGAGAAAATATGAGTTTGTGTAAGAAATATAATAAAAGTTGAAAGTAAAAATGATAAGTGATTATGTTTCCTTATGAAAAAATTCCTCAATAAAAAGTAACTTAAAACAAAAATGTTGTCTATTAACTTTTCCTATGGAGGAATTGAATACCGTTTAACCCATCACAAGTTTGTGATTTTCTTGTGGTTAACTTTCTCCTAGACATTTTTACTATCACTCTCCATCAGAACACATCCCTTTGTTTTTTTCCTCCATGTCAACATTTTCATACTTGGAGTCATAGTATGGGTTAACTCGGGTGACCTTTGTACTTATCTTTCCTTATTTTAAAGTGTTTGTTTTACCGACTCTTGTTCCGGTGTGGGACTTTCAAGGATGTTTCCGAGCCCAATTTTAAAATTGCGAGGATGAAATTCCCAAAAGGGGGGAAGGATGTAACACCCCAGGTAAATAAAGAATATGAAATCTTTATATTTATCCATATTTGTGAATAAAATATTAATATTACTTTAAAGGGTATTCTATGCTCGATGGCATACCCAATACACAACAACAAGTTTCTTGGGAATCTTACATTTCACTCTAATAATAAAATAATATTATTTTAAATGGTAGTTAACGCCTAGTCGTTGTAATGGTGGGAATGGACAGAACTATGTACAAAATGATTATATATGTTTGTCAAATATTTTTACTTTTTACAATAAATGTTAGAGGATTAAAAATGCGAATGAATCCAATTTTAAGCGTAAACATTCTAATATTTTTTAAAAGGTCGATTAAATGCCTTTCCATGACGAACCTATTTTAAATCCACTTTTTGACAATTTTATGTGTTATATTTGACAAAATAAAATTCTTATTTAGGATCGGGGCATCAAAATTTACTTTGTGTAAATTGTTTGTATTTTTCTGAAAAAGTTCAATTTCTAATGAATATTGAAAAATGTTGTATTTTAATTCAAAACCTCTTTTCAATATAATTTATTTATATTATTAGATTATAATTTGAATCAGTTTTAAAGTTAAATTAGAATATATTTTTACCATTTAATCCAATAGTGGTCATTGGAATTAATTTCACTTTGAAATCGCACTTAAACTAGTGTCAATCTTTTGATACATTTTGTTTCATAAAAACACGCTATTTGTTTTGACAGTGGGAATTAATTATTAAATTAATTATTGCAACTTATATGTTTTTAATTTTGTAAAATAGACATCATTTTTTAATTCGGAATATCAAATATAGCTTAGGGTGAATTTTTGGTAATTTTCTGAAAAACTTCAATTTTGATGAATAGTGAAACCACTAAGTGGTACTTATAAAAACTGATTTTCCGTTTAAAAGAAATTTTGCCACCTTTGTGTTTTGAATTTCAAAAATCCGACATTAGTGGTTTTAATTAATAGGTAATATGTGGTTCAATGAGATTAAAATAATTTTTTGGTGAATAGTAACTTATTAAGTTTTTAATCACGATTAGAGGTAATTAGTGTAGGTTAAGGTAAGAATAATGTTTTAATAAAATTAAATTACCTAGACACATGTCCTACCCTCATTGTATGTGTCATGGCTGACCAAGCCAATCCATGGGTCAACTTGGGGACCCCATGGATCCACTTTGGTTGGAAAATGACATAAATACCTTTTTATTTAATGTTAAAGTAAAAATGACACAAACATGAGATATTTTACTAAAACAATTTTTACATGGGGTTATACAAGTACGATTTTTACATATAAATAGTCATTATAAATCTAAAAATATTTCATACATCATAGTATTTATTTTATAATTTTTAGAAATTAAATACATTAAATTATTTATGACATCATGATGATGCAGCGATGACCTCATTATTTAACGATTTAAATAAAATGGAATGATAATGTAATATCTAAGACCTACACATGTCCAAAAACTATTGGATGGGTGTATTTATAACCCTTATCACATTATCCTCGAAACAAATCAATGTGGGACCATTAAAATCCGAAACTCATTCTAAAATAATGTAACATTTCTTTACTTTCCAAGAGTGCCCCTCCTCTCCTCTTATAAAAGGCCCCCAACTATACCTCCTTACAAACACTTCCAAAGCCTTTGGCTCGGCCAACCCCTGCCCATGTTGTCTCTCCACATCACTATATAACTCCTTGAAGCCTCACTTTGGGCAGAAGTCTTCCCAAGGAAGCATTTGAGCTCAAACCAAAGGGAGTTACCCGATTTTAAGGTAATGTTTTCATTGTGTTCTTTTGTTCTATTTTGCTTCTCCAACCCCTTAACTCTTTTTATTCATTTATTTTGTAACAACTCCAGTATCTTCAATATACTAGGATGTTTTTATAAGAAGCATTCGAGCTACACTTTCACACACCTACATCAAATGGTTAAAGAACATACTGTTTCTGTGGATGGTGAATTTCTACCTCACGAAACGATGATTGTTCAACACTCGTATAACACCTTAAAAGGTGGCCATTAAGATGTCACTATATTTATATATGATATATAATATGTTTATGTTTTTGTATTTTTCTTTTGTGGCATACCTTTATGGTTTCCATTGTGGGTAAACACGATAATTTCATTTTAGGAAGTGCGGACTACCGCCCCCTCAAAGTGATTTGATTCATTAATTCCATATGTGGGATGTATAAAGGATGGATTTAAAGTTATTATATATGATTTATGTTACATATAAATGATGAATATAATTCTGGAATTAAAATATACATACCTCTCATTTGGTTTTAATTCCATTAATATGACATAGAAATGAAAGTAGCGTTCATGCGTACGTATGTCTTACCATCTCCATGAACGGTGCATTTCATTTCTTACCTCTAAATGATTATTTAATATTATAAATACATGTATATTCTAGATATATATGTTATATATGATATCCAAATCAGGAATATAATTCTGGATATAATGAACATTTGACCACACGAACAACATGTAATTGTAAGAAGTCCACTTTCGACTTAAGAACCAAATATCGACAAAACAAACATTATTAACATAAATGATTACATAATGTTTATAACATGTAAATAAGTGATATAAAAGGAATAATGAAATAGAAAAAGGTTCTTAATAAAGTGGAAATTAACTCATGTTTATTATTCAGGACATTAAAGAACGATCAAGTCAAGTCGGACCCGAGGTAAGGGATCCTACTCCTCTCTTTCTTTTTAAGTACACTCTTTTATGTCATTCCTTCTAAGCTCATATTTCTTGTTATTGGGATTTTATTTATATTACTATTACTGTAATATTTATGTTCACATTATGAGAGACTCTATTCTCTCTCATCAATCCATTTTGGAAGTTTTGAGTGGCGCTGTTAGGCTGCCGAATTTTCGTAAGAGATCTAACCTCTCTCTTTCTCTTTAAGTACTCTCCTTTATGTCACTTATTTTAAGCTCCTCTTTGATATGATGGGGGATGTTCTTTTATATTCCTCATTCTGTAAATTTTATTGTAATGTGATGATATACCCTATTTGATCTCATCAATCCATTTTTGGAAGTTTTAAGTGGCGCCGTTAGGCTGCCGAGTTTTCGTAAGGGATTTTTCATCTCACTTTTATTCCAGTGATATTTATGCTACATTTGCCACATTTTCCTTTGAGTGGTGTATGTACTGACTATTATATTAATCATTTTGTAATATATAATTCATTTATGAGTATTTACATCAATTTTTTATTGTCCTTCTTTCACAGGGCGTATGTTTCGAAAGATACCCATGTCGGTAAGGGAACCTTTCACCCTCCTATTTTTAAAAGACTTATTTTGTTATGTCTTTTAATTCACATAATATTATTTTGGGATATGTTCTTCTATATCATTATTGATGTAAATTTTATGTCCAAGTGATGAGATACCCTTTTTTCCCCTCATCAACTCTTTTTCTGAATTTTGAAGTGACGCCGTTAGGCTGTCTAATTTTTGCAAGGGAAATTCTTAACCCAATTTCGATTCTTTGGGATAAACATGTACACCTTGAATATGTCGTTCTATGATTATGTGTGAATTTCCTCTGATTTTTTCACACTTAATACCCACTTATATTTCATGTAATCTTTTGTCACAGATAGTTATGTAACTGATTTATCCTTAATCCAAGGATACCGTCTTTGTATGGGACTTCGTCTCAATCTCCTTTATTGAGGCATATTTTGTTTTTTACACAACTTTATTTTATACGATGTATAAACCCCTTTGACTTTTACGTTTATCCAAAAGGAATATTTTTATAAGAAGCGTTTTATTAAACGACAAAAGGGAATGTTTTTGTTGTACATATGCGGCGACAACGACTTCTCCGCCGCTGTGACCATTATTTGAGTTTTTTCTTCCTCTACAAGCCATACCTTATTTTTAAAAGAAAAATAAATACTATGTTTTACTTTTCGTTTATTTTGGTATTGAAAATGGTTTTCATAATGTATTTATATCAATGTATTGTATTGATATCTTGTTATTGAAAGGTGGAAATGTTATGTTTCCTTTATGCATGTTTTATGTGATAAGATTATGTTATGGTTCTTGGGCATTGTTATGAAGACGGGTGGTTCCGTGATAAACTCAGGGCGTGTGAGCCCGATATAGCTCTCCAATGCATTGGGTAACACAAAGGAGTGAAACGTTAAGGTTTCTCTGAAGAGAGTTAGGGAATATACTCTGGTGGGTATTCCAAACGTATCCAAGAGGGTTACTCCCTACGTAAGAATGTTATGAATGCCTCAAGTTACCTTTATGTCTTATGATTTCTATGATTTTTTCATGATTTTATGAGGTATTTTGAAGTGCTTATGTTTTATGGGTAAAGTATGATTTCATTATTATGTATACATGTACTCATGTTTCCTTTCCAAATTTTTATATCCCTTACTGAGCTTTTTATGCTCATCCAAAGTTTTTGAAATGTTTTTCACAGGTCAAGGGAAGGGTACATGATATGATGATAGTGTCAAGGAAGTGTCAAGAAAGAATCCATGTTTTATTTTAAATATGTTTCCATTGATGGGAAAAATGAATAATATCTTTTATGTAACCACTTTGTTTAAATGTGGAATGTAATGCAAGTTTTATGATCTAATTCTCTAAAACTCTAAACCTGAAAAGATCCTCAATGTGTAATCTTGTAGTAACTCAAGATTAAGTAAGGTTTAAGGTTGGGGCCTTATATAACTAATGATGTTTCAATTTTCATGATTCATACAAAATCATTTTATCATTTTCCTCAAAACACTACTTTATAGAGATGAATTTAACACCCTTCTAATTTTCCATAATTAGTGGGAATGTTTTGTAAATCAATTTCTCAAAAATACATTATTAGTGATATACTAATAACAAAAAAAATTACTCTAAATAATACTTGTATGACATAACCACTCATTTATGACATTGGTTTTAGTAGGATCAACTAAAATACAATTTTAGTTAAAATATTCGTAAGGAATAAAATCTGTTGTAAATAAAATTCACATTCATTATATTTTTCATCTAACATATATTATTTGAGGTCATATAGAAAAATACAGGGATATTTTTTATGATCCTAATAGCTTTTAAAATTAACCATAATTTCATCAATAAAAATAGCCAGAAATATATCCAAATAGACATGGAGATCACTATTTATAAGATTGGTATATATAAAAGGTGAATTTTTCATCCCAAAAGGAATAAACAAGAAACTCATAATTCACATAAATAATAAGAACATTCATCCTTGGAATTTCATCAACATATAATTTTAGTTAATGATATCCATACATAAAATCAATATATAAAAACAATATACTCCCTAAAAAAATAAAATAATTCATATATATGATCCAATGAATACTTGTTCATAATAGTGATGTTATTGAGTTCTTTATAATGAAAATTCTCACATATCCATTCGAGTTTTTGAAAAACTATGTTGGATCACACAAAAGTGATGTGTCAAGATGAATAAACCCATGTCAAGTAACTATTTTATGTTTTTCAATTCCATTAACAAAAATCGAGCTACTTAGTAAGGTGTATTTTGAGATTGGATTAGCTTTAAAAATTGAGTCAATATAGAATTCAACCTTCCAATAAAGAATAAAACCTTAAAAATCATTAGTAAAAATATCCATATATTAATTTTCAAATAGAACCTCCCTAATCTGAACAAGATACCAATTTTTAAAATATCTTCATGAAGACATTCACTAAAATATTTATTCATTTTCTCATTTTTTTTATTTAATCACAGGTATTAAATAATTCTTATATATAAATTCAGATGACCATAATTTCTTTATCTCTATGATCTATCCTAAAATAATAAACACAAATCCAATCCAGACCATGAATAGCATCAAAGTCAACTATATGAAACATAAATTTACTTTTAAGAAAAACCATTCTATAGATAAACATATTAATATTCCTATAAAAAAATTTCATCAATACTTCCACCATGTGTTTTTACTAATACTCATGTATCAATTTATTAACGTAATATTTCCATTTTACAAGATGCTAAAAAAATTTGCAGACCCCAAATCAAATAAGAAATTAGACTAATATAATTAAACATGTAACATAAATATCACCACCTCATTTGATTTAATTTCATTCACCAATTTAGTCTCAAGTTATTTATCTAAAATATTCATCTTATGGTCTTGATGATTCCCATAATTTATGATTTTCCCTATTGATGTATTATAAAAATGGTACATATCGTTGCGTTTAAAACATCTCAATAAATCCTCATCAAAATTAGTCAGAACATTATAATGATTATTTTCTTTGAAAACATTATCCAAAGGTCCCAAAATAACATATCTATAACACTTTCCAGATTTCAGAATACAATCATAAGGAACATTCGCACAACACCCATCAAAAGAGGTAAATTTAGTACTTGTACCTTTAGATTTATTTGATGGATGTTTTCATATTTGTTCCCACCTTGACCACTTCATATATTTTTTGTTGTAAAATTTTACAAACTATATATCCACCTTATTAACCCTATATAAAAAATTAATAATGAATTAAAATTTACAAGAGGCGAAATCATTTTGTAAATATCATTTAAATACTATGGAAAACATTATAATTTTACTAATAGAGACCTGAATAATTTTTGATGTATACCTTACTAGTTTAGTAGAGTTAGATTCAAGTGTGGGGATATAATATTACTCATTTTGAATGAGTTAGAAAAATTCATTTTTAAGACCTATTTGAAAAAACATTTGAAATTAATTATCAAGGAAAATATCCTTAAATATCATCGACTCCATGGAATAAATCACATATTTTTTATCTTGGTATTATTAACCATTGACTACCACTAATCAGTTTCCCATTTCAAATTAAAAATATAATGAATTTATTTTCTGTGTCTAGAAAAACATAAAACTAAAATATATTTTCTAAATAATTGATCCATATCTTAACTACCACTAGACCTAAGGTTACCACAAATATCGAAGGGTATTATTTATTGAAAGTATCCACTCTATATATTTTTTCCTATGGATAGTTTGATAAATTTATAGTATAGATTCCACCATTAATTTCTTATTTCAGTTTATCTGACACAACTAAAAACTACTTTTTTATAATTCCAATCATTATAAATGACTTATTATTTATGCTATTATTACCCTAATGATTTTCTAATTACATTACTTGGTTACCTCTATAGAAAACAATACTTAAATATACATAAATTAGATGAACCAAAAATGATACCCTGAATTTTTTTTTCAGGATAATATAATCCAAATATTAGCATCCATTAATATGTTTTTATTAATAACACCCTAGATACTAAATTTATTTAAAACAAACACTAATACCAATTATAATAGCCCAAGAATTAACCAAAAAATAATTATGAGTTAATTGAAATGAATTAATTTCCACACATTAAAATGATCGCTTAGTTTTATAGTTTTAGATAATTTAAAACAATACTACTTAAAGAATCATATAGTACAATTACTGAAGTCATTCAATATCCATTTTCCAAAAAAATATGATTTTTAAATTCATATAGAAAATTGATATAAATTTATATAGATCCAACTCATCCTTAATCCGTGTGAATATTATTTGAAAATTTGGGATAAGAAAACAATTCTTAAAAATGAATATAAAAAATAACCCACTTAGTCCATTTTTAAAATCATAAAATCGCATCAAATTTTATGTTTTAAATATTTAACCCCGAGGTCAAAATAATCCTTTACAAACTCAAAATATCTACACAAACTTCCATACATTTATTTAAAACATATAATAAGTAATATTAATGTAGTAATATTAATCACGACTCTTTATTGTAATACATTAATTTTAATGAAAACATTTTCTGTAAAAACATAATTTTTACATTAAATAGGTCATAAAATTTCATTTAAACATAATATAAGTAGTATACATTTTGAATGAAAAATACAACCATTTTAATTAATTTTATAAAATAAAAAATTCAAGTAGGTCCCCTAGGATGTAATATACATATAAATCTTATAATATCTCTTTAGATCACTCATATAAATGCAATAATCTACTCGTTAAATTCTAACATAATTCTCCGTAGAACAAAAACATTACCCCATGCATTAGAGAGATATATCAGGATCAACTATCATCATGAAATAATATATAGGGACTATAACATACCTAAAAACATAGAATCATTCATTTACAACATGAAATTTCAAAAAATATCCCCTCTAATGTAAATAAAGAAAGAGTTTCTTGTTTTACATATAATTATTGATAATAATACTTTTTCATTTGTAAACTCATAAAATGCGATATTAATGGGAAATGTGATTTAAAAAAATATATATTTAATGGTATTTTTTAGAGAATAATGGTCCTAATTGTGGAAAATACTATTAATTACATATATGTTAAAATGGTTATTTTTATACATTTTGAAAAAAATATACCATTTTGAAAACATTAGAAAGACGAACATTAAACCAATGTAAGGAAACTAAAAGTTAGTTTTGAAATGAATTTATAAAACTATGCGAGTATAAAAATAAAATTCTATAAACATTTTATGAAACATGTATATGGATGGAAAAGTACTGGAATGAAAATGTATTGATATTTTAAACAAGGCTTTAAAGAACAATCCACTTTCTTGAGTCTAAATCATTAAGTTGGTTCTTTAACTCCCATATATTAAACAAGTATTAATTATTTATATATTAATGAAAATGTTTAAGGATTATTATATAATAAAAATATATTATATTTCATTTGTTATGATTTTTATGCAGTTTAAATATTGGTTATGTTCATGTTGGATCATTTTGATGACCTTCAGTTCACAATACTGAAGTAATTTCAAAAAGTTGATTACAGTCAAATGGGAAATGGTCACATTATCTTAAAATAGTGATCATGAAATAATTATTATTTTTATACATAAAATATTATTTTTTAATGATTAATGATATTATGAACTTAAAAAGGAATCACATCACTTCATGGAGGTGGTAATCGACACATACTTGAGGGGAATGACACTCTTGTTTTTATTCAAATTCTTAAAATAAAATTAATCCACACTAATGATATAGTGGAACTAAAATAGTTCTAGGTAAAATAAAAGTTTTTATATATATAAATATTATCATCCAATAAGATTAATGAAAATATCTTTTAACCTTATAACATAGATTTGACTATAATTAACTTGTTTTACCCTTTACCATTATGATAACAGTTTACTATTGGTACCCTTCATTATGTAAAAAAATAATGTTAAAATAATTACTAAATTTTAACGTTAAGATTAAAAATAAGAAATTAATTTTCATGATTAATTTTTTTAATTTGTATAAATTAATATTAACACAATCATGCCATAATCAACTAAAAATATTTTTTTAATAAACCAATGCTTTCCTGCCTAAAAATGAATTTGTATAAAAATATAGTGTAATTATGATTCTTATAAAAATAATAGGATTATGTTTAATAATTAGATAATAATAAAGATTTTAAAAATCCAAAATATAATATTACATTTAAAATACTTGAAATGAATTGATTTCTTCTATATGAAATATTATTTTCTCTTTTTAACAAAAAATCAATCATTTCATAAAAATCACCAATAATCACAATAAATCATATTTAATTTTTATTTTATTAATTGAAAAAAAGAAAAATATTTTATTCGTTTTGATACCAAATAATGTTTTTTATTTCACAAAGAGCTTAATTTGACTCAATAATATGTTTGAGGGGATTTTTGATTGAGTTAGATAAAGTCATTGTGATCGAAGTTGGGTTTTCTATTATTATCAACACATAAATGAAATTAATTATTAGGTAATTTCACGTGACTCAAAATAGTGTAATTTTATTTTAAGGTTTATTAATTTATATTTTAATTTAAGGAATAATATAGGGGTGGAATTTGAGGATGATTTTTTATGTGAATATGAAAAAAACACGAGTGTTCATCTAACTATACCATAGTGCATATACTAATAAAAAGGAAAATAAAGTCTATTTGAAATTTGAATGAAGTTATATCTATTTTTATAGATATATTTCTGACATACTTAGATTTTATGAGGATTAAACCCTCCCAAGGTTTGATGTTTTTTATCATGGTCAATTGATAAAATAGTCATGTATAAAGGAGAAAATGTCATGTAATTCTTCATTATCGAAGATTAAAAAAATCCATTCATGGATCTATGATGGATAGAGATAAAATAACTAAATATAAAAAAACCATCAATTCGGATCATGATTTTTAGGTGAGACCCTTTATTTTAAGACAAAGTGATAAGGGAGGCTTGTGTTCACATGTGGAAATTAAAATAATGAATTTTGGTTATATTTTTTTAATTTTTTATTTTATGTCTTCATTTTTCCTATAAAAGTTTTGTAGTTGTTTTTATAATAAAATAAAACTCACTATGGTTCACCTAAACTTTTCATGATTTATCAGGGAATTCATATTTGAGTAGTTTTTCTGATTTACATTGGATTATTCCAAAACAGATACTATAACTCAAAAATAAATATCTCTTAAACATATAAAAGGTTATTTAAAGGTCTATAGTGTTTTTAATGATTAAATATATGAAAAATTTGTAGTGTGTTTACACGAAATAATACTTTTCAATTTGAATTTCAAAATTCAATGTGTGTCAAGTGGTTTTTTCTTTAGGACTCTATTATATGAATTTATATTGGGGTTAGAGAATAGGAAGATAATGAAGAAGAAGAAGAGGAAAACAAAAGAATA
Organism: Viscum album; assembly: GCA_963277665.1. Taxonomy (NCBI): domain Eukaryota; kingdom Viridiplantae; phylum Streptophyta; class Magnoliopsida; order Santalales; family Viscaceae; genus Viscum; species Viscum album. Next base: position 1,186,258,863 of record OY728130.1, on the reverse strand, counting down.
TTGGTTGAATTTAACTTTTTAAAAATATATTTATTAAATATGGAATTGTTTGATTATAAATTTTGGTATGTTACTTTAAAGATGATAGACTACTTTGGTTATATAGTATTCAATTGAGTATATTCTTGTTGATTGGTCTTATAAAACTCAAATAGTCATCAAGATATCTTTATGGTAGTATAATCAAGATTTTGGGTGATTATATTTTTGTGTTCATTAACCAAATTTTGGATTTTTAATTTTTATAAATGAATAGAAGAATTATTATTATATTGACATCAATTTTGTGTCTTTTTGTATTGGTATAAACTAAAATTGTTGTTTCATTTGAAGAATTATCTTTTATTTTTGTGGGAAGACGTTTATAATATTGGGATACATTTCTATTCACTTTAATTCATTTATATTCACTATTTATTATAACTATTCGATGATACAAATAGATTATATGAAAATCTATAAAACTATTACATGCTAATGATATATCAATTCATTTTAGCATGTGTACCTTGTAAATAATTGTCTTAACTATTTTTGAATGAATTTTCAAGTGATTTAATTAAAATCAATTCTAAAATATCTCTAAATTCAGTTCTTAATATGAATGTTCAGAGTGTATCTTGATCATAATTCATTTTACTATCAATGGGGATTAGATTTTTTAGAAATCATAGAAGGATAGCTTTCCACTATTTATCAACCCCTCTCAATGAATGTTTTGGGATCTTACAATAATTGGTGATTGTGATTCTATATTTTATTAATCAATAGATAAAATAATCTAGACCTAAAAATATTAATCAACATCTTATGGTTACCTAAGTAGTAGATAGAATTTTTAAAACAAGATTTTATCCATTTTAATTATATCATGAAATTTCAATGTGGTTCTCTTTCACTAAAAATATAGAAAACTTATAAATTAATATTATATGTCTCTAATTAATAATAATAATTTTTATTTAATTCTAATAAATAAAATTTATACATTTATTTGTGTGATGGAATTTAATAGCGTGTGCCGCACACTTTACAACTTGAGCCATTATACAAACCTTATTCCAAAAACACAATTAATGTGAGGGTATAAAATTATTTTCAAATCCAAATAAGATCCAAATGGGATCTCTATGTTAATTTTTTTTTCACTCACTGATAGATATGTATTCCTCATAATAGTTCCCAACCTAGTGGTTTGGTGGTGAGAACCACCCACTGTGATTAGGCTATGTATTTCATCCATTTCTAATGATAGGGTTATTAAAACAATTAAACAAATTTTAAAGGATCATATAAATTTTTTCCCTAATAACTAACCTTATATGAGGGATCCCAATAACAAGATATGTATTTTTTTTGGAGTCTTCAATTATAATGCTCATGGAGCTAAAATAGACTTAAAAATAAAAATTTAATTCTACGTAATGTGGCAATTTTATCATGAATTATTTTTTTGGTATACACTCATTCCAAACTCTTATTTATAGCTTTTATGCACAAACACATACTTTTTATTCCCATATTTATATTTTCTAGTGTTTTTCTCCCTTGTTATGTATTCCTAGATAGAATCGTGTCCGTGAATTAACATAGGCACCCCACATTTTGTGAACTACCTTTCACAAACCCTTAACTTCACCTCACACTATATGCCAAGACATGTTAAGGAACCCAATGTGATTATTTCTATACCTAGATTTCCATTATTGAGGTTTGTTATAAAATTAAAATTTTTCTCTCCTTTTTAACACCACAAGTGTAACAATATTACACACAATGATACCTGAGAACTGGAGGACTTCATTACACATAACCCACATTTAGGTGATTCTTGAAACCAAACATAAGGAGAAGAAATATAAAATCTTATACCCATGGGTTGATCCCTATTTAAGATGGTTTCAAAAAAATTAATTATTATACACTATGTAATTTGATTTATATAACTTCAATGAAAATATTTTCATGTGTTTATGGATGGGGAGATATTATTTTAAAAGGTGTTGAAAAAATATAGCGTTTTTAATATCTTCATAAGATAGTTTTTTGAAGACTTGATCAAAAGAAAACATGTATTAACTTGGTTGTTATTATGATCAATCAACATACTGTAGAATCATGTGGCTGATCGAGCTTAGTAATGGGGTTTATATGGTATTTTTTCAAGTGGTTGATATTTATAGTTAGAATCTTCATACCTTATCTTGATCCACTATAAATTATATATTTAGAAAAATAAATTATCCAACAAATAAAAAATATCACCAGAGGGAATATGTATTATTATTTTTGGATCTATATAAAATAATTTATCTACATGAATGGAAAATGGAAAATTAAATCAATATATGGGGGTTATTCAATCCCATATAATAAATTTCACTAATGTTCACGATATTTAATGTTTTTTAATTAAATTTACCTATTCGTAAAAGAGATCTCAATGGGTATGACATGATTAAAAAATAGAAAATTATTTTTACCTATGTATAGTAATTTAAATAGTTAATAAGATAATTGATATATTAAAATGATAATTTAGGGTAACAAAAGATAATTTTCTTTTGATCAAGGATATAAGATAATTTACCATGCAAAATCATGAGAGTCCATAATTTTTATTTCAATAGAATTGACTTTTATATCTTCAATAAATTTAGATTTATCTTAAATGATGTAACTATAATGATATTCATGAGCAAAGAATTATGATCAAACTCTTGATGAAGATATTTTCTAAAAAGAAAAAATTTCATTAAATGGTATAAAAATATGCTACCAATAGAGTTACATGTCATATAATGAGATGAATATTCACATTTATTATGTGGAAATATAAAAAAATGAAATTTTGGGATTTTGATGGAGTTTTGAAAATATAAAAAGATTGATAGAATTTTAAAATCACATGAAGGAAAAAATATGAGTCTTTAGATTTGTTTATGTGAAGGGTTAATGTTGTGAATACATTACAACAATAATCAAAGAGATTTCTATATTTATTTTGGAAGAAAAATCACTAGATATTCGATGAATATAAATGACATGTATTGAAGAAAACGATTGTTTTTTAGAATTAAAAAATATATGTATAATAAGATGTTATATCAAAGACTATGAACCACTATGAATATCAATATAATATTAATGTTAAAAATATTAAGATGAATATAATCATATGTCATCTATATGGAGGCTCATTAAACCATTAATGATTATTCATCCAGAGGAGATGTATGCAGTATTATTGTGAGATTGTGACTAGTTTGTTCTTATAGTTATATGGGTTCACTACTATACTATTTCTCAAGTTAATATTGATAATTACAAGAACAATATGTTTTTTTGTCCATAACCATGACATATTGGGTATGTTGTCATCCTTATTAGAGGCGAACATCATTAAAAAAAATGTTATGTTAATTTCATTTGAAATTGGTGATAATATTGAGAGAGATGTCCTGAAAACCCACAGGAGTATAAAAGTGATTTATATTACATTAAACACTGATTCAACCCTACCCACATCATCATGTATTTACAGTCATGTGTTATGAATGTTGGTATCAAATTTAGGCCCACCCTCATGTTTCTCTCAAGCTCTAATTATGGACCATTAAAATTCAATCAAAAGAGATGGCATCCCAACATTTCTTGGAAATTGGTTTCATTCATGAAAATAAAGGATGGCCCCATATATTAATTATTTGGGGAATAATGTTATTGATCCAATTCCGTAAGGATTTAATATTATATATGAATTCTCAATAAGGAATCTTACTATAAAAAAATGAAATTGATTTCAAGTGAAGAAATAATTTATTTATAATATAATCAGAAATTTAGATAATTTGTTTATATGATTGAGGGATAATAATTTGATTTTTAATAATATTAATATACTTTATTAAGGGAAAATATTAAATAATAAATTTCAATAATAAGTTTCCAATATTTTACAGATTTTAAAAAATATGAGGAAAAAACTATTGATGAATTATTTACAATGGTAAATCGAATTTTTTAGCACTATAAAATGATTAATTGAAGCTAATGAGGTATCTACTATAGGAAAAATTATGAAAAAGATCTTACATGATAAATTTGAAAAAATCATGATATCTATAGATGATATATATGTTCAATACATTATTATCGATGAACTCCATAATACTCTCATAAAATATGAAATAAGAAGATGTCATGATCCTAAAAGAAAAGGTAAGATAAAAAAGGAAACTAATTGTAATTAATTGAATGATATTGATATTCTATAAGAACATTATTGTTCACATAAATGATAGATCATGTATTATTATATATAAACTTATCCTTTTTATCATGAAATTTGATGTCATATGGAAAAGGTAAGTACATAAGTAAAAAACAATTAAAAAATTTTAATTGTTGAAATTTTTACATTTCTCTACAAAAATAACCATAAAAAATGGAAGATAAAATGATACTGATGAATCTTCTATCAAAAATTCCATAATGGAACCATAATATACTCAGTAAATAGTAAATAATATGTTTTTATCTAGTTCCTTTTTAATGATGTTTTTATAAGTTAAAGATTGTATGTACAAAATTGAATAAATTGGAAATGAGAATGTTCATAGAGGTGTATATCAAAGAGTTATCAAAGAACCTAAGGAAAAAGAGGATAGAAAATATTCAGATTAATATTAATAAACGAGTGAGTATGCACTAGAGGAAGGAGATGCTACTAAATAATATACAATGATAATGGATATCAAGATGTGTTTCAACTAAATTAGAAGGATTTATGAAAACAACACTCAAATGGAAAGAATATTATAAAAGAAAATTTATATTAAATATTAAAAATAAAAATATTTTCAAATACATTAAGATGATAAATATTAATATTACTAAAAAATGGAAAAATATTAAAAAATGACATCACCATTATCATAGTGGATAAGGAAATTAATAAAATTAGAAAATAGGATGAAAAAACCCAGATGTAAGATATAAAGATTAAATTCATCAAGATAAAGGATATTCAAGAAAATTAAAAATTATCTAAAAAATATATAATTATAGACAATCGAATTGAGATGAAAGTTATGTAAAAGAAAATTTCTATAGTTATTCAAATTCATGGGTATAATGATTTCACTAAATAAACATATGATATATGGAAATATATAATTACTCATTAATTTGAACAAAAAATCAATTACGATCAAATATGTAAAGAATAAAAATTAAAATTGTCTTTTATTAGTCACATCTATACAAGTATAAAATATAAAAAAGAAAATTATAAGATCTAATCTTTAAAAAGAAGGAAATAAATAATACAAAAACTTATTTAGTAGAAGATGTTTTAACATTACAAAATATTTAATTATTACTTATTGAATTGTTTATTAATTTTTTGATATTTTTTATAATAGCATATACAATATTCCACATTAAAGATTGATAATAAAGTAGGAATAGATTTGGAGATAAAAATAAAAAATAAGACATCATCCATGAATTTAACAGTTGGAAAAAACCATCGAAGAGAGAAAATGTTTTTAATTCCTGAAAAAATGTATATGAAAGTTTTGATCAATATGGGAATAACTTAGATGCATTTTTTTCTTTTATACCTAATCAATTAAATATATGTTAATGTTTTTCTAATGACTAGTGTAACACCATCGGATTTTATGAGAAATATTATTTTTAATTTCATTGATGTCTTATATTATATACGACACCAAAGGAATCTTTCACTACACACAACATTTTCCTGGCTTGCGTTACCCACAAGAGCAAGCTTCCTCGATAGCTTTTGTTGTACGCAATACCGAGTTTCACTAAACAATGATATATTGTTATTATTTTATTATGAACTGGACGTTTTGAATAGTATTAACCAAAATTTGAATTTTATAACATTATCATTCATCATAAAAATTATCGAGAACATGGTATGAGAACAAAATAAAATTTTCAGGTAAAATAAGTATTTTTAAAAAAATGCAGTTTTGCAGCCTTTTGATAGAATACGCACCTTAAATATAGTTTTTGAAACGTTTATGAGTTCAATTTGAAAAAATAAACTTATTCATCGCAATAAGTATATAAAAATTTACATTGGATAATTTTTTAATATTTTTCTGTTAACTTTCATAATTTGATGAATAGTAAAAATACGCTAAATTTTTCGTAAAAACAACTTTTTATGAAGATAATTTATATTGTTAAATGATAAAATTTAATGATTTTAAAGTATAAATAGAATATCTTTTTACCATTAAATATAATTTATGTCATTACAAGTATTTTTACATTGAATTTATAGTTAAAAACATTTCAATCATTGATAATGTTTTAACTTTTAAACCTCATTTTTTTAACAACGGAATTAATATTAAATTAATTAATGAAACATACGTGTTATGAATTATGATAAATGGATTCCATATTTGGATTCATTGGGACTAAATTATGTTAATAGGTTACTTTTTTTATATATTATGAAAAGTAACTATGGTAATTTTTATTTATTAATGTTAAAGGTAAATTGGGAAATTAAGGGTAACAATAAGATTATAAAATTACGCTAAGACATTAAAATATTCTATTGGAGGAATAAAAGTCGACAAATATCACATTAGGGTCGGAATAGATTCAACTCATGGACTTTCGTCCATGAAAATGATATAATTATTATTAAAACTAAAGAAAGTGACAACATGTCACTCTCTTATATCTTATAAGTGTGATAATTTTAATTTAGTGACAAAACTCATAAAACATCAAATATAAATAGTCTCCAGAAATATAATAAAATTATCTACAACATGAGAATTTATTATTAATTTTTAAGTATTAAATAATTATCATTAATGATGACACAATAGTGATGTAGAAATTATTTTATTGATTGAAATATCAAATAAATAGTTTTAAAAATATTAAAAGAAATAGTATATGAACTAATTAATGTTATCCACAAATTTTCTAGATGAATATCACATGTTAGGAATCTATTAAATATTTTGTTTCAAATATAACCTCTCTGTGGATTTTATTTAAATTTAAATAAATGAATACTGTCAAAATTGACACTATTGTTATTTTATAAAAATAACATATAATAAAATTGTTTAAAAATCACAAATTTTTTAAAAAATTATAAATTGAAATTTATATGGTCTAAAATTTCCTAGATTATCCAATTATAGACAATTCACAACACATAAGTAATTATTTATAACAATTTAAAATTTAGAATATTATTACCCAAAATAAAATTAAATAGATTTAATAAGGATAAATCAACTTGATAAGTTTTTTAAAAATTACCCAACATGTATAAATTTCATTGGTTGATGTGATTACAACCCTATATAATTTAAGATTCTTATTTGTTTCACTATTGGAGGTTTTTGATTGTGGATTGAGTTTATTATAAATTAATATTTTAGATTTTTCTAAAAGTTCCCATCTCCTCTCTTATAAAAAGGAACCTCCTCCCTCTCCACTTCAAATTATTTTGAGCCTTAAATCTCAGCCAAAACCTATCCCTTTCTATTCTCCACTTCACTATCAACATAATATAGGCCCTAGGTTTCTTCAAATAAAAAATTTATTGCCTTGAGAGGATGTTGAATGGAAGTGCGTCAAAGAAGAGGAAATTTCTTCTACTGATTCTTTCAAATTTATTTCTTCTACTAATTATTCTTATTTAATTGTTTCATTATAAATTAATAACATCATTATAACTCATATAATTATATTTTATTATAAATAGGAATCAATCTTATTTCATCTTCTATCAATCCTATGGAAAACGAAATCACCACGCATGCATACGTACAGAATACCCTCTCCATGCTGTGGTGTAATTTGTTTTCCACCACCACCTTACTTGGATGGGTATAATGGTGTAAAGAATAAATATATATGATTACTATATCATGATTTTAATTTGGAGATATTATATCATCCACTCCAATTCCATTCAATAATTATTAGAATGATATCATCGCTCGTGCGTACGTACGGATTACCGTCTCCACGATGCGAAGAGATTCATTCCCCATGATTAACCATTGAAGAATGACTGTAAAGTATATATAATAAATAATAATGAAAGATATGAAATAATAATTATTCTGGATCTATGTACATATATGTTTCATTTATTTAATTCCATACAATTCAATAAGGAAATGAAAACAGCGTTCATGCGTACGTACGATATACCGTCTCCATGAATGGTGTATTTCATTACATTTATCGATCTATCATATATATTTACATGCTGAATATATATTATATATAAATCATGTTATAAATTCTGGAATTAATTAAATCAGGATATAGGTAATAATATCAAGAACAACAAGCCCAAACACGAACGATAAATGAAATGATTTTACCCAAAACGCTTCTTTAACATAGAATTGACAAAAGAATTGGTAATATAAAGTCATAAGTGAATCATAAATGATATCATAAATATTATTATAGTTTTTTTACAAGTTAATAATATTTTTAAACCCACTATATAGGAGTTTCAGACACGTACTGAATAAATTGGACCTAAGGTAAGGGATAATTATTCCAATCTCGCTTTTATTCGGGACTGTCTATTCATAAGTATTTATTGGGGTTATTTTTATCATCCATATCCATCTTTTCTAAAAAAATTCATTAAATGTTTAATATTATTCCATTTATTTTTAAATTCATTTTAATATTTTTTTTACTTTTACCACATGGAATGGAAGGAATCTTTCTTTTGTTTACCATACGAGGTACTTTTTGACTTTTCCAGAAAAAGTTTGAGAAGAGTGTTTTTTAACTTATACGGCATGAAAGGATTTTTACGGTTTCATAACACCTTATTTCCATGAATATTCCTCTACAATATTTCATGGTTATTTTCAAAAAAATTATTTTCTTTTAAAATGAAATGAAATTTTATGAAAAGAAAATGATTTTAAATAAGAAATGATATTTTACTCAACATTTCATTTAAAGTGTTTTATTAAAACTATTTTACATATAAGAAGACATTATTTAGTATGTTAATGTTTCAATTATTATTTATTGATTATTTACATGGGTTTATTTTTCTTATGATGAAATGTTATCTATTCGTTTTATGTAGATTATGTCATGATGGGATGAGATTTATGAAACCCATTTTATTTGATGGGTTATGATGAATGATTTATGATTGTTTTGTGGCACACATTATAATGATTTCAATATGAGATGTGTGGGACCTCTATATGCCTCCAATGAATTGGATAAAGATTTATTTCTCATGATATAGACATGGCTGGAATGGCAAGTAAAATACAGTTTAGTATTACAGGGATGGAATGGCAAGTAAACCCAGTTCAGTAATGGACTTTGTCCACTATGATGGTCTTGGAATCAATGATTTAGCTACTATAAAAATAATAACATTTTTCTAATGGGTTTCCAAAATTACATGTTTTATTACCATACTATTTTATCATGATGGATGTTCATTTATGATTTATTCCTTATGTACTGCCAAAATTTATTTCAAAACTCAAGATTTTGATGTTTAAACTTTATGTTCATGTTTTTAAGTTCAAATGCATATGGTTTGTTTTATTTTCTCCATGCTTACCCTTATTGAGCATTTGACCTCACCCTTTATATGTTCTCTTTTCCCCAGGATATAAAGAAAGTTTTCAGGTAAGAAAACAAAAGTGGAAGATATTTATGGGAGATGTTCAAGATCTTTCACCATGATTAGAAGATTATGTTCCGAGTTTCCAAAGACACTAAACTATTATGGTCCTTGGGTGTCTATTTTTGTTATGTATTAATTATTCTGCAAAATTAATGTAACGTCTATGTACATGTAGAATTGGGTCTCTACAATTGGTATCTGAGGATATATTTAGTCAACCTTTGGAAACTAGGATGTGGAAACTTTAGTGAGATCCCTATAGATATTTCTAAGGTATGTCTTGGGATTTCCCTAAGGCTAAGTATAAGTATAGGCTACAGTCCTAGAATTATTATAATGATCACGAATAATAAAAGGCACCATCCTTAAACCTCACTTAATCTTGAGTTATTACAAGATTACACATTGAGGATCTTTTTAGGTTTAGAGTTTTAGAGAATTAGATCATAAAACATGCATTACATTCCACATTTAAACAAAGTGGTTACATAAAATATAGTATTCATTTTTTCCCATCAATGGAAACATATTTAAAACAAAACATGGAATCTTTCATGACACTTCCTTTGACCCTATCATCACATCATGTACCATTCCCTTCACCTGTGAAAAACATTTCAAAAACATGGGATGAGCATAAAAATCACAGTAAGGGATATAAAAGTACGTAATGAAAACATTAGTCTATGTATGAATTCATACATTACTCATAAAACATAAGAATTTTAACATAACTCATCAAATCATGAATAAATCATATAAATCATAAGACATAAAGGTAACTTGAGGCATTCATAACATTCTTACATAGGGAGTAACCCTCATGGTTACGTTTGGAATACCCATCATAGTATATTCCCTAAATCTCTTCAGAGAAACCATAATGATTAACTCCTTCGCGTTACCCGATGCATCGGAGAGCTATATTGGGCTCACCCGCCCTTAGTTTATCACGGAACCACTCATCTTTATGACAATTCTCAATAACCATAACATAATCGTATCACATAAAACATGAATAAAGGAAACATAACATTTCCACATTTCAATCACAAGATATCAATAAAACACATTTATATAATAAAAACATTATGAAAACCATTTTCAATACCAAAATAAAAGAAAAGTAATACATGGTATTTATTTTTCATTTAAAAAAAAGTTATGGCTTGTAGAGGAAACCAAAACTCAAATAATGGTCACGGCGGTGGAGAAGTCATTGTCGCCACATACGTATGAAAAAAAACATTCCCTTTTATCATCTAGTAAATTATTCATATAAAAAAGATTCTTTTTTAATAAACGTAAAAGCCAAAGGGGTTTATACACCGTATAAAACAAAGTTGTGTACAAAACATAATATGCCTCAATGAAAGGAGATTGAGACGATGTCCCATACCTCGGGTCCAACTTGACTCGATCATTATTTAAACTCCTGAATAATAAACTTGAGTTAATTTCTACTTGATTAAGACCCTTTTTCAAGTTAATTCTTCCTTTTATATCACTTTTTACCATGTTATGAACACTATGTAATTATTTAAGTTAATAATGGTCGTTTTGTCGATCATTGTTACTTGAGTCAAAAATAAACTCTTTATAATTACATGTTTGTTCATGGGGTAAAATATCCATTATACCCAGAATTATATTCATGATTTATATATCATATATATAATATATATCCATAATATACATGCATTTATAATATTTCATAACATTTAGAGGTATGAAATGAAAAATACAGAAGATTAAGGAAAACATAAACATATTATATATCATATATAAATATAGTGACATATTAATGGCCACCTTTGAATGTGTTAAAAGAATATTGAACAATCATCATTTCGTAAGGCAGAAATTCACCATCCACAGAAACAGTATGTTCTTTAACCATTAGATGTAGGTGTGTGTAATTTTAGCTCAAATACTTCTTATAAAAACATCCTAGTATATTGAAGATACTAGAGTTGGTATAAAATAAATGAATAAAAAGAGTTTAGGGGGTTGGAGAAGCAAAATAAAACAAAAGAACACAAGTGAAGACATTACCTTAAAATCGGGTAACTCCCATTGGTTTAAACCAAAAGGGTTTCTTGAAGAGTATCCTGACTAAGGAAAGGATTCTAGGATAAGTAGAGGGATGTGTAGAGACAAAATTATCAGAGCTTGGACGAGCAAAAGTCTTGAGAGGTGTGGGAAAGGAGGTCGAGGTGGGGGCCTTCTATAAGAGGAGATGAGGGGCACTCTTGGAAAGGTATAAAATGTTACTTTATTTTCAAATGTGTTTCAGATTTTAAAGGTCCCACATTGATGTATTTCAAGGATAAGGTGATAATATTTATAAATACACCCATCCAATAGGTTTTTGACATGTGTAGGTCTTATATTTTACATTGTATATTCATTTTATTTAAATCGTTAAATAATGAGGTAATCGCTGCATCATCAAGATGTCATAAATAATTTAATTTATATCGTGTCTAAAAATTATAAAAAAATACTATGATGTAGGGAGTTTTTTTATATTTCCAATGATTATTTATAATAAAAAATCTGACTTCTATAACCCCATGTAAAAATTGTTTTAGTAAAATAATACAAGTTTGTGTCATTTTTACTTTCACTTTAAATAAAAGGCATTAATTTCATTATCTTACCCAAGTGGCTCCATAGGGTCCCAAAAATCGACCCATGGTTTTTCTTGGTTGTCCATGACTCATCCAATAAGGTTAGAACAGGTTTCAAGATATTTTCATTTTATTATAATATCATTTTTACCTTAAATCACACTAATTACCTTTAATCTCGATTAATAAAACATAAAAGTTACTTTTTATCAAAAATTATTTTCATCCCATTAAACCACATTTTACTTAATAATGAAAATCATTTATATCAGTTTTTTTAAATTCAAATCATATAAGTGGTAAAGTTCTATTTAAACGAAAAATTAGTTTTTGTAACTACGACTTTGTTGTTTTACTATTCATAAAAAATTATGGGTTTTCAGATAAATACCAAAAATTTACCCTAAGCTATATTTGATATTGCAATTTCAAAAATGATGTCTATTTTACCAAATTCATAACATTGAATTTCCATTAATTAATTTTATAATTAAATCCCGCTGTCAAAATCAAATAGCGTGTTTTAAAGAAACAATATCTACCAAAAGATTGACACTCGTTTATGTCCAATCTCAATGTGATATTAATTACAATGAACACCATTTTATTAAATGGTAAAAATATATTCTAATTTGACTTTAAACCCAATTAAAAATATAATATAAATATATAAATAAATTAGATTAAAAAGAGGTTTTGAATTAAAATACAACACTTATCACTATTCATAAAAAATGAACATTATCATAAAAATACCAGAAATTTATCCAAAGTAAATTTCAATGTCCCAATCATAAATAATAAGTTAATTTTGACAAATATAGCTTATAAAATTGTCAAAAGATAGATTTAATAATGGTTCTCCATCAAAAGGTGGTAAACCAATCTTTTAAAAATATTAGAGTATTTCATGCTTAAGATTGGATTTATTCTCATTATAAGCCTCTAAAACACTATCTAATTCATAAATAGACATAGATAAGAATATATATTATTCATTACATACATGGGATGTTACATCTTTCCCCCTTTAGAAAATCGCATCCCTACAATTTATTTACTTAACGAATAAGTGGGGGTATTTATCTCTCATTTCATTTTTAGATTCCCATGTTGCCTCTTCACTAATGTGGTTCTTCCACAAAACCAGTACTTGATGAATCACCTTATTCTGTAGCACTTGCTCCATATGATCAAGAATCTGAACTAGTTGTTTCTCATAAGATAGATTCTCTTCCAACTGAACTACCTCTAGACTCAAAACATGATATGGATCTGGAATGTACTTCCATAACATTGAAACATGAAAAACATTGTGTACCTGAGATAAACTCGGAGGTAAATACACTTGGTATGAAACTGATCCAACTCTCTCAAGAATTTCATATGGTCCAATAAACCTTGGAGTCAACTTTTCTTTCTTACCAAATCACATCACATTTTTCCATGGTGATACTTTGAGAAAAACATGGTCACCTACCTCAAAAGAGAGATCCTTCCTCCTGTTGTCTGCATAACTCTTCTGCCTGCTCTGATCCATTCTCATGTGTCTCTGTATCATCTGAACTTTTTCTGAAAACTCTTATTCCAATTCCGGTCCCATCAACTTCCTTTCACCCACTTCATCCCAGAAAGTTGGAGTTCGACACCGCTTCCCATATAATTCTTCAAATGGTTCCATCTCTATACTAGAATGAAAACTGTTATTATAAGAAACTCAACCAAAGAAAGATGTTGGTCCCAACTTCCCTGATAATCCATCTAACAAGCACGTAGCATATCCTCCAAAGTCTGAATTGTTCGTTCTGACTGTCCATATAATTGAGGATGAAAATCTGTACTAAAATTTAATTCAGTACCCAACAACTTCTGAAGGGATTTCCAAAAGTTAGAATTAAACCTAGGATCACGATCAGATACAATGGATAGGGTAACTCTATGCAACCATACTATCTCTTCATGATAAAATCGAGAAAGTTTATCTAGAGAGAAAGTATCTTGAATAGGAAGGAAATGATCATATTTTGTCAAGCGATTAACAATAACCCAGATTGCATTATTACCTCGAGGTTTCTTCTAAAATCCCACAACAAAGTCCATGGATATATTTTCCCATTTCCACTCTGGAACTGGTAAAGGCTGAAGCATCCCTTTCGGTAACTACCACTCTACTTTAACTTGTTTACAAGTCAAACACTTCACTATAAAATCAGCAATATCTCTTTTCATTCAGCCCCGCCAGAAATACTCCCTAAGATCTCTATACATCTTAGTACTGCCTGGATGAACTGAAAACGGAGAACTATGAGCTTCACATAACAACTCTCTCTTCAACTGTGAATCATAGGGCACACACAATCTCTTCCCAAATCTCAAAAACAAATCATTATCAATGTTGAATTCAGGCAACTTACCCTTCTGAACCAGCTCTACCTTTTTCTCCAACTCACTGTCTTGCTTCTATGCTTGCTTAATTCTGTCTGATAGAGAAGATTTCACTAATAACTGAAATAAAATAGAAGGATATCCATCACCAACAACTTCTATGCCAAAGTTCATCAAATATTTAACCAAAAGATCACGTTCCAAACACAACATTGTTAATGAAGCATTACTTTTTCGACTCAAAGCATCAGCCACTTTATTTGCTTTTCCCAGATGGTAATGAATTGTACAATCATAATCCTTGATTAATTCTAGCCATCTCCTCTGTCTCATGTTCAATTCTTTCTGAGTGAATATATACTTTAAACATTTGTGATCGGTATATATTTCACAATTTACTCCATACAAATGATGCCTCCAAATTTTTAAAGTAAAAACAACCGCAGCAAATTCCAAATCATGTGTAGGGTAATTTACCTAATGATTTTTCAACTGATGTGAAGTATAAGAAATTACCTAATCATTCTGCATTAGGACGCAACCACGTCCTTTCAATGAAGCATCACTGTAGATAAAAACTCATCATTCTTGGAAGGTAGTTCCAAAACTGGAGCATTCACCAATCTTCTTTTCAGTTTCTGAAAACAATCATCGCATTATTTTGTCCAGATAAACTTAACACCCTTCTGAGTTAGCTTAGTCATTGGACTAGATAACCGGGAAAAATTTCTAACAAACCTTCAGTAATAGCCTGACCAACCAAGGAAGCTACGAATCTCAGTTACATTTGTGGGTCTTGGCCATTCTTCAACAACCTTTGATTTTTCAGGATCAATAGTTTTCCCATCTTTAGAAACAATGTGACCAAGGAAAGAAATTTGTTGCAACCAGAACTCACACTTTCTTAATTTCCCATACAATTTATTTTCTTTTAAGGTTTGCAAAATAACCCTTAAATGTTTTTCATGCTCCACTTTACTTTTAGAAAACACCAAAATATCATCAATGAAATCCACCACAAACTTATCCAAGAACTCATGGAAAATTATATCCATTTAGTCCATGAATACACTAGGTGCATTGGTTAGCCCAAAATGCATTAATACAAATTCACAATGGCCATATCTTGTATGAAAAACGGTCTTCGGAACATCTGCTTCCTTTACCTTCAACTGATGGTACCCCGATCTCAGGTCAATCTTTGAAAAAAACTGAGCTCCCTGGAGCTGATCAAACAAATCATCAATATGAGGAAAAGGATATTTGTTCTTAACAGTGATGTTATTCAAGACTCTATAATCAATGCAATGTCTCATAGAACCATATTTATTTTTAACAAATAAAACAAGGGAACCCCATGGTGATGTGCTAGGTCGAATGAAACCTTTATCTAATAAATCCTTTAATTTCTCCTTCAACTCTAAAAGTTCAGTTTGATCCATTCGATAAGGGGGTTTTGAAATTGGCTTATCATGAGGAACTAAGTCAACGGTAAATTCAACTTCCCGATCTGGTATTATTCCAAGAAAATAATCAGGAGAAACATCAGGATACTCATTTTCCACTAGCACATCATTAATCTGAACAGTTCCCTTGTTTTCAATGATATGGGCAAGGTAACATTCATTTCCATCTTTTACAAGTTTCTTGGCCTCTTGATATGTTATCAAAAGTAAGGGTTCATTCTTGTACACAAACTGAAAGTTTTTCTGAAAAGAAACTTCTTTAGCTCTACAGTCAATCTTAGCATGGTCAATAGAGAGGCAATCCATACCCAGGGTAACTTCAAAATCTACTAGAGGTAAAACAATAAGATTTACAATTAGGTTCTTTCCACAGATAAGGATAGAAAGATTCTTATAAATTCCTTTTTCCTCAACATTTCCCCCAGGTGTTTTTACTACATGTTCAGGAGTCATTTCTTGAGATGGTATTCCCATTTTACTAGAAACTTTTTCAGAGATGAAGGAATGTGTAGACCCTGAATCAAACAACTCACTGGCATAATCTGAAAAAACAAAGTACCTGATACCACTTCATTTTATGGCCCAAAAGCTGCTAATTTAGTTGAAAAAGATTTCACCACCCATTTCTGCTTGTATTCTAACTACATCAAATCACTCAATCTCTTTGTCGGACACTCGTTTTCATAGTGACCCATCTCATTACACTTAAAACATTTCACTAACTGTAAATCAAATTTGGTCTTACCATCACCCTGATCTATTTTAGTGCAATCACAAGCCTTATGTCCCATCTTACTGCATCGATAGAACTTCCCAGAATTCATAAGACATTCCCCAGTATGCCTTTTATTGCATTTATCACAAACTGGAAACTTATTTTTCTTACTGTCAGACCTTTTTGAATAATTGTTTCCTTTCTCCTACCACCTTGGTCTCTTCTTCTGTTGGTTTTTATAGAACACTTGATCATTGGAAAACTCTATTTCCACCTTTTCAGTACATCGAACAATCTTTTCGTAACTTTTGAACTCACGAGAAGCTAATTCCCTTCAATATTTTGGCTTTAATCCTGAGTAAAAACGATTGGTTTTAATATCCGGGTCTCAGATAAACTTTGGAGCATACCTTGCCAATCGAGTGAACCATTCTTCATAAGAAGCCACTGAGTCTTCCTCTTGCCTCTATTCCAAGAATTGTTTTTCCATACTAAGTTGAACAGCCGTAGGAAAATATTTCTCAAGAAACATACCTTTGAATTCATCCCAATCGAGAGCATAAATTTCATTAGCGTCCCTGATATTTTTAACCATTGACCACCACTGATCTGCTTCACCCTCCAAACAGTAAATAGAAAGACTAACCTTTTTATTGTCCAAACAAACCATGACATCAAAAATCTTCTCCGTTAATCCTCCCTTAAACTAGCACAACGTCAAATGATCCTCTGAATGACGGGAGATTTTTCCTCATGAAATGTTCCACCACTAATATGTTCCTCTGTGGTTGATCTGGTTGATCTCGTGCATGGATACCACCACCGTTTATCGCTTGAGTCAATTGTGCCATTACTTCAACAAATTGTTTAGTTCCAATTCCGACCATCTTAGGATGCTGATTCGGAAGGTCATTTCCTTCTGTATGCCTTCCTAGAACTGCTTCCCTATTTCCTCTGCGGAAAACCATTATGAACAAACATTTCTTAGATTAAGAAACATGGTAATCTTCAAATGCTATATCATTTCAGTTTTACAAATAAAAAAATATTTTTGGATAAGAATTTAATAGAATTATAACTCCTAAAGTTATCTAACCCGAACTATGATACCAACTATAAGGCCCCAGCCTTAAAGCTTACTTAATCTTGAGTTATTACAAGATTA
This sequence comes from Viscum album, assembly GCA_963277665.1. Taxonomy (NCBI): domain Eukaryota; kingdom Viridiplantae; phylum Streptophyta; class Magnoliopsida; order Santalales; family Viscaceae; genus Viscum; species Viscum album. The sequence continues at coordinate 1,186,240,793 of OY728130.1, read as the reverse complement.
CACATTAAGGATCTTTTCAGGTTTAGAGATTTAGAGAATTAGATCATAAAACATGCAATACATTCAACATTTAAAAAAGTGGTTACATAAAAGACAGTATTCATTTTTTTCACATCAATAGAGAAATATTTAAAAAAAACATAGATTCTTTCATGACACTTACTTGAACCTATCATCACATCATTTACCATTCCCTTGACCTGTGAAAAACATTTCAGAAACATTGGATGCGCATAAAAAAGCTCAGTAAGGTATATAAAAATACTAAATGAAAACATTAGTCCATGTATGAAATAATACTTTACTCAAAAAACATAAGAATTTTAACATACCTCATAAAATCACGAAAAATCATAGAAATCATAAGACATAAAGGTAACTTGAGGCATTCATAACATTATTACCTAGGGAGTAACCCTCATGTTATGTTTGGAATACCCATCCCAGTATATTCCATAAATCACTTTGGAGAAACCTTAATGTTTCAATCCTTCAAGTTACCCAATGCATTGTAGAGCTATATCAGGCTCACCCGCCGTAGTTTATCATGGAACAACCCATCTTCATAACAATGCGTAAGAACGATAACATAATCGTATCACGTAAGACATGCATAAAGGAAACATATCATTTCCACATTTCAATCCAAAGATATCAAAACAACACATTGGTATAATAAAAAAATTATGAAAACCATTTTCAATACCAAAATAAAAGAAAAGTAATACATGGTATTTATTTTTCATTTAAAAAAAATATTATGGCTTGTAGAGGAAGCCGAAACTCAAATAATGGTCACGACGGTAGAGAAGTCATTGTCGCTGCATACGTACGACAAAAAACATTCCCTTTTATCATTTTGTAAACTCTTCGTATAAAAAAGATTCCTTTTGAATAAAAATAAAAATCAAAGGGGTTTATACACCATATAAAGGAACGTTGTGTATAAAACATAATATACCTCAATGAAAGAAGATTGAGACGAAGTCCCATACCTCAGGTCCGACTTGACTCGATCGTTCTTTAACCTCCTGAATAATAAACTTTAGTTAATTTCTACTTTCTTAAGAACCTTTTTCAAGTTCATTATTCCTTTTATATCACTTATTACCATGTTATTAACACTATGTAATAAGTTAAGTTAATAATGGTCGTTTTTTCGATCATTGCTACTTGAGTCAAAAATAAACTCTTTATAATTACATGTTTGTTCATGGGGTAAAATATCCATTATATCCAGAATTATATTCATTATGTAGATATAATATATATCATATATATATCGATTATATACATGAATTTATAATATTAAATAACATTTAGTGGTACAAAATGAAATGCACCGTTCAGGGAGACGGTAAGCCGTACGTACGCATGAACGCTACTTTCATTACTATTTCATATTTAATGGAATTAAAACATAATGATACATAATAGTATTATAACTCAAGTATGGTATCAAATATAATATCATTAAATCTATCCTTTATATGTATCACATATGGTATTAACGAATCAAATCACTTTGAGGGGGCGATAGTCCGCACTTCTTAAAATGAAGATATTGCGTTTACCCATAATGGAAACCATAATGTTATTCCATAAATGAACAATGAATAAGCTTAAGGAAAACATAAACATATTATATATCATATATAAATATAGTTACATCTTAATGGACACCTTTGAATGTGTTAAAATAATATTCAACAATCAACGTTTCGTGAGACAGAAATTCGCCATCCACAGAAACAGTATGTTCTTTAACTATTAGATGTAGGTGTGTGTTAGTGTAGCTCAAATACATCTTATAAAAAAATACTAGTATATTGAATATACTATAGTTGTTTCATAAGAAATGAATGAAAAGAGTTTAGGAGGATGGAGAAGCAAAATAAACCAAAAGAACACAAATGAAGACATTACCTTAAAATCAGGTAACTCGCTTTGGTTTGAACCAAAAGGGTTTCTTGAAGAGATTCCTGCCAAAGGTAAGGCTTCTAGGAAGAGGATAGGGATATGGAGAAACAAAATGAACAGAGATTTTTCAAGCCAAATCCTTGAGAGGTGTCGGTAAAGAGGTAGAGGTGGGGGCCTTTTATAAGAGGAGAGGAGGGGAACTCTTGGAAAGGTATAAAATGTTACTTTATTTTCAAATGTGTTTCGGATTTTAAAGGTCCCACATTGATTTATTTCGAGGATAAGGTGATAAGAGTTATAAATCCACCCATCAAATAAGTTTTGTTTACAAGTTTAGGTCTTAGATTTTACATTATCGTTTCATTTTATTTAAATCGTTAAATAATGAGGTAATCACTACATCATCCTGATGTCATAAATAATTTAATTTATTTAATGTCTAAAACTTATAAAAAAATACTATGATGTAGGAAATAGTTTTATATTTCCAATGAATATTTATAGTAAAAAATATGACTTGTATATCCCCATTTAGAAATTGTTTTAGTAAAACAATACATGTTTGTGTAATTTTTACATTTACTTTAAATAAATGGAATTAATGTCATTATCTTACCCAAGTGGCTCCATAGGGTCCCAAAAATAGACCCATGGGTTGTATTGGTCGTCCATGACTCATAAAATAGGGTTAGGATAGGTGTCAAGATATTTTAATTTTATTATAATATCACTTTTACCTTAAATCACACTAATTACCTTTAATCGCGATTAATAAAAATTAAAAGTTACTTTTCATCAAAAATTATTCTCATCACATTGAACCAAACATTACTTAATAATGAAAATAATTTATATTTTATTTTTTAAATTCAAATTACAGAAGTGGTAAAGTTCCATTTAAACGAAAAGTCAGTTTTTGTAACTACCACTTTCCGGTTTCACTATTCATCAAAAATTAAGGTTTTTCATAAAAATACCAAAAAATCACCCTAAGCTATATTTGATATCCCGATTTCAAAAATGATGTCTATTTTACCAAATTCATAACATAAAAGTTCCATTAATTAATTTTATAATTAAATCCCACTATCAAAGTCAAATAGCGTGTTTTTAAGAAACAATATCTATCAAAAGATTGACACTCGTTTATGTCCAATCTCAAAGTGATATTAATTCCAATGACCACCATTGGATTAAATGGTAAAAATATATTCTAATTTCACTTTAAATCCAATTAAAAAGATAATCTAACTATATAAATAAATTAGATTAAAAATAGGTTTTGAATTAAAATACAACACTTTTCACTATTCATTAAAAAAATGAACATTATCAGAAAAATACCAGAAATTTATCCAATCTAAATTTCAATGTCCCAATCATAAAGAATAAGTTAATTTTGACAAATATGGCTTATAAAATTGTCAAAAGTTTGATTTAAAAATGGTTCACCATCAAAATGCGGTAAAACAATCTTTTAAAAATATTAGAGTATTCCATGCTTAAGATTGGATTTATTCTCATCTTAAGCCTCTAAAACACTATCTATTTCATAAATAGACATAAATAAGAATATATATTATTCATTACTTACTTTGGATGTTACAAATAACCTAGGATTAAACCTAATATGTTAGAGATTGAAATTACTCCCCTTGGTTATGTCGTTTTCCTAGTATGATTTTCGCCTCTCACACTATTCTTTTTGGGTTTTAGATAATGGCTAGAACCCGAAGGAACCGTGTTAATGATCAATGAACTGGGTAATGCAATGATTGTCCTCCTAAACAACGAAATTTTATGGTAAATGGAGTGATAAATCTTATCACTATACTTACACAAGATATGAATCATTCTAGAATTCCAAATAAGCAGGGAAGGGAACAATATTCTATTGAGGCCTTCTGGAGGCAATGCCCACCTTCTTTCAATGGGTATTCTGATCCAATTATTTCTGAAAAGTGGATCAATACCATTGAAAAGATATTTTCCATACATCTCTATTCATGACATGAAAAAATAATTTTGGTAGTTTACCATTTAGAAGGTGAAGCAGACCAATAGTGGACTCTAATTAAGAATACAAGGCCCCAAGATGAAATTTAGACTATGGATTGGGATGAGTTCAAGAGATTATTTTTAAATAAGTACTTCCCTCTTATTATTCGAACATAGATGGAGAATGAGTTTCTTGAACTGAAGAAAAATGATGATGAATCTATTAGTACCTATGAAGAAAATTTTACTAGGCTTGTAAGGCACGCTTCTGGGATTATTATCCAACTAGAGAGTAATGTTCATCGATTCTTCAGTGGCTTAAAACCAAGTCATCGAATGGAATTAGCTATAAGAGACATTAGTAGCTATGAAGAAATTTTTCATTGTGATATCAAGGTAGAACTAGAATTTGGTGTTACATATCCATCGCATGGTTTTGACAAGAAATGAAAGATGGAGTTCAAGGAAAAATCACAAAACTTGGGTGAAAAGAAGACGAAAGTTACGTTATGCTAAAAGTGTGGAAAGAAGCTTGGTGGAGACTATCTTGAAGGGAATATAAAATGTTTTAAGTGTTTAAAAGAAGGTTATCGAGAAGCTAAGTGTCGATGTAATGGGAAAAATGTATCTAATGATGAGAATATAGAAAAGACTATAGAGAACGCACCACCAACAATTTAATGCTACAAATGCAAGGAAATGGGGAATTATGCTAACCAATTCCCTAATATGATGGTTAATGACGATCAACACCTACAACCTCTTATGGAAAAGGAAATAGGTAAGTCACATGCGATCACTATTGGTGATTTTGAATATGAGAAAAAAGTGGTGGAATTAATAAGTGTTTATGTAACAAGATTCCATAATATAGTTATGGAATCTCATTTATAGTATCGTGGATTATTAGAATATCTATGTACTGGTTCATTGTGGTTCTCAATAATTATATGGTACTGGTAACCATGAAAAGTTATTGAAATATTTTTCGAAAGAATGTGATATGCGCATAATGAAGGGATAAAGAGAAAATAATATGTTTGATAGTATTAATGAGCTCATGAATAATATAAGGACAAAGTGACATCATGGTTTGAGTATATAAAAATTTTGGGATTTTGGTATGTGGAAATAATTAACTTTTGATAGCATTCATGTTTTCACTATGGTTCTATGGTAATTCATGTTTCAAGAGAATATATGATTAAGGTATTCACATATTTGGAATATGACCAACAAGATATATCTTATGATACATGGGGTATAAATGATGGTATTCACATGCTTTGTAGATGACCTTTCTGGTAATTGTTATCTTTTTTACTATGATATTCGACAGAAGTATTTTTGATAAGCATAAAGATTGGAATGGATTATGTTAGACATTAGAAAGGATGCAGGAATCAAACCCACAACCGAAGTGTGACAGGCCTTTATCGCCTACCACTAGCCTATAGGATGTCCCTACTTAGTATAAATTAGTTTTATTTTACTAAGAAGTATGATAGTTGAAGTATAAGTCCATTTTGGGAATAATATATATTTAATCTCACCATAGATGGACTTATGTATATTTAATAACTTTTGTTAAATTTTTGTTTCAGACAGATGGAATAACCTATCAATCTATAGCATTATCTGCTAAAATTTCAAGAAGGAAAAATTAAACTTCATTTTTTTAAAATAAGAGATGAAGTGGAAATTGATCATGGAATGACCAATGATGATATTACACTAAAGTCAAGTAAGTAGTTATCCTTATACAAAAAATCACAAAATTTAGGGAAATGTTCTTGAAAACCAAAAACGTTGTCCTAGTACCAACATATTAGATGAATTAGATGGCACCTTAGATCATCACAAATTTATGACTTTGTGATTGTTAGATTTTTCATAGCCATGTTCTCTACCACTCTCCATCAGAACTTGATGGTTATATTTCTCTTCAATATCCATATTTTCACCTATGTTCTCCTATGTGGAAACCTAATGATGAGTTAATTTGGGTAACTAATACGTTTCAGAATTTAGTTTTTAAAATTAAGTTTTAATATCCCTTTTTATGATTTGGGTTTCTATGAAAGATACATTCATGTAGTAAACCATTTATAACCCTAACAAATTTCAAGGGTGAATTTCATTTTATGGGGGGTAGAATTTAACACCATGATATTTTATGAGAAATAAATTTTTAATTTCTTTGATGTCTTATCTTATATTCACACCAAATGAACCTTTCACTACAAACAACATTGGCTTGGCTTGCGTTACACGCAAGAGCAACCTTCCTCAATAGCTTGCATTGTAAGGAATACCGAGTTTCACTAACAATTATATATTGTTCTAATATTAATATAAACTAGAAATTATGAATAGTATTAACCAAATTTTTAATTTTATAACATTATCATTCATCTTACTCAGTATCTAGAACATGGTATGAGAACAAAATAAATTTTTTGTTTAAAATAAGTATTTTTCAAAAAATGAAATTTTTCCACCTTTTGATGGAGCAACCAAATTAAATCTAGTTTATGAAACTTTTATTAGTTCAATTTGAATAAAATAAACTTATTCATTAAAATAATTATATTAAAATTTTCTTTGGATAATTTTTAATATTTTTCTTGTTAACTTTCATATTTGATGAATTGTAAAAATAGGCTAAATGTTTTCCTTCAAAACAAATTTTTTCATCAAGATAATTTATATGTTTAAATGATAAAATTTAATTTTTTTAATGTATAAATATAATATATTTTTACCATTTAATATAATCTAAGTCATTACCATTAATTTTAAATTGAATTAATAGGTAAAAGAATTTTAATCTTTGACAATGTTTTAACTTTTAAAACCCGTTTTCTTCACCATGAGATTAATTTTAAATTAATTACCGAAACTTCTTTATTTTTAATTTTGAGAAATGGATCCCATATTTGGATTTAGTGGTTTCAAATTATGTTAATAGGTTACTTTTTATTTTTTTGATATTATGAATAGTAACTACGGTAATTTTTATTTACTACACTTAAAGGTAAATAATGTAATTAAGGGTAAAAATAAAATTATAAAATTACCCTGTGACCTAAAAAATTATATTCGATGAATAAAAATCTAACCATATAACATAAGTGTTGTAATAGATTCATTTCTTGGACTTTTAACCATGAAAATGATATAATTATAATTAAAACCAAAGAAAGTGACAACATGTCACTCTCTTATATCTTATAAGTGTAATAATATTAATTTAGTGATAAAAATCATAAAAATTCTAATAAAAATATTCTCTAGAAATATAATAAAATTATCTAAATCATGATAATTTATTTATAATTTTTAAGGATTAAATAATTATCATTAATGATGACACAATAGTGAGGTAGAAATTATTTTATTAATTGAAATATCAAATAAATTGTTATAAAAATATTAAAATAAATTTTATATCAACTGATTAATGTTCTCTACAAATTTTCTAGATTAATATGAAATGTTAGGAATCTATTAAAAATTTTGGTTCTAATATATCTTCTTTGTTGATTTTATTTAAATTCGAATAAATAAATAGTTCCAAAATTGACACTATTGTTATTTTATAAAAATAACATATTATAAATTTGTTTAAAAATCACAAATCTATTTAAAAATTATATATTGAAATCTATATGGTCTAAAATTTCATAATTTATCCAATTATGCACAATTCAAAACACAAAATTAATTATTTATAACAATTTAAAATTTAGAATATTATTACCACAAATAAAATTAAATAGATTAAATAAGGATAAATCAAGTTGACAAGGTTTAAAATAATTTCCCAACATGTATAAATTTAATCGGTTGATGAGATTACCACCCTATCACATATAATATTTGAATTTAAGTCATTATTTGTGATTTTATTTGGATTTTGAGTTTATTATAAATAAATATTTTAGAGGTTTCCAAAAGTTCCCCTCTCCTCTCTTATAAAAAGGCCCCTCATATCTCTCCTCTTCACAACATTTTGATCCTTCAAGATTGGAAAAACTTGGTTCATTTCTCTTATCCACTTCCCTAGAAACATATTAGTGGTCTTTTTCTTCTTAAATGACCAACATTAGTGCCATAAGAGGATGTTTAAAGGAAGTGTGTCAAAGAATAGGTAATATCTTCTACCAATTCTTTCAAATTTAATTCTTCTTCAACATCATCTTCTTAAATTTTTTCATTATAAAGTAATAACATAAGTATCACTCATATACTGATATGTTATTATAAATATTAAACGACCCTATTTCACCTTCTATCCATCCTACGGAAAATGAAATCACTGCGCGTGTGTACATATGGAATACTGTCTCCACACTGTAGTGTAATCTATTTTCTACTACCACCTTACTTGGTTGGGTATAATGGTGTAAAGAATAACTATATATTATTATTATAACATGATTCTAATTATGAGATATAATACCATACAATCTAATTCCATTCAATAATTATGAGAACAATATCATCGCTCGTGCGTACGTACAGATTACCGTCTCCATGATGCGATAAGATTCATTCTCCATGATTAACCATTCAAGAATAATTGTAATGTATATATAATAAATAATCATGAATGATATGAAATAATAAAGATATTGTATTTATGTACATATATTTTTCATTTACTTAATTCTATTCAATTAAATAAGGAAACGAAAACAGCGTTCATGCGTACATACGACCTACCGTCTCCATGAACGATATATTTCATTCCATTTATCGATCTATCATATTTTTTTATATTTGGAATACATATTATATATAAATCAATTTTTACATTCTGGAATTACGTAAATCAGGATATAAGTAATAATATCAATAACAATAAGTCCAAACACAGACAATAAATTAAATGATTTTACCCAAAATGCTGCTTTAACATGGAATTAACAAAAGAATGGGTAATATAAAGTCATAAATGAATTATATATGATATCATAAATATTATTATAGTTCTGTTAAAAGTTAATAATCTATTTAAACCCACTATATAGGATTTTCAGACATGTACGGAAGAAATTGGAGCTAAGGTAAAGGATAATTATTCCAATCTCACTCTTATCTGGGATTGTTTATTCATGAGTTTATACTGGGGTTATGTTTATCATCCATATCCATGTTTTCTCAAAAACGTTTTCATAAAATGTTTACTACTATTCCATGTATTTTTAAATTAATTTTGAGATTTTTTTTGACTTTTACCACATGGTATAGAATGAATATTATTTTTGTTTACCATAAGAGGTACTTTTTGACCTTTTTGACAAAAGTATAAGAAGAATGTTTTTTTAACTTATACAGCATGATTGGATTTTTATGATTTCATAACACCTTGTTTCCATAAATCTTCCTCTACAATATTTCATGGTTATTTTCAAAAAAATTATTTTATTTTAAAATTGAATGAAATTTTGTGAAAAGAAAATGATTTTAAAGAAGATATGATATTTTCCTCAAGAATTCATTTTAAGTGTTTTATTAAAACTATTTTCCATCTAAGATGAAATTATTTAGTATGTGTATGTTTCAAGTATAATGTCTCTATTATTTAAATGGTTTTATTTTTCTTATGATGGAATGTTATCCATTTGTTTTATATGGATTGTGTCATGATGGGATGATGATTATAATACCCATTTTATTCTTTTGGCTATAATGAATGATTTATGATTTTTTTGTGGCACACATAAGAATTATTTCAATATTATATGGGTGGGACCTATATCTCCCTACAATGAATTGGGTAAATAATTATATCTCATGATATAGACATGGGTAGAATGATAAGTAAAATCCAATTCAGTAATACAGGGTTGGAATGACCACTAAACTCGGTTCAGTAATGGACATTGTCCACTATGATGGTCTTGTAATCAATGCCTTGGATACTATAGAAATCATAACATGTTCTTAATTATTTTACACAATTAAATGTTTTATTTCCATGATATTTTATCATGATGGATGTTTCTTTATAATCTATTCCTTACGTACTGCCAAGATTTATTTTACAACTCAATATTTTGATGTTTAAACATGATGTTCATGTTTTTAAGTTCAAATGTATATGGTTTGTTTTATTTTCTCTACTTACCCATAATGAGAATTTGTTTCCACGCTTTATATGTTTTCTTTTCCCTAGGATATAATGAATGATTTTTGGTAAGGAAACAAAATTGGAAGATCATTATGGGAGATGTTGAAGATCTTTCACCATGATTAAAATATTATGTTCTGAGTGTCTAAAGACACTAAAATATTACTATCCTTAGGTTATTTTTATTTATTAAGTATTATGCAAAAGTAATTTAAATTCCATGTACATCAGGATTTGGGTCTCTACAGCTGGTTTGAGAAATAAGCTAATGTGGTTAAATATGTATTTACTGCTTACAAATCGTATAATTCTTCGACCATGGATGGAGGGTGTTCATATCACATGAGAATTGAGTTTCTAAATATTAAATAATTTAATAAATATAAATTGGGAACTATGAAACATGATAATTATATTTATTTAATGATCAAATGTATTGAGATAACAACCATTAGTAATAGTAAAATCATTAAATATAGTGTTTTTATATAATTAGACTAAAACATAATTTTTTTATTTTATCTGATGTTTATAATTATAAAAATGATGTTATTTTTAGAAAATCAAGATTCATAGTCAAAATAATATAATTTTGGTCTATATTTATAAGTGATTTGAGAGACCTATGAAATCAGTTTCCACTTAGAGAAGAAAATATAGTTTTTATATAAGTAAACAAGAAGAAAATGTGCTAGGGAATATAATTTTTATTCCCAATTTATAAAATAACATGAAGAAACTAATTAAATATGAACCTATTAGAAATTTTTACATACCTAAATAGGAAACCATCACAATATTTAAAATATATAACATAGTGAAAATAGTGAAAAAAACACATCATGGAGTTAAAATTGAAACTTCAAATTCTCTTGAACTAATTCAATCTGATGTATGTGGTCCTATGACCATGAATTCCGTAAATGTTCAAATACATTTCATCATTTTCATAGATAATTTCAAATGTACTAAAAGAATCATGTTCATGTCATAAAAATAAAAGCCTTTGGAAAATTTATTGTGTTTGATAAGACTTGAATAGAAAAAAAGATATTATACTTGAAAAGATTAAGATCATATAATGGGTGTTAATATACAAAAATATATTTGAATAAATATATTAAGTTACATGGGATAAATGATTGGTATAGTTCTCCATATACACCCTAGTAAAATAGAGTGTAATAAATTAAGAATTTGTTTCGAGTATTTATAGTTAGAACTATATTGGAAGAAAATCAAAGCTTAATGTAATAACATTTATAGGTCGTAAAACTATTGGAATAACTCAAAATCGATATATTTTAAGGGGAAATCATACATTTATTCCTATGATAAGTGGTTTAAAGGGAAGAAAATTCTAAATATGTTAGAGTGTTTGGATGTATTTATTTGACATAAAAATTTATAGAAGTGGAGGAATGATTGATGATAAGGATAAAAATGGCATACATCTTAGGTACACACCAAATGGAAAATATTAGAGGAGTTATAAAAATAAATATAAAAGAGTTATTGATAGCGATGATGTCATTGTTTTTTGAAATTGATTAAGGATTTGGGAAAGATATCATTTTTGATAATTAGGATAATATTGTATTATCAAAACCAATAGAATAAAATATCGAAAAAAATAACATTAAATATAGAGATATAGATGATATATTTTCTAGTGATGGAGATAATGAAGTTAATTTTAAATAGAAAAATGTGGGGCTAATAAGATATGTTTATTTTTAGAATATTATTTCTGAGAAAAATAAATATATACTAAAAAAATAAATAATTATAAAAACATTCCATACCCATTTAATATATAAGGTTGATCATAAAATAATTTATGATCCATTTTAATGTATAGTGTGGTTTTATGACATCAAGGATAATATTGAACAGATTAAAAAAATGAATCTTTGAACATGTTATCAGACACATCTAAATAAATGTTATTAAAGAAAAATGGTTTTTAAGAAATAAACATGATGATAAAGATAATGTGTATAGAAACAAAGGTATACCTATATAAAAGGGATACACATATATTAATAAGGTTTACTTTTAGGGAACATTTTATCTAGGATACATACTTGATTCTATAATATTTATTCTCACCATACTGTACAAAGAGGAATTAAAATATTTCATTGGGATGTTAAGTCAATAATCATGAATAGTGAAATTGAAGATGAAGTTTACATCACGTATCTTAAGAGATTTATTATAAAATGTAATGATTATATGGTGTTTATGTTGAATAAGGATATTCATATATTTATATCCTGATTTAGGATCTTAGTATTTCAAACATAATGAATATCTAATGTGCATGGAGTTCAAAAAATGGATAGTGGATAGAAATTTTTTTGTTAGGTAAATGGGGACGATAATTATCTTTTTTATTACATATAATGATGATGGAATGTTTCTATAAAATATGAAAAATTATGTCTGGAGTTTTTATGGAAAAGGATTGAAATTTTTGAGTTATTTATACATAATGAAATAATATTTTGATTTGGTTTGAATGTTTATTATGTTTTAATGTATATTTTTATTTCATATGAAAGTTATGATAAATAAATATTCAATAAATATTAAATTCATAGATCTATATGGTTTCCCTCACCAAATCATGTGGGAAAAAAGTGAGTCTGTATGGTGAAGGGATTGAATTAATTGAGAAACAATTTAGAATTTTTATTGGAAAATTTTTGTACTAGATAGCCAGTAGAACTGATATTGTATATGATTTTACTCTTTTTTTAATGTTAAAATCCAAACCTATGTAATCACATATATTTGTGTTAATAAAGAAATTTAAACATGTCAAAAATAAATTTGAACATGGGATAATGTTCGAGATAAAATTTTCACATAAATTGAGAGTATTTCCAAGTGCTGATTAAGAAGAAGTTATATTTAACAACAAGCCAATATATGGTGGAATATTTGTTTTTGAAGAAGTTTTGTTTTTGGGAAATATAACAATTAGATATTTCTTACACTAATTTAAATCAAATATACGTATGTGACCTCACCCTAGGAATATGTATATATTATTTATATAAAGGCATAGGTGAAATATTGGAGTTTTGATTTTGAGTACCCTATGATATTTGCATGTGAAAATCAAAGTTCCATAATTCTCTCTAACAAACCATTGTATCATTACAAGAATAAAAATATTCATATCAAGTACCATTTTTGAAATGAAAATGTGATATAAGGTATCTTGAAACTAATTTTTCTTCCTTTTTGGAATCAATTGGCTGATATTTTATCAAAACCACTCTCAAAAGATAAATTTTAGAAGCCAATGTTGTAAATGGGAACGAATACCACACATAATTTTTAATGTATTATTTTTTTATGTATCCTTTTATAATATTTATTGTTAAAACTATTATGGAGAAATTATTTATAGGGGGAATTTGATTCCATAATTGGGAGTTGTTGTTATTAGTGTGTTGATCTGTTTAAGAAATAATCTTGGAAATATATTACTACTTGTTTCTTTTGTATATTCATGATGTTTTGAATATTTGAGATGATTAATTTTATGGAAAAAATTAATGATTTAATTAATCAACCTTGTTTTATATAATGATTGAGATTATGTAGAATTAGAGATTATTATATAATGAATCCTTCTATGGAGTTCAATCATATTCTCCCTTATCTTATATTTACAATGGTTTTATTTTCAATATGTATGAGAGAAGTTTGATGTATTGATAGAAAATATAATGGGGGCACTATGAACTCTCTTATTGATAGTGTTAAATTTGTTATAAATAAATTATATTTGTGATGATTGATTTATGGATGTTAAAATAAACATAATTAATGTTTTTTTTGATAAAGACAAATTTTGTATAACATATTGGATTAACCAATTAGTTTTTGAGATGTTCTGAAGAGATTTGAGTTAATACGAGATCATTGGACATGAGTAGTCAGTTTGTTACTCCTATGGTTCATCCACTATCTATTTAATCATGTGTTTAATCTAGTTATGTAATTGTGTATATCTAATTATTTTTATGTGGTCAATATTTAGGGTCAAAAGAGTTTTATCTACATTAACCCCACTAATCCTTCCTTATTTGGAAAAGTAAATTATCCTATAATTATAAAATATCATAGAGTTATCCATATATAATTTGATGGATATAAATTTTATAATTTATCTATGCGTGTGGAAAATAAAAAATACTATCATAAAATTTTCTATCTTGTAGTTCCACATAAGCTAATTAAATTACGAAATGGTTGTTGAAAACTGGTGAAGTTGATTTAACTATGAATAGTAGAGTTTAATGTGAAATGGAAAATGTTTTTTACATATTTCTAGTATGTTTATAGTTATAATTAGATAATTAACATACACACATGATATTTTATGATGTGAAAATATAATTTATTATGTTATATATTATAAGATAATTTATCTTGTGAAATTTTTAGATTTTAGAATCTATAATTAAATTGAAGGAATATTAATATCCAGAATAAAAGAAGATTTTCCTTAATTAATACATAAAAGAAGAACATAATATATCAATAATCATGATAAAGCACATGATAATGATCCTTTATATTATTTAGGATATTCTCTATAAGTGTGTGTTAGATGATGTCTAGCAAATGTGATGTCATACCATTTTTCATACATGGAAGTATTAAAAAATTGAAATCTATGGATTTTTTGTTATGTTTTTTGAATTATGTTTAAGACTATTTTAATTAAAAAATCACAAAAACTAGACAAGTAAATTCTTTATCCTAGTTTATAATATGAGGTGATTGAGTTAAATAGATCTATTTAGAATCCAGGAGATTTCCATAATGATTATTGATGAAATATTGATGTGATATATTATAAATATAAATAATAATAAACTAAGAACAAGAATGAGTTAAGATATATTAATAAGATAAATAATATGATTCTATATTGAAAAAGTAAAAGAATCAATAATAAAGGATATAATAAATTTTTGTGCAACAAAGAAGAAGAGGACCATCATCCAAAGTCTTTGTGGAGGTTTGTCCAATCATCAGTGATAATTATTCTAAAGGATTTGTTTTCACTATTGGTGTGATATTATAATTGGATGGTAATTGTAGTTGTACAAGTTTATGTTCATCATCATTTTCACGATACCTTATTAATTAAAAGGGTTTTTTCATCATTCTATCAAACACTATGGATATAGTCATCCTTAAATGAGACAAATCTCACTTAAAAAATGTTTTTTTCATTTATGTTCTCATTAGTTAGAATCATAAAATCAAAGTTCCAAATAATAATGAGAGTGTTAAGGGTATTTAAATAACTATAAAAACTAATTCACCCCCACCTCATTGCATGTCACCCCTCAATTTATCCAACATCAAACCCTCCAAATTGGAGTCTTTCCTTATAAACAAGACCAAATAAGATCTTTAACTTGGGAGCTGAATCAACTATAGAATTGGGAACCTGTGTGTTGGGATACCTCATAGACTACTGGTTTTGGGCTTACTTTCTTGAGTGACTACCACTTATGAACTAGACCACATTGATCAACAACCATATAATCCATTTTTCTAGGGAATTTGAAAACCTAAGCATCTGATACCTGAGCACCAAAAATACTTAAGTGCCAAAATTACATTGAGCTAACCACTTGAGTGCAGTAGTAACTAGACATCAACCACCTAGAAACCAATTTTATTTGGTCATATAAATTTTATCTAACTTTTCCTAGGTCTCATACATTGTATTTACTTTTCCCAAGTCTCTATAATTTGATTATACTTTCCCCTAGTCACTTAGTCATCTTTCTATTCACCTTGGAATTCTACCTGGGTGCCTATCCCTATAATATTAATCAATATAGCGGGGTCTCTACCACTAATATCCAGATTTAGATTAGTGAAAACATATTTTCATTGGCCCTCAACCTAATCAATTTAATTTTATCATTATCCACCATAAAAAATAAAGATATTAATATAAAAAGTTTAGGGTTGGGTTAAACACAATTTTTTTTGTAATACCTAAAACAAGAAACTATATCCTATTGAATTCATTTAGTGGAGATAATCCTCTAGGTTTTCCAACACACATTTTTCAAGGTACTCATCCTAGGTTTTCCAAATACTATGATTCAATATTCTCATCATTGTTTCCTAATATACATTGACACAAGATACTCATATTGGATACCACATAAGCCTCAAGTCAAAATTATCCACTTATATTCCTAATATTATATGAATCAATATACTCCAATTGGTTTTATCATATGCTTCATGTCAATATTATCCTCTTGGTCAAGTAGAATTCTTTGATAAGAGATACTCTTATTTTTTTCTTTGTATTCATCAAGATAATATTAAACACTTAGTTTTCATAAATTCATCTATCTGAGGTCCCCCAAATGGTTTTCTAAAAAATTATTTTATGCATCACCTACCAGGTTAAACAAAAAATGAAAGAACACATGTAAGGCCCACTTATGTTTTCTAATTCAAAGAAGGGTATGGGTAGCCCAATTGTTAATCCCCAATCCACACCATTTTTCACACCATTAATTTGATAAATATCCATTAAATATAATGTCAAACTACCCATATTGGTCCTATCACACAACCGTAAAATAAAAAAGTCAAATTTTGTGGGTTTAAATTCTCATACTAATAGGATATATATGACACCTCATTGAGTCTCCATACCGACATCTAAATACAATTACATTATCATATCCCTCTTGAGAAGTGGTATCTCTAAAGTATAAGTTTACTTATTATGTGATGAGTATACAAAAATAATCTACTTATTTTATGAAAAACATTATTCCATATGTTGTTGGTATAGGATGTCCCATTCATTCATATATGATTAGAATATGATTCCTTATCTGATAAGTGTTTTATGACACATCATTCCATATGTGTTGAGAATCTAATAACACCCTCATCCATTTTTAAGAGTGTAAGAATAATTATGTGACTTGAATAAGAAAATTCATCCCTCCTTTTCATATGTGGCGATCATAAGATACACTCATAGCATGTCCTAAAAAAGTAAAAACTGTCCCTTCCTTGTGTAGGAACCAAACATAACCTCTCCCATATACATGTAAGTTGACATAATGAGCTATAAAGTTTCACTAATGAACCATACCCACATAAACCATCTATATATACCATTCACCCTGTATTCCAATACACATGACATTAAATAGTTTCATAGCATTCAAGGATGTGTGTCCTTAAAAGGTTCAATTATGGTCCCTATCACATAACACTAAAAGGTATGTTGTGTCTCATTAAATGTTAGTAGACTACATGTGTTCTGATTCCCCATTTAGGTATACATATGAATCCCTTCTCATTGGCTTGATACCAACTACAATGAAGCATCTAATTTATTTTATAGGATCCCAATGACTCCCTATATGGAGAAAAACTTCATATATACTTTCTATGTAACTAAGATTATAGATTAGATAGATTCCAAGATAAAACAGTGTAAAATATAATTACCATGTGTAGGGTCCATTAAGATTTTGTCAGTCAATAGATTTCATAAGGGTGAATTTTATTATTAACAAAAATGGTCTATGAACATATATTCATATCTTAAGTATCCTAGACAGGGCATGAATACCTACTGAGGGATGATCCAACCTCGCATACTATTCACCAATGTATATCCAAATGTATTGCTGGTATATAATTGGGAATTCATTCTTTTAGAAATAAGGTCTTTACTAACTCGGAATGAATTGGTGAGGGGGACTATCTGAAACAATGTTTTTTCAAATTGAAAAAAATTATGAAGGATTTATTCAATAATGTAATGCATAACTAATTTAATAGAGTTTTAAGAAATAATCCGTTTTTTTACTAAAACATGGTGTCTTGTGGTTAATATTGTCATAATGAGTACGTTATTTTCTATTAAATTTATTTTATATTAGGTGGAAGATCAATAAGACATCAAAAATTCATTTCATAGTGGATTTCACTTTGATTCAATCTACATGAAATAAATACCTATGTTTGAATGAATACATTATAATTATGTTTTCAAGATATACTATTCTATTTATGAACTTAAATTATAACAACATGGTTATTTTGAGAATCTATGTATTTTCATAAAATCTCTTTAACTTTAAGTATTGTTATATGTTGATGAAATTCATTTAAAAGGAAATGATGCTCAAATTATAGATATCTTAAAATTTATGTTTTAGTATTTTTTTATGAAATTATAGTTACTAGAAATGATAGCCATGTTTTTTTTTTGATTGTATTAAAAAGTTTCATAACATTTTATCATTTAAGGATATCGGCTCGTGAATAACTTTCTGTTAATTAAGGTCAATACATTTCTTTACAAGGATGTTATTTTCTCACAAGAAAACTATATTATTAAACTAATTCATCAAATATATATGGATCTATCTAAACCATAATCTATATTGATAGTTTATGATGGCGATTTAATAACCATTTGATTTTTTCTCCATCTCAGTCCAAAGTTATATAATTAAACTATTTGTTCACTTAATTATATAACTATCACTTACTCAAATATATATAATTTAGAATTATTTTTATTTTATGAAACATCTAACTATTAGACACTGGTACAATAAATAAATTTATTTTATAAAATTTGATTGATACCATACATCATGGGATTTAGATAACCCATAATTATTCATTACATTTAATAATTGTGGTTGATGTATATTAGGAATCAGATCTTAATGATAGGATATCTTCATCTAGATTTATTTTCATAGAGATAATATTATTTATTATTTTTTAACTTATGAATTTCTTTGTTTCTTATTATTCTACCGAAGATGAGTATAAATGTATTAAATATTTTGTTACTGAACTCACATGGATGATAATTTTACTCTGGGATATATGTAGTTGTTAAATAACTTATCATTCCATGTTATAGAGTAAACTATCATGTTTTTATATTAATTCCCGAATATCCCATTCATTATTCTTATAGTACATATTATAAATTTATTCTTCGTTTTTTTAGGTTAGTTTATTCATTAATGTGATGTTAAAGTGTGACCTATTTTGTGTCTAAAATAAGTGGAGGATTTTCTCACCAAATGAATTCATTTCACACATTTTCCCAATGTACGTCCCAAACTCTATGTCAAGGAACCTCCTATGAGTTTCTAGAGGGTGCTGAGGGAATATTTAGTTAGGATTTAATATTTGGTTTGGGTATTTATATATTTTTGTTTTCATAGAGTAATTAGATTTTATATAAGATATATCACACTATTTGAATGATAATAGAATGACGAAATTTAATTTTGATATCTTTATCATCTTCTTTTTACCTTATTCTCTCAAGAAAAAAAGGTGGACTATATTGTTCACAAATATTATGCATTAATAAAAATTATATAAAAAAAATTTTGAATGAATTTCATGCATAAAATAGTACATAAAAGATAATAAATAATGGTAAAAACCGAAAAAAACCATAAAATAATAATCCCATATAAAATTATTGGTATACATATTTCAATTTTGTATGACCATGACCATGAATAATATATTGAGCAAGATAATTCTCAATAGAAACATCAAAGTTCACCACCACCAAATGATCATATAGATATAAAATGAATTGTATAAAAGTATATAAAATGTGAATATATGTGTAAATATAATAATAATCAGTAGGATATTCCCATGGAACCATTGTAATGATAATGTGAATAAAAAAAACAATTAAATAAATGAGTGCAATAACTTTCACATGAAAACCTAATCAATTTTAGGGAAATGATCACATTATTAGAGTTCTCTTATATCTCACCATATAAATTCTTCCCAAAACACATGATAAATACATATAATATAATAATTTACACAAAAATATATAAATAATAGGTCCTTAAATGACAAACTCATATAAAAAATCACCACAATTCATGATTTCTAATAACGTGACTCCAAACCAGATCAATGCATGAGTGGGAGGTGGATGAAATATTAATTTCCCATATAATAATCTCAAATTATCTGAATTTTGGGACATAATAATTATCATAACTCATGTATTGATCATATAAAAATTCACTGGCACCTATCATTGATAAAATAAAATCATTCACATGTAATGATTTGTTACACACATCCCTTAAAGTTGATCAACCATCAAATATTTACCCATAATCCATCTAAAACCATCATCACAATATAGGTCATCATCTATCTAGTGGTATTGATATACAATTCAACCTCAATATTTATCCATTATTTATAATGAGAGAAACATCATATAAAAATAATGTTTACACAAACATAGTATAAGTAGAATAGGTGAACCATAAAGTTGGTAAAAACCAGACAAATAAGGAATTTATTCGCCTTAAATACACAATGAATTACTTTTATGGATGAATTTAAAAATATATACACCCTTATTTTGAATAAATTTAAAATTAGGGTCATTAGTCTAAAAAAATTCTCATCTCACCACCTACCAATGGGAAATAAAAAATTGACCACCAAATTCTAAGCGTAACTTTTTAAAATATTATTTTATTATAGTTAAATTATAAAAAAAATCACTAGGTAAAATATTTACATAAATAAGATAAATATATAATAATAAATCCCATTCCTTTTGTAAAAATGTTAGATATATGTCGTGGACCATAAATACACCCTCTTTCATATTTTTGTTTTTTCATTTAAACCACCATGGTCTCAATCACATTAAGAGGAGAATGAATTTATTTGAGTATATTTTCTTATAAAATTAAACATTTTGAACAGTTAGAAAGCACACAAAAGGTAATCATTTCAAACTACACCACCACATCATCCATGTAATTAAAATAAGTGAATAAATATAGAGATTTTAATTTTTTCACATAAAAGGACTGAATATAATGATTATACAATGGAGATGTGATAATATACAATAAATTTAATAATCCACCCCAAATTGTATAGTTTTTTTTTGAAATTTTTCACTTCCATGTCCATGGTTAACTGAATCGTATTATCTCTGAACTCACTACTTCAAGTAAAGGTAATGAAATACTTGTTCATATACTTTTATATGGTACAATCAATATAAATGAAACCACCAAAATGATGTATATTTTCCCTTAAACTATATCTTTATGTGTTTATCTAGATCTCTAAATATGGGATCTACCTTCAACATTGACATTAATTGTCTCTAAAAATATATGATAATAAAAAAATTCAACTCTTTCAATTATCTTTATCCCTTATCATAGATATATTCTTTATTTTAATCCATTATATTTTCTGGATCTATCCTTGAAAAAATTATATGTTTTTATAGAATGTGTCATCTCAAGATAGATCTAAAAACCATTCCTAATTACAGAAAAATATCTTTTATTAAAGAACCATATATTTAAATATATGGAATATATATAAATAAGTAATTATGTTTAAATCTACCAAAACATAGTGTTATACTATAAACTATTACAATTTATTCATTGATACCAATTTTTCAAAGAAATAACATATAAGAAAAAAACTATCTCAAAGAACAGGGCATTGTTTAAAATTTTGAAAACCAATTAATCAAATCAAAACATTTCCATGGCCTATTGAAAGTACATTGAAATAATAATTTAATAATCTACCTTTTATAAACATTGAATTTGTGCACAATACTAATTTATTTGAAGTGTTGACCAAATGAATTCACCTTGGTTACTAATAAAAAATCATGATTTATTTTGTAAAATAGTGATTCATTTTTCCTTTATCATATTGTATAATTCTCCTAAACGTTTTTAAATAACCATGAAATTTTTTACGTAAAATGGATTGTTTTTTCATCAGTAAATTAATTACCAATCTATGAAATTTTTTCGGAATTCATCCAGCCTTTTGTATTTCCGTTTATTTTCATTTAAAACTTATTTAAAAAAAATAAAAAACACTCAATAGATTCCAACATTCTCATATACTGATCTACCTAGGATCTAACATTCCCCACCCATTTGTTTTCCTAGAAATTCATTAGTTTCTTATGTATCTAAATATATTCTTTAACATTATATTTATCATTAAAATAATAAATAGTAAATGATTATCACATTTATCACTCTATGATTAAGTGATATATGATTGAGATAGAGAAATGGAGTTTAAAATTAATTCTATGTTAAACTCTTCATGCCTCATAATTTTTAAAACCACTTTATTGAATTAAATGATTTATTTTATTTACTCCCCAAAAATTAAATTATATATAATACCAAGATATTCTCTATCCCCCTTTTTATTCCAATTGGTTACAAATACTCCCCAACATGGGAAAACATATCCCGCTGACATTTGTGTGAAAAGTTTTACATTATTATAAATCCTCAACAGTATAAAGTGTAAAGTATTTGAAATCATATAAAATAAAAAAAATAAAAAAATATAGGGATAAGGGATAATCCAAATATCATTTGGATGATGGAGGTATTTGAACAAAAATATTTAATCAATATTTATTAATATAATATATAGTTATTGATTTTTTTAAATATTTCCCTCATTTTAATTCATTTCATTTTATTTCACCTTAACAATATATTATTCCACATTTTTTTTTGATAAATTGGTTCTTAATTTAATAGTGATTATTGTATATAAGTGTTTTGGATTATTTCTATGACTATAGTGACTTTTTAATCACAAGTATTCTATATTGCAAATTTCAATTTATAAACATGCTCATCAATTAGTTTCACCATCAAAATATTTTAGGAAGATTGTATTCCATCAAAAATATTAACCACATATATGAGGCTAAGTGATATACTTGAATAATTTTTCTAATCCAATGAATGCAATAGATCATTATAAATAATTTTCCTCCACCCATAGATATCATATCTGTAATTTCTAGGTCAGCATTAATTTTCAAATACTCTACCAAACTATATACCTTTCTTTCTTTATATTGTAATCCACAATCATGAATTCCTAGAACATAACTCATGATTCATTTTAGTGCCGGAATATTCTCCTACATTAAATTTAATTGAAAAATATTCAAAAATATATATAGTGTAAACAAGTTTTATTTTTTTAAAACAAAAATATAGAAATATTACAATAATTTTTTTAAAAAATGTTGAATCAAAATTTTCTTCATCATAATACTTCCTTAGTTTGATTCCAATGTAATTTCTGGTTGAAACCGAATTAAAATATTTCACAAAACAATTTGTCAACAAACAAATTCACATCTAGATATAAAGAAAAATGTGTATTCATTTTTTGACTTATTCAAAACCCAATTTAGTATGTTAGTTCTCTAATCATATAAATTTCATTATTGAATAGTCAAAAATTTTAAAACTCTTCAATTACTTTGTTCATATTTGTGATAAATATTACATCATAAACATTGAAAATTTGTAGTAATTATGATTCATTGATTGTAAAACATGGAACCCGGCCTCTGAGCAGCAGCAGAGTTCTCCCCCTTCCCTGAGCTAGGGTTTCTCTAGTGGGTTATCTTCTTCCCTTCTCCGGCTCATCTCGGTTGTTGGGGGTCGATGATGTCCTTCATCGCGGATCTGGACTTGGTATTTCGGCTTCGTCCTCACCTCGATGCCAGCACAGGTGCACCCTCAGCTTGATTTGGTGCGTCCTGGGTGCGGTGATGGTGGTTTCATCACCGGCTGGAGTCAGATCTAGTGATTTTGTCATCCTTGGTCTGGCTTCATTTGTTGGCGATGGATTTAGATCTGCGATAGTTTCAATGACTCCTCGGTACGAAGATGGTGGTGTTTCCCTCATATGGAGCCAGTTTCCGTGTCTCGGTGATGGACTGGCTCTGCTGGTTGGCAACGGATCTGGAATTCTGTGGGGGTAGGCTTTAGTTTTTCCTCAGGGGCCTTCGGTCGGTGTTGCTGTGGAACAGGGAAGGATCTGTCATTCTTTCTTGGGAGGCATGACTCTGGATGCAGTGCGGGTTGGAGGGGGTTGGTTCATGTTCTATTCTTTGTAGGTTGAGGGGATGAATCTAGTGCAACGTTGGGATGTTTTGGGATGCCTCTCAGGAGAAGTTTCTCAGTTTTGGTTCTAGTTTTGTGAAGCCGATTATGTTGGAGCTAGTGCTATCATTTCGATGGATCATGGTGCAACTGAGGATGGATTTTTCATTCCATTTCTGGTTTCTTCATCAATCGTTGTGGATGTCTTGTCCATTTCACGTTGCAAAGAGGGTCTGGGAGAACTGTATTTGGAGTTCTCTAATGGGTTTTTGGATTTGGGCTGGTGTCGATGGTTGCACAGGTGGGTGATCGAGGAAGCTGGTCTGAGGTTTGCATATCTTTTATTTTTTTAGTGTTCTGTGGTTTGTGGTTTTTCAGCTTTCTCTTTGGTGGTTTCAACTCACGCTGTGATGGTTTGTTTGTTTTAATGATTTAATTGATTTGAGTTTTTTGATGCCATGTGTTTGGTAGTTGAAGTCTTGAAGTTGTGTGACTTTTAGTGGTGATTTCTTGAAATAGTGAATTGTTGAAGAGGTGGAGTGGTTAAGTGGTGATGTGATGTAGCTATCTGGGTTTCTCACTTTTTCCTCAAAAGTGTTTGCATAATAACAAAAAAGTAATTTCCATATTTATGATTCCTTTATGATTTCCACATAGTGATTTTTATTAAACCCATTAATTTTGAACTCCAATTTATTTAACCTAAATATCATTGAGAATACGTATCTTTTGGTGAATTGTATAGTAAATATAATACAATTTGTTAGAATAAATTCCTTGATTTTTTATTTTTTATATCCTAAAAATTATTAATATATAATTACACATTAAGAGCTCTATTTATGGATATCATCATCACATCCATTTTATAAATATTTATACCCCATTCAATTTTCTTTATAAAAAATAGTCATATTGATTCATGTATTTCCACCTTGGAGATTGTTTTTTATATATCATTTCCCCATACTTGATAAAGAAATTTTATATACCTTCCTTGACTTATTTGAATCACATTATCATGATCACTATGATTATTTTATAAAACATATTTTTTACAAGGATATAGTTATCATAGGTTCTCTTTACCATTTACTAAGTTTAATTATTTTTAATTTGGTTTAATAATTCACGAAGTTAACCTATGACCCATTTTCCATCACTTACTCGAATTATGTTGGCTCAACATATAGTATTAAAATAGTTTTTCCAACAATTATTAAAATTTAATTTTTTTTAGAGTAGGATTCTCAACAATGAAATTAGATCCATAACTTTATACTCTTCCTTTTTAAGATTGTGATTGTTATTAACTCACCCAAGATCCTTTTTCTTCTTTCAACTCAATATTTGTGTCTTCCCCAAATGATATAAATTGATATTTTGTAGAAATGTTTTCATAACCAACATATTTTCATATATTTCTTTAAGATGTGATATTACATTTTTTTACATATTTTTATTCAATGGTTTTTAAATTTATAATTTCAATGATCTTGGTGGGTCTCTAGTTAAATAAATTATAGGCTTTAAACTTAATCGAATAACCAAGATATATTTATTCATTTATCATATCACTATATTTATGATTTTATTTTTATTTTTTATTTATGTGGTATTTTTTATGAATAATATATAATTATTTATATATAGTTATCTCTCTTTTGTTCCCCATGTTGGATTCATTTATTCTCTAATAAATTTCATTAATTAATAGAATTAATATATAAGACATTTCCTAATATTTATGTGTTTATAAAACATCTTGGTTCATTTTTATCTTACATGTGGTATCTTGTGATACACTCCATTACATGCTTAATTATTTTCATTAACATAATAAATAAAAACTTACCTTAGTCATCCAAAAATAAGATAAAATATTTTTCCCAATTATTATTTTATGGGTCATGGGACTAAATACATTGGTGTCAAACAAATAAAGAAATTGGGAGTCCCTATTATATTTCATGATTGTGGAAATTTAAAACCGTATTATCCATCATTTATGCATCATAATAATTTTAGTTATCTCCACTTAGGGTTTTAATTTTAGTCACTACATTGAGGTTTAATTTATTTTATGTACTCTTTTAATGTATGTGTTTAATCTATCAATTGAAAAATATATATATATCCCACTCTATAAGGAAATACATGTTTTATTTTCTAATAACTTGGTAAATATTCACATTTTTCTAACTTCTATGAATTGATGTGTTACATTAAATTCCATTTCTCAATAATCCACTATGATATAATTTTCAATCATGAATGCAGTAATAATGTTAAATAATATTTATTTGAATGTGTTGATGCCCATTCATAAAGGGATAATCATAATTTATAATCCAATATAACAAGATTTGTATTACTCTTATCCTTAAAATTCAATGAAATTGAATTTCAACAATGAATCATTATATATATAAGGTTTTTTATATTCTTCATCACATTCTTTTGTTAATACATGACTCAATGTATCATTTTCACTTATTACATGAGTAGTGATACAAAAATTTTCATCATGTTGAGAGAATTTATTCACTTATAGTATATTATTCACTATTTTCCATTCCATTTTCTCAACTATTAAATAGATTTATTATTTTTCATCATTTACATATAATAAAAGTTTTTATATCCAATTTTGGAAAAATATAATTTTCATCCTTAAAAAAGAATATTATTTCTTTTTTCTATAGTATATGTTATCATTATTCATATATTTCCTCTTGGAACCTGAGCTTATTGTAATATGTATTGTAATTACCCAAGATACTAAAACATTAATACTTCATCAATGTGAATGACTTCTAATTCCACTGTTCTAAAATATCTAAGTAGATTTAAGATTATTACGAATGATTAAATGATTGAGACATTCCATTAACAATATAATTTCCTATTCACAGCTTAATTTTCAAGGATTTACTTCACAAATTATGTTTTTTTCCTCTTCTAATCAAGGTACTGTATTACCCCTAAAAATAGGTGTTTGATCATTCAATAAATAATTAAACATTATTATGTATCTCTTGGATCATTATTTTATAATCACTTTATAAAATTTTCCAAGTTGGGGATTCTTTTTAGAATTTTCATATTTAAATTTATTTTCTATTTTATTTTTTAATGTGAACACTTCTTCTTCACATCAGTCATTCATTTATATTTTTCTTTAATGTGTTTAATATGGTCATCAATTAACAAAAAAATTTATATGATTTTAAACAATAAATACAATTATTTTTTTCATTTCTTTTCATAGTTTTTTTCCCATAATATTTTCTATAATTAAATTATTTTCAATAAAAGTTAATCAATATAAATTCATGACTATTTCTCTAATTGAAGGATGTTACTAATTTTTTTACTCTAAATTTATCGATCCAAATTTATTTTTTTTTATTTTCCTACACTTTTAAGGGGATGTGATAACCCTAACAGATTCAATAGTTCAAATATCAAAGGAGACTACTGCCTTGTTAAACACTATATTGAGGTTATTGGAATCATATTCCTTAGACAGTTTCTAGGGAAATGATCCTATGAATATATAAATCTTCAATTTCTCATTTGGATCAAACACCACCTTCCTTGTTTTTAGTTTGATCCTTTTACACCATTATCATCATAAAAACTTTCCAATCATATTTCCAATATATTTTATTCTTCTCGAAGAAAAAAATCTTCTTATTTTCCTTAATTTTAAACACATCCATTTTGTAAAAAAAATCATCTGGACTAATTTAAAGATTTTATTATCTATATGAGGGGAATATTTCTTAGATGATTTTTTGAGAAAATAATATAAACATATCTTAAATACTATATCCTTAAGAATATTACTACTATAATACAATGTTTATCGCACATGATTTATATTAGTTTTAGTTTTTCCTCAAATCATTATTCACCTAATTTATATTTTTTAACCACATTCATTATAAATTTGTTACTATCATCTTACATACCATAATCGTGGATGATTTTGAGATTCTCTAAGTCAACCCTTTATATTAATAACATCTCATTTCATTTATCTCTAGAATAATTTCATATACCCCATGATAATTTTTAAATTAATAAGAGACAAATCTGTAAGTTTATTTTCTATATGAAGAGAGAACATTAGGTTATAAATAGTTTTAAATATTCCCTTGATATTTATAAATAGTTAAAAATCATTTATTTACTCATTAAGTAAATGTATTAAATTAATAACCCTAATAATCTGGTCAAATAAACCATTGATAAAATCATTTGGGTATATTTTTGAATCATTACATTTTTTATACACAATATGAAATTTTTTCTTGTATCACCTTATTACATCCTTTTCATATTCTAATGAATTTGTTTAATGTATTGTTTTTATATTTGTAACACATAAAACATATTTATATTTGATTTTAGAGTTATGAAATATGGTATTTTATTACGTTGTTATATAATTCAATAACATTTTATCAATTTGATTTAGTATCATTTTTATAATATTAATTACTTTATTTCCATATGTATGAGTATAAAATTAATCTAACAAATGTTATCGATTATATGATCTCATAAAATTATTCTATATTTGATTATTTTTTCCATTAGATATAATAACCCCCTTCACAATGATAGTGTTCTTCTAGTTATAACTTCTTTAAAATAAATTCTATAATTAAGAAGGTATCATCTTTGATTTTACTTGATACATCTAATAAGATATCAAATACCCTAAGTGGGGGTAAATTAAGCTGACTGTATATTCTCAAAAAAAGGATATATTTCTCAGATTATGAACAACACATAAATATGTTATATCAAATCACCCAACTATATCAATAATTTAAAAAAAGATAAATTTCAAGAACACTGTTATTTTACATGGTTCTCCCAAAAGGGATAAATCATGGAGTATAAAATTATGATGTTTTACTATATCATGAATTTAATAATTCATTGTCACTTAAATGTAATTATTGAGATCTGTTCACTAATGAAATCATATATCACTACCACTTATTATATCTTTACTAACTACTTCAATAAAATGGTAATAAAATTTTACTGTAGGACTATTTTAATGAAATGGAAAAATAAATCAATAAACCAAAATGAAATAGGTGTTTATCCTCACCAATATTACCATATTATGATCCATATTCTTAGTTAATTTCTTATTTTATTTACTTATCAAAAAAAATCATTCCAAATATCATATAATAAAACATTTATCACTTTTTAAATACCTATAGATTTTCAATACCATAACAATTATTTTAAACCATAAAATATTTCAATATCTCTCTTATAAAAATATCTATGTTTTTATTTTAAGTGTTACTTTTTAATTTTTATACTAAAATGGGCATAATAACCATAATATAACTCCCATTAATAATCAATATACTCTTATATTAAAAAATATTCAAATTTTAAAAATATGATCAATACTACTGAACGACGATGGTTTATTATAGGCCATGGAATGTTATGATTCATGTAATTAATTTTCTGAAAACCATGCTATATGAAAATCCTTGTCCTATTAAACAAATTATGTTTCAATTTTTGAAAATATATGTGTGAAATTCGAAATTCGCCCTATTGTATTGGTTAAAACCCTAACATTTTTTCCCATTCCATAAAAACCACAACATCCATCTACAACATTTTGACTATCAGATGTTCAATATCATGGGATTAATATTATTTTAGACATGTCATTTTCCATGATATCATAAAACAAAATGAATTTCAAACCATTTTAGACAATCTAATGTAGCTCCATTAGTAAATTACCACTTCCAAAACCTGATTTTCCAGAATGTGTATTTTATTTAGAATGTAAATTAGATAAATTCACCTTTTTTTCTTGTAAAAAACATGATGTATTCAAAAAAATATTTGTTTTTTTCATTTATAATTTTATCCAAAACTTTAAAAAATATCTAGTGTTTGTTTTTATATAACTTGATTTTAATTTTTCATAAGTTATCAAATCAGGTACAGAATTCTATGAAACATCCCAAAAAGTATTCCAACCTTTATTAGAGTCATATTTTATCTATTATGGTCAATTAAAAAAATAATCAAAATTAATTTAATTTAATATTTTCTTTATTTTGATCAACCTAGATTCCAGCAAATTTTGTTTTTTTATATATACTCACATTAAACAATAATTTATTATGATTATATATGGAATTATTTTAATTAATATAGTATAAAAATATTGTTAAACAACTATCTATAAAATCCATTTCATAATATTGGTTTTTTTATTTTTTTATATTTTTTAAATATTTGATCGAAGACTCTATTTTTTAATGTTGTACTAGTCATCTATTTTTTTATCATTTCAATGTGAGACTCTTTAAAATATAAAATAGAAAAATAATTATTATGTTATTATAATTTAATTAATAATTATTAAATTATAATTCTAAATAATAATAAAAATAATTAATTTCATAATAAAAACAGATAATGAATAATATAATTAATAACAATAATTATTTTATGAAATTTGATCAAGACAATAATCTCATCCATGGATTATATCTTAATTTGGATATTTTTTATCATAAATAAATTTTTATATCAATCAAAAATAAAATTTAATGTTGAGTGTATGTGAATGATGTATAATGGACGAATCATGAAATTACAAAGTAAAATAAGAAGACAAGAGAAAACAATAAAAGTTTATAGAATAAAATCCCCATTTCATTTATTTGATTATTATATATATATATATATAAGCTACATGATATCACAATCAATGTTGTAGATTAATCCTTCTATTTTATTTTTAAAACTATTGTAAGATTTATATCCAAATGAAAATATGATAATGGATGATTGGATTATAAAGTGTCTGGACATGAAAAGTAGTAATTTGGAATTAATAATCCTCATTCATGGGGAATAAAAAAATACAAAAAATATTAACTTATAACAATCCACCTCTTATGTCATCAATTTTAGTAATTATTATTTTTTCACTTAAAAAACATTGGGAATGAAAAAAAGTTAATCTAAAATAATTTAATTTCATAAAAATATTATTCTTCCTCATTAAAAAACCCATTGGAAAAATTGGAGGGAAAATTGTACAAAATTCTCAACTCCCCTTGATTATATCATGATAACCTTTTAAGAAATCACATCCTAATTTCATGAATAAACTTCTCAGAAATTATTATTGATAATAATTTTATAAATAAATATATTGGATTTTCACATGACCATGTTTGATGGATTTAAATTTCACCTTTTTTCGAAGGTTATGTGTAAAAAGTAATTTCATTGAGAGAGGTTTTATCTAATTACCATGGAAATGACCTCTATTCAATTTTTATATACATGAATCATTATCTCCTTATAAATTATTAAATACGTTATTATTTATAGTCAGTCCAAAACTATTTATTTAATAAGAAATAAATAGTATTAATCAATCAAATTATGAACATGAATCATGAATTACAATTAACTCATCAATATTTGAGGAATTTTTTTTAAATACATTATTTTATATTATTTCATGATATTGGAATTCAACCATATGTAAATAAATATATGTGTTTTAGATATATGTTTTTTTGTATTTTAGAAATTTCCACCATCATCATAATTAACAAATATTTCTTCTAAATTTTGGATTATGTAATCATTTATATAGTTTAAATTGTGAAAAGAAATTAAAGATTGATTCATTGAATCAAATTAATTCAAATAAAATATCATATTAATTAAATAATGCATATTCATATGTACATCTATATCATTTGAGGATATATATATATAATGTTCATTTATATTTCATCCTTCAAGAATAAATAAACTCTTAATCAAATCCTAATGTATGAATCATATATCTCTAGGAATAAAGTGATTCAACTGTTTATGGTACCTTAATAAAAATGTAAAATCATTTCAAAATTTAATATTTCATTTTCTTGATGAATAATTTAACATACATGGACATTCATTATAATTTTACCCTTAAATGTACAATTGGTTTTTAAATATTTGGTGTTATTATGTCAAGTAAAACATTTATATTAACAAAAAAACATTGACTTAGAAAACCCTATGATAATTAAATAAATTTTATATTCTTCCATTGGTGAACATATTTTTTGATAGATACATAATATTGATCCTATTATATTTTCCCTATAAATTAATGTATAATATTGTGAGAAACATTCCAAATTTTGAATATTTATTATTCATTTCAGTCCCTTTATGGATTCATATATAGATGTTTTAGTTATTATTATAAAATATAATATAAATTAATGACAAAATTTTTTATACTCCTAATTTAAATATTTAAAAAAATTCATACCAAATAATATTTTTAATAATATTATTTATATCCAATTAGCTTTCATATTATACAACCAATTTGAAACATCATTAGTTAAATATATAAAATTATTCCTTAACAATTAATTTTGATTAATTATTTTAATATAAAAAACACAAAATTAATTTTTATCCATGATTCTTAAAATCATTATAAAATTAAAGTATATAATAAAAAATAATTAATGGGATCTTATAATTAATGTACTAATAATGTATAAAATGAAAAAAGTGTTACTATTGATTAGTTAATTTTATACATCTACTGAAATAATTAATTTATCACTCTCAAGTCTCAATGATAAATGATTTCATATAATACATTCATCCACACGTATAGTGTGTGTAATGAACATGTTATACTATTGATTTTCACAAAATTACTATTCAATTATTTATTCATGTTTTGATACGATATTATAATTTTTTCTACATTACCATTTAATGTAAGGTATGTAATTATCAATATTTATAACATAACAAGTATTATTAATTTTTAATTTCTCATAAATAAAAATACATGTGTCCATTTAATACATACATCTTTAATAAAATATTTATATGGCTTAAATGGTAGCTGGGTGAATCTATATATATTATATAATTTATACTTCATATAAATGATTGAAATTAAATTCCATTGTTTTTATTGAAGACACATGTAATTTACCTTCATAGATTACCCATGGAAATTAAACAGTGGTAAGTCATTATAATTAATCATATGTAGAATATTAATAGAATCATGAAGAGATAAAAATTTCACTTTTAGATAATCTTATTAGACATTCATCCATTCTATAATTAAACTCATGATTTCCCCTTTGATGTTTTTCTACAGTTTCATGGATAAATGAATACTGAGAAATATATTTACCAATCACAAATGATCATGGTGTAATCAAATAATTATAATATACTATGAATGATTCAAAAGCAATAAAATTTATGTTCACTATATTTTATTTTTTTGTATATATACTATAATAGTATAAATAAACATATAAACATGAGTTTCTTTACCTGAAATTATTAAATAATATATTCATACCACCATGTGGGAATATCTAATCACTTATAGAGATTTTGAATAATTTTTGTGAGTCAAAAAATGAAATTAAAGATCATTCACAAGATTATTATGAGTTTTGATTAATAATAAACATATATTAATTATTTTGATAATTTTAATTAAAATAATATTTACAAAATGTGTGGTTTAAGACAACATTTATAAGATCTATATCATCTACTATTATTGACATATAACCTATAGTTTGATATATTAAATAACTAAAATACTAAAATTCTTCATTATAATTTATGCTTTTTGGGTTTGTTCACTAGTTAATGAAAAAAGTCAGAATATAATCTCATTCTGTTACACCCATCGCCTTGAAGATATTTTCTATTTTAGAAATTATGACCCAAAAGATAAAAAAATTATCTAATAAGGAGAGGACACCTTGCATATTTTGAGGCTGGTGATTGTGTCATTGAGATTTAATGTGGAATTAGATTATATATTTGTAATGTGCACCACATAACAACTATACCTATAATTCATTGAAGAATATTTATAATGACATTATCTTCACAAAATGATGGATAAATTATCTGAGTAAATTTTATAACATCCCAGATATTCATTATAAATATTCAAGTATGATTAACAAAAATTATATTAATATCTAGAATCTAGTACATGAATTCACATGAGATTTTATTGGCTGTGAGGCAATATAACCACAAGTTGACATAGAATCTATTATGTAAATAATATTTTATACATCTATAAATATTTCTAATGTAAGTGTAAATTATATTTATACATTATGAATTTCAATATACACAATTATAAAATGAATAATTTGAAGAGGTGGTTTCAATTATCCATTTTCGACATCATTTTTTCATATTAAAATCATAAGACCATTGGGATGGTATGTTAATTTGTTTTAATTTGTATGAATCCAAATCAACCGCGCACTCATAAACTTTTTGATAAGATTTTTCATTAATGTCGTGTAATAAATTATTCTATGAAAAAAAACCGATTAAATCTATATAGTACATTAACAAATAATTCTATATTATATAGATATTAGTGTTATGAAAAAAACAATTTCAATAATAAAGTTATTTTTTATTAGTTCTATAATTATATTTGGATGACATGGAGAATATACTTCTAAAAATTATACCAATTCTATATAAGAAACTAATTTTCAATATTTTACTATAATAAAAAAATATATCGGATAAATTAGTGTAAAGTACATAGATGTTTCAAAATGTTAACCTTCTAAAAATAATGAATAATTGAAATAACATTATGATTAAAAAGATAAAAATATAGAATTATTTCCACAAAAAGTTAAAAATTTACTATCAAGGAATGTGATATTGGAAACAAATATTATTATAATACATATCAGTTTTTGGAATTTAATATGAAATTTATTGATTTTATAGTTATTTGTTTTTAAAATTACATAGGGCTTTTACTAGTTTTCATGAGATGGAAAAAAATATTTATTTTTTCATCAGTAACTATGAGTACAGAATAAAAAAATTATAAATCATTAAAAAATTAAAAATAAGTGGTAAAGATTACAATAGATCATATAATCTATTTAAACACAATACATTGGCTTAGGTGAAAAATAATCAAATATTTATATACTTGTAGAATCTAAATATAAGATTTAAAATTAATAAATATAAATTATATTTTGTAGTGAAAACTGAAATATATAAATTTAGAATTTTTATTTTTAATTATTACTAATTTTTTTAGGAATATTTAAAAATGACTATGGTGTATTAAAACAAGATAAAATGTTGAAACTAGAATTCCGTAGATCCTAAATATTGGAAAAGTCCAACAATTTATTATTTTATTGACCATAAATCATGATTAGTTTATTAATAATGAATTGCTTTAATTATGTTAGAAATATTTATTTTATAGTTATCTATGATAATATAAGATTTTTTAGATTGACTATAATGGCCAATGATCTATAAAATTGAATTAGAATCTTTCTTGTCGACTGTGTGTCTCAAAAAGTTGAATTTCTCTAAGAGATGAAAAAACCATATGAGTAATAGGTCAACCACAAGAATGAATTTATTGAACTCATGAAGTCGCTCATAACATTTACTTATTTTTAAAAATATATAAAGTGAAAACATAATAAAATGGATTAAACACATGCATATTCATTCAACTGTGACATATTTATCCTAAACTCCTTAACTAATCACATGAGTAAACAACCAAATGCAAAACTAATCATAATAACCACATGCTATATATCAATGATGCACCATCAGATTTTTTAATATGTGTTGGAGATACCACAACACCACACTAATGTATTTCAAACTTTGTTACCCAAATGTATACATACATTGGTTTTTTATTAACTGTTGGAGCTATCATTTGTGTTCGAGGTACCACATGTTTACGAGAAGCAACTAAATGGGATAGATAGGTTTTTATAAAAGTATTGAAGTAGAAGAATGGAATTAAAGACACTAAATGATTGATTAAATCAATCTTGATGGGATTTTAGATGTGTTCTATGTATTTTATCAATCGAAAGTTCAAATAAATTTACTACACAACATTCTATAGCCTATGTCTACAGATATTTAGCTATGTATTGAAGCGAAAAAAGTGAATCTAACACATAAAACTTCATGAGACTATTTAAAAAGAGGTATTGTATTTTAATAATATATATTCTAGCCAATTTTGATGAATAATTAAATTCTTAATTAAACTCATTTAACTATCATATATTATATAATGTTTTATAAGATTTATAATTATGTTTTTTCAAATTAAATTATTGGAGGTAGATTTATTTCTGAAGAATATTGATTTTAGAAGATTGTGGGTTAATTTTTAAGATAGTAAAAAAACTAAAAAATCAATATTTTTGAACAGTATACCATACCCTGTTTTCATATGAACATCATTAGAGGATCTCAGAACTTCTTCTAGTCTTCACAGTTCATATCATAACTAAACAAAGACACTGAAAAACAATATACCTTTGTAGAATAGTTAACAACTGATCTATTATCACATAAAACAATTATCTCTCTCTCTCTCTTTCCATTTTTAAAACAACTATTTTCTTTTTAATTTTTTTGTAAATCTATTAGGTAACATACTTTAGTAAATCATAGAAGAGTATTCACATACACTTTATTCATTTCCATTATTTTTTCACTCCCATGAAATCTATGGAAGATGTATTATAATATACTTGATATACTTCTGTGATGTTGTACTTTGTTTACCAAATCTAGTTTATAGACCATTTTGTTGATTAACAAATTTTCTTAGTATCTGGTGATTATCAGGTAGAGTATTCTAGCACTCAAATTGATATTGAACCTCTTGTTTATTTTTCTAATATGGGTCATTTTTTTCTTTGTCTGTTTTCAAAAATATTTTAATATCCATGTTTCAATTCAATAATTCGATACATATATTTTATAGGTAATATATCTATAGTTTAATGAAATTATAATATTATCAAAATATTATGACAACCACGAGAATAATCTAAATATATTTTTATCATGCACCAGAGATGTTATTTCAAAACATTAAATTAGACATACCGACATTATTAGTTAACTCGGTGATTTCTATATCCATGGGTGTTTCTATAATTTTTTAACAATGGAATTTTTATTGGATACTAAATTAATCTTCTATTGTGTACTGTACTCCAAAATAACAATTTTTATTATAGTTTTTATCTATTTTTTATAATAATCTTCTTTTATTTGTGATCAATTTATTTCAACAAATATATTAATTTATGAATATTCTAAATTCATATCTTTACAAATAGTATTAGGCTTGAGGGAATTTACAAAAATATACCTCAATATTTAAATATCAGAAACTAGTATCAATGGATTAGAGGAATGAAAATATGACTTAAAAGTATTTGTTTTGTTATTGATTTCAATATAAGAGCAATATGATAATCTAAAATCTAATAAAGATAATTTTACAGATTCTACTAAGGTTTTATATAACTATAATGGTAAAGAATTTTATTCATTATATTTTTTCTCAAGAGAGGAAGAATTTAATTGAATATCATCATATGCTATTGTTTTTTCAAATCATGGATACTATTTCTATATCTAATGAAACCACATTTAGTATTAAAAATGACATTAAATACTTATACTATAAACTATGATACATTCAATATAAAACCTGATGAATCTATTTTTAACATGTATGTCTATTTTAATGAAATTACAAACATCTTTTTTTTATTTGGATAACAAGTGGATGAAAATTTTTAACTATTAATGATCTTGAGATTTTTAGATAACTTTTAAAGAGGTAAAATTACCTTCTTTAGAGAGTCTTTTAACATTAGAAAATTACTAGGAAAATAAAAAACTGAAAAGTTATTGATGTGTAAGGAATAATATATGGTTTATAATGATGTTATTCAACTTATTAATTCAATTTAATTAAAATCGTCTTAATTGAAAGAAAAATAAGCAATTAAATAGGAGAACACTGGTGGAAGTGATGGTGACTATGAAAGTTTTAATGAAATGGTCTATTTGGAAAAAGATTCCAGAATTTTTTTAATAAGATGTTCTCTATGAAATAATAATTTAAGGAATGTGGGACAAGAACAATGATTTGATAAAGGATGTAAATTTTGAAGAAGGTAGATGTAGTGAATGTAAAATAAATGGAAAAATCGAATCAGATTTTATAAAGATGAAACATGAGAAATGAAATGAGGAATGATGAAAAAATATAATAATGAAATAATGCACACTTAGAGTGCTTTTGGGGATAGCTCCAGTGATCTAGATAATGTACAAGAATATGAAAATGATAAATATTAATATATTATTTTTGGGGATTATATACGAGGTAATAAAATTTATTCTTATTAGTTTTGAAAATGAAAATCACAATGAAAGTGATAAGTATAGTGAAGATCAATTTGAATACTGTAATAGGCTAAAAGAAATTATTAATGAGACTAAATATAATTATAATACTTTTAAGATAAAATATATATTATTTTTGAGCAATTAATCTAATATTGACATTGAAAATGAAAATAATCAAATTATTCTCAAGGAAAATAATGTCTTAAAATTAGTTAATGAGAAACTATAGAAATATATATAATGTTTTGATGAAATAATTGAAACCGCAAATTAAATTATATGAAGTCATTTTATACCAAAACCAAGATCAATTTTTTTTTTCATTCAATATGGATATAAAAATAATAAATATAAAAAAACAATATTTCAATTTCAAATTCTATGAGTAAATCTATAGTAAATAAAACCATCTAGAATGATAAAATATAGAAAAATCTATTATTGAATAAAATATTTTTTTTTATAAGTCATTAAAATATATTAAAAAATTAGAATGTAAATAAATCAAATATATTAGGATTCCTAATGTTTCTTTCAAACCTAAAAAGGTGTTTCTACATATTAACTACTATAACATTATCTGAATGAATTTTTTAAACCATCTATAGATTCATGTTTAGTATAAAACACTATAGTTATGTACTTTTTGATTATTATTAAAGGTTTACATTGGTATATTTCTTATTTCCTAAATGTGGGGATAAAAGATATTTTTCAATGTGTGAAAATTTTCTAGGTAATATTAATAGAGTTACAATTAGCTGTGTAAGGAGTGTTTAAAGTTATGAGTTTTAAAATAAATATTTTGAATCCTTATTCTCATTGTAACGAACCGAACCAAGCATGGGCCTGAGCCAAAACTACCCCATGTCTGCCTCTATAGGCCAAGGGGTGGTGACAATAAATGATGGATTAATATATCGGGGAGGAATTTCCCTAAATACATGTACACACACAACCATTTAAATGAATAATTTTTCTGAGAAAGAGTAAAAGATTCAGCAATACTGTAATGTAAACCCATTATCTATAAACCTCCAGATAATATGAATGAATGATAGTGTAAACAAAAAATAATGAGGAAAATACATGTCCAACCAAAAATAAGTCTCAACATGAAAGAAAACTAGAAAAATAAATAGCTGAGAAATTCTATCTCATGAATCCCGAGCTATGACCACCATACACAATCCAAGAACCTAGTATCGGTAATCTCTTCTATATTAATGGCTTACATGTCAGTTTTCTCTGCAAGACACTATATCTATGTGAAAATCCCATGATAGGGTGTGCATATACATACCTATTATAATTCTATAAATTATAAAAGGGGTAGAAAGATATAAAATAAACCTGGAAGACAATAGATATCATAACATAGAATGAAAAATTATAGCTCAACCCAACAAGGAGTGGAGGTAATCTCATCCAAGTAAAATGGATCGAACATTGTGAAGAGATGAAAATCTCATCAATCCATCACCACCTTTAGTAGGATAGTGGATTCATCCAATCATTAGAAGATAAATATATATAGAATGTGGCATACCCCACACATCTTCATCTCTCCTAAAAAGACAGTTACCAATTCCAAGGAGTGGATGTAGAATAAGGATACATATATATATGCTCCATCCAAGAATAAAAAATCATAGAATAAGGGGATATCCATATCAATGCTCATCCCAAGAAGAAAAGTATCCAATAGTTACGAAAGGTCATCAATGATGCCCATCATCTCACACATCTTCCAAGAAGAAATTGTACAAGTATAAACATTCCTCGTCACTATGCCACACATCATATTGGGAAAAAAATTGAAGTAGAGGAACCATGATATGGTTCAACAGGAGGGGTATACACTAATAGTCCTTGAGGAAATCCACTTGCATGTCTGGTTGGATAGTCTCACTTGGGAAAGGTCATCGGGGAACTCCACTACGCATTTCTACTAGATGGTACCACTTACAACATCGAGGAACTCCACAGCCCATCCCTATAGGATGGTAACTCCAAAACATCATTGGGGAACTCCAGAACTTGGACCTATAGGAGGGTACCACCCAAAACAAAGAGGAAATCCACTAACATACCCTTTTGGAGGGTACCTCCCCAAACATTGTGGAACACTACTACCCATCCCTACTAGAGGGAAACACAAAAAGGTCAACGAGGAACTCCAAATCCTAGCTCTATTAGAGAGTACCGCTCAAAAAGGTCTCTAGAGATCCCACACAATCATTATCGTCATCTAGCATCAATTATTCAAGTTCCACACCTTGAACATTTCACATCATACATTAAAATCCACAACTAAGGGCACCATCACATTCTATATAAAAAACAGTCATGTTATGATACTCAAAGGCCAAAATATGAGTTCAGTAAAAGGATGTACTAAGGGTTGAATATCAATTAAAAATTAATTGAGGTACATGAAATGTAACGGGACCGACACTAAGTTTTGTTCCTCTCCACCACCTAGTTATCTCTCTAGACATTACCCAGCTCCCAATTTGTGTAGTAATACAACCAGTGTACATGGACTCTACAACGTGTCTAGGTTAATTGGGAACATATATATATCTCTGATAGCCATTTCTATGTATGAGAACCCAGGTATATATACTAGAATATCTATTTTATCCTAGGTATCATTCAAATATAGAAGGTGGTACACATCTTGTTCAATATGTACATGTCATCCCATCCTTATAGGATTCCAAAACCCTATTTGTCACCACTAAAGTGCTACACATCATGTGTTCATGACACTGCACATCGTGAATTCATGTTTTCAATAGAAATAGTAGATTCAATATTCATGATTTAATCTATCCAAAATTAATCAAATCCAATGCAATTTATGGTTGAAAATGGTGGATCTACCCATAAATCATTGTTCTAGGCAGCTGCTCATCATAAAATGACCTTAATTCATATATTGGTGTTCATTAGTCATTCCTCACACCAAAAACAATTATAATAGAAATTTATTAATCATTAATCACCGAAAAAATCATTCTTATCCCAAAGGATTCTCTAATCTAAGCATTATTCATCGATCTAAGCCTTTTCTGTTGATTCACTCTGAATCTGGGGGTCTGATCAGGCTCAGTACCACCCAATTAATTTGAACCTGGACTAGAGGGATCCAAATAGTGAATAAAATGAAGAATATTAGAGATAAAGACTCCAAAAAAATTTATTCATCATTTTCCATAAGTATTTGGACAATGATCAAGAACAGGGATCCAGGGTCGGATAACATTGGAATTAAATCAATGTATTAATACTTTGGAATTTAAAGAGTCTACAAAAAGGATATAGATAAAATAATGAAGATTGATAGGCTCAATTAAACTTAATCATTGGCTTAAAAATAAAAATTGATGAATAATACCTCGATTATGGATTAGTTTTTTATGAATAATGTGTTTAATAATGATTTCAGAGATATCAATACGTTCATTGTGTCCTGATCTCCTCTAATCTAGAGTTTTGTCATCATCTGGCGTGATCCACCATTGAAGTAGGAAGATAGATCTTGTAAAATCCTTGGATTTTGACGCTTATGGTAGG
The DNA here is from genome assembly GCA_963277665.1 of Viscum album. Classification (NCBI taxonomy): domain Eukaryota; kingdom Viridiplantae; phylum Streptophyta; class Magnoliopsida; order Santalales; family Viscaceae; genus Viscum; species Viscum album. The sequence goes on along the minus strand of OY728130.1, from coordinate 1,186,198,775 downwards.
TAGTTTTCTGTGATGATATATTCATAACATTTTATTTTAGGTTAAATAGTTCAATTAATTAATTTAATTTAATCTACTAAACATACCACCAATAAACAATGGATATGATCATCCTACAAAAACCCATTTTTTCACTCATAGGGTAAACACCATAATCTAAATTCAACTTTGGTCTCATATTTATTATTAAATCTTCCATATTAGAGTTATTCTATTTTCATTATGATGCTTCATGTGTGCAATATAAAATAGATTTTTATATTTTTATAAAATTAATTTCAGCCACTCCAGGCCGCAGAATCACATTTCATCTAATCACATAACTCTGAAAATATATATAGAAATTCTTAAAAGTATTACAAGGAAAAATCACGTTACTAAATAATTCCATCCTTTATGATTTTTTTCTTGAAAAGAAATAATTAGGAAAAAAACTCAGGGTACAAATCACATACTTGACTCTCCTACTCTCAAGAAATCTCTTCCACATTTTTATTCATCCATAACATATAATCCAAGGGGGTGATCCATCTACATAGGGATAACCCCTTATAATTTTAATCACCACTAGGTGCTCTATAAACGTGGATCCATCCTGAATTTCCAGCTTGACCCATTCGAGAACGTGTGTGGGGTCTTACACATATTTCCTTAGTTGCATAAAATGAAAAATTATGTGAAACTGATCTATCTATGGGGGCATGGTAAGGTTGTATGAAACCTCACTATACCTCTGTATGATTAAAAACATCTCAATGAACATCAATGATAGCTTTTGTAAATTTTTTATGCTCTACAATCCTCATAGTGGGAAGAATCGTAAGAATATAGGGTCTCACTGTACGAAATACAGGGTCCTATAATGGTGATCTTAATAATAGTTCTATCTTATATGAGCCATCCACATCTACTGATGGATGACCTGGAATTTCTTTATTGTCACCTGCACCATCTTTGGGACCATAAGATCTGACTCTCTAATCTCTATCTATAAAACATGTGACCTACTGGGCCTCCCATATTGGGCCTCAAAAAGTGTCTTTTGGATCGTATATTGGTAGATGTTTTTGAATGAAAACCTTTCCTGGGGAGAGTGATCCTCATAACTCAAGACAATGTTTAACATGCAAGACCACAATATATCCTCCAACACCAAACAGTTCATTCAGTATGCCCCTTAGTCTAGGGGTGTGATGATGTAAAAATCCATATATATATATATCCCCAACTCCACCTATAAAACTATCCAAAATAATGAAATAAACCATGACTCATGATTGAAAAAATAATAAATGGAAGTCCCAAATGATAAATGGTCACCCAAAAGTACAGCATATAAAAACACTCCATTGAACTTTATTCCCTGATTGCAGGGAAGTGTGTTGACTTCGTGAGTTGGTCATCTATCACCTAGATGGGGTCATGTTTTTTTATATTCCCATAATACATTTGATTCAATTGATGTATATGTCATCCTATTTCCTCTCGGGGATGTCAATATCCTATAACAAAACAACGAGGACATGGTTCTCATATTTCACCTACTGATATATGAGGCACCAAGAGACGAACTCTGATACACTTTCTCTCACTTTAGACAACAAAACCAATCAGTGAAGGTATATATACATCTCCCCACATAAGTATGTAGAGATATGTGTGAATCGTTTAACTCTTACATCACATCTTCCACGAATGTTACTGGAACCAATTTCCTCTCCTAGAACAAAATAACTTAATTACCTCATTCCAGATATCCATATGGTGAGTCGCATGTTGATATTTGATCACATAAGATTCCATTAAATATGTTTCCCATATAGGACTCTCTCAAATTATCAAATATAAAAGGAGTCAATACCATTTACTGCATAAAAGTTGTACCCTCCAGATCTACCAGGATCAGCTATAGGTAAGCATACTACTCTGAAGCCTCTTGAACTAAATGATCATAGGACATCCTTCTAGGGGAATCTAGAACAACACTTCCTTTTCCTAGAGTATATAACATATTGAATTCATCATCTTGAAGGAACTCCAACCTGCAATAATGTCTCAGGTTCATGTCCCTCAACATTAAGAGATACCGCAGACTTTGGTGGTCTTAGTAAACAGCAAAGAGTTTTCCCAAATGAAAGATCCTCTACACCCTCAGGGTGAAGACTACTACTTATAGATAAAGGAAGGGAGTTTTTTATTTCCACTCATTAGGTCTAAACTACCTCTAATCAAATGTGATAACATCATGCCACATCTTGAAAATGAATCAGAGCCCATATACCAAGGCATCACAATGAACAATGAACTCCACTCTATCCGCTGGTAGTCTCTGCACTAGAGTAATAATTAGCCTCAGCCTAAACTCCTCAAATTACCACTTCTAATGACCATATAAGTTAAATAGTTTCCCTTTCTATGTCAAGATGGTAAATTATGCTATGATTCGGGAGAATTCATACATAAACCTTATACAGTACCCTACCAATCCATGAAAGCTCCTCACCTATGACACATTCTTGTTTGGATCCCAAGAAATCACTACATCGATCTTCAATGTATCCATGGATAAATTGTTCTCATAAATTAGATGACCTAAAATGTCATCCTCATGAATCATGAATTGGATGTTTGAGATATTTCTGTAAAGATGGTGCTATTGAAAAAAAATAAAGGACCATCCTCAAGTGCTCGATATTCTCCTACTCTATTAGAGAGTAGAAGAGTATGTCTTTGTTGATGAACAAAACAAACTGGTCCATGTACTATTGGTTTTCATATTTCATAAAAACCCAAATTATAGTGTTGTTATTTTTCACACCAATGGAAATCACTATGAATCCACAGTGTTCATAGTGACATCAACAATCTACCTTTGGAATATCAGCCTCATGAACACTCAATTGGTGGTAGTTGGACCTGATACCGGTCTTTGAGAACTATCTCATACCTCAAAAAATGGTCAAAGAAGAAATTAATTCTCAGAAATAGGTTCTTTTTCTTTATTGTGGCCTTGTTTAGGTGATGATAATCCATGAAAAGTCATAATATCCTTTCTAGATTTGTCACGAATAACATTAGAGATGGCCAGGGGACACACTGTGTCCATTGAAACCCTTATCTAGAAGGTCCTAAAACATAAACCGTATCAACCAAAACGTATTAGGGTCCATAAGATATGCCAAAGAAGATAACTAAGTTGTTTTATGATTAAATTCAATAAAAAATTACATCTCCCACCTCAAAGGTAGTCACATAACATCCTTGGGGAAGACATCCATGTAATCCTCTACAATTGAAGGAAACTAGATTCCCCAAGATCTGATTTCCCCAAGGGATATAATCACTAACTGATGGGTGATGGGATACAACCTCCTGATCAAAGAACCCTCTTCCCCTACTTTGATATCTCTCTTGCGAGAAAAGGATAATATCATACAATTAGTGTGTGGATGTCTAACTTGTCTACTATGACCACTGATCTTAGATCATACCATATATATCCAATCTATGCCAAATATAGAATCATATGATTCCATCAAGTTGACCAAATGGTATATCGTGAACCTATCTTCATCAAGTGTTATCTCTCACAAGCAGTAGATGAAAGATATAGAAGAATAATTCATGGTAATTACCTCAAGAAGAAGCTATTGGGATCATGTCTCAACAGGGATCTCTAGTAATTAAACCAAGATTATAGAGATAAACTAATTATTGGAACTTTTTTCTAAAGAAATTGAAGCAAGATTGGAAAACACAAAGATCATACCACTTATAATCTCATGTGCTACGTGATCCTAGACATCCAAAGTATGCATCTTTCGGTATCCCTATCTTCCAGCTCCCAAATCCTGATGTGGGCCACCAGGTTGTAGTGGTGGATGGATCTCATAGTGTCTTCCAACACCCATATCTCTTCCTACTCCTCTTCCAACTTTTCCACCTGGGGGACCACCGTTTTCTCACTTGGGGGATCCCTGATCACATAACTATCTCTGCCATTGTGGTGCATCACCTAGCTGCTTGTGCTGCCCAGCATGTCTGGTTAGGAAGTCACACACCATGTCATATTTCCTATCACAAGAAATGAACCGACCCCCCAATGATACCCTGGTGCTACATGCTATCCCTACACTATAAAACTATGTGCTTGATCCTACTCATGAAAGGGTTTTCTGTGCCGATATCACACCGACTGACACCTGCTAGGTGCTTCATATGACTCGTCTCTGGGATGACCTCTACTAGCTCCAACTGTCTGGAGTCCCTCCAATAGAAATCTCTATAACACTAGTGATCACTCCACCACCTTGGTATATGTGGGGATGCACAACTTCACTACACTGGAACAAATATCTTTGTAGATCCACTCCTCAAACTTACTTACACATAAGTAGCTCCCCTCGATCTTGTCAAGAGAGTAACATGTATAGTTTTTGAACCTCAATGCATACTCCTCCACCATAATACCTCTCTCATGAATATATAAAATATCATGGATTAGTATTGAGTGAAACAGGAGAGGTTTAAATCCTCAATAAATAGATTCTAGAAGTTAGTCTAGGAGATTGTGGACTCATTAGACATCTGCATAACAATTATTAATCAGCACCCAACTTCTCTTTGGAAAAGGATACCTGCTAGTGTGGCCACTTGATTTTTGGGGTCATGACTTGCACAAATATATATACCAAAAACTCCAGCCAATCCTATGCTTCTTGAGGATTTGGCTCACCACAAAACCTCTTGGTCTCTGATGCTGGAACATATGGAGTGTGCTAAGAATGTGTGAATCCTCATCCTTCTCTACTAGATGGATCTACAACTCAATAGGATTAGGTTCTACTAACATCCCACCTAGAGGAAGGGGATCATGGGATGGACACTGAATTGAGGCCTCGTCGCTCATCAGGTGAACATCACGAATCAGTTCTATTATCCTAGTTTTCTTTCATCATGGGAAAATTCTAAAATTTATGAAGGAGTAACATAGTCATATGATAATATATATATATATGTAGAACACTGGAGATATTACAATAGAATTATAGTAAAATACTAAATCCTTTATAATTCATGTAGCATTGATCCCTACAAAAACGTTTATCGACGTGACTAATTGAAAAGATAGTAGTCAAGGTACTAGTAAATAGATATATTGGTCATCATACCATCATTGGATTCCCTTTCCTGAGAGCTACCCTCAATACACTTTGACACTATTTCCCTAAACCCAACCAAATCCACTTAAGGGGAAATTTCCGAACAACATTCCAAGGAATGAACTTTCTCTGATACTGGCCTGTGAGGACCCAACCCAAGCATGGGCTTGAGCCACAACTACACCAAGAACACTTCTATTGGACAAGGGGTGGTTATATGAACTGAAGGAATAACTAACATGGGGAGTCCATTAACTCAATCCCTTTACACACACACACAGAAAGATATATGTAAAAGTAACGTGATAAAGATTAAAAGATGTAACTCTACTGTATAGTAAACCAATCAGGGATAAACATGTATATAGTACAAAAGTATGGTAGTGTAAGCTGAAATTTATATGGGAAAAGTATTTTATGAACCTGAAATATGTCTCAACCAGATAGAAAACTGGAAATGTAAAGAGCTAAGAGATCCTAGATCCTGAAACCCATGCTACAACCATTGTATGTTGTCTAAGAACCGAGTATCCCTAAGATATTCTGTAGTCATGGTGGTCCTATACATATTATATATGAGACATAATATGTGTTGGAAAAGGCCACTTAGGGGTGAGTATATAAATACACAGTATAGAACACTAATAGATGAAGAGGGAGCATAAATAAATACAAAAGGAAAGGAATATGGTAGATAAAACATGATACAGTGATAGAATACAACTCAAACTAATAAATAGTGAATTAAAACTCTTCCATTACCAAGGGGATAAATACATTGAGTAGATGAAATAATCTTTAAGCCTTCACCACCTATAATAGGAGAGTACAATCATCTAACCATGTGAAGATAAACATTAGAAGATTGTGGAAAACATTGTGATTATTCACCTATACTGGAAGGAGAGTAACCAAATCAAATGCGTGGATAAAGATGAAGAATATATATATATATATATTCTCAGTCAAAGTAGACTAAATGATATAGTAAGGGGATCACTATCTCACACCTAATCCAAAGAAAAAGTGTATACAACAGTTCCAAAATTACATCAATGATGCCCAACATCTCACACATCTATCCATAAGTAACCATATAAGACTAAACACAACTTGTCACTATATCACATAGATGAGTGGGAAAAAATCAATGTGGAGGCCCCATGTTATGGTATAATAGGAGGGATCCACTTTGATAGTCACTTAGGAACATCACTACTGAGTCTATATGGAGGGTTCCACTTGGGAATGGTCATCAGGGAACTCCACATCCTAGTCCTACAGGAGGATAAAACCTAGAACATCAAGGAACTCCAATACCCAACCTTGCAGGAGTGTAACTCGGAAATATTATCGGGGAACTCCACTTCCCTAACATATTGGAGGGTAAAAAATAGAATATCCCAAATCTCACTACCCCCTGATGGAGGGTAACTATAAAAGATCTTCAATGAACTCCAATGACCATCGGAATTGGATGGTACATCCCAAAACATCAAGGAACTCCACTTCCAATCCCAACTGGAGGGTAAAAAGGAATCCACATTGTGGAAATCTACTACCTATGCTTCTTGTATATTACCACAATAAAGGTCTGTAGTGATTCCACCAGATCATTTTTGTCATCAAGTATAACCTAGTCATGCGTCATGACATGGAAATTTTAAATCATACCACGAAAGCCCCAAACAAGGGAACCATCATGCTCTATGTGGACTCAGGGTAGGTAACTATAGGGTTAAATTTAATGTTCATATTAAGGTGATTGGTTAGGTGGAAGTTTCCTTAAAAATTAATAAAGGGTACACAATGGTTCTACAACTGATTTCTTATTTATTATTTACCAAAACAATCATATTAATCTCCTAAGATTCCTGGATCTAAAAACGATTCCTTGATTTGAGCCTATTTATTCGATCCACTATGAATCTTATGATCTGATCGATCATGGTACCCCCATAAGGATGAACTAGGATTGCAAAGATCCAATTGATAAAGAACGTGAAGACGATTTAGGATAAGGGTACCATAAAAATGTTTTAAAAATCTTTCCCTAAGAGTTGTTGGCCAATGATAAAGAACAAGTATCACATGTTTGTTTAAAAACTGAATTAAGTATGTGTCTGCTAATTATTCTTGAGATGTCCCTATGTTCCCTGCATTCTAATATGCTCCGATATTATTTTTCAAAGTTGTTTTATGTGATCCACCAATGGAGGATGAAGCAAGAACTTGAAAAAACTATGATTATGAAGCTAATCATGATCTATTTTCCTTTATAATATATATGTGATTTTAATTTATGTAAATATATGAAATTAATTAAACTAATCTATTTAATTTTATCCATTAAATGTATCACTAGGAAGAGAGGTATTTAAACACCCTGCGCCGACCCATTTCCGGTCACACATAGGGTTAAAATCATGTTATGACCTCTAATATGTTATGGAATATCTCATCTAATCTACCATTTAGGAGTTATAATTTTTTCATTATGAAGATGCATGTGCACAATATAAAATAATTTATAATATTATTATAAAATTAATTCAAGGCACACTGGTCCTCAGAATCACACGTCGTATGACTGCCTAACTTTGGAAACATATATAGAAATATGTCAATGTATTAAAAGGATCAAATGTGTCTCTACACTCACAATGCTGATATAATCATATCTTTTTTTCTCCCTAATCAAATTAATAGAATACAATGTTTTAATGATGAAATAGGAACCTTCCATAAATATATCTGACAATTTTTATTTAATATGACCTACCACTCTATTTTTGAGAGGAATATGTAAACACTACTTTTTATGTAATTAGTAGGTCCCAGATAAGATCAATTTTATAAAATAATCCACATGAATTGTTTAATGGGAGAAATCCTATGTTAAATTATTTTATTGTTTTCGACAATAGAGATTACATTCTCAATATAAAAGATTATATGGATATGTTTTTATCCAAGAGCTATGTGGAAATTTTCCTTGGTTATTCTACATATATTAAGGCCTAAAAATTCATGAATAAAATTACATGGATGGTGTAAAATATATATTCATATCACATTTGATTAGACATAATCACATGAACAAAAGTTTCCTTACAAAACCTATAGAATGATATATTCAAATAAAATAACAATGACACCTATAATTTGAATGACCATGTTATGGATTTAAAATAAAAATATCCTCTTAATAATCATTTAGAGGAACCATACATTGGATAAATTTTAGAATAAAATAGCACCTAACTTCCTAGAACCATTATACCCCATATATACCATCATTTAGATGTTTCTATTGGATATCTATATAATTCAACAAAAACTGGATAATCAATTACATACACATGTTGAAATAAAGTAATTTTTATCACAACTTGAATGAAAGAACATTAATTTCTCAATATGTGATTATCATTGCAGGATGACTATGATTAAATAATTGAAATAGTTTGAATAAAATATGGTATGGAAAATATTATAGGGACTTTAATACTATTTTAGAATTGAAATTATGTGGGTATATAGAAACAAGGTTTATTAATCGTGAAATATAATTAAAAATAAAGAATGATATGTGGAAAATAAAGTGTTCAATATAAAAAAAACCTTTTATCCAATAACTATAATTAAATCCCTATCAATACAAGTTTTATATGCATCACATCTAAATTTAAAATTTTATATAATGGATGTTAAGGGTTATTTTATAATTTTCTATATAATTATATATGTTTTTTTCAAATTACCCTATGACTTTTGAAATAATTATTTTCAAAATCATTATTTAAAATTAACAAAATCACTTTATGGTCTAAAGAAACTCACATATCTTGGTATGATAGGATCACCATTTTTCTTACAATAAATGATTCTAAAAAATTTGGTCTTGAACATAATTTATTTATGAACATTACATCGAAAATATTTTGGTTTCACAAATTTTTTTTGATGATATTATATTTGGTTATTTGAGAAATTTTTATGTACTTCGTTTTTACAACAGATGTAAATCAAATTTCAAATATGATTTATGGGTGAAATAATTTTTTTCCACATTTTTCAAATCATTAAAAATTAAGAATGAATTATTTTAAAAAAATGTAAATACATCTAATATTTGTTAAAAAAATTTTGGAATGGATATCTCAAAATGTAGTGATACTCTAATGAGTACCATCTATAAAATGGGTCTTGATAAAACTAAGAAATCAGTTGATCAACCCATTTATAGAGGATTAATTGGGAGTTCACATTACATAGTAGATATTAGACATCATGTTATGTTAATTGTGTGTATTTGTGCTTATTTTTACGAAAAAAACCAGTGGAATTTCATTTTACTAATATTAAATGAATTTTAAATACCAAAATAGTACATTCATTTTATAATTATTTTATATGAAGGTCATGTTTTTAATTTTATTAACTATTGTTATATCTTTTTCAATGGTTGTATGTTAGATAAAAGGAACCTATGAAAAAAAGTCAGTTTGTTGGAAATTATCTAATATCTTGTTTAAAAAAAATTATAATTCTATTGATTATATAGTATTAAATCTAAATACATAGCTTCAAGGCATTTTTATGCACAAATATTGTGTATGACACACTCATTTATGTACTATTAATATTACTTTAGACATATCTCTTAAAATTGTGATAATAAAATATCTATTCACATTTCATTAATTCATGTATCTCATTCTAGAATAAATCCCATTGATATAAGACATCACTTTTTGATTAGTCATTTTCATGATGGGGTTTCAACTCTTGAATCCAATGGAACTGAATATCAACTATTCTATATTTCTAAAAGTCCCATTAACTATGAGAGATTTAATTATATCAAATGTGAATTAAGAATAAATACCTATATTTAATTTTATTTAATTGGATTATGTTTAATTAAAATTTTAATTTTTTAAAATACTATCTTATTGAATGTATTGAATTATTATATAATATTAAATTTATATCTTCAATGATCATAAGTTCAATCAAAATGGGTGTAAAATTTTATAAATTATCCTTACTTATATTGAAAAAATTTAAATTCATAGTTTTTCAATATTCCATATGTAATTTTAATTACTATATGATTATTTCATATGTTTTCCACTCTTTCCAAAACATTGATACCTAGATGATGTTCACAACCAAAAATTATATTCTTAAAAATCTAAGTATTTCCTATCCTAAATAAAACACCCAATCGTGAATAAACCCTTTCCTCTCATATCTCTAATTGTAGAAAAGATTATGTTCTTTATTGGGTAAGTTTCATCAGTTGTTTTCAGAACCTCAAAATGGTTGAAACCGAGTACTAGGGGAACTGATAATCCCTTAATTGCATAATTTTTCTCATGATATGTAATTATATAAAAAGGGGTGTACTTAATTTTTTTAAGTATATTTTTTCAATTTTGTAGAGATTTTTTAAAAATCATGGGTGGATGATGTAGTTTATAGATAATGAGAGACCCTTTACTCTTGTGTGGTAGAATATTATTATCTAAATATGTACTTTAATACTCGAGATAAGTGGGACCATATTTGGGTGATTATTGATTGTGAGGAGGAAAATTATTCATTATATTCATGGTTTTTTAGTATTTAAGTACCTCAATATGATATGTTTTAAAATTTTAAAATCATTTAGACTATAAAAATATTCATTTATAGTTTGGACAAGCCTTGGAATAGTTTTCCGGAAATTAAACTTCTTGAAGGCCTAATATTTTCGAGTTTAGTGATGAATATTAAATGTTTCTCCAGTCCATGTAACATGGTATTTTTCTAGAAAATACAACTTTTTTATTGTTAGTCATACATATATATAATTTCTCTATTTAATGGTGAAATTATTTTAGATAAATATTCTTAGATTTATCATGAATGATATGGATGAACTATGTAAGAGTTCTTCTTAGACTAAATCTATTCCCTATCACAAGTTTATCTCTACCTTTCAAGATCTTTAATGGATTGGTCTCCCAAGAAAAGTAAATATTTACAACTTCTTGTGGTTCTTTATACAGTCATAACTCTTGTGATATTATGAATGTATGGTGAAACCCTTAGACGAAAAAGTTGGTTGTAGATTATGATAATTTATATAATAGATATAATTCCAAATAGAAACCCATTTAATATAAAGTCGAAATTGATCTTGGATTTGAAACTAATGAGTAAGTTGATTTTGAGTACTCTTCAGATGATAATGATGAAGATATTTTAACAGATCTAAATGAGAAATCCTCAACATGTTTTAGTGGAGATATGGATTAGTCTCTAGAGTCTTAAAGAATAGATGGACCTAGGGAAGGATTGACAAATCTAAAGTGGGAGAATATTATGAGATATATACTTTTCAGACTAAATTTTAATGGCGATATAAGTTATACATATGAGATTTTAGTAGAAAAAATTTCTCCTGTGTTTGAGATATTAGGTGAACTAAATTTTTTCTACACCTCTAGAGAGGGTGAATATCTTTATAACCCCCTAATTATAATAGATACACCTTCTCTTGATGATGGTGATAGAAAGGATAATGATAGTGATGATAATATAATCAATATGTAAGGAAATTTAATAACTATATTTTGGAATTTTAGAGACTTTTTTTCATAGACCATTTTCTCATATTCTGGATGAACAAGGTAGGCTTGAGATTCCTTTTGACAATTTCATAGAAACATATTATTGTCCTACTCTCTTATGATCCAACCAAACCTTCTTATCTAGAACATGATTCATAGACCGCTTTTTCATTGTGATATATATATATATTTTTAATCCACTAAAATTGACGTACTAATTCCTAGTGATTTTGATAGTTTCATTAATGAAATTTAGAAGCCTTAATATGGCTCCCAAAATGATGAGGAATCTTTGTTAATACTATCTGAGTTTGTATTTAGAGATATAAATATTAACCAAAATACTTCTTAATAACCTCCCACCATTTCTATTCCATCATTAGTTATTACATGTATAAAATTAATTAAATTTAAGAAAGATCTTTTGACTGTGTTGAGACAGTATTTTAATATTATCAATAGATCCAATGTTTATAAAAATAAAGAGGGCATATATTTTTTAAATTTATTTATATTTTCTCATATAAAACCTATTATTCAATCTAAAGTACATAATAAGGATAATATAATTGATGTATTAATTGTGAAAGTTGGATATTTATAATAAGACATGAAAAATATTAATGTTATACACGATTTAAGATATCACTCTATTATCACCAATTCAATTGGTCCTTCTGCTTCTTCTCATCCTCTTACAACCCCAATTAATAAAGAAATTATAAAAAGAGTTGTGTATGAGGAAACCCAATCATATTCATATTGTGTTAAGGATGAAAATAATCAAGTAGAAAATGATATTTTCTCCCATAGTAAAAATATATTTTACATGGTTAACATAAAAATAGTAAATAATTCCAAGTATACAAATTTCATTAAGGGATACAAAAAGTATTTCCTAGGTAAGATGTTCATTATATTCGATATGAAGACTCAAATATAATCATCATACAAATACCACAAAATTAATCCCCTAACATTATAATTCAACTCTGTTGAGGTAAATCTTTTAATTATGGGTTCATTATTTGATCGATTTATGTTAGGGGGGATGTGTTTTTTAAAATTGTTGGGAATGGTTCTATGGATATATAAAACATAACCAGCCTCTTAGATCCTTTTATGTATATTTCCATTACAGCAGTTATAACACCTTGAGTTGTTCTTCTATCTAGGGTTTCTATTTCTCCAACCACAGTTTCAACTATTTCTTCAACTTTATCCATTTCTTAACATAAAAAAACCTCTCCAATAACTTTTTCACTCACCATTAATCATGTCATTCATCATATTAGTCATATTTACAAAACCATTTTTATTCCATGAGATGTGTATTATCCTTACATTACCCCTTCTCCTTACCCATTTGTTAGTAAATTCAAGACCCTATTAATCATTCTATCAATCCAGACTCTAGTTACTCATATTAGGATTAGTTCCTCTGATAGGCCCTTTTATATCATTTTTTTGTCATCAATGAAATAATTTTTAGTCATATTATATCAAACTATATTATGTACTATAATAGTTAATTGTATATTTCTATTTATAATATCCAACTATTTTTCATTTATTATATTATTTCAATTTTACATTACCATTATTCTGTAATTTTGGAAAATACTATGTGGGGGATAAATGATATGTAAATGGAGCATTGTTTGATTTACATTATTTGATTATAAATGCCATGATTTTTTATCATGAAACAAATTAATATTATATAGAAATTCGAACATGTTCATGTTTTAAGGATCCAAATATCATGTTCATTTAATTATAAATGGATTTTTTTTGTGTTTTTTAGAAATTTTTATTTTCTGGTTATTTAAAACAATTTATGTTTCAAAAAGTCCATAACGACTAATTAGTTGGAAAATCGATAGTGAATGTAAAATATCGACCATGTGATCACAAGATATAAAAATCTCTAAATGATCATGTGATCATAAGAGTAACAAATCGACCAAAATAATGATATGATAAACATCATGAAGTCAATTGAATCCCTTTTGGATTTTTGAAAATGGTTTAATTAACTTCATGAACAACGGATTGACAATATCCAATCAGATTAGATAGGATAGTTGTTCTCATCTCCGCCTTCTTCCTAATTTCGCATGGATGGTGGAAGTTCCTCCTTGGTCTTCTCGGCATGATCATAGTTCGGTGGAGGCTTCCATAGGGAAGGGTGGCCCCGATCTAAAGCCTCAGTGTTTTGCCTTCTGCGGTTAGGGAGTTCGGGTTTCAATCTGGCTTCAGGATAGTTCTACAGCTCTTCCACATCCATTGGTTGAGATACGGATCAGCGTTGCGGTTATGGACCATCACTGTAGTGAGGGGATTCCCGATCTAGTGTGTCGGGGTCATGGTTCATCTATTTATGGAGGTGAGGTATTGATCCAGTGCACCGGGGGGTTGTCTTTGCAGCGAAGGGGATCCCAATGTGGTTCATTGGGCAGGGGATCCACTTGTTTTTTATTGCTGGGGGTGTTCTTAGGTGTGGTCGTAGTTCTGTGTGTCATGGGGTTGTGCTGTTGTGGTAGGGTCATGACCGTTATTCAATGGTGATGGGGTCATGTTCTGGCTGCCTATTGGGGATGTGATTATCATCTTCACTGGCCATGGAGTCCAATCCCTCTTCCACTGTGTGGATCGTGATCTGTTCTTCCTGCATCGGGGCTGCATTTCAAATCCTTGGTGAGTGGGTGTTCCTTGGTGAATGTGATGGGTTTCTTCTTATGTGTTGTTCTCTCGTAGGGGGTTCCTTGGTTGGCCTATTGAATTCTCTGCATGCAGGTTTAATGGTGGCAACGAGATGTTTGCATGATGTCTGTATGGAGTTGAAGAATGTTTCTTGGTGTGTTGAGCCTTTTGGTTTTCATCAGTTGATTTGGAATGGTAGTAGTTGGATACTTTAATGGGTTGTTTTTCAATGGTGGGAAGTTTCTAATACCATAATTTACTTCATGATTTTACTCTAAAGGAGGTTTCAGAGCTGGAGGTCTATCATTGTAGTGTGTTTTGGATTTTAGTTTTTGAGAGTGTATGGTGCCAGCCATTCGATCGGGCCTGAGCTTTGACTCATGACACTTTCTTGCCGAATTACTTTGAAATGGTGGAGAGCATATTCATGTTAAAATGTTGTGGAGGATCAGATCAATGATGTCATCCTGGCTTTTACTCACTCTTCCTCCGAGTATGAGCATCATATTTCCATGATTTTATTAGGGTTTCCACCCCCTTTATAACTTAAAAGGGGGCTTTATCATATAATAAAAACATTTATGTCCTTGGGGCCATTACATGGAATACATGAGTTACAAACTAATTGTAATAATAATTAGAGTGACGGATTTCTATATCTTAGTGATGATTTATTGAATTTCTCACTAAGATTTATAGCTACCACAAGACTAGAATAAATTACCACTCACTATTACAATCCACTGCATAGAGACATTGGTTTCATCACTATCTATTAGAGCTTCCACATGAATTCATTATATAGTATGTTAAAGAGATGTTACTTTATAGGAGAGTGGTTTTTTTAAATTTGGTTATGCAAAGATAAATAATTCAAAAAAATGCATGATTTTTTATGTTATTATTCTTGGATGTCATATGTTTTGAAAGTTTTGAATCAAATACTTTTTTAGAAAAATTGATCACATGAAAATATATAGTTTTTGACCTCATATTGTTATATTTTTAATGAAGTGACCATAAAGAATATTATGTAGAAAAATTCAATTGAATATGTATTGATTGGAATTATATTTCATTAATATATACTCAAACCAAATTATGTGAAATATTAAATGTCATGTTGGAAGAACATAATGATCTTATATTTCACGTAGAGTATGAATATTTTTAATGGTGGTTTTCCAATAGAACATTTTAGAGGAATATTTATTTTTAAATAATAATGAATTCAAATGTATGTTGATGTATTTTTATGATATTGAAAAACATAATCAATTTTTCAATTTTTTCTCAATGAAATGAATGTCACTTTTCATGTGAACATAACTATATAATATGAGAACTTCTTCCAGTATTCACATTTCATCTCAGGAACTTCTAAAAGACATCAATAAGAGAATATAAATGGATATAAAAATTAATGTATAATCTATTGCAACATAAAATATTCATTTCCCTCTCCCACATCTATGTTCTAATTGAATTTTAGTTATTTTTCTATTTTTGTAAATATGTTAAATTAAAAACTCCAAAAAAATGTTTTAAGATTACTTAGATATTATTTCATAATTTACATCATTTTTACACATTGATGGAAATAGTGGAAGAGGCTTGGTAGTATCCTAGACATCCATGTTTAGTTTTTCAATTTGTATTCCATATCATGGTTTTGAATTAGTTTATTGTTTAATAAATGTTTTTAGCATTATGTGTTTATGAAGTGGATAATATTGGGTCTATATAAGAGATATAAATTCTTATATTCATTTCCATCATGTTATCAGTAGTTATTGTTTACAATTAAAAAAACATTTTAAAACCACTTTTAAAAAACTATACTTTGATTGCTATGTTTTACACGTGATATATATACTGTTTAGAGGAAATGAATTGAAGTATGAATTGGAAACCCAACTCACACTTCCCAAATATCTAATTTTTAATATAAGTAGAGTAATATTAAAAGATTAAAAAGAGATATATATTATTATAACATTGTTTTGATTAATCTTCTTAGATGTAATTTCAAAAAATTAAATTAGATATATTTATAGTATTAGTTAACCAGGTGATTTCTAAATAGGGGTTTTAATAGATTTATTTAAAAAAAATATTCTTATTAGAAACTCAATTTACCCCTCTCTTGGGTACTCAAATCCATAAAACACTAAAAGTATGTATAAATATATAAAAATGTAATATAAAATTATGGAATATTGAATTTCACTATCATCAAAAAATTTAGAGTTCTTATGATTTATGAATATTTTTATTATACCATAGTAATATATGATTAAAACATATATATAAATAAATAAAATAAATTATAATAAATTATTTTCCAAAAAATATAAATACATATAAAAATTTTTATATAATATTTTACATAATAGGATATAACTTTTTCATGTCGATGTAGAAAACTAATAAGAGATGATAATACTGATAATTCAGATAATTTGTAATATAATATTCTCATCACAATTTCAAATTCATCCAAATTAACTGTCAATGTTTTGAAACCCTATAAATTTTATTTTAAAAAATTTAAGAAAAACATATAAATTTAAAATAATGAAAAAAATGTTTATGTTTCAATATTATATGCTTGGAAAAATACATTTTTATAAAAAATTATTTAGAAACAAAAAAATATTAACAAAAAAATATAAAATATTTATACATAATAAATAGTTTTATCCCATGGAAATTATATTATAATTTATAGGGATAAAAAATTCCAATAATATATATTATTACCTTATTTTGATGTCTTCATAAAATAGTTTTGATATATGTGTTGAATTTGGTTTATAAAGACATAATATAATAAAAAAGTAATAAACATATACTATAGAAATACATATGCAAGGAATACCATAAATAGATTTTTAAATAAATATTTTCAAAGTGTAAAAAAGTAAACATAGTTTAAATTTAGTCTAAATTTAACAGTTGTAAAATTGTATAATAATTCTATACATTAAAAAAGATTCAATAGTTTTAATTCAAAAATACCATCCTAAGTATAGAAAAGTTCCATTGTTATTTTTATTGATGAATTTTAATTTCTTAAGCTAGATATCTGAATATTTAAATTAGAAGTTCCACAATAATAAATCATGATGAAATAGGAAACAAAATAATTAAAATTAAATAATAAGATATAAATTGGTTGATGATTACTTAGGGATATTGATAGAATCATTTTTTAACTGTAAGTGTTTCTTTAAAATAAAAATTCAACAATTATGAGTTTTATTTTACACATATTTATCATTTAAACACAAATCAATAGTCATAGTGTAACATATCCTGAATTGAAACAACCATGGTAAGTATGGTAATATTTCGTAACATCTTTTATAAATAAAAAAAATATATTCCAAAATTTAAATAATTAAAATTTAATAATAAATAATAAAAAATATCTTAGATTATAACATATGTCAAGTATGGAGGTGTATAATAAAAAATAGATTAAATGAGAGATAACTTTCACAAGAACTGATATGATGAATAATTAGGAACACGAACCCCATATGATTGGATTTTAATCCCATTCAATGAAAGAATATTGTAAATAGTAAATAAAAGGTAAATAATTGTTTATATAAAAGGAATGAAACATGTGTATTATGGTCCAGGATGATTCATTACACATGTCAGGAGTCTAAATATTGTATTGTGTTGTTGCATCATAGGTGACCTCCTATGAGGGAATAAAATAACCTTAATTAATCTCCATAGAATGTGTATAATTACACGGAAAGATAAATTTCTAAATATGGTATAGAATGTAAAAAATGATATATTTTCACATTTATATTAATACAATGTTATGTAATTTTAATAATAAATTAATTAAAATGACATATAAAATAGAAATAAATACTAGTACATTTTATATATGATATTAGCGATGAATCATGTATATTGTCCACTGATATTGATGGATAAATATTTAGAATCAGTGATAGTTGATTCCATATCATAATTTTTCATGGTTATATGATTTATATATTATAATATGAAAAAACTAAAGTGTTATTTCTATTAAAAAATAAATATAATTAATTTTTAGGTGAAAAAACAAAAATTGTAAAAAATTTAGAATTTTTTTTATTAAAATGTTATAATCATTAATATATTTTTGGATAAAAATTAATATGTGGAGTACATATAACTTGAATTTTTTGGGAACATAAAGGTGGATGGGAATTTTATAAAAAAAAACACAACATGTATGTAAAACATTTAAATTATATATTAAATTATTACTGAAAATAAATATAATGATTAATTGGAAAATAATTGTATAAATATTTGTTGATATAAAATGATATTCATTTCATTATCATTAAAAAATTTAAATATAAAAAGTAAATTACCTATTTAATGGAATTTTCCTTCATTGTGATTTATAAATAAATGTAATTTGAATAGCTCATTGAATTTGAGGATAAAATTAAAAATAAGTGTTAATATATATCGATGAAAATTATCAACCAAAATTTTATAATTTAAAAGAAAAAGTTATAAAAGAGTTATATATATCCTAATAAATAAAAACAACTATATAAAATATATGATTAATTAATTAAAATTAATACCTTCATGATTTTTTATGAAATTTAGGGGACCATTTGAGATTTTTTACCTATTAGATGTTATATGTTTATATAGATAATGAATGTTGGAAAATACATTGTTGGTATTAGACATAAGTATTGGTTGATCCCATAGGAATAAAAACATGTATTAATTATTTGAATCATTGTTCAAAAAATATAAATGTTGTAAATTGGAAAAATGAACTAGGCTATTCAAAAAATATAATTCGTTTCCTAACTAAAAAATAATTAATGGCTCTGTATGAAAAAAATATTTTTGGTAGCAAATAATTTTCACCACATGATTAGAAGAAATGAAATGTGCTAATAATATGGATACCAAATACCCTAATGTTAGTAAATAACCTCATGGAATTATTTTCATATTGTGTGTTTTGATAAGTTAGTCGAAGAAAAGTCTAAAACACCTAAAAGGTCTTTTAGAAGTCATATGATGAAGGTTGAAGATGTTTTGTAGTGATTATAGAAGAATATGGGTTCTATAGTATGCTCACATTTTTTATAAGACTACTTCATAAGAGTCATTATTATTTCTATATGGGTTATTTGGACCTGAATATGGAAATGGTAGGTATAGATTTCCATAGGAGTAATTATCTTAAGAAAATTGGAAAATTATGGATTGTTGAGACCACAAGAGTTATTTTTTAATATCCACAATATTATTTCAATGAAAAAATTTATTTCATTAATTTCCATTGAAGATAGCAAAGGATTCATTTAAAATTTTTGTAAGACCTACTATATATCCAAGGGTATGTAAAAATAGTCATTTTAGACCATTGTATAATTCACTCCTAATGTTTTTTATAGACTTAATAAACTCTGAAAGAGTTATCCTAAATTATTGGAAATTATAAAGGTCAACCCCCTTACCCATTTATGTATAATTCTACCCAACAAAATCTAGTAAGATATTTTATTTATCTTAAAAATGTGATTAATGGTTCAACTATTGTATGTTAATAAGATCAAAATTAAATAAAGGGACATTATTTCATTATTTAACATTGAGATTTTGATAGATAGAGATTTTTTGGATATATTTTTGACCAAACTAAAAACTATGAAAATGGGAGTCCTTCTATAGAGAAACAATCATTGGTTTTTTGTTGGAATTTTAATCTAATATATGATTAAGGAATTGGTGCCGGATTATTTCCAAATTTATAGGTTACATGAATGTAATTGATGCTCTAAAAATCTTAATGTTGGCTTTAGAAGCTTACATATTCAAATATTGAAATAATTTTCACATTAAAATCCAATATATAAAATATTAAAAATATAATTTAAATTAATAGATCATACTGTCTCTTTGCATACATTGGGATGATAGATATTCTTTCTATTTTTTCAAATATATGGATGAAGGAGATGTCTACATTGGATATATTCAGTTTTTCTAGAAATGAATGAGAATAATTCCATATATTGGTTGAAAATAATATAGACTTCTAAAATCATTGTAGAAAAGATACAAAATAAGATTTCCAAGAAGGCTAAATTATTTGATGTTTGAGGAAACGTTTTTGAGTGCAATACCATCCCTAGGGTAATTTTCATCTATTGTTCATCGAATATCAATACAATTAAAAGTGGATATGTACGTTCAATGTTTTATGAATATTGGTTCATTCTTCATATATTATCTAAGGGTTATTAACCAGTTGGAATAGTGAAACCACAACATACTATAAAATAAAACTTTTAATGCTTAGTCTCTCAAGTGTATTGGAACTTACCTTTGAAAAATCTTTATATGAGATCAATTTGGGTGAACTAACTGAAATCATATGTGTCTCTATTGGTTATTTAATTGTTTCACATCGACTATTATTAAGAGAGATGTCTTCCTATTAAAATATATACTCGATTAATTAAATGTGTGGTTTAAATGATTTATACATACTTTATTAATCCCCCTCCCCCTCCTTTGGGTATTCACCTTGTTTGGGACCAATATGTGACATATGAGAAAAGGATCCTGGTGAAGTATTTCCATATATGAAGTTCCAAGGTTGTAGATGTTATCACTAAGGGAGTTCAAATCTTCGATGAATTTTTTTTCCAATTATGTAAGAATAATTTGAAATACTACTTCTAATTATTTTTAATGTTTATCTAGATTACATCTTTATATTTTATTTCATAATGAATAAAATGTGGAGACCAATCATAGAATGATATCAAAGATCTTGATGATGATTCCAAAGGATTCAATACAATGCGGTTAGGTGTGACATTATCCAATTCCATATACGCAAATCTAATTTCTTGTAAATAGTCAATTACCATATAGAATAAACAAATCATTATATATAACGGTGATTTCAATTTAAATAATGAGAATATATATGTGTTTTAAAACAAGTATTAATATTTGGGAATGAAACTCAATAAAATTTTGAATATATATTCTTAGATCAGGTGAACTTCCCTGAGGAAGAAATATACAGGCATATAGAAAATAATTTAAAATTTAAAATCCTGAAGTGGATCCGATTGATATTTCCTCCGTGATTAAACTCAATGGTCTTGGTGATTGTAGACAATTACCTAAAGGAGTTGGTTAGTATTAAAAAAATATTTATTTATCCAAAATATTAAATAATAACAAATAATATAGTACAAAGAATAATTATAAATATAAATTATTCAAGGTGAATAATAATATTAAAATGGAGGATTTTCTTGATAATAGTGATGCTGATGAGGTTATGTCTTTTTTCTCCTAAAATATTAAAATAGGAAATGAAAAAAGTAAAAGGAAGTAAAACACATTCTTTCATTTAATGTGGAAATGTTTAAAATCTCACTAAAAGATTTCAAAAAAATAATTCTTTAATGACGATGAGGAATAAGAACACATAAACAAAACATTTTTTATTATGAAATGAAATAAAATATCATAGTAATAATTCTACTAAAATAAGACATTAACTATAACTACATATTTCATATTGGCTAATATGAAATTTAAATATGTAAATGACTATAAAGACCTCTTTGAGTAAGATATTGGTCAAATCATAGTATAATCGATAGTAAAGGATAGTGATGGTTAAGGTACTAAAATTGATGTAATAGTTGACTTTCCGGATGTAATTGAAGATCTTCTTGAAGAAATTGACATCTGGATGACCTAGTCCAAAAATAAAAATGGTGTAGTATGTGACTATAATATTTAAATGTTGTAAAAATAAGAATACATGAACATGTTGAAAATGAATATTAAATGAATCAAATATATTAATTTTGGAAACATAGAAAATGAAAATGTTCTTGAGATAAAAATTTAATAAGATGGTCATATTATTTATGTATTGACATGTTCGGTGAAATATCATTTATAATTAATTGTGGAACTCAATGGAGAATTCATGTTTATGAGAATTAATGATGATGATCAGGAAATATTTCTTACCCCTTGCACAACATTGGGAAGTATGAGTTTACTATCCACTATAGTAGAAGATACGATATGCATGGAGTCAATAAATAATTAACCATTATCCCAAAATAGTAGTGGATTAAAGAAAAGTGAATGTCTATTGAAAATATCAAGCATAAAAATAAATTATTGGTGGTTGATTCAATACCACAATAACCCACACCCTAGAAGAAAGATATTTTGTGTGACTAAAAAATCCTAACACTTTTATAGTTGGTTGAAGGAATA
Source organism: Viscum album (assembly GCA_963277665.1). Lineage (NCBI taxonomy): Eukaryota > Viridiplantae > Streptophyta > Magnoliopsida > Santalales > Viscaceae > Viscum > Viscum album. The sequence goes on along the minus strand of OY728130.1, from coordinate 1,186,175,965 downwards.
AACACAATATGTCACCGTGTATCTAATTGTTTTGTTATGAAATGATGGGTCAAACCAAATATATGTTATCTATAAGAAAAATGAATTTCATAGGTCAATAGAAAAAATTATTATCATAATTTTCTATATTTTTTATGTTTCAAATGAAAATTATTTTTTGAGGATTCAAACAAAAATCCCTGAATTTTTTATTAAGGGACACGGGTCTCAGCCTGGTTGGTGGGGACTCTTTATGTTCATCCACTAGACCTATGATCAGATTTAGTAAGAGGAATACTTATATGGTAGTGTATATTTACTATAGCAGGTATAGTTCAATACTACAATAAGAAGAACTATTTGTCTGATTTGGATTTTGGGCCAGTAGTTTGGTCCTCTTTGCCCATTAGGCCTTCGCAACAGTATGAATTTTAGACCAAGGAAAGGCCTTCAGGCCACCTCAAGGCATTTAGTCCACCTCAAGGCCTTTCAGCCACCCCACGACCTTTAGGCCACCTTACGTGCATATGTAGTCTCTATAAGAAACTATATCCCAATAAGGATTTATAAAAGATATATTCAATATAGTAGGGCAAACTGAATTTGGAATAATTAGAGGGTATATAAATTTATTTTTGTTCCCTGCCTATGCATGTCTATACATGGAAACTGGATGACCAATCATGCAAATACGGAGTGCTTCATAATGACATAGACACCAAGGAGGGGTAGTTCCAATTTGTGTCTGGGATGATTCTGGACTTGCACCTATAATAACATTAGGTCATGTAATGGGTTTGTATCATGTGGGCCATGAAAGGGTTCCACTTCAACACTTAAAATGAATATTTTCCAATCATAATTAAAATATAAGGCATTCATGCCATTTAGTAATGTATTTATTATTAAGGGTATAAAAATATATATCAAAGGGGACTTGAAAAATGAGATCACAATATATAAAAAATTATCATATGGGATAAAAACCAAAATTCATTTTGAAACTCTATTAGATGAGGATAATATAATGGATCTGGTGGTGATCAAACCATATTTTCCATTATACGAAGGTAAAATGTGAATGTTTATTAAGAAAGGAAATCCTGAAAATCCCAACATTAATGAAATTTATTTTAATGTAATGGGTTGAGTGGGAATATATATTTGAGATATTGTTTTTACGTCCCGCATAATGTTCAAGGGAGATATTTTCAATGGAATAATTTATGAAAAACAATATTTCATTATCTTTGTAAATAATGAAGGGTTGAGGATCATTGGAATCAAGGAATTAAATATTATAGGAAATGACTTGAGGTTCATATATTTGTTGTTTTTTGAAGGCCTAACTCGTAACATATTAAGATCAATTTAATTATTTAATTCAATTAAAAAGACTAATTTCAATAAGAATTATTTCACTATCAAAGGAATATATGGTTCAATTCAACCACAAGGGAAGCATAAAATGTGGAATCTCAACATTAATTAATGGAAAAATGTTTTTTGATATCTAATAAAGAATAAAATCTATTCTGGAATAAACATATTGGTCACATGATCGAATATTATTTTGATGAATTTGTAAAAAATGAAGAAGCATGATATATCCCAAAACTCTTCCAAGACTAGCCTAACACATGTAATAATTTTTAAATTGGTTAAAATATAGAGGAGTGAAAATTGATATGTTTTCATGAGTTGGTTCATGTCAATGGTTGTGGGACTATGACACTGAAACACATAGATGGTAATAAGTATTATGTCGTTTCATTGATGATTTCTATAGGATGGAATAGTTGATGGTCGTTACCCACAAAATTGACGTTTCTAAATGAATTAAATATTATAGATGGTTAATAGAGAATTATATTAATCTATAAATTCAAAATCTATAGACTAATAAAATTATGGAATTTATTTATAATTAGGTGGTAGAATATTTGAAGAAGCATGGGATAAGGCATTATGTTTTTATGGGGTGGAATTACCCAAAAAATATACTCTTTTAGAGGTGTAATCAAATTATAAATATTATGGAATGGAAATTTCTCAATGAAAAGAACCAACTATAGTTTTATTAGATATAAGTTCTTCTTAAATTATTATACATAATCAATAGATAATTTAAATTTCTGAATAATGAAATGTCGCCCTATTAGATGTGTTATGGGAAAAAGCCTATACTTAAGTAATTTAATTTTTATGGAAATAAATTCTTTATTATCAATATGAAAAAGAACAAGAAGGTTCAATAAAATATGTATAAAGGTATTTTAATTAGATATTAATTTAAATTAAATAGAATAGAATATAGAAATAAAATGATTTGGAAATGTTCTCAAATCCAAGAGGTCACTATTTCTCATAGAGATTATATTTTACAAACAATATAGTGTATTTTACTATACAATCATATAGAATTTTTTTAATAATGTGATGTATAAGAGAGCTATAATTACATACATCAATATGGGTTAGAAAATTTTGAAGGAAATTTGTACATCTAAGATTGGGGGAAGGGTCATTTTGAGAACAAAATTTCAAAAAGAAATTCATAGAATTTTAGAAACTCTAGGAGGTGGTTATAAACATGGAATGAGGGTCAGATGTGAATTATAGGGTCTTGGTAAGCAGTCAAGATGGTGGTTGAGGTGGTTTGGCTACCCAACACCCCAATTAAGGAAACCATCGAGTCGGTGATTTTGGACCTACTAGCCGATGGGGCTGGTTCATTGGTGGATTTTGTGGGGGTATTTTACTATTTTCCTTAATGGTGATTCTTGGTTTTTAGGGGGTTTTGGTAATGGGAGACAACCATTTTTTCCATCCCCTCCACTAATTATCCTATAACTCTTCCCATTGACGTGATGATGATTTTAGTTGTGTTTTTCAAGAAATTTCATGTAAGATCTCCCTTTCTCTTCTAGTTGTTCTCATCTATGTTATTCAATGATTTATTGTTCAATTGGTTATTTATCTGAAGGAACCATTTAAAATGTTTAAATAAATGTAATTAAACATGATGGTGATTCTATTTTGATTTTATAGTGTATATCATTGGATGTTAAAATTATGTTACCACTCAAACTTCATCCTAAGGTATTCTTTTCATTAAGTTTCTGATGGTTTTCAATGAATCTAAATTATAATAGCATTCAATTTAGGTTTAAAAATTGGGGATTTTTCATGGTGTTAGGTTGATGGTGCATTGTGAGTGAAATAAACATGGTTTCTTATGATATTAACATCATTGGACCACTTGGTGAGTTTGGTTGCCATTATTCCAAAAGGGTTTTGGGGAATAAATAAAAAAATGATTTATCTGTTCATGTTTGAAGGATATCCAAGATATCAATGAATTTCTAGAGGTTCAAATGGAATCCAGATGGATTAATCAGAACTTATATAAAGTCTTAAGGATTTATTACCATTTATTTTTGTTATGTTTAACTAATTATAATTTACTATAATTTATTATTCATGATTAAATATATAATATATTTCCTCATAAATGAAGGTGGTTCATGGACATTCTTATGGTATGATGTTATGGTGGAGAATTATTTGAACGGTTTATGTTTGTGGTAGGGATCCTTGAAATTATTTTATTCTCTTAGTTAATTTTTTATTTTGTGTTCATGTATCATAGTAATAATATGTTTCTGCATGTCACATGTGTTGTGGGTTTTGACTAATGACATTTGTTTATGGTATTAAAGTGGTGGGTTGATACTGATGAAGCTGAGATAGCCCTAGAGTGTTCGTATCATTCTGAGGGACATTGGTGGCTGATTGCATGCATGACTAGTTCATGAGGGACTATTACCCTCATGGTGATGTTGTGAGTTGTGAGGGTAGTTTTTCACATTGTTTGATTTCTCTATGTGTGTTGAAATTATTATTATGTTTCCTCAATGGTTTTTTTGCGATGGTTCAGGTTACATTAATATTTAATATCCCATAACCCTTGGTATGGGCTACTATGATTGGTTGGCCTCCCCATAACTTATGGTGATTGGCTGGTGAGAATGTTTTGCCTCCTTAAAATGTGTGTGGATGGGCCGGTGGGAATGGATGAATTCTCAAGAATCATTTAGATAGTATAGTATAATATAGGCCTCCCAATAACCATAAATAAGGTTTAGTGTGATTGAATAGCCTCCCTAGAACATGTGGGGACTGGACGGTGTACCTGGTTTACCTCCCTAGAGTCGATGAGGATAGTTCGATGTGACTTGATGGACCTCTCTGACTGCATAGGGATAAATCATGTTACATGATGTGGACATTACTTTAAAAATAGGTACAATCCATGGGATATGTGACTCTAAATGTTCCTTACAAACATCCTTTTTGGTATGGTTTCATGGGAGGTATTATATGGATTATATTGTGACAAGGATTCTATAATGGAACTGAAGAAAATACAGTATGGGTTTGGGTATGAGGTGTACAACTAAAATATTCTATAGTAGGTAAACTTATGTGATTTTTTTTTCTTAAGTGTTATTATTCTAAGTGGGTGTGTTTCGTATGTACAAACACACACTGTATATGTACACCATCAAAATCATCTTGATCATAGATGTATATAGTTCTGTTGAGGCACTTGTTATACCTATTGGTTTCTTGGACTCTCCACCTATCGACATACAGGGCATGAGATCAAATGTATGTGGGTATATCATCTTATTAACCTTCATGAAAAAGGAACCATATGGAGATATACCATTATACATTTCAACTAGTGATGGATTCCAATGATATAGTTTAATGTATGTGAGTTAGGCCATAGACCATTATATTTATTTATAGTTATATTCATAAATAACTGGTTAGTGTTTCTTTTTGTGTGTATGATGTATTTATTTCTTTAGTTTTGGTAGCTTTGATATTATAATGGTATCATGTAGATGGTAACGTATTTACATTATGAACTATTATGACCTAGTGGGCCACCTATTTAAAGATTACTATATGGTGGGATTCCCACTTTTCATATTTGTCATAATAAATTTTTATAGATTTTATCGTTGGCCTCATGACTAGATTTTTGGGAATAGTCTCCTCACTAATGTGTTAGGTTCTTGCAACCAGTAACAAGCCTTTTGAAAGGTGTACCTCAAGTTATGTGGTGGCCCTGTCATGACACGTCCCCCGGAGCCCATGTTTTTACTACCCCAAGCTCACCTTCCAAAAGCATGGGACTGGCGGCTAGCACCGAAAGGAATATTCCTTAAACCGGGAAGGCATTTCCTTTATATCTTGTAAACAAACCCAACAAAGCACAGAAGAAGATAGAAGCACAAGTAAACTGTTTAGTAGAAAGTGTGTGTACAGTAAGAAAAAAGGTCCAAAGTACAAGCCGTAATGGAAAGTACAAGAAAACTGGAAAGTACAAGTAAACTGAAACAAATCCTGTGAATACTCACCAAGGATCCTACCTAAAGGGTAGGTAAATCTATCGAACCATCTTCTCTATAGTACGCCTCATCTATGGTCCACCTCTGAGATACCTCCAGTCCCGGTACCCTTGTCCACAGTCAGTGCTCTTTGTTGTCTATACCAAACACAATAAGGTGCGAGCATAGCCCATGCAGGGTTGAGTATAATGATAGTTAGTAGGGACCCTGAGACCCTCAAAGGTATCACAAAAAGAAAAAAGGATAGACCACAAAGCATTAAATCAACAGACAACCCTACTTAGGTATATTCTAATACATATACCTAAGTTATCAAGTATACCCATCTAAATCATGAGGGAACATAGGGTCCAACTCAAAAGCCAAAAGCTCCACTATTCCACGAAGGATGGAATACCATGAAAGTAAGTACCACAAAGGTAAGCGACAAAAAAGAATATCACAAAGGTATCACAACGGAGGTAATTACCACAAAGGTAAGTCACATAGAAGATTACCACAATGGTATCACCACGAAGGTAAGTGCCACAAATATACACCGCACATTTGATTACCCCAAACGTGAAGACTTAGCTCACACCAGGTATAACATAGGTATGGTAGTAAAGATGATTAGATGTAACTACTGAATCATCTTACTTTGTTAAGAGGTAGACCCATGTAGGATCCTAAATCATCAAACCCACAGATGTTCTTAAATCATCATAACCACATAGGATCCTAGTATATTATCAAACCCACATAGGATCCTAGTATAGCAGACCAACGTAGAATCCTATAGTAGTCCCATGTTGATTCCTAGAGAGGATCTATGTGAGACTCTCAGACAAAGACCCACAAAGGATCCCAAAGAACACACCCACATAGGATCTCTTTCTCATGTTATAGTGAGCTACAGGGTTCCCGAACTAAGCTCACTTGATTCTGGGAGGGTCTACGGCTCAAGGAACATTTTAGTACTCCAATAGACACAAAGTCCCATGAAGAATAATCCCAAAGGACAACCATGAAAAAGGGGTCTCAATGTAACAGACGGTGCGTCAATCAGACGCTCGGTCTGTATGTCATTAGCCTTTTAGTCCCAAGGGCCAATTTGGATTCATGTTCGATCCAACCCATCCATATCCCATCATTATCGAAAAATCAATTAGGTTATACCAAAAAGACCGTCTCAATCCAAGGATTCTAGTGCCGTACATGGTTCTTCAAATGGACACCCGTAGCTTAAGATATGGCCGAAAGAAAGACAATGGTTGAAGCTGGTTTGGGTCTGGTCTGACCTGTCTCGACCCTGCCAGGGCCGACCCAACCTGGTTCGGGTCTACCCGGCCCGACCCGGGCCCAGCCCAAGCTCCGACCCGGCCCGCCAGCGCGGCCCATGCTAGGCGGTCCGCTAGGTTCCCACAGCTGGCTGGATGGACAGCCTCTCCTCCGCACTGTGTGGTCGCACGCCCTGCAATCGCTAGCGACCGGTAGTGAGCCAGCCACCCCTCCACCACCAACATAGCCTTTCACTATGGCACCTGATCGCCATCCTCCTCTGTCATGAAGAACACATCTAAAACCCTAATGGTTGCAGAGTGGTCGGGCCATGTTCGTTTGGCATGTACCCTCCGCGTTAGAATACTACCAAGAGATCATGGTGAGGGATTGAATCTTAAAATAAAATAACGATGATTAATCAGAACACACCCCTACCTCGAAGGATTATTGATGTCGGTGAGGAGAGAGAAAAGGAGGAAGTCAGTTCATTGTCGTTGAAGAACGTCAGAATTCGTTGCCTTCGCAAGGTTCTTCCGATCCGAGCTCAGGGTCAGTTCATAGTTATTGAATTCCGGAGGTCTTTCTTCATTGGGAGGTATTCTAAATTGGAGAAAATGATCCTTTAAAATCTCTTCTCTTTTCCAAAACATTCTCCCAACTCCACCAAAATGAAAATACCCAACATATTAAATTAGGTTTTATTAATTTTATTAGAGTTTACTTTGGGATAATAAATATATTTCATTAGCACAATTAAAATGGGAGGATTCCAAGAGACTTCCCCACATTAAAGAGAGATTTGGGTGGTCCCCACCACTAGAATTTGAAAATGGGGCTTTTCCTAGCTCAGGTGGTGCCCACCACAGAGCATTCAAATGGGAATTTAAAATTAAACAATAGTTGTCCACTTTTTTATTTCCACGAAATACACGAAAACTTACTTTCACCCTCGACCAAATACGGTCGAGGTGAAAGTCTTCTTATGAGAATACCAGTACTGTGAGTTCAATGGTGCCCTTAGATTACAATTACAAGAACCGGTTCAAAAGTTACAAAAACCAGCTCACCCTTTTACTAAATCTACTAAAAAAAGTTCAGAAATTCATTCTGGGCACACTTGGCCTCCAAATCACACACCGTTAATTTTCACAAACTCAAAAAATTCCAATATAATTAAAAAATTATACTAAATTTCTAGGTCCTTAAATTCTACACAATTCAGGTCATTGCATCCCCGAAAGCCACATCTCAAAAACTACGAAAACACGTGGGGGTACTGAGCACGAATCTCGGCCTCCCGCTCTCAAATGCTCTCCTGGAGGTTCTCATGCTTCCAACGTACACACACTAAATGTATCAATTTCCCACAAAGGACCCGCTCCTTTAAATCTCAATATCTATTGGAACTGCGGTAAATTTCACCCCATCATCGATGTCTAGATCACCGTGGTCAATGATGTGAGAGGGGTCGTGCACGTATCTCCTCAGCTGGGATACGTGGAAGATGCCGTACACCCGGTGCAACTGAGGGGGAAGATCTAAGCGGTAATCCACATATCCAACTCAGCTGAGGACCTAGAAGGGTCTAATGAACCTCAGAGATAATTTGTCGCCCCAGCCAAATCTCCACAAACCTCGTTGAGGTGAGACCCATAAAAAGACATGGTCAACATCCTTGAACTCCAGAGGTCTCCGTCTCCTGTCGCCATAAGACCTATTCTTGCTCTATGTAGTCTTCATCCTCTCCTGGATGATCTTCACCTTCTCTGTGGTAGCCCGTACCATTTCTAGTCCCATCAGTGCTAACACCCCTAGGCCAGTCTAGCACAAAGATGATCTACAAGGTTGGCCGTATAACACATCGACAGGTGTCATCCCAATGGTGGAGTGATAGCTGTTGCTGTATGAAAACTCCATGAAAGTCAAGTGACCCTACCAGTTGTGCCCGAAGTAGAGGATGCAAGCATGCAACATGTCTTCGAGGGTATGAATGGTCAACTTAGTCTGGCCATCCGTCAGAGGATGGAAGTCGGTGCTCCAACGAAGATGCATCCCAAAAGCCTCCTAAAACCTCTTCCTAAGATTGGAAGTGAGAGTTTCATCACAATTGGAGACAATCATCGAGGGTAATCCATGTAGCGGCACAATCTCATGCATATAGAGGAGTCCCAAGATCTCTACTGAACCCTGGTCTCTGATTGGTAGGAAGTGGGCTGACATGGTGAGTCGGTCGATGACCACCAAAATAGAATCATGACCCCTGGATGTATGCAGAATTCTTGTCAAGAAGTCCATGGATATCCCATTCCACTTCAACTCATGGACCCTTAAAGGGTGAACCAAGACTACTGGTACCAAATGTTATGCCTTCACTTGCTGACAAGTGAGGCATCGAGAGACAAACTCTGTTACTTCTTTCTTCATTCCCGGCCACCAGTGCTATCTTTGGATATGCTGATACATCTTCACAACTCCTGGATGTACCCCTAGAGGGGATGTGTGGAACTCCCTCAGAACTTCCTCACAGAGTGACATTGGTACCATGGTATGTCCTCTGAAGGGGATGACATGCTCCCCCTACAGAAAATCCATCAGGTGCTTGTCCTATAGATATATGAGCATGTCGAGCCTCACAGTCTGTGTCCCCACACTGCGCCTCCCTAACTCACTAAAGAAGAGGGGGAGTGACTATAAGAGACTGAAGAAAAGTTGCTCCATATCAATCCACAAAGGATATCTACAAAGCGGCCCACTTCTCCATCGCCTCACCAAGCAGCGGTATACCAGATCTCTTACTGATTGCATCTTCTACAACGTTCCCCTTCCTAGGAGTATAGAATATCTTGAAGTCATAGTCATGGAGGAACTCGAGCCAACATCACTATCTCAGGTTCAGTTACTTCTGAGGAAGATATACCTGAGACTCTTTTGATCAGAGTAAACCATAAAATGCTCTCCCATAAAGTAATGTCACCACATCTTCAAGGCGAAAACCACTGCAGCTAACTACAGGTCATGGGTAGCATAGTTCTGCTCATGTTGTCTCAGCTATCGAGAACCATATGTGATAACTACTTTCGCCTACATCAAGACACATCCGAGTCTGGTTCCAGATGTGTCGTAGTAGACTACCTACCCAACACCCTCCTCTAGAAACCGCAAGATGGGGCACTAGTCAAACTCTGCCTTAGCTCTTGAAAACTTCATTGGTATCTCTCCACCCACACGAAGGGTTTCCCCTTCTTCTTCAATGCTGATAAAGGTACTGAAACTCTTGATAAATCTAGAACAAACATCCGGTAGTATCCATCCAAACCCAAGAAACTTCGTACCTCCATCACACTCTTTGGTGGATCCTATGAAAGTAGTGCCTCGATCATCATTGGATCCACTGCTACTCTAGAATATGAGATGACATGTCCCATATAGTGAAACTCTCGGATCCAGAACTGGAACTTCAAGAGCATTCCATAAATCTGGTGCTCTCGGAGTGTGTCCAGAACTATTTTCAAATGATAGGAATGCTCCTCCTCAGTAGTCGAGTATAACAGAATGTAATCGATGAAGACTACTACAAATCGATAAAGGTATGGCTGAAATATCCTGTTCATGGGTCCCATGAACACTTCTGGAGAATTGGTCATGCAGAAAGGCATGACCAAAAACTCATAATGGTTGTACCGACATCTAAAAGTCATCTTCTCCACATCCTCATCTTGTACTCTAAGATGGTGATAGTCTGATTTGATGTATATCTTCGAGAACCACCATTATCTCTTTAACTAATCCAAGATCTCGTTAATCCTCGAAAGTGGGTACATGTTATTCATGGACACCTGATACAGGCACCGATAATTGACAAAAAGTCTCAAGCTCCCATCCACCTTCTTGGAGAACCAAATCAGTGATGCCTAATGAGAAACACTGGGCCGGATGATCCCCTTCCCCTATATGTCTTCTAGTTATACCCAAAACTCATGAAGCTCTACGGGAGACATCCGATACGCTGGTGTAGATATAGGTGCTGTCATGGGGTAAAAGTCAATGTGAAAGTCCACCTATCTGTGAGGAGGTAGACGTGGAACATCATCTGAGAAGACATCGCCATACTAGTCCACCACTACAGGATAGCTCAAACTCTCCACATCAACCGCTCTGAGGTTAAGGCTAACCAAATGATGAGTGATCGGCCACACTCTCCTCTGGGAAATTCCATTATATGCAGAAAATGCTCCCTTCTCACCGATGAAGGTAAACCTAGTCCCTTCCATGCGGACACATCACACTTTGGGCCAAAAACAGTCAATCTGGGCATGGACTGTAGATAACAAGTCCATACCCAAGATGATGATGTAAGGACTCAACACTGCTACTTAGAGATCTTAGCAGAAGCTCTCACCTCCTAGAGTAAGCTCACACTACCGACACCAGTGTCTAATCATCTAATCCTATCCCATAGGAGTCTCTATCCATAAGGATTGATCCAACAGCTTCGTTGGAATTTCTATGCTTAGAATGATGGAAGTGGTAATAAAAGAATGACTGGTAACTTTGTATATAAGTATTGTAACTAAGGTGGAGTAGACATAGATCGTACCTCGTATCATCTCCTGTGCACCATGGTCATAGGCCTCAACTGCCTGGAGCTGAGCTCGCCCCTATTCACCTACTCCCTGTGGTCAGGGTGGACCACCTAGTGGTGGTGGCTGTAACATCTCGAATCATCGCCCACTTCCAGCTACACAACATGCTCCTCTTCTGCATCCACCTGATCCATGTGCACCTCCTCGGTCGAACCTCTATCTCTGCCTGGGTGGTCTTTCAACCATCTTCTAATAATCTGTATGGTGGGTCGAGTAGTCATGAGCAATGTGACCCTGCCTACTACATGTGAAACCCTACATGCTCCTTGCATGACTGGCTCTATCTCTGGTTCCCCGCACAACTGACCCTGAATCCTATGGTCATCCACCTGTAGGTCTGGTCCTCTTGGACCTCTATGCCATCTATCTGCTACCAGCTACAGAAGACTCCGCTACGTGATGCCGGGTGGTGGGTCTCAGTACTGGTGACTCCTTAATAAGAAAATTATCCACTAATAGGGCTTTCTCTAACACCGTTTCATACATCGAGATGATGAGTGAGGTCATTGAAGCCCTGATCTCCCGCTTTAGTCCCTACTCGAAGGTACATGCCCTAAAGAATTTGTCTCATACCATATCAGTGGAGTAGCATGAGATATCAGTGAACCTTGTTGAGTACTGATCCACAATCATGCTACCTATCTACAGATGCAGAAACTCTTGTATGTGCACTGAGAGAAGGGTCATTGAGACAAAATCTGCCCAAAACAGGCTCTCAATGTATGCCCAAATAAGTGTCACCTCATTGTGAACCAGGAGCATCAAGCTCCACCATCTTCCTGCTGATACCTGAAGAAGACTCGTGACAAGGATCACCATGAGATCAGATGGTGTCCCTACCAGCGAGAAGACTCTCACCACAACCTCTAACCAATCCTCAACCACCTGTGGGTCCATCTCGCCCAAGAACATCGGTGGCCTCTAGAGCTGGAACTCGTGTAACACACTCAAGAAGCATCCACCCTCTAATACTGAGGCTGGTGGAATTGGTGGCCCAATGGGTAATGGTACCATCGGTGCCTCTACTGAAAAAGGGTCTAGCACTAAAGTATCGTCGCTTGGTGGGCTTTTAGCGCATACTATACCCGGAACCCTAGCTGGGTGTCCATGTGGAGGAATCCTGAAAATAAACAGGTGCGCTATAGTTAATAAGTTATACCTGGTGAGATGAATAAAAAACATCACAAAGAAAACTTTTCGAAACACACACGCAATTAGTGTTTTCATGCACAAAGTCAGAAATCAGAATTTAGGGTGCTTGTGTATGGATATGTCACCTGCAACACCAACACTGGATTCTCTAAACTGATAACCATACTCTGTAAACGTGACACTATTGACATTAAAAGATCATATTCCAATGTTCTATGGCATAACTGACTCCTCTGATACCAATTTTTCATGAACCATCTCTCGGGGCATGTGTCATGACTACTCTAAGCCCACCTTCCATAGGCCAGGGGCTGGAAACTAGCACCAAAAGGCTTATTCCTTAAACCAGGAAGGCATTGACTTTATAATCTGTAAATACACACATCCAATCACAAAACAATATACAAACACAAGAAAACTGGATAGTAGAAAGAGTGTGTACAGTAAGAAAAAGGGGCCAGAATACAAGCCCAACTAGAATGTAGAAGAAAACTGGAAAGTACAAGTAAACTAAAATTGCTTATGTGGACACCTTCCAAGGAACCTACCTGAAGGGTAGGTATAGATCTCGAACAGTCATATCTAAGGTACGCCTCTCCTAATGTCCACCTTCTAGCCACCTCCAATCCTCATACCCTCATCCTTAGTCAGCGCTGTCCGTCGTCTGCACAAAACACTACAATGTGCCGGCATAACCCATGCAGGGGTGAGTATATCGATACTCAGTAGGGACCCTGAGACCCTCAAACTCTCACAAAAACCACAAATGATAAACCAAAAAGCATGGAATCAAGTGAGAACCCTACTTAGGTATATGCCCATACATATACCTAAGTTATCAGGTAATCCCATCATAATCATGAGGGAACACAAGGTCCAACTCGAAATCCCAAAGCTCAACTGTTCCACAAAGGAAGGAATACCATGAAGGTATGTACCCCAAAGGAATGCCACATAGAAGAATACCACACAGGTGTCACCTTAGAGGTGAGTACCATAAAGGTATTCCACATAGAAGATTACCAGAAAGGTATCACCATGAAGGTAAGTTCCACAAAGGTACACCACACAGAAGATTACCACAAAGGTAAAGACTCAGCTCAGACCAGGTATAACATAGGTATGGTAGTAAAGATGATTATATGTAACTACTGAATCTTCTTACTTTGTTAAAGGGATGACCCATGTAGGATCCTAAATCATCATACCCATATAGGATCCTAAATCATCAGACCCACATAGTATCCTAGTACATCATCAGACCCACATAGGATCCTATTACATAATACCAACGTAGGATCCTAGAGTAGTCCCACATCGATTCCTAGAGAGGATCCAAGTGAGACTCTTGAACATAGACCCAAAAAGAATCCCAAATCATAGACCCAAATAGGATCCCTTTCACATTTTACAACCAACTACATGGTTCCTGCACAAAGATCGATTGATTCTAGGAGGGATCGCTTGTCCAGTCACATTTGGACACTCCAACAACAATAAAGTCCCACAAAGAAGTATTCCAATGGATATCCATGGAAAAGGGGTCTCAATACAACAGACGGTGGGTCAATCAGACACATAGTCTGTAAGTAATTAGACTTTTAGTCCTAAGGGCCCTGTTGGATTTGTGTTCGATTCAACCTGGCCATACCCCATCTCTATAAAAAAACCCTAGTGTGGTACACCAAAAGTAAGGTCTTGATCCATGGTTTCTGATGCCACAGATGGTTCATCAAACGGACGCCCGAAGCTCAAGACATGACCGAAATAATGAAAAGGGTTAAATGTTGGTCAGGGTCCGGTCTGACTCAGCTCGACCCGACCTGGGCCGAACCGGCCTTACTTGGGTCATCCCGGCCCAACCTGGGTCCAACATGGCCCAGCCCATGAGAGGCGGTCCACTTGGCACCCTCGGCTGGTCGGATGGCGAGCCGCTCCTCTGCATGGCAAGGTTGCGCACCGCGCCATCGCCGGTGGCCGGTAGCGAGCCAGCCGTCCCTCCCCCGATGTCACAGCCTTGCACCGTGACACCTTCTCATCGAGCGGCATGGATGCACGCTGCCACCTCCCTATCACGCAGTCAACATTCCACAACCCTTCTCCAGAGGCATGGTTGCGCCACCACCATCGTCACTGCAGACATGTGTGCCGACCGCTGCTCCCGAGTCTCCCCGGTGCCAGTTTCCAACTTCGGTCACCGTCATCCTTTGTCGCAAAGAACACATCAAAAACCATAATGTTTTCTCAGTGTTCAGGCCATTTTTGTTTGGTCCACTCCCCCCACTTTAAACAAGTAGAAAACATCTAATGGGGAGAGATTCAATCATAAAATAAAATAACGATGATTAATCAAAACACACCCCTACCTCGAAGGTTCATTGACATCGGTGAGGAGAGAGAAAAGAAGGACGTCGGTTCTTCGTCGTTGAAGAATGTCAGCATTCATTGCCTCTGCCAAGTTCTTCTTATCTAGGCTCTGGGTAGGTTCCTCAATCTTCAATTCCAGAGGACGTTCTTCATTGGAAGGTGTTCTTCATTGGGGAGAACGATCCTCCAAAATCTATCCTCTTTTCCTACACTTTCCCCAAATTCCATAAAAATGAAAATAGCCAACTTATTAAATTTCATTTTATTAATTTTATTAGATTTTATGTTGGAAAAATAAATGTATTGCTTTGGAACAATTAAAATGGGAGGATTCCAGGTGACTTCCCCACATTAAAGAGGGGTGAGGTGGTACCCACCACAAGAATTAAAAAATGGGGTGTTTTCTAGCCCGGGTGGTCCCCACCATCAAGCATTCAAATGGGAGGTTAAAATAAAAAAAATTTGTCCTTTTATTTTATTTTTATTTCCACAAAAAACACGAAAAATAACTTTCACCCATAACCAAATACAGTCTAGGTGAAAGTCTCCTTAAGCGAATACCGGTACTGTGAGTTTAAAAGTTCCCTCAAATTTCAATTCCAAGAACCATTTCAAATGTTACAAAAACATGATCATATATTTACTGAACCTACTAAAAAAAGTTCAGAGATTTATTCAGGGCACACTGGGCCTCGGAATCATGTGTCGTCAATTTTTCAGACTCATAAAATTCCAATATAATTTAAAACAATTACACAGAATTTTCAGGTCATTATAGGCCCCCTATAGTGTGTCCTATGATGGGTTGTTAATAAATGGTATTATAGAATTACTTGGGATATGATAATGTAGTTATATTTAGAGTTGGGAATCTTGGACAGAAGTGGTAGATGGTGTGCATGACAATAAACATGGAATTGGTTAAAACATGAATTACCAAGGGACTTCTAGTTTTGTTATTAGGAAGTATTGGTTGATTGAGGTGATTTGTTTAACTGGGAATCCAAATGTGGCATGGATGGGACTCATGAAGATTCATAGTGATTGGTTGGGATACAATGAGATGTTTATTCATCGTGATATTGTCATGTTAGGTGTGTGACATGCACACATATGGCGGTGTTTTTTTTAATAATTTCCTTGATGGGGTTAATATTATTTTAAGAAACATATATTTAAAATTTTCATGTATCTTATATTATATGAGGTGATGAAATTAATATGGATCGAAGGGGAAATTTTCTAATTATCCTTATGTTTTTTTGGATTCAATATAGTTATGATTTTTAATTATTATTTTAAAGAAAACCCTTATTTTTAAAAATGAAACTCATGTAGTGGTATATATAATTTTTAAATTATTTTAAGGGTTGATTTTTTAAAAATATCCCATAGATACAATCATTTAGAAATGGGTTACGTTCCCATGTTTTTTGAAATTTTTTATAAAAATAATTTCAAATTAGTTTTTGAAGATATTTAGAAAATTATTTTCAATATCAAATTGTAAAAATTGGATTATATTTTTTGGAAAGGTACCAACTAGGTTGGAAATGTAGTGGTTTTGGAATTTGGTGTAAAATACATATATTAAAATGTATATTTGGAAAACTCATGCGGATTTGATGTGTGTAAATGATTTAAAAATAGTTTTTTTGAAAATAAGTAAGTGGTTTATATAAAAAACTATTTTATGGAGTTTTTTAGTGTTATTTGTTGATTACTGAGATGATTTATTTGTGTTCATAACAAATGTTATGCGGTTTTAGAAAAACCATCGTGCGAGGTCAGTCGGTGTGATGTAATGTTGTTTTTCATAGTGTGTAGAGGGGACCTAAAACCTCTATAGGTTGGTTTTCTAGATATTTATTGGATGACTGATAGAGACCTGATGGTTGCTTCGTGAATTTGGAATGGACATTATGGATTTTTGATGAAGCTTCTGGTGGTGATCTCATTAGATATATGTTTCGTAGGATTCACCTATCGTGATATCAGGTAGATTCTTTGTGGGATCCAATTTATTAGGGAACAAAAATTCTTGACATGCCACTTTTGTACCTAGATATGGTTTGAAAAAAATCAATGATTAGACCCATTATGTGGGTTTTTATTGTTTTATTTTTTATTTGGGTTAGACTAATTGAAATTTATTTAGTATGGTTCTATATTTGAGACCAGTTTATGTGTCCTCTTGGTAGGATTTTATTATGGTGATGAGTGCCACTAGTTGGAATTGACCATGATTAGCAGAGTCTTATAGTTTGGAGAACAGTAAACCATGGGAAGTTTTTTTATGACACATTGGTGTTTTGTATTTTATGGGTGCAGTTGAGAACCATCTCAATACTTAGTAAGGGATATGAATAAAATAATTGATAATTTATTTTCCAATATGGAAATGGTTGTAGTTAATGAAGGAATAATTTAATAATAGTGTAATTATAGGACAAAAATCATGTGGAGGGTGGTTGTGTGTCATGTTTGGGAATGGATAGATTTCCTAATTTTAGGAGTAGTGATGGTATTGTTACACCCCGAGATTTTTTGAGATTTATTCTTTTCAATTTCATTGATGTATTGTGTTACAAATAATTTCAAGTTCTTTTGATAGAAATCAATACTGAGTATAGATTTTGTTCAATGTAATAATTAACTATGAATGGATTATATTATATGCAACACCAAATGAATCTTTCACTATAGGAAACATTGACTTGGCTTGCATTCCATTCAAGAGAGACCTTCCTCTATTGCTTACGTTGTAATGGGGTACCAAGTTTCACTACACAATTGTATATTATTATTTAATGGGATATAAACTAGCCTTTATGAATAGTATTAACCAGATTTTTTTATTTCATATCAATTTCATTCATCCTATAGATTTTCTAGAACACAATATGAGAAAAAATCAATTTTTCAAATAAAAGAAGAATTTTTCAAATAATGCAGTTTTATCGACTTTTGATGGCGCACCCATTTAAAATCTAGTTTCTGAAATGTTCATAAGTTTAATACGAAAAATTAAAATTATTTTTTTGAATCAGGATATAAAAATTTAATTTGGATAAATTTTTTATATTTTTTTGATAACATTCATATTTTGATGAATAGTAAAAATAAGTTAAATTTTAATAAAAAACCAATTTTTTCATCGAGATAATTTATAGGGCTAAATTATAATATTGAATGGTATTAAGTATGAATAAAATATATTTTTACCATTTAATATAATGGATGTCATTATAATTAATTTTACATTGAATTCATAGGTAAAATGATTTCAATTTATTCCAATGTTTTAACTTTTAAAACTCAATTTCTCAACAACATGAATTAATTTTAAAATAATTAATTCCAATTATTTTTTTTGAATTTTGAAAAAATGATTCAATATTTGGAATTAGGATATCCAAATTGTGCAAATAGGTACAAATTATTTTTAGACATTATGAATACTAATACCAATAATTAGTTTATTTACTGCATTTAAAGGGTAAATGTAGTAAATAAGGGTAAAAAGTAAATGTATAATATTACTAAAATACCCTAACACATATCAAAATCCTATTGGATAAAATATTCTCGACAATACGTACCTTTTGGTCAATTTTGGGACCCCAAGGATTCACTTAGATGTGACAATGAAATTTTATAATAATTATTTTAATGTTCAGATAATTATAACTTAAACATATATATTTTACTAAATCGATTTTAATATAGGGTTATATAACACATATATGTTTTTATAGATAGTAATTAGATATCAAAAAATATTTCCTACATCATGGTAGTTTATTTAATATTTTTAGACATCAGATAAATATATTTATTTATGACGCAATTATTTTGTAGTGATTACCTCACTAATGAAAGAATCAAATAAATGAAATTATTAACATTAAAATAAATTTAAAATGAAGATTTTGATTCCAACCAATAATTTTTTGGATTACATTAAAATAATAGGGATGAGTTTAAGCCTTTGTTTTGAAGGAATACATATTTTATGAATTTTTTAAAAAGTCAAATATGATAGAGTCCAAAATTGACATAATTATTAAGATAAAACACAAAATAGTTTATAAAATGATATTAAATTCCTAAAAATCCATTATTTGTAAAAATGGTTAATATAAATCCAAAAATTTCATAAATAACATTTTTGTGGGTTTTTTTGACAAGATATGGTAATTACATTGACCCACAATGTGTAAATAACATGATATCACAGTAAGATTAAAAAGGGTAAAATAGGTGTAAACAAAAAAGATAAGTATAAAAAATATTAAAAACATGTCAAAAAATTATTAGATGTTGTATATTAAAACATTAAATTATATTATTTTATAATTAAATATTTTTTGGACTATCTTAAATTGAAATTGGATTTATAATAAATTAATATATTGGGATTTTCCTAAATTGTCCCTCTCCTCTCTTATAAAAGGGCAACTCCTTCCTCTCCTCTTTACTCCATTTTGAGCTTTCATGCCCTGCCAAACCCTACCATTTATTTTCTTCAATTCCGTAGTTTCATTTTGTAGGTTCTAGCCTTTTCAAAATACCAATTGTAGTTCCCTATAAAAAATTTAAAAGAGGCACATCGAGGAAGAGGTAATCTCATCTGCCAATTATTTCAAAATTATTTCTTCTTCTACTTTATCTTATTTAGATGTTTCATTATAAAGTAATAACATAAGTATCACTAGTACACTGATAAGTTATTGTAAATATTAGACAACCCAATTTCACATATTATCTATCCTATTAAAAACCAAATCACCACGCGTGAGTATGTACGCCTTACTTTCTCCACACCGTGGTGTAATCTGTTTTTCACCACCACCTTACATGAATTGTTATAATGGTGGAAATAATAACTATATATGATTATTATAACATGATACCAATTATGATATATTATACACTATCCACTTCAATACCATTTAACAATTATGGGAATGATATCATCGCTCATGAGTTTGTACGACTTACCGTCTCCACGACATGATGAGATTAATTTTCCGCATTAACCTTTAAAGAATGATTATAATGTATATATATTAAATTTTCATGACCCGTACCATTGGGGCCCGCATCTTGACACCCCAAGCCCGCCTCTAATAGGCTAGGGGCGAGTGACTATCACCGAGTAGGCATATCACTAACATGGGAGGAATTTCCTAAGTACCTGTACACACGCACACATCTCTAAGCCCACAAATGTTGAAATGTAAAACAGTAGGGGAAAAATTCATATAAATAAACCCCAACCAACCGAGTACGATGAAAGGTAGAGTACTAAAATTAAACTGGTCCAGAATACAAGCCTACCAAAAACAAACAAACAAGAGTCTAAAAACAGCAATGTCCTACCTGTAAACACAAAAACGTACTGGGACTGCTGCTCATAGTCATAGGAACACCTCGGCCTGTAGGGAACTTAGAAAGCTCGGTCCTATCCTGGTCTGCCCTGGACTCTGTCAAAAGGATTCTTGTCTGCACAAGACACCAGACCTTTGGGAAAAGCCCATGTAAGTGTGAGTATAACAATACTTAGTAGAGGACCCTGAAAACCACAAAGTAGTACACAAAGTAAAGGTACAGTCAGCTACGCATAGTATATGTCTACAGAACATATAGAAAAAACCAGATATACTCAAAACCTAGACCTGTAGTCAAA
This sequence comes from Viscum album, assembly GCA_963277665.1. NCBI lineage: Eukaryota > Viridiplantae > Streptophyta > Magnoliopsida > Santalales > Viscaceae > Viscum > Viscum album. The sequence continues at coordinate 1,186,155,443 of OY728130.1, read as the reverse complement.
GGAAATGTCACACAACTGCATACCCCTGTTAGGGATTCTGTTCAAAGATTTCATGATGCACTCATTCCGGGTGAAGAAACTCCACAATTATTATAGCTTTGATGATGTCTATCCGAGAAGTGTTGTTCATTAGGAATTGTCACGAGAGGTAGCTGCACTCATTACAGGAGACATACTCTTGAGTGGGAATGTTATGATAGAAGAGAAGCACTCATTATGAGAGACACACTCCTGAGTGAGAAAGATCACGATTCACAGATGAGGATAACTGTCAGGGCCATGGCGGATACCGCAACTCATCAGGATTCACCAGTTAGGTGATACACTAGCTAGGTAGAGGATCAATGCCCGGGAGAGTTGGTCACGTCAATGCCTGACTCTACCTAGGGTCAGGAATGGATAAAGGATCTCACTTCAGGGCTCTCAGAGGGATGCCGACTCTATCATAGAAAGTCCAGCTGAAGGGATCATACTCCTGTAGAAGGAAACTATGCTTGACCATTAGGGGAAAGAGAAGAAGGGGCACTAACCCAATCGAAAGATGTCCAGGATACGGTGAACAAGAGGACCATAGTATTTTCCAAAAATTACACGGTGGGTAGAAAATATACACGCTGTGTTTTCTGACCCCAGGTACAGCCTGTGTACAACAGCCCGTGTATTAGGATGGTTGTGTAGGAAGAACTTAGTACACGGCATGTAGTACGATGTACACTCCATGTCCGAGTGACTGGGGTTGGCCTAGAGTATGCTAGCCAAGTGCCCGTACACGGTCATCAACCTGTGTACTCCAACCCGTGTAATCAACACACAAGGTGACCCACGTTATTGGCCTCACCTAGCCATGTGATGGAGTACATGGTTGTGTACTTCATCCCATGTCCGTGTACCCCCTAGGTACACACCGAGTCCCACGTAACCACTCCTATCATGTTGTACACGCCGTGTCACCTAAAGCTGTGTAGATCATCCCGTGTCCGTGTATTCCCCAAATACACGTCAGGCTTCGGAGAAAGTACAACATGTCGTGTGGCCAAGGTTACACACCTTGTAATTTCTCTCTATCCCCCTAAACCCTAGTCATCTCCAGTACTACACAGCATGTTCTTCGGAAGTACACGCCGTGTGTTCTAGAAATTTCCAGAAATGATACCCTTCGCTAGTACGCCTCCCATGGTACTCTGATCATCGATCAGGACGTCCGATCGCCGCAAAATTTCTTGGTTTTGGTCGCCCCAACACCACGAAGCCTCTTCTACCATTTTCGGGCCTCCGATCAGCTCCAAAAACATTATTTCATCTTCCAGCACGAAGAACCCATGAAGAACACCCCTTTCCGATCAGGTCCGATTCGTTGTCTTCCATCATCGTCGCACCTCTACAAGGTAGTTTTAGTGTCATTCCTTTGAATTGGGATCGTTGTGTCATGGAACAAATGCTCAACGATCCATTGTTCGTCACCCCGTGAAGAACGTGAAGAATGCATGAGAAAAGAGTGGGGGAGAAAATCCAGTAATCAAATTGAGGAACGAACCTCCACTGTTGGTTATCGCAGCATTGATCCACTACTATTAATAGGTTTAAACGGAGCAGAGATGAACATAAATAAAGGCATGGATTATTTCCACAAAATCAACCCAAAGAAACCCCTCCTGGAAGAATGTATCAATCCGCTGATCAACTTGTTCGTGGTTGATCCACGTTCGTCGTTTAAACTCAAAAATGGGGAAAATAAAATTTAAATAACAAAAACCTACCTCAAACCGATTAAAGAGATATCATCGTGATGCATCCACCAAAGGGATTTCTTCAAAATATGAGGGGTGTCTATTTCTCACATCATCATCATTTGCCAACATGTCCTCCTCCGCACAAGCTCCAAGATAAATCTCTCCCTCTCTCTCTCAACTCGCTGGGTTATGAGGCTAACCTTGTGAATTTTCCATAAGCATGTATTTATAGGGGAGGATTCGGTTGCTGCTAAAAAAGGAAACATTTTAAAATAATAAAATAAATCATTAATTTATTTTATTCCTTCTAAAGTGCTTCCCTTTTTAAAACACCCAAAATTACACTTCGCAGCTGACCTGTGCCGGTCGAGGTTAGAACCGTTCTTTGGTAAAGTCGTCATCATGGATGCAATGGTTCCCTCAGATTTTTAATCCAGGAACCCTTTTGGGACCTTCCATGACCACACGCGAGTGCCGACTCACAAAACATAAAAAAAGTCTAAAACACCATTCCGGGCTCACCGGACCTCGGAATGATGAGCCGTTTTCGCGCCTGGTCTCGTAATAATTCTATATAATATTTAAAATAAATAATAAACTGAAAATCCGAGACATTACATAAATATTCCTGGAATATATTGCATAATAATACTACTATATTTATATTTATATTATATTTACTTAATTCCATTCAATTTAATAAGGAAATGAAAATAGTGTTCATGTGTACATACGAACTACCATCTCTATGAATGGTTTATTCCATTCCATTTATTGATAAATTATATATATTTATATACAAAATATATATGATATATAAATAATTTTTTACATAATTTAAGTAATTAATTCATTATCTTTGTCATAATATCATTTATAAAAAGTCCAAACACGTACGATAAATAAAACAATTATTACCCAAATCATTTCTTTACCATGGAATTTACTAATGAATGGGTAATATAAAGTCGTAAGTGAATCATATATGATATCATAAATATTATCATGGTTCTGTTACATGTTTATAATATGTTTAAACCCACTATACTGGACTTTCAGACATGTACGGAAGAAATTGGACCTATGGTAAGGGATAAATTTCCAATATCATTTTTTATCAGAGATTGTTCATATGTTAGTATATGCTAGGGATATATTTATCATCCATGTACATGATTTTGAAATATGTTTTCACAAAATGTTTACTATTCTTATAATTATGTTTAAAGTCATTTTTACCCCTATTGACTTTTACTACATGGTTTGGAAGGAATCTTTATTTTGTTTACCTTACGATGCACTTTTTGACTTTTTCTGTAAATGTATGAGGAGAATGCTTTTTAAATTATCCTGAATGAATGTATTTTTACGCTTTCATAGAGAATTATTTAAATGAAGCTTCCCTTACAATTTTTCTCTTTTATTTTCAATTAACTTCTTTTCTTTAAAAATTTCACAACATATTATGAAAAGAAATTGTTTATGAAGAAGAAAGAATATTTTCGTCAAGAACTGTGTTTAAGTGTTTTCTCAAAATTATTTTTCCATATAAGATGAAATAGGATTATAATTATACCACAATAAGTTATTTTTTATTTATTTTATGACGGAATTATTTTTTATGAATTTCATTTATCTTATATGGATTACGTTATGATGACCTGATGTTTAAGAATCCCATTTTATTTCATGGGTTATGATATGATGAATGATTTTTGTTTTGTGGAACATGTAAGAATGATTTAATAATGAGATGTTTGGGTCCTATATATCCCTCAAATTCATTGGGTAAACATTTATATCTTATGATATTGATATGGCTGGAAAGGAATGTAAATCTGGTTCAGTAATATAGTGCTGGAACAAAAAGTAAACCTGGTTCAGTAATGGTCTTCATCCACTATGATGGTCATGGAAGAAATGCCTTGGCTACTATTGAAATCATATTATGTGCTTATTACTTTTCAAAAATTACATGTCTTATGCCAATGCTATTTTATAATGGTTAATGTTGTTTTATGATCCATGCCATACATACCACCAAGATTTATGTCATTTCTCAATATTTTGATGATTAAACTTTATGTTCATGTTTTTTACATTCAAATGTTGTTCGATTGTTTTATTTTATCAATGTTTACCCTTACTGAGTATTTGAGCTCACCCTTTTTATATTTTATTTTTCCCCAGGATATAAATAAAGGCTTTAGGTATAAAAAAAGGGGGAATATCTTTATGGGAGATGTTGATGATCTTTTACCATTATTAGAATATTATGTTTTGAGTTTCCGAAAGACAAAAAACTAATATAGTCATTAGGTGTTTTCTCTTGTCATGTATTAAGTATTCCACAAAAGAAATATAATGCCTATATACGTCAAGAATGGGTCTCTACAGTTGGTATCAGAGTGATGTTTTAGTCAACCACTAGGAACTTGGATGTGAAAACTATAGTGATATCCCTATAGAAATTTCTAATGTTTTTCTAGGGATATAAAAAAGGATGAGTTTAACTATAGGTTATAGTCTAAAAATTATTGTAACAATCCTAAATAAGCTATACATAAACCTAATATGTTAGAGATTGAAGGTAATCCCCATTGACTATATTATTTTCCAAGTTTGTTTTTTTCCATCTCAAACTATTATTTTTGGGTTTAGATGGTGGGTGGAACCTGAAAGAACCGTGTTAATGATCAATGCACTGGTCAATGCAATTATTTTCTTCCTAAACAACAAAATGTTATGGGGGATGGTGTGAAAAAACTTATTGTTATACTTACACAAGCTATGAATCATTCTAAACATCCAAATGACCAAATAATGGAAAAACATTCTATTCAGTCCTTTAGGAAGAAATGTCCACCTTCTTTCAGTGGGACTTCAAATCCACTTGATTCTGAATAATATATTTGTACCATAGAAACAATATTTTCCCTCCTTCACTGTTCAGATCATGAAAATTTCATTTTGGCAGTTTAACATTTAGAAGGTGAAGTAGACTAGTGGGGGACTGTAATTAAGAATACAAGATATTAAGAAGATATTGAATCCATGGAATGGGAAAAGTTCAAGAACTCATTTTTCAAAATGTACTTCCATAGTATTCTTTGAACAAAGATATAAAAGGAGTTCATTGACCTTTACAAAATGGATGATGAATCTGTTCATACAAATGAGGGGAATTTTAAAAGACATGCAATGTAATCTTCTGGATTTATCATCCAACCTGAAAGTAAATTTGATCGATTCTTCAGTGGCTTAAAAACAAGTCATTGAAGGGTATTAACTATAAGATACTTCAGTAGCTATGATGAGATTTTTCATTGTGCTATAAATGTAGAACTAAAATTTGGTGTTACAAATCTATCTCAGGGTTTTGAAAAGAATCACAAGATGGGGTTCAAGGGAAAATATCCAAACAATGGTGAAAAAGAAGATAAATATTTCCTTATGCTCAATGTGTGGAGAGAATCATGGTGGAGATTATCTTAAAGGGACTAGAAAATGTTTAATGTGTGGAATAGAAGGTCATCGTGCTGTTGAGAGCTGAAGTAATGGAAAAAGGTTACTAATGAAGTGAATGGATAATTGACTACATAGAATGCACCACCAACAATTAAATGATATATGTGAAAGGAAATGGGGGATTATGATAACCAATTCCCTAATCCAAGGGTTAATTATGATTGACATAAACAACCTCTTAAAGAAAAAGACAACGGGAAGTCAAATGTGATCACTATTGGAGATATTGAGAATGAAAACAAAGTAGTGGAATGATTAAGTGTTTATGTAATGGGATTTCAAAATAATGTTGTGGAATCTCATTTATAGTATTATGGAATTTTGTAATATCTATGTATTGGCATAATATGGTTTTCCATAATTATATGGTACAAATAACCAAGAAAGGTCATTGAAATATTTCTAGAAAGCATATTATATGCACAAAATAAAGGCATAAGGAGATAATAAGATGTTTGATAGTATTAATGAGCATATAAAAAAACAATGTGATATAATGGTTTGAGTAAATAGATTTTTTTCGATACTTTTGGTGTGTGTTAAGAGTTGACTTTTGATAGAATTCACATATTTATTAAGGTTCTATGGTAATTCAAGTTTGAAGAGAATACATGATTAAGGTATTAACATGTTTTTAATCTGACCAATAAGATATTTATTATGATATATGGCGGATAAATGATGGGATTCAAATGCTTGATATATGAACTTTCTAGTAATTGTTTTATGGTAATTGTTTTCTTTGTACTATGAGATTGGACAGAAGTATTTTGGATAACCCTAAAGGTGGGAATGGATTTAGTTGGACTTAAGATAGTATTTTTTAAGGATAAAATATTTTTTATATTATTTATATAATGTTATAATAGTATAGTTTTTAAAAAATTATAACTCGTTGGATGGGTGACAACCTATCGCGTCAGACAAGGCTGTGTGAATCGAACCCACAACTGAAGTGTAACAAGACTTTATCGCCTACCAAGGGCCTATGAAAAGTACCTTCTTAGTATAATTTGGTTTTATTTTATTTAAGTGGTGTAATAAATGACGTATAAGTCCATTTTTGCAACCATATATTATTAGTATCACCATATATGGACATATGTATATTTGATTACTTGTGCTAACCTTTTTATTGAGACATATGGAATTACATGTCATCCTATCGCATGATATGCTCACACTTCACGAATAACAAATTAAATTTCATTTATTTAAATTAAAGATGAAGTGGAAATTGTTCAAGTCACAACCAATGTTGTTATTATATTGAAATCATGTAATTATTTCTTCACAAGTTATTCATCTATAGGGAAAGGATCTTGAGAACCAAAAATTTTATCCTATTACCATTATATACGATTAATCAGATGGTACGTTAGATCATAAAAAATTTATGGGTTTGTGATTATTGAATTTTTCTTAGCTATTTTATATACCACTCTCTATCAGAACATAGTGGATATATTTCTCTCCAATATCCAAATTTTCACTTCCCACCTATGTTCTCCTATGAGTTACTTTGGTTAACCGTTATGTTTCTAACATTCTTTTATCAAATGAAGTTTTAGTATTACTTTTTACAATGTGGGGTTCCATGAACGAAATGTCCAAGTAGTAAAAAAGTTATAACCCTGACAAATTTTGATGGTGAAATTCATTTTAATGGGGGGAGAGTTTTACACCTATAGATTTTATGAGATAAATTATTTTTAATTTCATTGATGTATTTTATTACACACAGTTTCATGTTTTTTGATAGAATTCAACACTGGGTATAGATTTTGTTCAATGTTAATAATGAAATATGTATAGATTATGTTATATTCTACACAAAAGGAACATCACACTGTATGAAACACTGACTTGGCTTACATTACATGCAAGATTGACCTTCCTCGATAGCTTGTGTTGTACGCAGTACCATGTTTTACTAAGGAATGATATATTATTAATAAATTTGATAAAAACTAGACATCATGAAAATATTTAACCAAATTTTTAATTTTTATCATTGGAATTCACCCTACACATTTTCTAAAACAAAATTTGAGATTTTGTTTGGAAAAAGTAGTATTTTACAAAAAATGCAGTTTTACAGCCTTTTGATGGCCCACCCATTTTAAATATAGTTTTCATAATATTTATAAGTTCAATATGAAAAATTAAACTTATTAGTTAAAATTAGTTTATAAAAAATTACTTTTGATATTTTTTTTATATTTTTTTGATAACATTCATATTTTGATAAATAGTTGAAATACGCTAAATTTTTACGAAAAAAAAACTTTTTTCATCGAGATAATTTGAGAGGTTAAATTATAAAATTGAATGGTTTTAAAGTATCAGTAGAATATTGTTTTACTATTTAATATTATGTATGTCATTATCATTAATTTTACATTGAATTCATAGGTAAAATCATTTCAATCTTTTGCAATGTTTTATCATTTTAAACTCATTTTCTCAACAATAGGAATTAATTTGAATTTAATAACTGCAAATTATTAGTTTTTAATTTGAAAAAATAAATTCCATATTTGGAATAATAAGGGAAAAATTATTTAAATATGTATCTTTTTTAGAAATTATGAATAGTAACTCTGGTAATTATTTTATTTATCATGGTTAAATGATAAATCTGGTAAATAAGGTAAAAACTAATATTATAATATTAATAAAATACCATAACACATGTCCTAATCCTATTAGATAATATATTTACGACCATGGGCACCCTTGGGATGATTTTGGGACCCCATGGACTCTCTTAGACGTGAAAATGACATTTTATAAGAATTAATTTGAAGTAAATTTAATTATAACAAACATATTTTTTAACTAAATCGATTTTAATATAGGGTTATATAACTGATCTATATGTCTATAGATTGTAATTATAAATCTAATCAAAATTACTACATAATGGTATTTTATTTATTATTTTTACACATTAGATATATATATATATATATTTATGACATAATTATGGTGTAGTGATTACCTCATTAATGAATGATTCAAATAGATGAATTTATAAATATTAAAATAAATTTAATTTCAACATTTCGATTCTATATGATACTTTTATGGATGACATTGACTTATTAATAATGAGATTAAGACAATTTTTTTTGAAGGAATCCATTTTTCATGAATTTTTTTAAATGTCAAATATGAATAGTGTCCAAAATTGACATAATTCATAACTTGAAACATAAAATATTTTATTAAATGATATTAAATTCCTAAAAATCTAATATTCGGCCAAATGGTTAATATATGTCCAAATATGTCATAAATAACATTTTTTTGGTCGTTTTACATGATTTGTTAATTACATTAACCCACGATGTGTAAAAACATGATATCACTATATGATTAAAAAGGGTCAAATAATGGTAAAACCAAAAAGATAATGATAATTAATATTACAAACTTGTAAAAAATTTATTGGATTATGTGTATTCGAAAAAAAAATCCTATATTATTATTAAATAATATTTGTATCATTTTAAATATAAATTTTATTTATTATAAATTAATATGTTGGAACATTCCTAAAGTGCCCTTCTCCCTCTTATAAAAGGGAATCTCCTCCATCTCCTCTTAACTCCATTTTGAGCATTCATCCTCAGACAAACCCTGACCATTTTTATTCCCCACTTCCATAGTTACATTATATAGGTTCTGGTCCTCTCAAAATACCAACTCTAGTTGCCTAAGAAGAAATTTAATAGAGGCATACAGAGGAAGTGGTAATTTATTCTATCGATTCTTTCAAGTTTATTTCTTTTTATACTTCCTATTATTTAGTTGTTTCATTATAAAGTAATAACATAAGTATCAATAATATAATTATAAATTATTATAAATATGAAACAGCCCTATTTCACCTTTTATCCATCCTACAAATAATGGAATCACAGCTCGTGCGTGTGTATGGCTTACCGTCTCCACGCTGTGGTGGAATGTGTTTTTCACCACCACCTTACATGGATGAATATAATGGTAGAAATAATAAAAATATATTATTATTATGACATGATACTAATTATTAAATATTATACACCATCCACTTCAATACCATTCATCGATTATGGGAACTGTATCATCACTCGTGCGTACATATGGCTTACCGTCTCCACGACGTGATGTGATTCATTTTCTGGATTAAGCATTTAAGAATGATTATAAAGTATATATAATAAATATTCATGAAATATATGAAATAAAAATTCTACTGGATTTATATATATGTTTGTCATTTACTTACTTCCAATCAGTTTAATAAGGAAATGCAAACAACATGTATCCATATGTACGGACTATCGTTTTCCATGAACGATGTATTTCATTCCATTTATCGATCTATTATATATATTTATATAATAAATATATATGATATATAAATCATTTTTTACATTATGGATGTAAGTAAATAATTATCTAGGTAATAATATCAATAATTACAAGTCCAAACATGTACAATAACTAAAACGATTATTACCCAAATCATTGCTTTAACATGGAATTAACAAAAGAACGGGTAATATAAATGCTTAAGGGAATAATATATGATATCATAAATATTATCATGGTTATTTTACAAGTTGATAATATTTTTAAACCCACTATAATGGAGTTTCATACCCATACAAAAGAAATTGGACCTACGGTAAGTGATATTTTGTAATCTTGTTCTTTATCTGAGATTGTTTATACATAATTATATTATGGGGATATATTTATCATCCATGTCCATGTTTTATAAAAAATATTTCATAAATTGATTAATATTATTATATGTATGTTTAAGGTTTTTTTACCCCTATTGACTTTGACTACATGGTATGGAAGGAATCTTTCTTTTGTTTACCATTCGAGGTACTTTTTGACTTTTCTAGTAAAAGTACGAAGATAATGTTTTTTACCAATACAACATGAACGGTGATTTATGATTTAATAGATCATTATTTAAATTAATATTCCTTTATAATGATTCATTTTTATTTTAAATTAACTTATTTTTGTTTAAAATTGCATGACATACTGAGAAAAGAAAAAAAAATTAATGAAGAAATGAAATTTTCCTTAAGAATTGAGTTCAAGTGTTTTATCAATATTATTTTTCTATCTAAGATGAAATAGGGTTATGAGTATATCCCTATTAGTTATTTTTGTTTATTGAGTTTATGATGGAATTTTTATATGACGTCAATTTATCTTATATGGATTATGTTATGATGACATGATGTTTAAGAATCCCATTTTATTTCATGGGTTATGCTATGATGAATGGTTTATGTTTTTAGAACATTTAAGAATGATTTAATTATGATATGGTGGGACCTATATATCCCTCCAATGCATTGGGTAATGATTTATATCTGATGGGATAGACATGGATGGAAAGTCAATTAAATCCATTTCTTCAATATGGGGATGGAACGACAAGTAAACCCCGTTAAATAATGGACTTCGTAAACTATGATGGTCCTAGAAACAATACCTTGGCTATTATTGAAATCATATTATGGGATTATTAGTTTACTAAAATTACATGTTTTATGTGAATGATATTGTATCATGGTTAATGTTCCTTTATGACCCATACCTTACATTTTTCTGAGATCTATGTCATTGCACAAGATTTTGATGTTTAAACATTATGTTCATGTTTTTATGTTCAAATGTTTATGGATTGTTTTATGTTCTCCATGATTACACTTACTGAGAATTTTCAATCACCCTTTTTATATTTTCATTTTCCCAAGGATATAAATAAAGGATTTAGGTAGAAAAAAGGGGAAGATCTATATAGGATATGTTGACAATATTTCACCATTATCAGAAGATTTTGTTCCGATTTTCCAAAGACACTACACTAATACAATATTTGGGAGTCTATTTGTGTCATATATTATGTATTCCAAAAATGAAATGTAATGTCTTTGTACGTCAAGATTGGGTCTCCGCTAGGATCTTCAATTAGGTTGGGACTAGAATGTGTGTGGAAAATTTTCAATGGGTATAGTGCATGAGCCAAGGCTAGATAAGTGAATATCACATGGGAATGAGTTTGGTTTTGTGACCAAGTTTCATGATAGTGTATATATTGTGGGTTTTGATGAGACTGGGTCAGATAGTGTGAAATAACATGTGTGAATAATTCTAGATTGGTCAATATTCCTTTGGAAGAGGATAGTTGGTATTAGAGAGACTTTTGGGAAGGGTATCACCATTTTAGGATAGGTTTTACTAGGTCATACTTGATGCATTTTCATTGGTAGATTGATGAACAACCAAGTGTGAATTGGTTGGAAATGGTTCTTGATATAGATGAAACCATGTGGTAATATGGTGGTGATGGGGTGGTGGATTTATTTTAGTTTAATTTTTTTGTGTGGTGGATAGTATAATTAATGATATGTGTGTCGGCATAGAAGACAAAGGCTTCTAGTGATAAATGTGTATTGTCCCTTGGCTATGAATGTTGATGTATTTGATGGATTAATGAACCACAATATGACCAATTGAATTCTAGGAATTGATTAGAATTACCATGGATGGGATATTTTGGATTTGGGATAGTTATTCACACATTTTTCCAAGACCCATTTAGGTTCGACACTTATAGAGAGGTATAAGGGAAGTTATATGGTGGAGAGCACAACACTAGATGGTTGAATGGAATGAGCCACATTTTGGGAAGAGATTTTTCAATGTTTGAAATGGTTTTCTATGTAAATTTATAATGTATAGTGTTTTTTTGTGGATTATAGTGGAATTCATGAATGGATTTGTTTTTCGCATCCTGTCATTTCTTGTGGTATAAGATAAAAGATCAGTTTGTCAGTTTCAAATTTTGTTTTAGTGAGTAAAAATAATGATACTGCTATAGTTGAGAGAAATATATAGGGTGAAAGTGCATTGGCCTTATGTCAGAAGGTTCATGGAGATGATATTGGTGATGAACAATCATGGTGGAAATAGATTACAATGGAGGCAGTAATCAAGATCAAAATGTGTGGGTGAGTTATTATTGGGTAAGTCCTTGTGGTTTCAGTGAAATTATTTTGGTGAGGGAACACCTAGATATTTAATTTGAAATCATATTTAGTGAGATAGAAGATTCATCTCATGAATCATTTGGGATGCAAGATATGAGGTTCAAGGATCAAGTTTTGTAATTTTTGAAGGATCATAGTGTACATGTTCTTATTATATTGAGTTGTGCAGTAGAAGCTTGTTTTGAATTCAAAGACAAAAGATGATGGGTTCTCAATAAATAGATGATTTTGATAGATTGTGTGATGTGGTTCTGGATTTTCCACATCCTCTATAGGATGATAGTAATTATGTTGGGGATTACGTAATTACCCATGTTCATATGTTCTGTAAAATTTTATATTAAATTCGAACATTTGATTTTTCTGGTCTGGTCATTTTGAGAAGAAGATTTCAAAAGGAATTTTTCAATCCTTAAACACCTATAGGTAGTGGTTTTGGACATGGGAAGATATTCTTATGTGCATTAGAGAATCTCGAGATGAGGTCTAGAAGGTTGTCATATTGTTGGGCTACCCATTATGATATTAGCCAACTGGTTGAAACACACCATCACCCCATTGTTATAGGTAGTAGACATGTATTCTAGATGGTTCCACCAACAAACCAGGGTCCACCATCGGCTGGATGGTGGAGCTACAAGATTGACAGTGAGGATCACTATCTAGTTGGTTTGGGAAGGATTGGAAGAATTTTATTACAGGTAAATTGAAATTTTTACTAGTCAAGTTTTTTTCATGTTTTAGGTGGTTTAGGTGATTTCAAGATTCCATTTTATCTATAATATCCCTAAATTTTCATTTCCCTCTATTCCTTTAATGTGGAGGTGTTTTTTTGGAATTTTCTATGTGATTTCATGGTATGATCTTCCCTTAATTTCTTCATTCTTCTCCTATCCATTCATCAAATTTTTTATTCGTCTTGATTTTCATTTAGAGGAATGATTTATTCAGATCATGGAAAAATTATTATAGTTTCTTTATATATTGTGTGTATATTTTAGAGGATATCTCGAGAGATTGAAATAACGTTTTTCTCACTGATCATCATATGGTGTGTTTCCCAATGAGTTTCTTAATGGATATGAGTGAGTTTAAGTTACATTTTTCCTCAATTTAGGCTTATAAATTTGGGATATTTCTTTCCAAAATCTTGGGATGAATTAGGAGTGAAACATACCTAGTTTCATAGGATTACAACATCATTGGACCAGCTACTAATTTTAACACCAATTATTCTAAATATTTTTTGGGGTTTAAATAAATAAATTAATTAATTTGATCATGTTGGTGGGATATCCATGTGATTTATAAGTTTTTAAAGGTCTTAATGGACCTCCAATGGATTTAATTGACTATTGGGTGATTCTTGAGGCCATAGACCTATTTATTTAATTTTTTTAAAAAAACTATAAGTTATTGTAAACAATTATTGGTTAATCTCAATGTGAAATAAGGCTCGATGAATCTATGAGGTTCATGGGAGGTCTGAAGAAGTTATTTATATGTATATAATTATGTGAATTTTTTTTAGGTATATGGATTTGACCTTATTTGGGTATCATATTTAATGGGGAAGTTTTTGTTTGTGTGATTTATTAATAATAAATGTTTTCACATTGTTTGAGTTGTTGTTTTTTGACTAACACTAATTGATCATTCTATTAAAGTAGTGGTTTGATCACAATAGAAGTGATGGACCCCTATATTTTTGGTATTGGTAAAAAAGACCCAATTTGACACATGTTTTTTTGCCTAGGTCCTAGGGACTTGTTCCCAGATAGTGAGGCGGTGAGTTGTGAGATTGGATGCACACCCTGTATAGTTCTTTTAATAACTATATACATATGCGACATATCTGATTTCATAGGTATTGTTTAGGGTAATTTACAATTATGAATCCTATAACCCTCAGTATGGGATGGTGTGATTGGTTTCCATCCCCATAACCAATAAGGATGGGCCATCGAGAAGGGTAAGCCTTTCCAGAACATATGTGGATAGAGTGGTGGGAATGAAAGAACTACCGGGAATAATCGGGATATGTTTGTGTGATGTTGTGACTCCCAAAAACCCTAAATCTATGAATATGTGATTTATTATTCACTCTAGAACTTTCTAGGATGGGTCAGTGTGCATGGATGACCTCAAAAGAGTTACAAGGTATGGGTCGGGGTGACTTGATATAAATCCTTGACTATGCTTGGATGGGTCAGGGTAATTTATTGTTTCATGAATAGAGAGACATGTATAGTCAATGGGATACATGTTTCACCATGTTAGTAATATAAATAGCTTTTATCATGATGTCGAGGTAGGTATGGTATGAATTATTGTGTCAAATAGATTTTGACATGACACCTAAGAAGGTGTAGTACAGTTTGGGGTATGATGTAGATCATAGCATGTATTTGAGGAATGTATATATGTGGGACTATTGTGCATAAATTTTATGTTTTTGGATGATTTTTTTTTGTATAGAAAAAACATTATCATGAATATTGAATGCATGGAATCATTTCAAAGGTTTTTGATAAAATGCTTTCATTCCAAAAAATGATCTCTATGGGCTCAATCAAACAATTCCGCTTTATTACACCCTAGTAGTGAGTGTGGTTTTATAAAATGAATTTCTAATCATATCAATACTTGCATAAATTTATTGATATGTGTGGTAACCTCAGATAACCCAACATGAGTGTCATTCAGGAGGCCCATGTAGGGGTGGTATAATATAATCCTAGAAGTATAACACATAGATTTATGGGAATCTAAATAAAACATCGATAAGGAGAAAAATATAATAGTTATTATAGCTACAATATGTAAATGTGAAGGTCATATATCAATGAAGGAAATATTATTGGTAACTAGAGAGCTCATTTGAAAAGTGAAGAATGGAAGCTCAACAAAAAAGTTGTTTTTATCTAAATTAGAGTCTAAATGTCTTGAGGAAGCTCCAAAATGTTTCAAATAGTATAATTACATGAATAAAAAACTTGACCGAATTGGAAATAATCAAATGTGGTAAATTATTACCAACATAAGAAATAAAAATTTCATCAGAACCAAATGGGTTTTCCAAAATAAACTCAATAAATATGGGTTGGTGTCTATGAATATGATGTTCATATTATGAAAATATAATCCTAAATTTATGGTATTACTGTTGATGAGAAATTTCTCCCACTACCTAGTTGGACACAAGTATAATTTCAATGGAAATTTTGTTGAAAAGGGTGTCAAAGAATACCAAATAGACGTTAAAGTAAATTTTTATAATAGAGTCATTTAAGAGGATGTGTACATTGAATAATTATATGGATTTCATAGGGTTGACGTTTAAGAAAAATAGTATCAGATGATAATGTATTTTTTTGGCCCAAACTAAGGTCCATGGTATTGTTATTCAAGGATTTATCAATAAATTAGAGTGATTGGATCCTAATGAGGAAGACTATATCATAACATAGAAATGAAAAATGATAAATGATAAATGATTTTAGTTTACACTTGTATGGATGATATAAATTTTAAAGGAAAATAAGACACTCAACAAAAGATATTTTCAGAATATATGAGTTTTCAGTTTGAGTTTCTATGATTGGTGTGTAAAACAATTTCTTGTTATACATGTATCTTAATTAATTGATAGAATATAAAGTTTTCAGTTCAAAATGCTGAAGAGTTTCTCAAGTGATTTTGAATAGAATATTCCAAAACAATGAAAAATGTAACGGTACCCAAATGATATTGTCAAGAAATAATTTAGAAATATTGGTTAATGTTATCTTGTATAGATAGATTATTACGAGGACACTGTGTATAAGTATAACAAAACTGAGAATTATCAAGAAGAAATTTACCAAATATATCCCAATGAAACATACATGATAATGTTATGGTTAATAAATAAATAAGTCGAAATTATTTTATATTTCAATATATTTTTTCCCTGAGTTTCATAATTAGAGTTATTAGTCTTCATATGTGAATATATGGAATATTTAGTGGATGGTTTTAAGTGAAAATTATGTAGTGGTTTCTATCAGTGATGTTCTTTCATTTCATAGCTGATTAGAAATAAATGTTTCATTTATATTAACATTGTTTGGGGAATATATTTTATGGATACTCCAAAATTTACTCCATTTAAATAGATTAAGGATAATCATAAATATTCTTGAATCAATGTGATATATCTTAATTTTACCATGTTTGATAACTTTGGATATATTAATCATGGAAAAAATTCAATCCATTATTCAAGTATAAAGCACATATCGAGATAAAATATAATTTTATCAATGATGATATTGATAAATGTCTAGTGAAGTTAGAGTATGATTCAATATTGAACTAGGTTATAGATATCCTGAGAAATTCAGAGCATAGTGATGATTTTAAAGGCATCAATTTGGTTTTGGAGTCTATCAAATCTGCTCCAACTTGATGA
Source organism: Viscum album (assembly GCA_963277665.1). NCBI lineage: Eukaryota > Viridiplantae > Streptophyta > Magnoliopsida > Santalales > Viscaceae > Viscum > Viscum album. The sequence goes on along the minus strand of OY728130.1, from coordinate 1,186,138,659 downwards.
GTTTTAATATGGATACCTACACCCATATAGAATTAACTATATATAGAACTGTGTTATAACATTAATGAATTAAATGATGAGATTTATAAAACTATTTAATCAACATTTAGAGAATTTATGCTTCAGTTCATTTGAAAATATGGGTAATAATTTCATAATCTATTTAGAATTTGAAATGATAAGATACCCATGTTTTGAAATAGATGGTATCTGGAGTTCATTTCCCATATGAAAATTGGGGGGGCGTATTATGTTAGTATTTTATAATGGTTTTCATAATTTAAGAGTTTCATATGGTGGATTTCATGTTTATGTGTTAAAGAGAATGAAGACCCAAGATTTCATTTCACGATGGTATTTTCATTTAACTCACATTTCTCACACCAAGTGTACCACAACTATTCTTTAATTTTTTGTCAATTGAAAAATTGATACACAATTTGATGAAGAAAACATTCAGATAAGGGTAAAATTATGATCTATGTAGATTTGGAGTTTTTCAAATTAGAAAATGTTGAATTTTTTTGGGTGTTATAATCAAACACTGAGGGGAATATTATTAGAAAAGATCAACTATGAAATCATTTTGGGTTATGATAATTAAAAATATAGTTAACGGGACCTAAAACTGTTACAAAGACTTGTTAAACTCAAATATTTCATTACAGAGGTGTTTTATAGTGATTATATAAGAATTATTCAAGTAGAACATTCACTAAAAAAATTTGCATCCACTTAATAACAGAAATTCATATTTTTATAAGAGTAATCGAGCATTGAAAACGAAAAATGGAAAGTGAATATTTTTCATAGAGTATTTAACATTGGGATGAAACAAAATAAAAAAGTGTAGAGAGCATAAGAGTCAATATTTTAGTATATATATAAGATTCATTCTGAGTAAAAGATAAATATTATAATACTTATTGGTAACTCCATATGTTTCATTTCTAAATTCCAATAGAGGAATTTTTCAAAAAAGGTGTATTCCTTATGACTCATTTCATAATTTATTATGATTTACTCCTAAATATATATAATAATCAATAAAGACTCTATAATATTAATACTAGATTATAGGATCATTTGATAAGGTTCATTACCTTATACATTTTTGGGGAATTTTTCACACTAATTGTTAGTGAGGTGTATTCCCAATCATTGAAATGATATTAATGGTTTGATTATTATAAGTTGATTATATCACACCAAAATTGAAGCGTTATTTTTCAGGATTAATAAATGATTTATATTCAATATTTGTATTGATTTTGTGGATCTAGTTTTGAATTAACAAGACACTGTGAATAGGGGAGTCTAATCTTAGAGGTTAAAACAAAAAAAAAATTATTTATAAATTTAATATAAGATATGATTTAAGATTGTGGGACTAGTTATTTCCAAAACTATAGGTGAAAACAATATGATTTAATGATATATTAAATTTCATTCATTACTTTTAATGATTCTAAATTCAAATATGGAAATATTTCTTATAATAAAACTTTTTGAATAAATTATTACAAGTAGAAAGGAAATAAAAACAAGAGATCAGGGAGAATCACTACATATATAGAGTCTAGATTCGTTATTCTTTATTTTTTCTAAGTCAATCATTATGGACAATTATGTATAGGATATATTAAATTTTACTAGATCTGAAAGATTATAAATATAGACATTATTGGAAAGGTGGAATAGTTTCAGACAAGTTTTTCCCAAAATAAAGACGCTACTCTAAGAGACTATTTCACTAGATGATAGAGTAAGATGTATTGATTTTTAGACTATCTTGGAAGTAATTTCCAAATATTGTTCATGTAAAAAAGAGACAATTACAAGTGGAATAGTGTATTCTATCTTATAATAAGTGAAATTTGTTTATCATTTATTCTATGAGGGTTGTAAACTAGGAGTCAGTGTGTGAACTCATTGTTTTAAAAGGAATATATTTGAGATTATTTTTCAGGAGTATTAGAACATTTCCTTATCATGCACCTTGGATTAGCCAGATTTTTCAGACCTAAGTAAAATCCTCTATATTTCTCATTAATTCATTATTTCTACATAATGACAGTATGGATCCAAGATTTTTTTTATTAAATGTGGAGAAAGAACATTAATAATGATTTTTTAAAATAATCTATAATATGATTATTTACCTTCCCCTTAGGTATTTACCTAGGTTGGGACAAATAAATAATGAGTTCAATGTATTTTCAGAAAACAAATGTTTTCGAGTATAAATTCCCTATGTTAGAAGCCTAAAATTTAAAGAATCACATACCATTAAAATAATTATATGTATTTCAGGTTAAAAAATTGTAAACATGAAAAAAATAATTGGTGGAAGAAAATCAATTTATTATTTTAAAAAATAATGATAAATAAGAAAGTGTATATAAATTAAAAAAATGTAACTAAAATATACCTGATTCGTTGATTAAATTGAACTTCAAAATAAGATTTATAATCAATTGATTCCTATAAAATAAAATTATATTATTATAATATAATAAATAATTTGAAAATGAATATATATATATTATTTTTGAAACAACCCAATCAAAATATAAAAATAATGATTGATTTTTTAATCTAATGACTATTTGAAAAGATTCACATGATGTATGCATTCATGCAGTCGATATTAAACTCACATTAATATTACACCGTGTAGGTAAGCCTAAAAATATATATAAAACATAACCAATATAATCCTTAAATTCATTTATAAAAGAACTACAATTATAATTTAATAATAATTTTATGATAAAAATTGAAATATAAAATATAATTTTTAGTTATTGAGATGACACCTGATAGAGATTTCCCCAATCTAATATTCCCCAATTGTATATACATTCTATAATTATGATGATCAATAGTGAGAAAATTACAACTATAATGACTCTTATTTTTTAATGTATTAATTTAGAATATTACGTAGATTATTTTTAGATCTAGGCACTTAGACGGTCATAGATTTCAAGGCACAATGAGGCAAAAATGTTTCTTTGATGTAAATTAAATATATTAAATAAAATGTACATTAATTTCTACCTACAAATATTAAAATAAGTTTCAAATCCAAAATATGAAGCCATTTTTGCATTTAGAGTGTCATTATTACCCTAGTCCAGACATAAGTTAGATGGAATCAATCATTCAGGTTTGGGGGAAGTCATGGGAGAATTCCTATTTTAATAAATATACTAAATTAATTTATTTAATTAAACTTCCATAAATGGAATTTTTCCAATAAGTATACTGCTATGCGGAAATTTCCTGGTTATCCACCTAAACCTAGAGCCATTGGAGACTATGTTGGAGAGTCATTCTTAGGTGAACCACAACCGGATCATTGATCGTCGATCGTTGTCCAATGAGATTAGATGTTCTTACTAGTGACAAAAATACAAATTCATTCTTCATCAGTGATCAATCCATCTTAAAGGAGGATGTTTTTTATGTTGATTTATCCTTATTTTCCTATCAAACTATGAATTCAAATTAATTAACCAACATATTATTTTCAGGATTGATAATATTGTGGGTATGGTTTTTTTGGGGAAATTCTTGAAAACTTTTTTATTTGTTTTGGAACTTCATTCATCATTCTAATGAAAACAAATCAAGTACAACCTAAACATAGATGAGGATATTCCCCCTATTGTGTTTCATGGTTTCCTACCACACTATTTATTTGTTCAGAACTAGAGTTTTAATGGATAATGGTTAGATAAATACCAGATAAATAATCATTATGCACCCATTTCATTGTACAATGTATTAGTATTGAGGATGTAGTTCGGGGTTGATTAAGGGATCAATATTTGATGAGGTTGACAGTGGATAAAATCCATATTAGGTAAATTTTTCCCCAATTCTTATCGTGGTGATTTGGTAGAGATTTCTGGAAATTCCCAAGCAACTGGAGTGGTTGGAAGTAGGACTTCCATCAACAATTATGCTCGATTGACCCAGATGTTCAATCCAAAAGAGGGATTAGAAAAACAATTATGTCAAAAGTGATATATTTTGAATCCATATGAAGATCTTAAAAGTTTTATAAAATTCATAACTACATTGTATGTGTTTTGGGAACAAAATTCATTCATGGGCCCCTGACTGTGGTTCTATGGTTCTGTGAGGAGTTTAGTATCACATGGTGTGTGGCACATATCATACCGAATTTGACTCCACATGGAGAATCCATGGGAATCATACATGATAAATGGAAATACATATAAGGAAACTGATAGAAATATGTTGACATATCTAGTTACACATAGACCTGATCTTGTATACATGGGGCCAGATATGCCATTTAATTGGAAAATGACACAATAATGGATTGTGATTAACAGGTAGATCCCAATGTAGAAGGGATAGACTATGTTCTACCAATAAACATCGTGTACTTCATAAAATATTCTTTTGATACCCTATCTTCTCCAAAAAGGAATTTTTTTGGATACATTCTATTGATCCATTCCCTAATGGTCTAGTATGTATTCACATTCTATGAAGAGGATAGTGACCCACTTTAATGAAATTCAATCTTGTATCAAGTTTGAATCCTTAAAAAAGGCCCAGCTTGAGATCCCTAATCATAATCTTTTTCCTAGGTGGGGTTCTCATTAGCATAATGACAAACACTACTTGATAATTGATCCCCAACATAGCAGTTTAATCTAAATTTTGTTTCTAGTATACCCCATGTCCATGGGTGTGATTCCCATCTGTATATTGATCTCTTCAAACTTCTATTGTGTACTTTTTATGGAGTGACATGTTGAGCATAAAATCTCATATATACTCCATTAGGGATATTTTATGAGTGTATTGTGTTCTCCCAGACACGTGTTATATGGATATTTCAAGAAATAATCCTTGGAATACTTTAAAGATGTGACCTTACCTTGAGACTATCTGTCCACTATGAGCATAAATGGATATTAATGTCCTCTATTTTGTTGACATATCCCTGGGATAGTATCATAACTATTATTGATTCTATATTCTATGTTATTTTGGGGTGTCCAACTAGGAATTTTTATACTCACGCTTCATAACATTTTCTTGAATTTTTTATGTCTTATTCACGTGACCAAACATTTGTTGGAGTCTTATAGGGACAAGGACCAGGAAAACCATAGTGTCCCAGATACACCAATGATTATTATGGTGGTTTTATTTATAACATTTCTTTCCCGCTTCATAGGTTGGAAATGTTTAGTTATTTTTTGTGGGTTTTTTATTTTCCCCATTCATTCTATTACTTTATTTTCATACTTTGATAGTATGAATTTTGATGTATTTATGAATGGTTATTAGTAGTCTTATATTTCAAAATTTTAATGTCATGGAGATCTATTCATGTGTACATGTGCATTAGGATAAGTCCACTTATGTGGGTGATATGAATATATAGTGATGGTCACCAGTACAGGTCCTATTAAAGGTGGGATCAGGGTATTCGTGGTTTGGAACCCATTGGTTCAGTTATTCTATGAGTGTTACTAGAAGAGTACCTTATATCATAGAACCCAAGTCCATGCAATTGGTTTTAGAAAATAATTGTAATTATTTCATGTTCGGATCCCAAGAAAATGAATCTAGTGTTTTTTCATAAGATGACATATCTGTACCCAAGGAATATTATCACCGACCATTCAACTGAACACATATAGATAATGGGTTCCTAGAAAACATTGGTGTATTCATCATATTGGAATGGCTTGTGGTTTCCATAACCTTAATATGACATCTCTCTAGATATAATCATTCTATATGGAATATATTGTCTATTCCAGGATCCTCCATGATGTTCCCTAGATAGGATTTAGTAATTGGATCATAAGGATGATCCCCTCAGTAATGTGGCTTTAATATAGGGAAATGTTTAGGAGGAGTTACCTCCATGTCGTGCCCAAGTATTACCACCATCAACCGAGAACCAGATGGTACTAGATGTACCACAATATGTGGTTCATAGAATAAGTGTGGAGCATTGATTTACTGACCATGAACCATAATATTCCAAGGTGATATTTAACTCTAGGTGTCTGAGAACTAGATTGAGGGAGTGATGTGAGTCATCCAGCTTGTCAGAACACCTAGAAACCAGATGGTTGTCCTGGAAGTTAACAATATCCAAGGTTATGTCAGATTATTATGGGGAATAGTGACCAAGTCATACGATGAGGGAACTATTTAATGATTAGAGTTAAAGTTCCAATCCAAAGAGTAGTTTTCTCTAGCTACACTTATGATTGTGTGAATGTATGTGCTTCAACAACTCCAACGGGGTAGAACAACTATGGATGATTATTCATTAAGTTTCAATAAACACTCAGCTTAATTGATGGATATGATGTGTGATCTATTATTTTGATCTCAAAACATAAATATAAAAATAAAAAAAATACATATGATCTAGAATGAAACCTCTATAATTTTGTACCTATGCTAAGGTACTAGGGTGTAGTTTAGTGGATGAGTGTTTCTTGGATGTTAAAACGTAGATAATGGGTTCTGAAAGTGGTAACATGTGAGATGAGTCTTTTACAGGTATTTTAGGATAAGAACACGAACCTAGAAATGTGATATGATCCTGGATGGGATCCCAAGATAGTGGGTTTGTGGTTCAGGGCTCATATGATGGATCTACTCAGCTTATGGAGAGACGATAATGATCTTGTGATGACAATATACATCTTACGCCGGATTTTGTGACTCATTGTATGACTAATAATGAGATAGTGGATGGACTACCATGGAATAGGTAGTGTAATGTGGAATTAGTTTCATAGGATAATAAATGTAAAATAGTTATTAGGAGAGTAATTAGAGGTTGTGGATGATTTAATTTGTTACCACCATCACCCAAGGTGGTCTATTATAGGCTCAAGGAGATGGGGGAATGTGGTAAGGGTAGCTACTAGTAGTGGATGATTAAAACCAAGAGGATATAGTGATTATAAAAGATTTAATATATTCCCTATTTAAATTATCTATTATCATTAAAGATAAATGTACAATTCAATTATTACTTCCCCCACAACTATTTTGAGTCTTTGAGATTCAGGTTAAGCCATTGGCTCAACCCCTATCCTTGGAGACTCCTACTATGGGGGACTTAGCGATCATACACTTTTGTTGATGGTGTGAACTAAATCTTACAGGTGAGTTTTTCCTTTGGGTATCATTTTATAATTGATGATGCCTTATGTCATTATCCTAGGTATAAAATGTTCATATAAAGTTCATTCCCAAATAAACTATTTCAGGAGATGGATGTGGTGTTTCTACTATGATGGGATGAGGTTTTCCATTTTGGGATATAAATAATCACTAGAAGAGTATGGCAGAATTATTAATAGAAGGGTGAAGCTGATTATACACCAGTTGGCTAGCATGAGTCTTGGTGTAGTGAATTCTATGATTCCTCAGTTTTCTACCGGGGTGTTGGAGTATGATGAAATATTTCTAGAGGATGTGACATTCGTTCCTCCCTAATAGGAGATATATTTATAAGATGGTATACACTCATTTATTCCATAAATATATACAAAGAAATATCACATTCCCCCCTCAGATATTTGTTAGTTGAGGGAGTAAAAATAGGGCTCGCTGATGAATGTATTTGTCATAGATAGAGTTTTACCATTGGAAACCTCATTTTTGTTTTCTAAGTATGATGGGAGTTTGAGGTTGTGTATGAGTTACTCTCACCATAATAAGGTGGATATTTTTTTACAATTATCCACTACTAATGATAAATGACCTATTCGGTATGTTGAGAGGGTAATGATGATTCTTGATGTTTTACCTCAGATGAGGCTATCACTAACTATGAGTAAGATTAGAGGATATACTGAAGATGATATTGAGAAGTTTCTATAGTAAATATGATTACGTGATGAGTCTTTATGCCTGATATATAACCTATCATTGTTCATGGGACTCATGAACTAGATATTTTATCCATTCATAGACATGATTTTTATATACCTCATCAATGATATCCTAGTATACTAAGTGTTCGAGGAAGACCACATGATACACTTAAATATTGTTCTAGATATACATCCCAAGCACCAGCATTATGGTAATCTCTCTATTTCCCAATTTTAGATTCAGTAGGTCCAATTACTAGTACATTTTACCTCAACAGATGGTGATGTAGCGCACATGGTGAAGGTCAAAGTAGTTTTAGCTTGGGAGAATCCCAAGAGCGTGAGTGAGGTGCATATATTCCATGGGATAACATGATACTATATGAGATTTATACCTGATTTATGCAGGATATCAGATCCCTTGATATCTTTGATAGGAAAGTGTAATCCTTTTGTGTGAACAAAACTCTTCTAGTAGGCCATTTAGGAGTTGAGGAAGAGATGTAAGAGTTCTCCCATATTGATATTTCCAGAGGATGGTGTTGAATTTATAGTGTTCTGTGATTCATTAGGGATCATGATTTTTCTAAATATAAAGAAAATACAGAGAATGATTATTTATGTTTCACATCAGTTGAGGCCATATAATCTGAACTAAATGACCCATGATCTCAAGCAATCAGTAGTAGTATTAGAACTAAAGATGTGGTGGAACTCCCTTATGAGTGAGTGATTAATCATTTATTATGACCATAATAACCTCCCGAATGGCTTCTGTCATAATTAAATTAACATGATACCGAGGCTTTAGATAGGGATCCTCTTGAATTATGACATTGAGATTCTCTATTTCCCTAATAAGGGGAAAATGGTACAAAATTATTTCAGTAGAAGATATTGTTCACAGTTGTTAAATAATGTGTTAGATCAGTTGGCCTTATTATAATTTCCCTTCATGTATGGTGATTGAGCATCTTACCTATAGTCGATGGTTGTTACACCATCACATTTAAAACCAGTTTGAGAGGTATGTAATTGGGATAAAACCAATGAGACCCTACATAATATGATATCAACATGATATCCACCAAATGGATTTTTTGATGGTGGGGAGAATATCATTACTTTTAGAGGAAATATTGTGGTACCAGTAGTGTTGAGAAATAAGCTGTTTAAGGAGTTTAATATGTAACCCTTAATGTTATATTAAGATATGTAAAATATGTACCTAGACCTTCTCTGATAGTTATGGTAGAAAATAATGAATAATATATATATTCAGTTTGTATCTTGATTCCTTACTTTAATGCAAATAATGGATGATCACCAGGTTCCATAAGGGTTAAGATCAACACCTTTAGGTGCTATAGAGGAAGTGGAATGAGATATATATAGAATTCACTATAGGATTAACATGTACTTACACAAGACAAGATTCCATCTGGGTGATCGTAGACCAACTCACTATGTCATCCCACTTCCTAAATATCTAAGAGAAGAGTCTATTATATAGCAAGGGATTACTCTACACACTTAATATAGTCTAGATACGTGGATTTCCCTCAACAATCATTTATGTCTATGATTCTCAATTCCAATATCATTTATGGTGGAGAATATATGATGCCTTTGGGACTTAGTATAAATTAAAGACAATGTTTCTCCCTCTAACTAGCTACTAAACTGAGAAGCGCATTCAAATTTTGGAGGAAATATTGGAAGCATTCAGGTGAGTATTTGTCTTTAGTTGGGATGACCACCTATCATTGTTGACGTATTTATAAAAAAACAGATACCATTACACCATCGATATAAAACCATCTGATTCCTTTTTGGGAGACACTACAAGTCACCATAATTCTAGGTCTACCCAAGAGATTCCAAGCTTATGGTCCTTGAGTTGGTGAGAGCCATAAAAGATAAGGTTAAGATCATTTTAAATCATATAAGGACTCAAAATATTGTTAATAAGTCTTATAAGGATTGTCTAATAAGGCCTTTGTAATTCTAGGAGAAACAACATGTGTTCTTGAAGGTCTCACCTTAACATGGGATGAATATATTTTTCTATGGAGGAAATATATATTTGAGATTTATTAGAACTTTCCAATTACAAGGTAGAGTTGGAATGTTGGTGTACCCCTTATCTCTTCCCCAATAGTTATATCGGGTACACAATGTCTTCCATGTGTCATAGCTGTTGAGGTACGTTCATGACCAGTCACATGTTATTAAATGAGGGAAGATTGAAATTATGAATGGGTATAATATTTAGAGTACTTGGTAGATATTTAGGATCAATATGATAGGATACTATATAGGGGAGATAATCCTTTAGTTTGTTTCTGGTGAAGGCATGGAAATATTTAGGAATGATCATGGGAGAAAGAGAACCATATGTGTGCATAGTACCCACATCTTTTTGTGTTTTATTTTTTATATTTCTTGTGGAAATAAACCCCTGTAGTGGGGGAAATATAAATACTATTATTTTTTCATGTATTATATTGGATATTATATTGATATTTTTTGAATCTGGGAGTTGATACGACATGAAATTGTTATTCTTGATGAGCAAAAAATTATTTTTTCAAACATGATAAATATATTAAATAGAACAGGTGCTCATTTTTCATGAGAAAGTGGAATAACTCATATATATGAGATCATATTAGGAATATGATACTGAAATTGAGTGTATATCATAGGTTTTTTCACTAGGTGTGACACAACCTTAGAGCGTGATCAATTTTCAAGTTGGGCGCAATCGTGGCAGACTGTTTTAATAAATTGATTGATTAAAAGAATATATTTAATTAAATTATGATTACCAAATATCGTCCAAAAAATATATACCTATGACGAAATTTTAGGGTTATCCTCATAACCATTCATCTTTGGAGATAGCATTGGAATATCATCCTCAAGTGAACAAAACCCGGATTATGGACCGTCGATTAGTGTGAAACTGGATTTGGGGAACTCACCAATGACAATGATGTGGATTCATTCTTCATCAGCGATATATTCATCTCGTTTTTGGATGTTTTTTCTGTTTATTTATCACCATTTTATTATCTTAAAATGATTGTGAATCATTTGACCAAGATATTGATTCATAGATAGATCATATTTTAGGCATGGGTTTATTTTTGGGGAATTTGCGAAAAAATGTTTATTTTCTTTAGATCTTCATTCAACCTTCTAACTAAAAAAATCTAGTCAAACCTAAAATTGGTTTTTTTCCTTTCTTTTTTTTTTCTAGGTTTTCTCCCACATTTCGTAATTCACTCATAGATAGGAATCTTTTTGGTTAGTGGCATGAAATATACTAGGAAAAAAATAATTAAACCCTAATTTCATAGTGCAATGGATTAATATCATCGATATGGGCTTGTATCGATGATGGGATCAAGCAATGATGAGGGTTAGGAAATATTGGGAAACGATTTGCGACATACATGTGTGGTTTCTTGGAATGTATAAATCAATGATCATCGAGGATATTCCCAATCAATTATAGTGGTTCGAAATTTAATCTCCCAAAACAATCAAGCACATTTGAACCAGATATGCAATCCAAAAGTGAGACTAATAGAAAATTTGGCAGTGGTAGTGATATAATTTTGACCCCCATGAAGAACCTATTCAAATAGTGAAATTATAAACTATATTTCTTATATTTTAGGAATAACCAACATGTATGGGACCCTATATATAGCTATAGGGTTCCATGTGGAGTTATATAACACACGACATGTGACCCTTATCAAACTAAAGGTTACTAGACTTGGAGACAATGCATGCATCACAGAGGTTACACAACCATCCATTTTAGAAACATGACCCTAGTAATCCCAAAGATGATGTATAATACAATTAAATTATAATTATTATAAGGATTCAAATCCAAAATGACTGAAAGATTAGAAATTTTAAAAGAAAAAATTTTATACATGATACCCATTTTACATTTGGAAAATAGAAATTAAAATACAATACATAAAAATAATAATAAACAAAATTCTTGAAACTCATTAAATGGTCTCCTAATCATAACATATAGAATAAAAAAAATAATGGTAGGATCAAATTCTCCGTAAGGGTAATATATAAAGGAATAAATAATCAATAATTTACCATAATCAGTATGGAAAGCTATTAAATGAACAAACATTCCATATAATCAATATACTAAGAAATAAGTTCTTAAATAGTTTGGAAATGTATATAACTGAACACACATGACATGTATTCAATAAAATGAGTATAAAAGAACATCCACATATGATGTTGATGTAATAATCTCATGGATAATAATAATAAATAAATTATCAATAAAGGCCATTCTTAATTAAAATATGTTATGTTTCCGAGGAACATGATACCTTTATCATAAAGATCTATCCTCTAAATATTTTAAAACATTTTGGGTGAAAACCCCAATGAGAATAGGTTATCCAACTTATTTCTTTTTATGAGACTATTAATCATTATGGTAATTGAATTAACTAGATCCCAACACATAGGGATTACATTAAACAATCCACAACCTATTTCATTCATGTCTAATGTATTCTTCATATATGGGCTAATCTATTAAAATTCATAAAAATGTTCTTTATTAAATATCCATATTGAGTAAAGGGTATAAATTTGTCAATATTTTGTGAGATAATCAAATTACTATCAATGTACTTACCAAATGTAAAAAATGTTATATAGTGTAGGAAATGAACTTATCTATGATAAATTATTTGGATAATAAGGGTAAAGTAAAAGTATAATGATTGAAGGAAAGTGAATATTTCGAAGGGACTATAAAAATGAATCACGGAAGTGAACTTCAATATGATCCATCGCCAAATGAATCAACAACCATCTAGAGGAAGAATATGGATGTTATCAACACTATATATCCCATGTTTATAAAAAATAGTTTTTTTCATTTTCGAATTAAAATACTAAAAAAATATATTTTAAAAATATTTTGGAGGGAAATATTCTTTTTCATTTTGAAAAAACTTTTGATGTCCATTTCATTGAAAATAAAATTATGAAAAAAAATTTATTAAAATTTTAATTTTTTAAACTTGTAATTGTAATCCTCGACGAAATGATGATGGGTAATTATATAAATGTTATACATGGTAAAAATAATAGCCTCTTTTCATGGTCAAGTTGATAGAAATGTTCCTTATTCAAAAAGAGATAATATGAATCATTGGAAATCGTTTATAAAATAAAAATTGGGTAAACATTATTTGATAAATATTTTTGAAAATTTTAAAAAAAAAATTAAAAATGGGGTTTTATAAGATAACATGTTCTCCAACTAAATATAAATATGAATTCGTATTTTCTAAAAAATATTTTATAAAACAATTTGAGTACAAAAAAATAATAAATTAGTAATATTACATGAAAAAGTTCCTGAATAAATAGTTGGTAAGAAATTTAAAGGATTTGTTAAAAAAAATTATCAAATAATTTACTTTAATGTAAATTCATGTGAAAACAATCTCAAACCATATGATATTATGATGAAAACCACTAAAAAAATCATAATATAGAAGCCAGAATCAATAAATCAATAAATTATTTATGTCAAATGTAAATATTCATTTAAATTTTAAATAAAAAATCTTATTTTAAAATGTGACTACACATATAATCCTGGAATATTAGTGACAACAAGGATATAAGATAACTCAATGAAAAGGAACTGAGTTATGAAATTCCTTACCACTTGGATATTATTAAATCTAATATTTTCAGAGAAAATAATCCAAATTTAAACTCAAAATCACATGAAGATAAAATAATTAATGATATTATATATCAAAATGTGTATTATATACACCACCATATATATGTAATAGGTGAATATGAAATTTATCTCATAGATGTAAAAAGTGAGATGAACGTCTATAACCTTATGTTTTCTTTAGGGTAAACATAATTTAACATACTTTTTAAGGGTAATAAACATGTTACTAACTGAAACCAAAAACATAATAATAATCATAATATTATATATTAACTTATTATAATATCTTATTACCTGTTTTTTAAATATATTTAATTATTTTCACTATTTTGAGTGTTAATTAACGATATTTTTTAGTATGATTTGACTTTTTAGTTGTTATTATTATTAATTGGATCTTAATTTCATCATATAAATAATGTAAATAATTATTTAATTATAATATATATCCAATCTATATTTATTAATAATAATCCATTATATTTGGAGATAATAAATATAATCCACAGTGCATGAATGATACTTCCATTTCTTTAGTCATATTTAAATGAATTAAAATTTAATAATATAGATGTATATTTTAATTAAAGTTTCATATTTATTTCATATATATCACATGTCTTATGTAAAACCAATAATTATACATTCCATGTATTTTGTGACTGTATCACAATAATTTGACGAGGCGTTAGTCCATAGGTCCACAAACGTTGTTATCATATTTACACAAAATGGAATGAATTAAGGAATTTTCTATATAATAATTACAGAAGTATTATGAAAACCAAAATATCACATAAATAATATATAAAAATGGTTTATATCATAAATCACAACCATTATAGGTGGAAAATTAAAAACTAAAGACATCATTCCATGAGGTCATAGTTTGTCGAAGAAAGAGTTGGTAAGCTCATTACCCATTGGATGGAAGTGTGTGTACGTGTTGGTTAAAGCCTTAACAGAACAAAATATCAGTATATTGAGTATAAATGTTTTATTATATAATAATTTAATAATTAAAATTTAAATATTGTATAAAGGAATTAAACTGATGTGACCATTGAAGACCGTTGCCTCTTATTTTGAAAAATCCATTTGTTTTTTATCGAAATCCTTCTATAGATTGATTTATTCAAAAGTTGAGGATTATAGGATGATAGGACTGAATTTATATATCCATTGGGGTTGTTATTTTGCGAATCCAATGGATTTATAGGTTTAAATAGTTTGGAGGGGGAGTGCCATTTTAAAATTGAGGAGGATTGGCATTTCTGTAAAATTTATAAAATGGAATTCCACCCTTATTTTTTACAAGTCATGGGACCCCAATAATGAACCAAATTCTATTCCAGATATTATGGGATCCATATATGGATATAAAATTTATTTTGGAATATGTATTTATCATTTTGGCCATAAAGACTGATTATTGGTTCCTTTTTTAGATAATTTTTATATTTATGACTGTAATTAACTTAAATTACATTCACTAATATTTTTTGTAAAAAACTATTTTGACCATAATAGGAATTTTAAATTATAATAAATGAAAATATAGAATCCATTTTTCCAAATCCCAATCAATTAAGTGGAGGAAATTAATTTCAAATTAATCCCTCAAACGTGACAGAAAAGAAGGTTTTAAAGAAAAAATGTTCAAAAGTATGAAGTCTTTTTTTATATCCAATTATAATGTCAAATTTTATCTAACAAAAAAAGTTGGATTAATTTATATATAATTGATCTAAATAATAAATATTACTATGAAAAAAATATAATTTATCCATTAAAATAAATTAGTCTAAAAAATAGTTTCGTATTTAAATTTTTGTATATTTTTCACTATTCATTAAAAAATGAATCCCCATAGAAAATTTTCAAAAAATTTTATATCTTAATTTTTAAATTTATATTTCATAAATGAAGATTATTTTTTCATATAAAATTTATCAATTTATGATAAATTAGATTTAAAATAGGTTCTAATTTGAATCTGGAAAAATTTCTATTTTATAAAAATACTATATTTAAGCATAAAACCAGATTTATTCTTATCTTATCCATCTAAAACCTATTGTATGAATATAAACAATATTTATTGATTAAATATTATATATAATTACTTAATATAATTCAAAAATATTAATTAATTTGATTTATTAGTATAAAACAGCTCTATGAGGATAAAAACATTTCATTTATATTCAATCACTTTTTATATTCATTCATAATTAATTATTGACCTTGTAATTATTTTCATATTTCTATAAACCATAAAATTTTAAAATTTATTCAATATTATTCATAAATTACAATTTAATGGCTATGATATGTATTATAATATTCAAATATATTAGTAGTATTCAGTAAAACATGTATGTTATTGAAGAAAGTCGTTATTGTGTATGATGCATAATAACTTATTGTTACATGGATTTAAAGATAAAAAATATTTTATTTAAATTATTTAATATACTACATATTATCAAGAAATTATATTTCTTTTTTACATTAGTTGTTACATATCATATGAACTATCAAATAAAAAGTTAAACTTTTATATTTTTTGGGGTGTTACATTATCCCCACCTTAAATAAATTGCATCCTAACAATTTAATCTCGATAATGGTAAACAATTATTGGATATTTAAAAATTATTTTATTGAAATACCACATTATGAAAAGGTTTGGTAAAATGTTCTCTTGAAATGAAAAAATGGGAACTACCAAGGACACATGTAACATCATATAACAGGGTTTCAACATAGGTGAAAAGTTATGGAAATTGTTAACATGGACATGGTGGAAAAGCAAAAATATTTATAGGGTGTGAATGAGTTAAATGATCACAAACATGTAAAAGATAAATGTAATGTTGAGTACATCAAATTCATAAACCTATAATGATTTAAAAGGTCATCAGTTCATCAGAAATGAAGGTATTACAATATTTGGTTTTATGATCATTTTCATAATGTTGAGGAATTCATTTATTAAACTAGAATATAAGGACATATACATGCTTCATATGTTTCAATTTAATATATTTAACTCCATATTTTAGTAGTTCTTTGATCAAAATATAATTCATCCCTTACACTATGAATTGGATATCCTATAATGAAACCTCTATTTAATCATTAAAATCATCTTTTAATTGATCATAGTACCCAAAAAGAAAGTCATTATATTTGTCTATAACTATTTTCCAAATGAAATATGGTTAGTAAATTAATATCTAATCCTCAAAAGGGATACTATTGTTTCATCATTAATATTTATTTGTCAAATTATTTTTCTAAAATAATGATATAATAAGCAGGACATCATGTAGGCTAGTGGTAGGCATGATACCCTTATCACCCATCGATCATGGGATCAAGACCCACCTTCTTATCAGATTTGATGGGTTGTCGCCTAAAATACATTTTTTACCTTTTCTAAACAATATTAATATAATTTCAAAAATAAATAATACGGAAATCCTTCAAATTTAATAATTAAATTGTATCAAAACTAAGTATTTTAATACAATCCTAATACATAGACACTTATTCTTCTTAGTTCTGTATATGTACTTCCTCATTCTTGTGTTTATCCAATGGAATAGGGAATTGACTCGTCTAATTCCTAGGTTCCCCATATTTAAGGGAAAAAACTAAAAATGGATCCTTAGGATCTGTTTGGTTTCCATCCAACATACACTTTATTTTTTCCTACTCAATTCATTTTTTATGTCCCTCTTTCCCATACATAAACCATTTTCTAGTTCCATTTCAACACTTTCCTAGGTGACACCTTAAACATTTAGTGCAAGATGAAAATAAATCTCCTTTTCATCCATGGCATCCACCACTTAAGAAATTAGAAAACTCCATCCTTATATACTTTTTGATTTCAGTATTTGGTTAATGTATATATTGTTAGTCATACTTCAAAAAAAAATTTATTATGCATGAACCCAATATCTTCCACTCCTATCAATATCCCATTTAGTTTCTCATTGTCACCACATTTTCCTTAATTCCCAATGGTTACATCACTCCTTCGAGTTATATCCATTTACTAAAACCAGATAGCATAGTGTGAGTAACAAAATTCGTAGTGAGAAACATGTTTAATCATTTATAGTATATCTATATCACGACACCTTATATTCAATAAAAAGCACCATAGGTTTAAACTAAGTTATTTTTTTATATATTCAAATACTTCATGATTTTTTGTAAATAAAATGTGAATTATCCTAGGAATATCCCCTGGGAGATTCAATCTAAGTGTATAGTAAAGAATGTCGCCATATACATAGTTATACTCGAGTCAGGCACAATGCACTTTTTCTGAGTTGTTACCCCTATATACAATTATTCCAGAACTGACCCCACTTATAGTATCAATAATGTGATATATTTCTTGGAACACGCATATAATAAATACCTTAGAAAAATTCTAGGATATTTTTAAATACTTATTCTTAATGTTTACCTTAGGTTTATGTTCCATAATCAAAGTTTTTCTAAATCTAGTTTTCAAGGTTTCTATGAAACTTTTTTTATACTAATAGTAGTTACCTAACCCAAGTAATTCTAAATCCGTTTTCTAATACCATTAAATTGGAATGATTATGAGGAATACAATATGAAATACTGAAATATTAATAGTTTCATAAAATTAGATTACATACATTATAGCCCTTTTACATTGGGATGTAGAAAATAAAATAAAATACAAAACAAAAATAATAAAATTCATTCTTGAAACTCATTTGAATGATTCATATTCATATCCTAGGGAAATATAAAATTAAGGATAAATTTAAATGCTCAATAAGGGTAAATTATATTGAATGAAAAAATGAATCAATGAGCATATTCAATATTGAATGGTAGTAACTGAACACACATTCCGTATAATATATAAAATAATAAGGAAGTGAATAAATAGTTTTTAAAGGTAAATAACATAAAACTTATTTCATGTATTACATAAACGAAGATGTAATGTTCATCAATAGATAATGTAGATTAAATAATCCCATAGATAGTAACAGAAAATGATTTATCAATAATGTAAATTCTAAATTACTTTACATCATGTTTCCCTGGCACAAGTTATCTTCATAATAAATATTTATCCACTATATTGTTTAAAACATACTAGGTGAAAAACCCTTAGCTTAGGATATCCAACTAATTTCATATCATGATACTATCAATGAATCTTAGGTCTTACAGTAACCAGTCCCCAACCCATATTACTAAAATTATATGGTACTCAAACCATGTCTTTCATGTATAAATCAGTCCTCATAAATCGAATAATTAATTTAAAATATAAACAAAGTAACTTAACAAATACATTTATTGATTAAAGGTTATAGATATATGAATGTTTCCCCATATATTAAAATAACTATAGAATTAATTACCTTATGTAAAATTGGTATATTTTTTATGAAATTAAGATATCCATGAAAAGGGAAATGGATAATTATGGGAAATTAAATTTCCAATTATGATTTGAAATTGAATATTTATAGGGGACTACATAAATAAATCAAGGGGTTAAAGTCAATACTATCCTTCAATAAATCAACAAAAACCCATATATAAGAAGAATAAGGATTTTATTAACATAATATATCCCAATTGGATTAAAACATTATGGGTTGTTGTCATTAATGAATGGAAGTACTATAAAAAGCTATTAAAAAAATTCTTGAGGAAAATATCATTTTGATTTGGAATTTATTTTAAATCCATTTCTTTTGAAATAAATTCTTAAAAAAAATTATCTTCAAAAATTAAATTTTTAGACTTGAAAAAGAATCTTTAAGTAAATTACATCATGTAATTACATACATGTCATATAAAGTGAAAATAAAATTATTTTTTCATGGTAAATATGATAAAAAAAAGTTCTCTATTAAAAAATACATAAGAATATTACATTAAAAAAATTGAAAAAGAAAAAAAGCGTAATAATTTCATTAATAAATAATTTTATTATGGTTAACACATTTTCCAAAACATGTTTAGAAAACATTGTTTGTAGAAGAAAAGAAGTTATCTTACCAAACATAGAATTGATGTCGGGTTCTCTTGAAAATATTTTATAAAACACTATCAGTACCAAAGGGTGGGAAAATGGAATTTTTTATTTCAAATGGAAATGACTAACAATTGGATAAGATAATTAATGGATTTACTAAACAATGATAATATAATTTTCATTAATGTGAATTTGACTATAAAAACTCTCAAATAAAAAGAGGTAGTGAAATGAACCCTTGAAAATACCCTAACATTTACATGATAATTCAATAAATTAATAAATTCTTTGAGTCCAATGTAAATAAACATAAAAAATTAAAAATAAAACAATAAATTAAAAAAATTTATTACAAAAATAATCTTATAATATTAACGACGATGAGAAACAAATATGACCCAATGAAAAGGAATGAGGATATACAATTATTTCCACTTGGTAACATCAAATTAAAATCCCCCTGGTGGAAATAATACAAATTTAAACTCAAAATACCAAGAAGACTAAACAAATAATAATATAATTTATCAAAATGTGCAGTAGATACACCACACTAAATAATTAAATGATTAATGTGAAATTTATATCAATGATTTAGAAAGTTAGATTAAAGTCCCTTACCTTTTGTTTCCCTTATATAGAACATCAATTAACCTCTATTATAAGGGATTTAAACATGTTAATAACTTACTCTAAAAACATAATCATTTTCAAAAAATCATATATTATCTTCTTATAATACATTTTTATATATTTTATAATAACCCTCCAAACTAATCCAACCACACAACAAGGAATAGGACGAAATGCTAATGGCCTATTTGTTAATAATCATTAATGTTTTTCTATCATATCGGGTTTTAATTGTCTAGTTTTTCAAGTACTTTTTAGCATGTTAGTTTTTGTTCTTATTATTTCGATCATAATGTAACCATATATATAATTTAAATCATTATTTAATTATCATATATAACTATTATATAAGTATTTTGAATATTCCATAATGTTCGGATAGAAGAAGTGTAACACACCATTCATAGATATGGTAAGACTTATATATGTATGCATGAATGCTATATCCATTTATTTTTTTCAAATTTAAAATAATGGTCATTAAATTATATATATGTATATTATAATTATAGTACCATATTTATTTCATATATATCTCATATTGTTATTAAAACTGACTTTTATGCATTCCTTGAAATTTTTGAAAGTATCACATCAATTTGAGGAGGTCGTAGTGCACACATCCACAAACGATGTTATCCTGTTAACAAAAAATGGAAACAATAAAGATATGTGTTATATAAAAATTATAGAATTATAAAGACAACATAAATATAATATATATCATATATAATTAGGATTTACAACAAAATTCCCAACCATGATAGTGATAAAAGGGAAAAAATGACATCGTTTAATATAGTGGTAGTTCATTGCACACAAATACTGTAAGTTTATTACGTATTTGAGGGAAGTGTGTGTAGGTGTAAGACAAAAAATTAAAATAAAAAATATACCATTATATTTATGATCCTTTTTTATTATATTATATTGTAATAGGGATAATCAAATAATTTTACAAAGAAATAAAACTAAAGTGGTCATTGAATAATGTTACCAAGTATTTGGGTAACTCCTTTTAGTTTATACTAAAATCATTCCATGGTATTATTTATTACATATGTAAGGATTATAATATTAGGGATATGATTTTTGGATCTTATTTGTGTATTTTTTGGGAAATCCAAAGGTCTTGAGAAGTGTAAATAAATGAGAGGGGTGAGTGCCTTCTTATAGTGTTGGAGGAGTGACATTCATGTAAATTTTTGAAAATAGAATTCCACCCATGTTTTTTCCATGTCATCTATATCAAATAAATATTAAAAACTCAATAAAATATTTTATAGGATAAAAATATGGATTCCTAATATATTTTTTAGAAGTTTCAAAGTAATTTTGTGTCTTAAGTTTAATGTTTAGTCCCTTATAATGTTTTTTTCTCTTAATCGTTGAAATTAATTTTCATTAAATTTAAAAATAATTCTGAAAAAAACTAAGATCTACTTTTTAGACATAAATTATTTATTATTAAAAATATAGAATAAATTTATCTAAATTACAATAATATAAAAGGCATAAATTAATTTAAAATTAATCCTATAGATGGGACAACAAAGCATGTTTTAAAAGTAAAAATGTTCAAAAATTGAATTGTTTAATATAAAATATCAGTTATAATTTTATTAAAATTATTTAAATTCAATTAATTTATGTATAATTTTTCTAGTTAAACATTTAAGCCAATTAAAAATATGATTTAACCTTATAAATAAATTAAACAAAAAAATAGTTTTGAGTTATTATTTAGTATTTTATACTATACATAAAAAACTTAAACCTCAATAAAAAAATAGAACATAACCTAATTTTTATGTTTATATATCAAAAATTAATTTTATTATGTCTTATAAGTGTTATAAAATTTCCATAAATTGGACTTAAAATTGGTTCTCCAATAAAAGGTGGTAAAATTGATTTTTTAGAAAAATATAATCATTAAAAATAAAAATAGATTTATTTTTATCATATAATTATAAAACCTATTTTAGGAATATAAAAAAAATTTTATTGAATAAATGATATATATAATTCATTAATATTAATAAAAAATAGTAAATAATTTGATTTAATATGATAAAACACTTCTGTGAGTATAAAAACATTTTGTTTATATTCAACTGGTTTTTATATTCATTTGTAGTTAATTTGGTAACATATGAATTCAATTTAAAATTTTATGTCAAATTTTTTCATAGGATAATTAATAATATTCATAACCACTATTTTATTTTCTTGTTTATATATTATTATATTCTATAATATTATTAGTATCCTTTAAAACTCTTAAGTTATCAAAGAATGTCATTTTTGTGTTCAATGCAAGCAAACTCTTTGTTGTGTTCATAGGAAGATATATAATATAATATTTTAAAATAATAAATATTCTATAATGTATTGAGAGGTTATATTATTTTCTATGTTTGGTGTTTCTTATTCTACATTCAATCAAAGTATAGATTACTCTTTTATAATTTTTTGGGGTGTTATGTCCATTCACAGACATGGAATGTTGTACATGAACATGTCCATCCTTACAGAGACATGGTCAACAGTACACATGATTAGACACCCTGTATACTCATATATATACATGAGTATGGGCCTTTATAAATGGGTAAAAGATGGGTTAAAATGTACCCATTTTTTACTGCCAGAACATGTTTTGTACTTCATCCAAGATGGCTTGGAGCCCTTGTACTCTTCAGGTTGGAAACAATTTATTTGTGTAAATTCACTTATGTGACATCCCAAACATAGAATCCAGTCAACAATGGTCTCCTAGTATATAATTTCTCCAAGAGTGCAATGTGTTGATAACTGTATCTGACTCCTGATCATGCGTCAGGTAATTCCTCTTGTGTGGCCTATACTATCAAGGCTCATATTATACGACTCTATCTCCTTATATCAGGACTACTCTTAATCTGATACTTGATGTGTCATAATACATAATATATCTCCTGCCCTGTTCTAGATGTATAAGGACTAGTTCTGATATCAACCTCTATTTCATCTCCAGAGAGGTTTTCTTGCAATAATATGACAAAACAAGCATCACACCCTTCTTAGTAAATCCCATAAATGACACCTCTAAGTGTGAGTTGTCCTATTTGAAATTCCTATAGTAATGAGCTAGACCCAAGAAACATTATATATCCAAAATATTCATTGGATATTCCGAGGATACCAAATCTATCACCTTTTTTGGGTCTAATGATACTCATTTATCTATGATGATGTGACCTAGAAGTGAATCTAATCCATCAAAAATTAGAACATTGTGAAATTATCATATAACTAATTCCTTATCACCGTATAAAATATGGCATCAAGATTGTTGGCATGGACATATATATTTTGAGAATACAGCAAGATATTTTCCAGGAAAACCACCGCAAACTAATCCAGATAAGGATGGAACACATGGTTCATCAGCACCATGAAAACTGTTGGCACATCAGTGTGACATAAATGAATAACTATATATTCAAATATACTATAACAACTATGAAAGGTTGTATGAGGTATATATATCGGTTGAATAATTACCTAGTGATATCTTTACCTCAAGTAAATTTTCATGAAAAATCGAGCTCCTTAAAGATGATGAAACATGTTATCAATATGTGGAAAGGGATATCCGTTTTTAACTATTGGCTGGTTATGTTTATGATAATCCACACATAGACTAAGAGTTTTGTCCTCCACTTTTTCAAAATTTAATGGTGATCCTAATAGAGAAGTACTAGCTCAAATATACCCCTTCACCTCCAAATCCCCTAGCTACTGCTTGAGATCCTGAAAATCCATCATAGCAATCCTGTAAGGAGAAATAGATATCATTGCAGCTCCATTCACTAGCTTTTTGGAGAACTCCACCATTCATATACATGCTAAACTAGAAAATTTATTCTGGAAGAAGTCCCTAATGCGGTCACTCATTGGAGTATAGTTTGGAAAACTCACTCCCTGATCATATAAATACAAACTAGCAACATGTTTTGTCATTCCATCAAACTGCTGATGTTGTGGTCCATCTCAAACTTCCCAAGAAATCTGATTCACCCATATTAGTATAAAATTCACCCTATAGAAATGCAAACATCACCCTCTAGTGAGAACATTAAATGTAATCAGGAAATGTTCCTAACCATTCCATATCAAGGATGACATAAAACCCTATCATCTCAATGACATATATATTGCAGATGAAGTGACACCCACCATCCTCATAGGGGAACTCCCTATATTTGAATATATCTTCCATTATAACTCACAATTGTGTGTTTAGGAAGAGAACTCCTTCATACTACAACTCAAAAAGACCAAGGATTTTCACCACAAGTGCATTTATTAATCTATGTGATACACCTATACCGAAAAAAATATAAGAAATAGTATAGGGTACTAAGATCAAACCACTCAACATAGATGGTTCGACACACTGATCCTCATTGGTATGATATAATGAATAGTTAAGGAATGTTCCATGGCCCTATGATTCAACCCCCATTCCCTGAGTTGGACCAATTTGATGTCTCAATGTAATTGGTGTCTAATGTCCATGGTCATGACAACCAATTCATCAGCCCGAATGATTAGATCAACTCCAAAAACCTATATGACATAGAGATAAGGATCATGTGACTGAAAATGGTGGAGAAGCTGACCCATACCTCTCATTGTTGGAGGGTATGTCTTATAGAAACATTTTATGTGGACCATCCTTTTTCAAGCTCGATAGTTTACTGGGTTATGGTCTCACTGACACATAATTTTTCCTCACTTTTCACAATGATGATAAATCACTAACCTACCATTAGCCGTATATTGACTGGTAACCATCTCATGGGAATCCTCAAAATGGTACTTCATGTCGATAAAATAGAACCTCTTGGATGCGAAACAACGTTTCCATACATGGATCCCCCAGCCTATCTCGGGATCTACTCTATAATCAGTGCGAATTTGACTATTTTAGTGACTGAGGTAAACAAAAATATGTTAGTTGAGATCAGATAGCATATTTGAGACCTTCCATGAAGTGTCTCTCTCAATATAGCTCATCTGTATAATACGTCGGCACAAAGTGCTGCAACTCTTTAAAGCATTCCATGAACTCCATAACTATCATTGTGCCATACTGCAGATGCATAAAATAGTCATACCCTTCTGCCCGTAGAGTCTATTGATATAAATAGTGATAGAAGTTGATTTAGAAATCATCCCAATTCATATCTTAGAGCCTATCATCCTTGTTTAAAACATCTCACCAGTGACTTACTACTCCACGTAGAAGATATGTGGTAGCTTGACCCTCAACTCAAGAGGCTCTCATGAGACTATAAAATTTTCAATGTAGTCTCTAGCCATAGATCATAAGCCTTGGGACCTCCATCCCCCAAACACATGGGAGGATTCTACTACTATAACAACCACATCAGCTCATCTATAGAACAAGAAGGTTGTATTGGTCCCTTAAAAGTTGACATGTAGCATAAGAAACCATCATGAACTATTACTTAACACCCATATCTGGAATATCCACTGGTTCCATAGGTGAACTAATGGTGGATTAACAAGTATCCCATGGACCACCACATCTTGAGTGTGTTCTTACCCTTCCTCCTATCATACAACTTGAGGTCACCATGGTGGAATTACTCTACATTACCAAACATATGATTTAGAAAATAACCACATCAATGTTAGTAACTCAAAATATTAGGACCTGAAAAACCACTCCTAAAACTAGTTCAACAAATAGCATGCTCCAAAATCATGGGCATTAAAATGAATAGTTTCAAACACCTATAGAAACTCTGCCTCTTGGATACTCAAAATCTAGGACTAGGGGATGTTTGAGTTCATAATTTCTTGTTTCTATTTCATTCTCATTTGAATTCACATTAATTTTATATTTCATTAAAATAATTCAGTTATTTAAGAGGATTTACCATTGGCATACAATTATCTAATCCATGACGGACCATAACACCATATGAACCAATTTATTATTATAAATCAATCCATACGTACCATATTAACTATAATAATGGAATTTAATGGTTTTTTCATTTCCCTATCCATAAGGGCATATACACCTTACAAATTAAGAAATGAAATAAATTTTCTATCCTCTAAACAAAATTTTTCACAACAATAGCTATATCTACTAGAACAACTATCATAATGGCATGCAATGCTTATTTCATCCTAAATGGAATGGTTTGATTAATGGCATTTGATTTCATACAAGTTACTATATAATTCATGAGGTTGAATAAACTCATCTAATTGGGATTCAACTGAAATATGACCGATAATTTCATTAACAGTAATATAAAAAATCTAGTGTTTCACAAAACGGTGATATCAAATAAACAGTAATAGTCAAATTACTAAAAATACCAATTATATTTTTGGAAACTTGGAGTTTACTTATATGTGAGGTAGTATACTCAGAAACATCTTATTACCAAACTCTATTTCCTTCTTATACTTGCCTATTATCACCAAATACAAAGTAAATCCAAAAAATAATTCCTGGAATCCACTTTTAAAAACCTTACTTCATAAGCCACTCAACTATTCCCCGATCATGGTTGGTCACAAGGCCTCAAGTGCATATCTCTAGATTCTAGAGGCTGCTAACAGGGAATGGGGTCCTAGGATTTTCATTCAAGAGACTATGACCTCATTACTAGTGTATATCTTTTTGAAATTCTATAACATAAAGATATCATAATTAGATAAACAATCAGACAATAGATAATAATAGAATATAAGAATATAGACCAATCTTGTAGTGTTGCATATATAATCATGAAAATGATACATGTTATATTTCTAGGAAAGCATACATAAAATTATAGAATAGTACAGTACAATACATGTATCCAAAACCCAAAAAGTAAAAAAAGTGTTCTCCCTAAATATCATCACGAGCCTCATCTTGGTTATGTGCTCCCTTACTTCTATGCAGCAATCAATAATCAGTGTTTGGGTGCTTTCCCCTTTCCAAACCTACAATCATATAATCGGTTTGGGTTACACATGGGAGGCCCAAACATCCTAGTAAAAACCCACCAAATATCTATACAATTATATGGTGTGCAATATAACATGTCATGTAGTTATGAAATAAATAAAGGTAAAATTCCCATGGAACATCCTTCACTAAGGATGTTAAAGAAAATAGCGTCTCAATTCTCCCTACAAAATGAGTGTCAGCTCCTATAAAAGGAACCTAAAATCAAAATAAATAGAAACACGACCACTCCATACTCCCATATGTATCAATTCATCCACGACCTTTCTGTATAAAAGTTAGTATAAATAATTTTGATGTCCAAGTCATTCGACCAAACATTTCATAAAAACCACATTCTTGTTGTATGTCAGGTATCAGGACATTAAGGTTTGGATCCAGGTTGTCAAGAAGCTAGTAATCCTCATCGAGTCCTTGGAGCATATCAATGGAAACTCTACATATGAATTTGGTGGATTCCTAGGATCATTTCATATTGGAAATTTCCTATACAAGTCAAAGTATGTCAGATCTGAGGGTTAGAAAATTCCAATAAATCCCATGGAATCAAGACCATAAAGAGGGATACTCAACCCATGCCATCGACTACCGCATTCAAGATCTATGGAGAATTGTCCATTTCATTTATACACTTTCCATTTCATACCATTTCATTCACCCAAATGAAGTTATGCACTCATGTAATAAAATTCATATTCAGACATGTTACATGGGTATACCCACCCATTTGTCACAAATCATTAGGAACCAAGACATATGGGTATAACCACTGATTCACCACAATTTACAAATAATCCTTTATGTAATTGAAAACCACTCAATGAGTTTAACCTCTCATTTAACTAATTACACTTATTCCATTTAATCAAAAAATAATGTTATATCATCATGGAATAAAGAAATGAGGAAAAACAACTCATAAAAAATTTATTCAAGTTCCATTTTATACAATTAGTCAAATAATCAACAGGATATAGAGGCCTCCCATTTTATATACCTTTAATCAATTTCAATTAATTTATTTATGGGATTCGTCTAAAAATTAAAGCTTAAACTCATCCCAAGGGTTGTTCAATATGGCATGAATAGGGTAAAATTGCAATAGTTACACCCCATTGGTGGTTGTGGTTCAGACACTAATTACCAACACATCATAACAGAACCTATGGAAATCCAAAATTATTATGATTACATCTATTTTAATTAACCATCTAAAATTTAGGGTTGTGTCGGAATGCCTCGTCAGTGGAATAAAAGATGATAACTCTATAATGCTGTAAAACTCAAATGAAATGTATTGACCACATAAATTTGCTCACTGGTAGAGTTATCATTTAGTATCATGTTTGAATTTGACATGGATTAGGAGAAATTTGAAGAATATTTAAAGAATGAGAAATCAGGTCATACAATACTAAATCAAAATACCTCAGTCAATAGCTAGAAGAATCAAGAATGAATAAAATTTATTATAGATCTTATCAATGAGGAAATGATAAGAAAACCACACTCGAATCAGTGATCAGAGACAGAATAAAGATCAATTCCTAGTTTATTAACCATTGATAGTTTCAATAGGGGTGAGGTTCTATACATGGAATGAAACTGAAAATAGTCTTTATAAATGTTTTTTAATTTAACTAAATAATATAACATTCCAAAATACAAGGGTTTCATAGTAAATCTACATGGTTTAGAAAACCATTCACTAACCTTGCATGGTTCGTGTAGGCCAAAGGGGCACCCAGATGGTTTACCTACATGGTTTACAAATTGTATGGAAGCCATAATCTAACCCTCTATAAAGTCTACAAAAACTAAAGAACTAGCCTCATGGTTGTGTGGTCCATTATGAATGGTTGGCCAAAAAAATGATCAACAACACCCCTCTTTCTAGCCTCATAAGGTTTCGTCAAACCTTGTGTCTTGCTCCACATGGTTTTCACTAACAATTTTATAGGCATAAAACAAACCAAAAAAGTGTTTGAGGATCTGAAAAATCCCCAAACACATCCAAAATGATAGTGATAAAGTTTGGAACTCACTTGAGGCCATATTAATGCATTTAAATTGAAAAATATGGTATCACTACCTCATAAAAAACCAATGTTTGTATACCTTGATCTATTCTCTAAGGGTCTAGTATTTTGTCACATCCTACTCATAGAATGGTGATCCCTTATGGGGAACTTCGGTAATGGATAGAGA
Organism: Viscum album; assembly: GCA_963277665.1. Lineage (NCBI taxonomy): Eukaryota > Viridiplantae > Streptophyta > Magnoliopsida > Santalales > Viscaceae > Viscum > Viscum album. The sequence continues at coordinate 1,186,109,038 of OY728130.1, read as the reverse complement.
TTATAATCCATTCGCGAGGCCCATAATGATATCTTCCATCATTATATTTTATCTAGGTGGGGTTCTTGGTATTTCCATGACCATCACTACTTTGGCATCAATACCCTACTTATCTTGTTAATCTAGATTGGGTTGTTGGTATACCCTTATTCCATAGGTGTGATCCTCATTTATGTATTAATCTATTTAGAACTCAAACATGTACTTATTATTGACAGACCAAAATAGCATGACATCTAATATGGATTTCATCAGTGTTATCTCTCTCATGGGGTGTGTTCTCATGAATTAGTGTTATATGGAACCTTCGATTAAGAATATTATTCTAGCTATACAGATGTAACATTACCCTAATATTTTCCATTTACTCTGGGTATCTAGAAATTCTTATTATGTATGCTATTGACATATACATGTGTCGAGATGAAAATAATTTTTTATAATATATTCATAGTGGTTTCAATTTTCCTACTTGCAATATTTATACTCAATTCTAAATGATATTTTCTGAAATATGTCATGTCTTTTGTAGATGAACGACCTTTTGATGGAGTCTTTGAGGGACCCGGGCCTAGTGGAGCTTAATGATCTAGTGTTTTCATTTACAACATTCCACTCATACATCATAGTTTTTAATTGTTTTGGTTTCTTTGGGTGGAATTTTATTTGGACCCCTCTTTACAGTAATTTTTTGTCATACTATGATGGTGGTATTTTAGATGTATGTGTAAGAACATGGATCTTCGTTTCAGGTATGTTTTTCCTTTTCTAGTCATTTTTGAGAAAAAGAGGAAAATACAAAAAATTTCAATGTGCACGCTGTGTACTTTATGAGTACACATTGTGTACTTCTATTCCACTCAAGGCCATGTGCTAGACGTGTTCGGGCCACACACACGGTGTGCAGGGGCTATGTGGAGGTCGCTTAAACCAGAGTAAGGAAAGGCCTAGTACACACCGTGTACTCCAGAAGTACACGCCGCATAATTTTTTTCATTAAACAAACCGGGGTCGCACCTAATCGACAGAATCTTCTTATTCTCAAGGTTCATCGATCGAGAGTGTTCGTATAGCCGTGAACATCCTACGAGCCCCAAGCCTCCGTCTGTTTGTCGAATCGACAGTCGTCGATTGCTTTGGAACTGCAGCGGTGAGCTCTTCCTTATTTTTGAGTTCCATTACATGATTTTACCAATTTCTCAAGATATCATGGGTTAAACATTTTGTGTGTTTTTGTAGTTCTACGACATTCTAAGGAGAATCAAGCCCTGTGGTTCGAGTATATTGATCTCCAAGCATCAAGGTAGGTGGTTTGTGCCTTACCTTTTGAATTCCTTGAGTTTTATGTGCAATTTCCACCAATACCTGTGAATGGGGTATTGCGTGTCTACCGTTTTACCCATGTTGTTTTCCAGACTTTCTTGTAGGCTTGTGTGGAGGTAATTTGATCATGTATGAGGATAATTGTTGTTCTTGGATGTTTTGCCCATGCATTGTTCTATTTATGACCTTTGGGTCTTGTTGGCCTTTGGCTGTTATACCTGTTTTCCATGCCCTGGGACCGTAGGATGGAATGATATTCTTGGAATGCTTGTTATTATATAGATTGGTTAGCCAAGTAGCTCTATTGGTGTGCTTTCGGCATATAGAATTTTCATGCACTGACTGGAACAGGGCTTTGAGAACCTAGTGCTATAGAATATAAGGGACAGACTCAGTGAGCTTCCCAGAGAGTCTTGGACATTATAGACTATAAGGGATATACCGTGTGAGCTTCCCACAGAGTCTTGGATATTATAGACTACAGGAGGGTAGTCTGAGTGAGCTTACTCAAAGAATATTTACTTGGTTGAATTTCCTTACACCATTCCAGGCTAGAGGAGGAATTTATCGAGTGAGCTTCTTAAGAGAGTCTGTTATAGAACTGTGATTATAGGATGAATGACCGAGTGAGCTCCTCAGAGCTTTTCTTAACTTTGGGGCTATAAGAGGGTATGTATAAGGCCCCAGCCTTAAACCTTACTTAATCTTGAGTTATTACAAGATTACACATTGAGGATCTTTTCGGGTTTAGAGTTTTAGAGAATTAGATCATAAATCTTGGATTACATTCCACATATAAACAAAGTGGGTACATAAAGATAGTATTCTTCTTTCCCATCACTGGAAACATATTTAAAATAAAACATGGATTCTTTCTTGACACTTCCTTGACACTATCATCATATCATGTACCTTTCCCTTGACTTGTGAAAAACATTTCACGAAACTTGGGATGAGCATAAAAAGCTCAGTAAGGGATATAAAAATATGGAAAGGAATCATGGGTACATATAAGAATTAAATCATACTTTACCCATAAAACATAAGCACATTAACATACCTAATCAAATCATGAATAAATCATAGAAATCATAATACATAAAGGTAACTTGAGGAATTCATAACATTCTTACTTAGGGAGTAACCCTCTTAGTTACGTTTGGAATACCCATCATAGTATATTCACTAAATCTCTTTGGAGAAACCTTAACACTTCACTCATTCGCGTTACCCAATGCATTAGAGAGCTATATCGGGCTCACCGCCCTTAGTTTATCACGGAACCACCCATCCTCATAATAATGCCGAAGAACCTCAAATATAATCGTATCACATAAAACATGCATAAAGGAAACATAAAATTCCCACCTTTCAATCACAAGATATCAATACAACACATTGATATAAAAACATTATGAAAACCATTTTCAATACCAAAATAAAATAAAAGTAAAACATGGTATTTATTTTTCTTTTAAAAAGAAGGTATGGCTTGTAGAGGAAGCCGAAACTCAAATAATGGTCACGGCGGCGGAGAAGTCGTTGTCGCCACATAGATATGACAAAAACATTCCCTTTTGTCATTTAGTAAATGCTTAGTATAAAAAAGATTTCTTTTGAATAAACTGAAAAGTCAAATGGGTTTATACACCATATAAAAGAAGGTTGTGTATAAAACAAAATATGCCTCAATGAAAGGAGATTGAGACGAAGTCCCATACCTGAGGTCTGACTTGACTCGGTCGTTCTTTAATCTCCTGAATAATAAACTTGTGTTAATTTCTACTTGTTTAAGAACCTTTTAAAAGTTCATTATTCCTTTTATATCACTTACTGCCATGTCATGAACACTATGTAATTATTTAAGTTAATAACAGTCGTTTTAACGATCATTGGTACTTGAGTCAAAAATAAGCCCTTTATAATTACAAGTTGGTCATGTATCCATTATATCCAGAATGGTATTCATGATGTAGATATCATATATGTCATATATATCCAGTACATGCATATATTTATAATATTACATAATCATTTAGAGGTAAGAAATGAAATTCACCGTTCATGGAGACGGTAAGTCATACGTATGCATGAACGCTACTTTCATTTCTATTTCATATTTTTATAGAATGGAATAATAATGATATAAAGGTATATTATAATTACAGTATAATATCATATATAATATCATATTTCCATCCTTTATACGTCCCACATAGGGTATTTAACGAATCAAATCACTTTGAGGGGGCGGTAGTCCGCACTTCCTTAAATGAAGATATCACGTTTACCCATAATGGAAACCATAAAGGTATGCCCAAAATGAAAAATAAAAAATCTTATGGAAAACATAAACATATTATATATCATATATAAATATAGTGACATCTTAATGTCCACCTTTGAAGGTGTTAAAAGAATTTTGAATCATCATCGTTTCGGGAGGCATATATTCACCATCCACGGAAACAGTATGTTCTTTAACCTTTAGATATAGGTGTGTGTAAGTGTATCTCGAATACTTCTTATAAAAACATCCTAGTATATTGAAGATACTGTATTTGTTACAAAATAAATGAATAAAAAGAGTTTAAGGGGTTGGAGAAGCAAAATAAAACAAAAGGACTCAAGTGAATACATTACCTTAAAATCGGGTAAATCCCTTTGGTTTGAGCTCAAAGGATTCCTTGGGAAGAATTATGCCCAAAGTGAGGCTTCAAGGAGTAAGAGAGAGAAGTGGAGAGACAAAATGGGAAAGGTTTGGCCGAGCCAAAGGCTTTGGGAGTGTGGGTAAGGAGGTAGAGGTGGGGGCCTTTTATAAGAGGAGAGGAGGGGCACTCTTGGAATGTAAAGAAATGTTACTTTATTTTCAAATGGGTTTCGGATTTTAAAGGTCCCACATTGATATAATTCTAGTATAAGGTGATAAGGGTTCGAAATATACCCACCCAATAGGTTTTGGACATTGTAGGTCTTAGATTTTACATTATCTTTCCATTTTATTTAAATCGTCAAATAATGAGGTCATCGCTGCATCATTATGATGTCATAAATAATATAATTTATTTAATGTCTAAAAATTATAAAAAAATACTATGATGTATAAAATTGTTTTAGATTTTAAATGACTATTTATAGTCCAAAAGATCATTTATGTAGACAAAATTAAATAAATTTTACTTAGGTGATACATTATTTGTTACATTTAACATTCTTTAAAAAATTAAAAGATAAAAAGTCACTTTCTCACAAAAGTGATTTCATGGGGCCCCCATGTTTGGCACAAGGCATCCCATGGTCGACCATGAGACAACCAGTAGCTTTAGGACACATTTTGGTGTCATTTTCTATTATTATGATATTATTTTATTATCCTTAACTACCCGATTACTCATTAATCAAGATAATTAAAGATAATTATTGTCATTACTATTCATAATGTCCAAAAAACAAAAGAGTGTTAATTACATAATTTGGACCTTCTGATTCCAAATATGTAATCCATTTTACCAAATTCCAAACACATAAATTGCAATAATTGATTTAAAAATAATTCCGGTTGTCAAAACAAATAGCGGGTTTTTTTGAAACAATATCTAGGAAAAGTTTGGCATTAGTTTATGACCAATTTCAAAGTGAAATTAATCATAATGACCACCATTGGATTAAATGGTAAAAATATATATAGATTAAAATTTAAGACAAATTAAATATATAATCTAACCATATAATTAAATGAAATGAAAAAGCAGTTTTGATGTAAAATGCAGTATTTTTCACTATTCATTAAAAAATGAACATTGTCAGAGAAATAATAAAAATTTATCCAATGTAAATTTCAATGTCCCAATCATAATGAATATGTTTATTTTGACAAATATAGATTATAAAATTGTCAAAAGTTTTATTTAAAAAGGGTTTTCCATCAAAAGGCAGTAAAACAATCTTTTAAGAATATTAGTGTATTCCATGCTTAAGATTGGATTTATTCTCATTTTAAGCCTCTAAAACACTATCTAATTCATTAATAGACATAGATAAAAATATTTATTATTCATTACTTACTTGGGATGTTACATCCTTCCCCCCTTTAGAAAATTGTGTCCCCGCACTTTATTTACTTATCGAATAAATGGGGGTACTTATCCCTTATTGCATTTTTAGATTCCCATGTTGCCTCTTCAATCATGTGGTTTTTACACAAAACCATTACCTGATTAATCACCTTATTCCATAACACTTTCTCCCTGTGGTCAAGAATCTGGACCGGTTGTTCCTCATAAGAGAGGTTCTCTTCCAGCTGAACTACATCTGAACTCAAAACAAGAGATGGATCTGGCATGTACTTTCGCAGCATCGAAACATGAAAAACATTGTGTACCTGAGATAAACTCGGAGGTAAAGCCACTCGATAATCAACTGATCCAACTCTCTCCAAAATTTCATATGGTCCAATGAAACTTGGACTCAGCTTTCCTTTCTTACCAAATCACATCACACTTTTCCATGGTGAGACTTTGAGAAAAACATGATCACCTACCTGGAAAGATAGATCCTTCCTCCGATTATCTGCATAACTCTTCTGCCTGCTCTGAGCTATTCTCATGTGTTTCTGTATCAGCTGAACTTTTCCTGCCAACTCTTCTACCAATTCTGGTCCCATCAACTTCCTTTCACCCACTTCATCCCAGAAATCTAGAGTTTGACACTGCTTCCCATATTACGCCTCAAATGGTGCCATCTGTATACTGGAATGAAAACTGTTATTATATGAAAACTCAAACAAAGAAAGATGTTGGTCCCAACTTCCCTGATAATCCATCAAACAAGCTCGTAGAATATCCTCCAAGGTCTGAATTGTTCGTTCTGACTGCCCATCTGATTGTGGATGAAAAGTTGTACTAAAATTTAATTCAATACCCAATGACTTCTAGAGGCCTTTCCAAATGTTATAAGTGAACCTGGGATCACGGTCAGATACAATGGAGGGAGGCACTCCATGTAACCTAACTATCTCTTTAAGATACAAATGGGAAAGTTTATCTAGGGAAAAAGTATCTCATATAGCAAGAAAATGACCTGATTTTGTCAAGCGATCAACAATAACCCAAATTGCATTATTACCTCGAGATGTCTTCGGTAATCCCACAATAAAGTCCATGGATATATTCTCCCATTTCCACTCTGGAAATGGTAAAGGCTGAAGCATCCCTTTCGGTAACTGCCGCTCTGCTTTAACCTATTGACAAGTCAAACACTTCACAGTAAAATCAGCAATATCTCTTTTCATTCCATCCCACCAGTAATACTCCCGAAGATCTCTATACATCTTAGTACTGCCTGGATGAACTAAAAACGGAGAACTATGAGCTTCACATAACAACTCTCTCTTCAACTGTGAATCACAAGGCACACACAATCTCTTCCCAAATCTCAAAACACAATCATTATCAATGTTGAATTCAGGAAACTTACCTTTCTGAACTAGCTCTACCTTTTTCTACAACTCACTGTCTTGCTTCTGTGCTTGCTTGATTCTATCTGATAGAGATAATCTCACTGATACCTGAAACAAAACAGAAGAACTTCCTGCACAACCAACATCTATGCCAAAGTTCATCAAATCCTTAACCAAAGGATCACGTTCCAAATGCAACATTACTAATGAAGCATTACTTTTTAGACTCAAAGCATCAACCACTTTATTTTCTTTTCCTGGATGGTAATGAATTGTAAAATCATAATCCTTGATTAATTATAGCCATCTCATTTTCTCATGTTCAATTCTTTCTGATTGAATATATACTTTAAACTTTTGTGATCAGTATATATTTCAAACTTTACTCCATACAAATGATTCCTCCAAAATTTTAAAGCAAAAACAACAATAGCTAATTCCAAATCATGTGTAGGGTAATTTACCTCATGAGTTTTAAACTGTCGTGAAGCATAAGAAATTACCTGATCATTCCACTTTAGGACGCAACTAAGTCCTTTCAATGAAGCATCACTGTATATAACGAACTCACCATTCCTAGAAGGAAGTGCCAAAACTGGAGCATTCACCAATCTTCTTTTCAATTCCTGAAAACAATCATCACATTATTTTTTGCAGATAAACGTAACACCCTTCCGAGTTAGCTTAGTCATTAGACTAGATAACCGTGAAAAATTTCTAACAAACCTTCGGTAATAGCCTGCCAAACCAAGGAAACTATGAATCTCTGTTACATTTGTGGGTCTTGGCCATTCTTCAACAACCTTTGTTTTTGCAGGATCAACGGTTATCCCATCTTTATAAACAATGTGACCAAGTAAAGAAATTTGTTGCAACCAAAACTTACACTTTCTGAATTTTCCATACAGTTTCTTTTCTTTCAGGGTTTTCAAAATGACCCTTAAATGCCTTTCATGCTCTTCTTTACTTTTTGAAAACACCATAATATCATCAATGAAAACCACCACAAACTTATCCAAGAACTCATGGAAAATTCTATTCATTATGTCCATGAATATAGATGGTGCATTGGTTAGCCCAAAAGGCATTACTACAAAATCATAATGGCCATATTTTGTACGAAACACAGTCTTCGGAACATCTGCTTCCTTTACCTTCAGCTGATGGTACCACGATCTCAGGTCAATCTTTGAAGAAAACTGAGCTCCCTGGAGTTGATCAAACAAATCATCGATATGAGGCAAAGGATATTTGTTCTTAACAATGATATTATTCAAGGCCCTATAATCAATGCAAAGTCTCATAGAACCATCTTTCTTTTTAACAAATAAAACAGGAGCACCCCATGGTGATGTTCTAGGTCGAATGAAACCTTTCTTTAATAAGTCTTAAAATTTCTCCTTCAACTCTAAAAGTTAAATTTGAGCCATTCGATAAGGGGGTTTTGAAATTGTCTTAGCATCAGGAACTAAGTAAACAGTAAACTCAACTTCCTGATCTGGTATTATTCCAGGCAACTCATCAGGAAAAACATCAGGATACTCATTTACCACTGGCACATCATTATTCTGAATAGTTCCTTTATTTTCAACGATGTGTGCAAGGTAACATTCATTTCCATCTTTTACAAGTTTCTCAGCCTCTTGATATGTTATCAAAAGTAAGGGTTCATTATTGTAAACAAACAGAATGTATTTCTGAAAAGAAACTTCTTTAGCTCTACAGTCAATCTTAGCATGGTAAATATAGAGCCAATCCATACCCAGGATAACATCAAACTCTACTAGAGGTAGAACAATAAGGTTTTCAAGTAGGTTCTTTCCACAAATAAGGATAAGAAGATTATTATAAATTCTTTTTGCCTCAACATTTCCCCCAGGTGACTTTACCACAAGTTCAGGAGTCATTTCTTGAGTTGGTATTCCCATTTTACTAGAAAATTTTTCAGAGATGAAAGAATGTGTAGACCACGAATAAAACAACACACTCGCATAATCCGAAAAAACAAACAAAGTACCTGATACAACTTCATTTGAAGGCCCGACATCTGCTGAAGTAGTTGCAAAATATTTCACCACCACTTTCTTCTTGTAGTCTAACTGCTTCCCATCACTCAAGCTCTTTGTCGGACACTCGTTTGCATAGTGACCCATTTCATTGCACTTATAAAATTCCACTAACTGTAAATCAAATTTGGTCTCACCATCAACCTGATATTTTTCAGTGCAATCACGAGCCTTATGTCCCATCATAGAACATCAGTAGCACTTTCCAGAATTCAGAAGACATTCCTCAGCATGCCTTTTTCCACATTTATCACAAACTGGAAACTTAGATTTCATACCATCAGACTTTTTTGAATAATTCTTACCTTTCTCCTACCACCTCGGTATCTTCTTCTGTTGGCTGTTATAGAACACTTGGTGATCGACAAACTCCATTTCCACCTTCTCAGCACATCGAAAAAGCTTTTCATAACTTTTAAACTCATGAGAAGCTAATTCCCTTCAATATTTTGGCTTTAATCCTAAGTAAAAATGATTGATTTTACTATCAAGGTCTCGGATAAAATTTGGAGCATACCTTGCCAATCGAGTAAACCTTTCTTCATAGGCAGCCACTGAGTCTTCCTCTTTCCTCAATTCCAAGAATTTATTTTCCATCCTAAGTCGAACATCCTTTGGAAAATACTTCTCAAGAAACATACCTTTGAATTCATCCCAGTCAAGAGCATCAATCTAATCGTCGTCCCTGATGTTTTTAACCATAGACCACCACTGATATACCTCACCCTCCAAACGGTAAATAGCAAGACTAGCCTTTGGATTTTCTGAACACCCCATGACATCGAAAATCTTCTCCAGTGCTTTAATCCACCCTTCAGCTAACACATGGTTAGATGATCCTCTCAATGACGGGGGATGTTTCCTCATGAAATGTTCCACCACTGAAATGTTCATCTCCGGTTGATCTGGCTGATCTCGTGCATGGATACCACCACCATTTATCGCTTGAGTCAACTGCGCCATTTCTACAACAAACTGTTTAGTTCCAATTCCGACCATCTCAGGATGCTGATTCGGAAGGTTATTTCCTTCTGCATGCCATCCTAGCACTGCTTCCCTATTTCCTCTCTGGAAAACCATTCTGAACAAACATGTCTTAGATGAAGCAACATGGTAATCTTCAAATACTATATCACTTCAATTTGACCAAAAAAAATATTTTTGGATAATCATTTAATAGAATTCTAACTCTTAAAGTTATCTAAACCGACCTTTGATACTAACTATAAGGCCCCAGCCTTAAACCTTACGTAATCTTGAGTTATTACAAGATTACACATTGAAGATCTTTTCGGGTTTAGAGTTTTAGAGAATTAGATCATAAAACTTTCATTACATTCCACATATAAACAAAGTTGTTACATAAAGATAGTATTCTTATTTCCCATCAATGGAAACATATTTAAAATTAAACATGGATTCCTTCTTGACACTTCCGTGACACTATCATCATATCATGTACCATTCCCTTGACCTGTGAAAAACATTTCAAGAAACTTGGGATGAGCATAAAAAGCTCAGTAAGGGATATAAAAATATGGAAAGGAAACATGGGTACATATATACATAATAATGAAATCATACTTTACCCATAAAACATAATCCCTTTAACATACCTCATCAAATCATGAATAAATCATAGAAAGCATAAGACATAAAGGTAACATGAGGCATTCATAACATTCTTACGTAGGGAGTAACCCTCTTGGTTACGTTTGGAATACCCATCACAGTATATTCCCTAAATCTCTTCGGAGAAACCTTAACATTTTACTCCTTCGCATTACCCAATGCATTGGAGAGCTATATCGGGCTCACCGCCCTTAGTTTATCACGGAACCACCCGTCTTCATATTAATGCCCAAGAACCTCAACATAATCGTATCACATAAAACATGCATAAAGGAAACATAACATTCCCACCTTTCAATCACAAGATATCAATACAACACATTGATATAAAAACATTATGAAAACCATTTTCAATACCAAAATAAAAGAAAAGTAAATCATGGTATTTATTTTTCATTTAAAAAGAAGATATGGCTTGTAGAGGAAGCCGAAACTCAAATAATGGTCACGGCGGCAGGGAAGTCGTTGTCGCCGCATACGTACGACAAAAACATTCCCTTTTTTCATTTAGTAAATGCTTTTTATAAAAATGATTCCTTTTGTATAAAGGTAAAAGTCAAAGGGGTTTATACACCATATAAAATAAGGTTGTGTATAAAACAAAATATGCCTCAATGAAAGGAGATTGTGACAAAGTCCCATACCTCGGGCCCGACTTGACTTGGTCATTCTTTAATCTCCTGAATAATAAACGTGAGTTAATTTCAACTTGTTTAAGACCCTTTATCAAGTTCATTATTCCTTTTATATCAGTTATTTCCATGTCATGAACACTATGTAATTATTTAAGTTAATAACGGTCGTTTTAATGATCATTGGTAGTTGAGTAAAAAATAAGCCCTTTATAATTACAAGTTGTTCATGTATCCATTATATCCAGAATGGTATTCATGATGTAGATATCATATATGTCATATATATCCAATAAATGCATGCATTTATAATATTACATAATCATTTATAGGTAAGAAATGAAATTCACCGTTCATGGAGACGGTAAGCCGTACGTACGCATGAATGCTACTTTCATTTCTATTTCGTATTTTATAGAATGGAATCATAATGATATAAAGGTATATTATAATTCCAGTATAATATCATATATAATATCATAGTTCCATCCTTTATACATCCCACATATGGTATTTAACGAATCAAATCACTTTGAGGGGGCAGTAGTCCGCACTTCCTTAAATGAAGATATCGCGTTTACCCATAATGGAAACCATAAAGGTATGCACAAAATGAAAAATACAGAAGCTTAAAGAAAAACATAAACATATTATATATCATATATAAATATAGTGACATCTTAATGGCCACCTTTGAAGGTGTTAAAAGAATGTTGAACAATCATCGTTTCGGGAGGCATAAATTCTCCATCCACGGAAACAGTATGTTCTTTAACCATTAGATGTAGGTGTGTGTAAGTTTAGCTCGAATACTTATTATAAAAACATCCTAGTTTATTGAAGATACTGGATTTGTTACAAAATAAATGAATAAAAAGAGTTTAAGGGGTTGGAGAAGCAAAATAAAACAAAAGGACTCAAGTGAATACATTACCTTAAAATCGGGTAACTCCCTTTGGTTTGACCTCAAAGGCTTCCTTGGGAAGACTTCTGCCCAATGTGAGGCTTCAAGGAGTAATATAGGGAAGTGGAGAGACAAAATGGGCAGGGTTTGGCCGATCCAAATGCTTTGGGATTGTGGGTAAGGAGGTAGAGGTGGGGGCCTTTTACAAGAGGGGAGGAGGGGCACTCTTGGAATGTAAATAAATGTTACTTTATTTTCAAATGGGTTTCAGATTTTAAAGGTCCCACATTGATATAATTCGAGGCTAAGGTGATAAGGGTTAGAAATATACCCAGCCAATAGGTTTTGGACATGTTTAGGTCTTAGATTTTACATTATCTTTCAATTTTATTTAAATCGTCAAATAATGAGGTCATCGCTGCATCATTATGATGTCACAAATAATTTAATTTATTTAATGTCTAAAAATTATAAAAAAATTACTATGATGTAGAAAATCTGTTTATCTTTCCAATCACTATTTATAGTCCAAAAGGTCATTTATTTAGACAAAATTAAAAATATTTTACTTAGGTGATACATTCTTTGTTACATTTAACATTCTTTAAAAAATAAAAAGATAAAAAGTCACTTTCTCACAAAAGTGATTTCATGGGCCCCCCAAGTTTGGCACAAGGAATCCCATGGTCTACCATGAGACAACCAGTAGACTTAGGACACATTTTGGTGTCATTTTTTATTATTATGATATTATTTTATTATCCTTAACTACCCGATTACTCATTAATCAAGATAATTAAAGATAATTACCACCGTTACTATTCATAATGTCCAAAAAACAAAAGAGTCTTAATTAAAAAATTTGGAACTTATATTTCAAAATATGTAATCCATTTTAACAAATTACAAACACATAAATTGCAATAATTTATTTAAAAATAATTCCCATTGTCAAAACAAATAGCGGGTTTTTTTGAAACAATATCTCGGAAAAGTTTGGCATTAGTTTATGACCAATTACAAAGTGAAATTAATCCTAATCACCAAAATTGGATTAAATGGTAAATATATATTCAGATTACACTTTAATACAAATTAAAAATATAATCTAACCATAGAATTAAATTAAATGAAAAAGCAGTTTTGATGTAAAATGCAGTATTTTTCACTATTCATTAAAAAATGAACATTGTCAGAAAAATACCAAAAATTTATCCAATGTAAATTTCAATGTCCCAATCATAATGAATATGTTTATTTTGACAAATAGAGATTATAAAATTGTGAAAATTTTGATTTAAAAAGGGTTTTCCACCAAAAGGGAGTAAAACAATCTTTTAAGAATGTTAGTTTATTCCATGCTTATGATTTGATTTATTTTCATTTTAAGCCTCTAAAACACTATCTAATTCATTAATAGACATAGATAAAAATATTTATTATTCATTACTTACTTGGGATGTTACAGTACGACCGCGTGATCTTCGTCAGAGATCCCCTGACTACCCTATAGTATAAGGGGAATTGACCGAGCGATCTTCCCTAGAGAGTCTTATAATTTAGTATGACCAAAACAAAGGGGTTTGGCTAATTGAACTACCCAGAGGGTTGTGGGTACTACTTGGATAGGACCAGAGGGGTTGGCTGTGATCACTTCCCAGAGGGGTTCCTGTTGTGGTTAGCTATATTCTTCACAGCTGCTTGTTGTTCTGTGGATTGATTACTGTTGCATATCATCCTATTAATGATTACGAATTACTGCCTTTTATTTACTATTATTATTTACTACTTACTGTACTATTACCTACCAAATGCTCATTGACTGTTAGGCTTAGATCTTGCGGCAGTTTCCTACTGGAATTTAGTCTCACACCCTGTTTGGGCCATGCTTTGGGCCCAAGAAGACTATATTGTTGCAGGTATAGACAAGGGAAAGCGCCCTTCGACTTCGGGTACATGATTTATTTGGAGCAGGAGTGCATGGGACCGAGCTTAGGTTTGCGATGATACGGAGCTGTTTATCTTTTCTTTTCTACTTATTATGGTACTATTTGTATTTCCATCATTGTGACCTGTCTGGCTACTTTCCTAGATATTTATCATGCATCAGTCAAATATACATATGTGCTCAGGATTCTTATTGTTTTAGTCTTCTGCTGTGTATTGTTTTTGGATATTTACTGCTTCCGCTATTATATTTTTGGTTTACTTTCAATGTGTACTCTTTAAATGAGGGCATAGTTTCCCCAATATCACACACAAGGCCCTCACTACGAGTCAGAAACCTCTGGCTTTTTGGGAAATATACTTAAGGCCTTGTGACTAACTGGGCACGGGGCGCCTCTGGGTGGCCTCCGGAACCGGGACGTTTCAAAGTGGTATTAGAGGAAACTCTTTTCTCTTGATATACAGTTTGGAGCCTTTATCCAAGGATAGGACAGATTCAGTAGTTGGTAATAATATGTGCTTAGGAGTAGCTAACCCATGTATAGGGAAAAGCCTATCTACCTCATTTATTGCAGTTTTATGGTTCTAAGATTTTACGGTTGATATGATTTCACCTTGAGTGACTCACATGATTTGTGTCGTTATTGTTGTTTCTATTGCTGTTCTATTTCTATCGCAAGCTGATGTGATGAGGGTATGCCATCTCATGCATCATATAGGCACTTGCTTGAAATCAGGTACCATGCATTCTTTCTAGTCCATTTAGGGTGCATTAGGTATTTCATGTTGTTGTGATAGACGATGTGTAGATTATGCATGTTGTTGTGATAGATGCTTTGATAGAATCCCTATAGTTTGATAGAGTAATTGTTTGTATTCTACCTTGATTAAATGAATACAAAATTTTGGTTCTTGAGGTGTTATGGGCCCTCATGAATCGTAACTTGGGGGATCGTTGACTTGTTTCCCTTGTATCAGTTATGTATGAGATGCCACGATTTGATTCGCGGGGAGTATGGGCCCTCACGGATTGGAATTTGGCGCCTCCATGTTTGTTTTTCATGTGTTTTCTGGGCTTTGGTGTAGTTTTTGAGCAACTGCCTAGAAAAACCTAGAATACACAGCGTGTACTTTAGGAATACATGATGTGTAGTTTAAACCGTGTTACTAGCTGGGTGAGCAGAAACACGGGGTGTGACGGGTCTTCAAGTACACACAGTGTACGGTAGGTACACACTGTGTAGTATTGAGCCATGTACCTGGCCGTGTCACTAAAAACACGGGTCGGGGAAGCTCATGTAGTACACGCCATGTTTCGTATGAACACGTTGTGTATCCTTGTTTTAGGTACCTGACCGTGTCATGAACAACACGGGTCGATGTTATCTTCTCCTATACATTTCGTGTTTGTTCGGAACACGCCGTGTAAGAGTCAGCCGTGTAGCCGGCCGTTTAACCAAAAACACAGTCTCTGAAACCTTGTCAAGTACATGCCATGTCCTTAGTGAATACTCCGTGTGGTCTAGGGTTAAGAGGACCATGTGATTTAGTCGTGTAAAGAGACTCGGGCCGGGGAATGGAGTCCATGTACACACCGGGTGTGGGGACAACACGTCGTGTAGTCTGGGGTGTTACACGACCTACTATGGCAGAAGTACATGCCCACGTGGATGGCCTTAAGGAACACTCTGTGTAGTTTTTATACACGCCATGTAGTCATGTTTTTTAAAACATGAATGTTTATGTAGCTTGTTCCCGTCTTGAACTCTTATGTTCTTTGTCCTTTATGATCGTAATCTAAGGTGTTCTTTTGATCATTCAGAGCAATGCGTTCGAGACGTCCTCTGGTTATAAGGCAGCAACCAAATAGTGATCAGACACCAAATATGGCTGATCAGGGACCTCCTGTAGATCCTCCTAGTATGTCATCCTAGGCACCATTAGTTATACCCGTTGCAGGTACCAATGCACAGTTAAAGGAGGACTTCTTGAGGATGATTCATACCTTTCAAGGAGAGTCGTCTCTTGCCCCATCGATGGCTTTGTTGACGTGGGTTTTCTAACACCAAAATCCTCTTACTTTCTTAGGGGATGGAGGACCCCAGGCTGCAGAGTCGTGGCTAGAGGCCATGCTGACGATCTTCGAGCATCTGAAGATACCTCTAGATAAAAGGGTAAAGCTGGATACTTATATGCTCTGAGACACCGCCAAGAGGTGGTGGGAGGTGATCTCACAGTCAGGGATCTAGTAGAGTATGTATTTGGATGATTTTCAGTGCATCTTCTATGATTACTTTTATTCGGACACCATGAGGGCCAACCGAGCCTGGGAGTTTATGAGTCTCGAGCAAGGAACTCTTTTGGTTATGGAGTACTCATCTCGTTTTACCAAGCTGCAGTGCTTCATGCCGATTCCAGCAGGTGTTGAGTTGTTCTTTTCTAGGAAGTATGAGGATGGTCTCATGCAGGAGATCCATTCCCAGGTGAATATCATTAGGTTGACTTTGATATCCTCTATCATAAATCAGGTGCTGATCACTGGGCGCAATCTGAGAGATTATAGAGTAGTGGGCCCGGGTGGTTCGACATCCAGAGTTAGTGTTCCTCGTACTGATAGTAGGAAGTTTCTCAGGGAGTCTGCTCGAGGAGATCAGGGTAGGCGGACTGTATCTTATGGAAGCTTGGTTGTATTCTACCAGTGTGGTAGGAGTGGGCATACTAGGCCTTAGAGCCAGAGAGACCTGATGGAGTACCGATCTTGCGGAAGGATGGGCCATCATTAGCATTTCTGTCAGATCTTCTCGCCTACAGCTAGTGATAGGGGTTCTTCTCTGACCCCGCATATAGGAGATGTATCTCCAGTTTCCCACAAGTCTAAGAACTGGAGTTCTTCCGGTTATTTGCGATGAGGTGAAGGTCGCGGCCGTGGTGGTCAGTGATCAGGTTTCCAGTGACAACAGAGTGGATTAGCTCAGGGTAGTCATCCAGGTTCGCTGAACTGTAGTACATGCCAGACAATCACTATATAGTAGACCCATCATAAGGTGGATTCCAGACCTTCTATAGTTCGAGGTATGATCTTAGTAGCCCCTATTTTATCTTTATCTATTTTCGATACTGGTGCATCTCATAGCTATATCTCTATTGTTGTTGTAGAGTGCCTTGTGATCTATATCTTTTCGTCTACCGACATGTTGACTCCTAATAGACATTTGGGAACAAGACGTCTAGTGTATGTCAGTGCTGAGAGTTCCCTATTTTGGTTGTTGGGTGTCACTTCTTATGGGACCTCTATGTACTACAGATGACATGCTATGATGTCATTCTTGGTATGGACCGGTTAGTTCCTTTCTAGGAAGTTGTCGATCGCTATCGCCATAGGGTGAGTTCTGTATCACCAGAGGGCAGATCGTTTCTTCATAAAGGCGAGTGGGATGTTTAGGCAGGTAGAGCTGGACTAGAGCATCATCGGCTAGGAGGAGTTATAACCCAGATTGCAAGCCTTTATATGGACAACCAGGGGACTTCACTGTTAGACTTTCCACTAGTGGTGGATCATTTCAGGTATGTCTTTCCAAAGGACATTTCAGGTTTTCCTCTAGAGCGTGAGGTAGACTTATTGATTGAGCTCGTTCTAGGAATGGCACCAGTGTCCATTCCTTCTTATAGGATGTCTACACCTAATTTTCTGGAGCTCAAGAAGTAGTTGGAGGAGTTTCAAGCAAAGGGTTTCATCTGACCCAGTACCTCCCATTGGGGTTCACCTATCCTGTTTGCGAAGAAGGCAGACATAGCCCTTAGGATTTGCATGGATTATCGGAAGCTGAACCTGTTGATGATCAAGAACCGATATCCTTTTCGGAGGATCGATGACCTCTTTGATCCTATTCGAGGAGCCCAGTAGTTCTCGAAGATTTATTTGAGGTCTGGTTATCATCAGTTTCACGTTAGACCAACGGATATACATCTTATAGACATCAAGGGAAGGTATGGTCTATATGATTATACAGTCATGCCATTCGGTCTCACGAATGTGCCAACATGTTTTATGGCACTGATGAACTGAGTGTTACATCCATACATGGATTCCTTCGTGGTGGTTTTCGTGGACGAAATCTTGGTGTACTCTCACACTCGACACAACCATGCTACCCATCCTGAGATAATTCTTGAGTACACTGAAAGAGAATTAGTTATATGCTAATCTCTTGAAATACCACTTTTTGATGGATAAAATTCACTTCTTGGGTCACGTTATCTTAGAGATAGGAGTATCAATAGACCCAGAGAAATTGAGAGCTGCAGTTTCCTGAGAGAAGCATAAGAATGTCTCTGAGGTGCGGAGTTTTATAGCGCTAGATGGATACTACATGATTTTCATATATGAATTTTCATGCCTTGCATCACCGCTGGAAGGCCTGACCAAGAAAGGTGTGAAGTTATTATGGTCAAATTCTTGTGAGTGAGCCTTTCAAGAGCTGAAGGGGAGGTTGACGTCAGCACCAATACTATTCTTCCCAGAGCTGGGAAAGAGCTATACAGTCTATTGTGATGGTTCGGGTATCAGACTAGGAGCTATGCTTATATAAGGAGATGGAGTCATTGTGTACGGGTCTCGGTAGTTGAGACCACACAAGAGAAATTACCTAACGCATGATCTGGAGTTGGCAGCTATTGATCATGCCTTATGCTGTTAGACACATTACATTTTGGGATAGCACTTTGTGGTTTTCACCAACCACAAGAGTGTCATGTATATCTTCACTCAGTGTGATATGGATCTGAGATAGCGCATGTGGGTCAGGTATCTTCAGTCCTTTGACTTTGAGCTTGCCTGTACGCCGAGAAAGGGAAACACAGTGGCTGATGTGTTGAGCAGGAGAACTCATGTTCAGGCAGTTCAAGAGGCCAGCAGTGAGTGGAATATTATGGATCTATTCATTGAGATGCATTTGGTGATGCACAACAAACATGGGAAGAATTTTCTATCATATGTATTAGTTACCTCTACCATTATTGATCGGGTATGGATAAGGAAGCTATCAGACTCAGAAGGCCTAGTCATGCGGGATAGTGTGTCAGGAGAGGACCCTCTTCCGAGATGGACAGTGGGAGAGGATGAGATCTTGTGTTTCCAAGGACGCATATGGGTGCTAGTAGACATACGCGAGGAACTAATGTGGGATTTTCATTATTTAGTTTGGGAAGTTCATCCTGGAATCACCAAGATGTATCATGATCTACACCGCCAGTACTGGTGGCCAGGTATGAAGAGGGATGTTGTTGGCTTCTTAATGAGATGTTTTACTAGTTAGGAGGTGAAAGCATAGCATCAGTGACCAGCACAGATTTTACACAAGTTTCCCATTCCCAAGTGCAAGTGGAACGATGTCGCGGTGGGCTACGTGAAAGGGTTACCGAGGACAACTCGAGGGAGTGATACAGTTTGGGTTGTCTTTGACAGGATTACGAAGGTTTCTCACTTATTACCGATCAAGGAGACTTTCAACGTCGATGAACTGGGGCAGTTTTACATCTGATAGATTGTATGTCTACATGAAGTTCCACACTCCATTATTTCAGACAGGGATGAGTGTTTTACTTATCGGTTCTTGCAGGGGCTTCAGAAGGATTTGGGTACACAAGTCCTTTTGAGTATAGTATACCATCCCCAAACGGATGGCCAATCCGAGCGTATGATCCAGGTTCTTGAGGATATGCTATGTTCTTTCATTCTAGACATTGGAGGTTATTGGGAGAAGCATATTCCTCTTGTGGAGTTTTCCTATAACAGCAGTTTTCAAGCGACTATTCAGATGGCACCATACGAGGATTTGTACAGTAGACCATGTCGATCACCTTTGTGCTGGCTGGAGGCAGGAGAGGTAGCTTTGCAGGGACCTAGTCTTGTTGAGGAGACCTCAAAGAAGATAGAGTTTATTCGAAAGAGGATGGCTACAACATAGTCTCGATATAATTCTTATGTTGATCAGCGGAGAGTACCTCAAGAGTTTGAGGCTGGGGATCAGGTTTTCCTACGTGTTGCACTGAGGTTGGTACACAAGAGGATTCAGAGAGAGGGTAAGCTTTCACCATGGTATGTCTAGCCATTTGAGGTGTTGGAGAGATTTGGGCCGATTTCCTATCGGTAGTAGTTACCTTATAGGTATCGGGCTATGCATGACATCTTCCACGTCTCTCTGCTCCGACGTTACTTTTCGGACCCATCTCTTGTCTTTCAACCTGAGGAGGTTGAGCTCGAAGCGGATGCATTGTCTAAGGAGCATCCTATCCAGATTGTCGATTGCAGTATGAAGGTTCTTCATGGCTGGTCATTTCCTTTGGTACGGGTGCTATGGCAGCACGGGTGAGTACATGATGAGAACTGGGAGAGTGAGGCCGATCTACGATCGTAGTGGCCGGAGCTATTCGAGGTTTCTTCTTCTACGCCTCGCTAGGAAATTCAGGGACAAATTTTTTTAAGGGAGAAAGTTGGTAAGAACCCGGATCGTCATTTAAGGTATCTTTTTACTTTTATGGTCGTTTTTTAGAAAATTAGGAAAATCTAGAAATTTTCAAAGTACGTACCATGTACTTTATGAGTACATGTTGTGTAATTCTATGCCGCACAAGGCCATGTGCTGGCCATGTTCGGGCCACACACACGGTGTGTAGGGGTGATGTGGAGGCCACTTAAAGAAAAGTACGGAAATGAATAGTACACACTGTGTACTTCATAAGTACTCACCGTGTACTTTAACTTTTTCATAAAATGGACCGGGGTCACGCCAAATCGACAAATCGTCTTCTTCTCAAAGTTCTTCGACCGAGAGCGTCTGTATGGCCGCAAACATCCTCTGAGCCCCCGATCCTCTGTATGTTTGTCAAATTGACCACCGTTGATTGCATTGGAACAGCTGCAATGAGCTATTCCTTCTTCTTGTGTTTCATTCCATGATTTTTCTTCTTTCTCAAGATATCGTGGGTTGAACGTTTTGTGTGTTTTGGTAGATCTACAATGTTTTATGGAGAATCAAGCCCCCTGATTCAAGTATATTGATATCCTAGAATCAAGGTATGTGGTTTTTACCATATCATTCGAAGTCCTTAATTTTTATGTGCAATTTCCACCAATACCCATGAATGGGATATTGTGTATTTTCCGTTTTAGCCCTATTGTTTTCCTGCCTTGCTTGTATGCTTGTGTAAAGGTAATTTGATCATATATGAGGATAATTTTTATGCTTGGATGTTTTTCCCATGCCTTGTTCTATTTATGACATTTGGTTCTTGTTAGCGTTTGGCCGTTATACCTGTTTTACATGCCCTGTGATAGTAGGATGGAATGATATTCTTGGCATGCTTTTTCTTCTGTAGACTGGTTAGCCAAGTAGCTCTATAGGTGTTCTTTGGCCTTATAGCATTATTATGAACTGACTGGCATGTGACAGTGAGAACCTGGTGCTATAGACTATAAGGGAGAGACTGAGTGATCTTCCTAGAGAGTCTTGGACATTATAGACTATAAGGTATAGACCGAGTGAGCTTCTCAGGGAGTCTGGGATATTATAAACTACAGGAGGGTAGACCAAGTGAGCATCTTTAGAGTGTCATTACTTGTTTGAATTTCCTTAAACCATTCCAGGCTCGAGGAATAATTGACCAAGCGAGATTCCTCAGGGAGTCTGGGATAGACCTGAGACTATAAGCGGATTGACCGAGTGTGCTCCTCAGAGAGTTTCAAGACCATGGGGATATAAGAGGGTTAGACCACGTGATATTCCTCAGAGAGTCCCTGACTACCCTAGACTATAAGGGGAATTGATTGAGTGAGCATCCCCAGAGAGTCTTATAATTTCGTATAACCAAACCAGAGGGGTTAGACTGAGTGCACTACCCAGAGGGTTGATGGTACTTCTTAGATAGGACCAGAGCGGTTGGATACATTTACTTCCCAGAGGGGTTCGTGTTGTGGTTACCTATTTGCTTCACTACTACTTGTTGTTCTGTGGATTTATTACTATTGCATATCATCCTATTACTGCTTAATGATTATTGCCTGCTATTTACTCTTACTGTTAACTTCTTACTATATTATTACCTGCCATATGCTCACTGACTGTTAGGCACAAATCTTCAGGTGGTTTCCTACTGTGACTTAGTCTCACACCATGTTTGGGAAATGCTTTTGGGCCCAAGAAGACTATGTTGTTGCAGGTATAGACAAGGGCAAGAACCCTTCAACTTCGGGAACTTGAAATATTTTGAGCTGGAGAGCATGGGACCAAACTTAGGATTGTGATGATGTAGAGCTGTTTATCTTTTCTTTTGTACTTGTTTTGGTACTCTTTGTATTTCCATCATTATGACCTGTTTGGATGCTATCCAAGATATGTATCATGCATCATTCATATATACATATGTTCTCTAGTTGCTTATGGTTTTAGTCTTCTATTGTGAATTGTTGTTGGATATTTAATACTTCCACTATTGTATATTTTGTTTACTTCCACTATGTACTCTTCCAATGAGGGAATAGTTTCGCCACTATCACACCCAAGGCCTTCGCTGCTAGTCGGCAGCCTTTGGAATTTGGGGAAATGTGCTTGAGGCCTTGTGACCAACCGGGTACGGGGCACCTCTATGTGGCTTCTGGAACCGGGACATTAAAGTATGCATGAATGGTTTTCTATTTTATTACATTTCATCATTTTATGGTCTTAGAAATGTGTTTTTGGGTACACATAAATTATGGTAAGTAATATTATGTGCGTTATTTTCCTACTCATCTTTTTTTGCCAAACCTGGGCCTATTGGATGTAGGATTGGGGTAGTCGTAGTTTGGAACACGTTGGCCGGTTCAAGACTCTAATGTTGGATAATGACATAGAATAAATTAAATATAGTCTTCATATGATGAGACAGTAAATTAAAAATACCATGAAGAACTATTGAAACATTGAATAATTGAGTAATGTTTTGATTAATCTTTGTTCCATTGATTTAGTTTCTATTATAAGCATTTGATATAGTGTCACTGCATTATTGAAGTCCACTATGATGTGGGAGAGTGTCTATTTTAGTATTTTGGGGTAGATTGTTCCACCATTACTTATTATGATTTCAGTTTAGTATAGCGACCTAACCCCAAAAGGCTCAGATCCGATATCTACTATCAATTACAATGGATTGATTAAAAGAAATAAAATCTTGAAGGACCTATATTTTAGTAGTCTTAGTATACCAAATACATTAAAGAGTCTTTTATTACAACAGAATACACTAATTTTAACAAAATATTTTATTCTTTCAAAATATATAACTTAGATAATATCTTTATTCAATCCAATATATCCCTGCATATCTTTTATAGTGCATTTTTTGGATTCCGAGGGAAATAACCATAATAAGGGTGATCTTAAATTATCAGTAAGGAAAAAATATAGTTGAAGCAGTAATTAATAAATAAGCGTAATAATTATGTCATGGTAAATAACCAAACTCACATTCCATATTATCAATAAAATAAGAGTGAATTTCAAAAAAATATGGAATGTTAATAACTAATAACACATTCCATTCCAATAATAAGACGTGGAAAAATAAATATGGAAATGTAATAAACTAAAACCCGTTCCAATTAATAAATGAACTAAATAAGAAATGTATCCATATGTATGTTGATGAAAAATCTCATGGATGAATAATAACTAAAAACAAATGAAGGAAATTCTTTATTAATGAACATCATGTCTCTGAAAGAAGAAAACATATAGCTTCAAGACCCTTTAAAATATGGTTTATAACTATAGATAGAAACCCATTTATGTTTTTAAAATTATTTGTTTCATGAAAACATATCGATGCATTGAAGAGATATATAATATCAGGTATCCTCCCATCATTTAATTTATAAATCATTCCTCATATCAATTAATTGAAATAAATAATATTATTTATCAAATATCTATATTGAATAAATTATACAAAATTATAAATATTTAATGAGATAATCAAACAACTGTCAATGTAGACATCACATGTAATGTGGTATATGGTTTACAAAATAGTAATATCCATGATAAATGAAATGGATAATTAAAGGGAAATTCAATTTTCATGAATCAAAGGAGATTTAATATTTCATGGGTAATACACAATGAATCAAGGAATTGAATGTAAATATTATCGTTGGCCAAATCAATAACAAACCATCCAAAGGAAGAATAAGGATGATATCATACAAAAAATCCCAAGTAGATTAATAAGAAAGGTTTGTTGTTGTTGATAAATAGAAATACTATAAAATGATTTGTTAAAAAAATTATTGAGGAAAATATCATTTTATTATGAAAATGAATTTGAAAATTATTTTTCAATGATAATAACTTTTGAATGATTTTTTGTTAAAAATTCACGTTTTAGACATCCAAAATAAGGTTTAATGAAATAGGAATGAGAAAATCCTCACCTATCATTCATGGTAAACAAACATTACTTTTTCACTATTAAAAGTTTTGAAACAATGCCTTGCTAGGAAAACAATATGAAGATTCAACTGAAAAAATTGGTAAAATGATAAAACAGTAAAAATGTCTTTAAAAAAATGAAAAATTAGAAAATATTTTTATAAAACAGGAGTTTTGAAATAAAATAGGTTCTTTTACTAAAGAGACAAATAATTTTGGGTTTAATGGAAAAACATTTTTTAAAACACCTTGAGTACCAATTAGTGGAAAATGGTACTTATTTATGAAAATGGACTTGAATAACTTGATAATAATGAAATTGTTTACTGAAAAATGGTTATATAACGTTCTCAAAATGAAATTCCATTGAAAGATCATTAGAATTAGTCTTGTGGATAATAATCATTTAACACCCCAAAGTGTCCCACACCACATTGATACCTTTTAAATTATAAGCATCATGGAGGAATAATATTAAATAAAACATAAAATATCATGATAATAAAGTTATTAATGATATAACTTTTTAATTCCATTATACACACTATATAAATGAAAGTATGTTCATAATGAAAATTAAGCCTCAATGGAATTCAGATTGAGACAAAAATACCTTACCTTGTGTATCATTTTAGGTGTACATCAATTAACATTATATTTAATAAACTTATGTTATTAATATGATTTTTTTTAATATATTTTATTTTTATAAATAATTTTATTTTACTTATTACAATTTTTTATAAAAATACTTGAAAAAATATATTTCTGTCAGTTGTTTTGAAAAAATCCGATTTGTGTGTCAAAAACAGCTTTGGTAGGTAATCTATTGTAGAAGGGTTAATTGTATAACATTTATAGAATAATAATAATGACATAATTATCATATTTTTAAATAAGTTATACATTTAAAATTGATCATTAAATAGGGTTATGAAAATGAATCCACTTTATGATCTTGGAGGTGGTATGTTGTACGTACACATGAGTAACAATCCCATTTTCTCAATGACTGTTATGTAAAGAAGGTAAGTAACACAATATATTTCTATAATGATTATTATATAATATATAACATGTTATGTAGTCGTATATAAATATAAATATATAATTCTTTTCTTGTAAAAGGAATCACATCGTGTCAAGGTGGTGATAGTCCACACATCCATGAGTGATACTATCACTTTTTAATTGTGTGAAAAGGTAACAAAGAAAATGTATTATATATATATATAGTATTTTTCTAGAATTTTATTTATGTAATGAATATCATATAGTGTTTTTATGTAACATATTTTTAATTGAGACCCTCCTTTATAAGTTCCATGTATAATGTTAATGAATCACATCACTTCAAGGGGCTGTAGTCCACAGTTCCTCAAACTATGTTATCATATTAATGAAAAACAGAAAATATTAATGGTATGTGTAATAAAATGAATAAATAAAAATTAATAACTAATAAAAATTAAATATATCAAATATAAATTGTGTTTCCATCATAATGGTCACCATGAGAGGTGGTAAAGGAAAAATGAACAATCATTGTTTCATGAGGTAGTAGTTCACCATACACAAAAGCATTGTGTATTTTACCTATTAGAAGGATGTTTTTGTAAGTGTTGGAAGAAACATTAATATAAAAAATGAAATTATATTTTAAATTAATTTTAAATTATATTGACATGGAATAATAATATTTTATGTGATGGAGTACTTCATGAAGGAAAAGTGATTGTTGGAAAGCATTACCTTAAAATCGGGTATCTCCTTTTAGGGTATACCCAAGGGCTTCCTTGGAATGATTTATTAACAAAAGAAGGATTCACAGTTGAAAGGAGGGATTTTTGGAAACTATTTTCCAGGGATTAGAGAAACCTAAGTGGTTTTAGAGGTGTGAGTAATGGGAGAGGTGGTGACCTTTTATAATGGCGGAAACAAACTCATTTCGTTTTTGTTTTTGAAAAATTGTTATTTGAATCCATGTTTCTAGAGAAAAGAATCATAAAAAACAAACAATAATTAATAATGGAAGGTTCATGGACTAATTATGGCTATAAAATTGTTGTTTTACATTTTTATAGGTCATTTCGACCTTTAAGATAATGGTCCAGTCCTTTATTAAGTATAAATTTACGTTAACAGCTTTAAATAATTTTAATTAATTTCACTAATATTTTTTGTCAAAAAATATTTTGTCTTATTATAAATTAAAAATTATTATTCTTAAAAATATTGATTCAATTTTTTTAAAAGTCTAGTCATTTAAGTGGTAGAAATGAATTTAAATTTAATCCCACCGGAGGGATGACAATGCATGTTTTGAATGTAAAAATGTCTAAAAGAATGCTATGTTTTTATAATAAAATTCTAAGTGAAATTTATTCCAATGAGATAAATTTTATTGATTGATAAAAATATTATATAATTTAACTTTACATCCAATTAAAAGTAAAATTTAACCATATAAATAAATTAAATCAAGAAGCAGTTTTGAACAGAATTTCAGTACTTTTAACTATTCATTAAAAAATAAAATGTTCTAGAAAAATATCAAGACTTCACCATAAACAATTTATTAATTTTATAATTAAACTAATAATATTTTTTCAGATATTAAATCAATTAATGTTTCAAAATCTTAATTTGATAATTTTTAGAAATTAAAAGGATAAACAATTTGCTTTATAAAAATATAGGTTTTTATGTGTAAAATATATTTTGTTCTTATATTAAACCTAGAAAACCTAATGTATGAATATAAAAAATATTTTATTGAATATATGACATATATATTTTTAAAAAATCATTCAATAATTGTAATTAATTTTTTTATGAATAAAAAACTCATTTGGAAGCGCGAAAATAATAATATTTCTTTTAGATCCAATTGGATTGTATCTTGATTTCTAATGAATTGGTAACCATTGAATTTATTTTATATTTGTCTAAAAAATACATTTTTATAAGTTATTTAAATATATTCTAAACCACTAAAAAAATGGCCACACAATATCATATTATATTGAATAATAATATTTTAATAATATGTTTTTATTGGGTGAAACTCAATCTTGTTTTTATCAAAAGCTATCATGGAAGGTCACCCTTGCAAGTAACACAAGCTATTGAGTAAGGTCTATCATGTGTGTAAATATAGCTATCAATAAAGGTTTCTCTTTTATTTAGTGAAATCTAACTCGATGTTTCACGTATTTTAATCTATATAATATGTTATATTTTTAAATATTGTAAATATATTGAAAATTATTGGGTTATTATATTCCCTTTTTAAATACGGTTCATCCTGTCATAAAAAATACAGAAAAAATTGTACTTTATAATATCAGGGTGTTAAAGTTATATAGATGAAGTCAATACAGTGATATGAGGAAGATGGATCACGTGATGGGTTTTCTAATCAATTATAGGGAATAATGTGGGGTATAATGTATTAGGGTTTGTAAAACATGAAAGATAGAAATTGATTATATAAATTTTGAGGGAATACTAAATATAGAAATTTATAAAACAATAAGAAGATAAATTTTGTGGGTGGAAGTGGTATAAATTCATATTGGACTTGGTGTTTTGGGAGATTTTTATATAATCAGTATATAGTGAATGAATGGTGGGAAGCATGCAGATGAGGAGGAAAAGGTATAGAGGTAGGGAGGTGATGAAAAAAATAGTGAGAGCAGCACATAGTGATATAGAAAAATTGGAAGATGGTGTATCGGGAGGTGAATATAGGGAGGTAGAGAAATTTAGTAGAGTATGGGAGTGTAATGGTTATGATAATCAGGGGAAATATAGATCATTGAATATAAATCCATGGATTATGAAATTGACACAGGTAATGGAAGGGGATGAGATATATAGGTTTTATAGGTTTCATTTTATTTAAGGAATAATATAAAGTAATTAAAAAAAAATTTATATCATGTGATGAATTCATTCATTGCATATCATGATTCATCAAAGATAATTCACTATATATCAATAATTATTATCTTATAAAAAAATATATTTTATGAAGATGATCATTTTTAATTGTATTTAGGCGGTAAAATAATTTCCGTAAATTATATTTAATTATAAATGTTATATAACTTGATCATATCATTTATAAAATATATCAAGTATAATATATGCTTCATGATTTATTGTTGAATTATTACATGAGATGATATTGAAAATCAATAAGAACATGATAAATTATATTCTTCCTATATATTTTTACTATAAAAAAAATCGAAAAATATTAACATTATTCAGCATAGTTTCAAACTAACTATTTTTTATCATCTTATTGTGGAATAATTCTTCATAAATATTAATTACATTCCTTGTGATATTTAAATATTTATTATTATCAAACCACTTGTTGTGGCTATAATGTTATTATATTTAATTTTCCATATAAACAAATTTGTTACAATGTTAATTGAAAAGGAATATATTTATAATCACCTAATTTAGAATAAATTAATTTATATTTACTTTGAATTTGGGGAATGAAATAGAAATAAGTTAATAAATATTTTCATTCAAATAAAAGAAAAAGGTCGAATTATCTAATTGGGATTTATGGTTTCTTCATGTTAATAACAATGATATTCAATTCATTATTTTCATCTAATTTGGGTGATGAATATAAATATAATTTATTTATATTTTTCATTATGAATGATTACATTCTTTTTCATTTTTAATAATAAGTAAATTAAATTATAATTTAATAAAACAATAAAATATTTATTTAAAAATTTTAAAACTACATATCATCGCCTTAACTAAAATTTATACATTATAATTACTCTCAACACCTTTAGAGTGTAAAAATAAATTTGGGATGTAAAAATTCAATAACTCATTATTATGGTTCATTGAAATATCAGTAAATTTAACTTTAGTATATGATAGGTATGTGATGTTTATCATTAAACTGCTTTTATGGACATCATTTTATTATTTAATTTGATGAATTATTTTTTTGATATTAACCCATAAATTATTAATAGGATTTTGATAATAATCAATCATATTCATTTCAATTAATGGTGTGAAATATGATAGTTTTGGATAATTATAATTTCAAGAAGCTCACTATTTTTCCCATAATATAATATTGAAAAAATAATTTATATGGTATTTCGAAGATACTATGAATGAGAAAAATAAATATAATAATATATCATATATTAAATAAAACATAATTGTTGACACAGATCATCTAATGTGTGTTCATTCACAAGTTAATGTCTCAAAAAATGTATATAAAAACATCTAGAATACCCTTTTCATATAATAATTATTTCAAATAAATGATTTTGATAGGGGTAAAATCATTACAATAAATAATGCAGAGAAGTATACATAGCTTATTAACACCCAAAAATTTATTCCACACTTTTTCGAGACGACCATAATATGTTTACCACAAAAATAACATTAAATTAAATGTGTACCCCATTACATGAAGAATACATGTATGGAGTTTCCATGTAACACAATATTTATCACCCAAGTGAGGCACTTTGAATGTCCCACATGATAAAGATAACTATATTTGGAACAAATCATTTCCATCAATCTATTTTTACGGTCATATTTCCAAACAATATTTTTTACCCAACCAATTATGTATATGTAACATTCTATAGAAGAATAACACATAGAAAATGACTCAATTTCATTGCAACAACTTCTATTCATGTGATGAAATATGAAAGTACTTCACCATAAAAATAACTTCTTTTTATAAAACACAGTTTTTTCTATCCATTTCTTGATGCCCATTTCTACAAGGAAAATTCCTTCCACATGAAGGGATTTTGAAGTAACATGATACAAATGTAATATAATTTCCACACTATAACATTAGCACACTATTTTCCATATAGATACTTTTATTTATGCGTGAATTTTTTCTATAAATATAGAAATAATTTATCATTTTTAGGATTTAAATTATGGGAATAAGGACCAGTGAAATGAGTTTGTGAAATCCATTATTTCACTATAACCACTTCTTTGAGATGATTTTCATGTAATGAATTTTTTTAATTGAAATGTTTTTCTATATTATTGAATGAGTACTTTTTCACATATACCTTCATATATGGACTTTTAGACAAGGAATATACTGTGTTTTCTAGATTAAAGCTGTGAAATAAAAATCATATCCCTCAAGTGAATATTTAAACTAAAAAGGGAATAAGAGATTATGCTCCACATTGTTTGGAAACATTTATAGTAATGGGCATATGATCAAGCCACATTTAAGGATAAATTAAAATACTAATTATTAGCGAACCCAATCGGAAATACACTCTATAATGAACTTATGAATTCCCCATTTCATAGCGGTGACCAAGAATAACTATAATTCACTATGACTAAGTCATATTATATAAAATAGTACTAAATAATGCATAAAGAATATATCATAAAAAAGGGTCGTATGCACACTTGTTAATAATCAGAGGGTAACATTGATCATTAGACATAAAATTTTCATAATGGAGTGTAACGTTTTCATGCTTAAACCTACCCCTTTACCAAAGGGATGTTAAACCTTCATACCATGGTGCCAAACTATCACACACTCGTGTATTCCCCTTAACTAAAGGGACATTATCCCCTCCATAAAATTCAAACATCCCTTTTACATCACCTATAATCTATAGAGTATTCTAGATCACCTTTAAAGAGGCCAGTACGTTTCCCAATGAGAATATCTTAGACCAAAACTCTTCAATTTCTTTTGATGAATTTATAATTTATATTACATTCATATATTTAGTGGTCATTTACAAATAGTCCAAAATATTATGAAAAGATATTGTATGAGTGGATAGTTACAAGTTACCCAAAGTCTCTTCAGCACCTACTCACCAGGATAATCATTCATAATACTCCCATTAAACCATTTCTTAGTACTTTTTCCATTGTATATCATAGATAATAAATTTAATATCCTTGGAAATTTTCTATGTCATATGACCTTAAACTACAAGTAATACTAATATTGGGAAAATGGTATTATATGGAATATTTTTGGACACATCTTCATTGCCATCAAATAAACTATAATGGTCCTTACTTTGTGGATTTAAAAGGTACAAAATGCATTATTAAATCAAAATTAACTATATAAATCTTCATTCCCATCATAGGGAGACAATGGAATCACCTATACTAGACTTGATATAAAAATCCCCAATATATCCTTCTATTTTATCCCTTAATTCCTTTTGGATGGCCCAAAACTCTTGTACATTCCGAGAATCCTTCTGGGATCACATAAAAATTTATTATAAGATTTTGTTCTTCTGGGGAAAATTTTCCACCATTTAATCCTAATGATTTTCTAGAGTGTATGAAACTCCATGGTAACCTTTATGTCTTCTAGGGATACAAAGTCTCTACCATAACCTTTAATCCATCATTGATGGTGTTAATATCTAGACTATCAACCTCTATATATTTATATAATATAGTACCACAACTGAAAAAACTTGAGTAAGGAGTATATGCTTCCCCATGCACTGAGCATAAAATTATTCAAATTTCATAATATGTCCTTATAAAGGAATTAAATTATTTCAATCACATTAATAATATGTGTTCTTCTCACTATGGTGTAGTGCGATGTAAATTAAATCAATATTTTTTATCAGGAATGACTTAAAAAATAATTTACTAAATAAATAAATAGTGTTTGGAAAGTGTAAATAAGATCCCTCATGAGATGTGTTAACCTCCTATCATCAAATTAAAAAAATGATGACGTTATTGCACCCCCTAGTGATTGGTAGGTTGCAAATCATCTGATGGTAGAAATGGGACTAGATGAATCAAACCATCAAATAGTTAGAATGAGAAACTAATGTGGATATCAAACATCAAAATTATAAACTTTTATAAAATGAACTGAAGTACTTCGAATTTTCTAATAATAATTTTAGGAAATTTTTCCGATTTATTCCATAGTAAGGCTATGAATCCCAAACCAAATTGGAGGAAATCAATTATAAAAATTCAAAAAGCCACCCAAAATCATTTGACTATATAATTATTTGAATATGAAATAATAGAAAAATTATACAAGGAGGTTCTTATGTTCCATAATGCACCAATGTGAATTTAATGTCTAGAATTATAAATACCATATACCCTAGACACCACATTGGTTTTACCTTCACTCTACTTCTATAATATTCATGGATTTTGATAACATATTCCATAAATAATTAGAATGAAATATCTAAATCAATTCACAGACAAAATAAGCATAATACATATGAATAAAAAGGTTTTAAAAATTTCTTATTCCATGCGATAACAAAAATTAACTTCAATTTAGGGGAGAAAGTTAATGACAATGTTACCCAACATTAAGAAACCCAAGATAAACCTAGTAATAAGAGACCAGGTTACAAAACCCTATATAAGAATAAAATAACCCTCCTCAAAATTCTCTCTATGGTGAACTCATACCATTGAAAATGTAGAATGAATATCCCCCATGGAAAGAGATTTCACATTTCCCTATTATATATCACCTCTTAATTGACGCTGGGTGTTCACTACTAAAAAATATGCTACCAAACTCACATTATAAAGATTATTCATAGCCACCATCAACTTAAAATATTTGCACTACATTTTTATCTATTTGTATATCCTTGTATATTAATGTTTATGATTTTGGATGGTTTCTTAAAACTTATGTGATCCATGCTAGAATCTAGGCCATACTATACTTATAAATTAATTGTTTTTCACCCTTCATATTAATCTTAAACAACCTTTGAACTGTAATTACACCCCTATGTGAGATCAATTTAATCTCATTTATCCTCCATTTACATTAATTAGTTGTTTTTTTGAAATACATCACTTCCACTAGAACTTCATTTCCACATCTTGAATTCTATCTATATCAATTCCTTTATAATTGTATTCTATGTCTAGTACCGCTAGCCTGAACATTCCTTCTTGAATGTGAACAACTGTTTCATCATTCAATAGGTTTCCATTTAGAAATATATGTCCCAATATATCTAAAAAATGTAACCATAAATATTTCTTACACTACAACCCAACATTCACACAATTGAGAAATATTTTTTCTGGTTAAGACATATAATATCCCACTAAAATTAATTTCTAATGTATTTGACCAATGTTCTCTAGCCTAAATTCAATTGGATACTTTCATTCTCCTCTCCTTTATAGTGTCTATATAGTCCACCAAAATAACCACGATTTTATAAGCCCCACTAATACAAAGATACCTCAATCATTTAGACATTGGAAAATTATTTTATAAAACCACGATACCATTTTAATAACTATATTGATATTTTTAAATGATAATACGCATAATAACTGAATTTATTTAATGCCTATTATAGATAATTTATCATGTATAGATCCTATGTTCCTTCCCCTTCTATAATCCTATATTTTTAAAACTATACAACCATGATTTTTCAATCTAAGATATCGTGTTACAACTTTCACCATTGATACCAATTCTACTAAAGGCAATCAAAAACACATTATTAAATTTATCATATCTTTTGAACTCCCATAATATCAATGAAAAAACCTTCTATAAGATGTTACCCTATTTATGGAACCACTAATGTCTTCATCACCACTAAATTTCAATGAAATATGGCTAATATATTGGGTTATCCCTCTTCCAAAATCAATGTGGTAATGGTTAACATTCCTAGGAAGTTGCAGTTGATAGATAAAACAATATATCTAATCCAAACATGGATTATATGTATAATATATTACCCCAAATATAATCATAACACCCATGATACAACAGATAATTTTCATTATTAACAAAATACAAAAAAAAAATTACTTCTATTTTTGAAACACACCACCCAAATTCTCAGCATTAGTACATTAAATGATAAAAAATATTTTTAGATCCTCCATTTACTATTGAAATTGTTATTAAAAGTATAAACCTTTTATCCTTTAAAAAATTTCTATTTTTCTTGGTACCATCTCCTCAAAATGATTTAATATTCAATATCATAAATTATGAAAATCTTACCACTTCTAAACGATTATAATAATAAATTAACAATTCAAGAATCTCTACATTATTATAATATCAAAAATAACATAGTTATCATTACAAAATGGTTTTGAAACACCTATAACTTGTCATTGAAGAATGAGCACCCACACTATTATGCCACATTTCTAT
Organism: Viscum album; assembly: GCA_963277665.1. Classification (NCBI taxonomy): domain Eukaryota; kingdom Viridiplantae; phylum Streptophyta; class Magnoliopsida; order Santalales; family Viscaceae; genus Viscum; species Viscum album. The sequence continues at coordinate 1,186,074,361 of OY728130.1, read as the reverse complement.
GATGTAAAAAATTAATTGGTGCTCTTAGGAAAACTAAAACTAGCCAATATTCAGATCCATTGATTTCTCCCCTTAAAAAATTGGAAAACCTACCACCTTCTCACATATACCCACAACCACATAGCCCCTTTATTAAATCCTACACCATTATCAAATATTAATTTTTTTAATCCAAATAATTATCATGAAAACCCTTCTAAAACCTTTACACCCTTACAAACACTTTTTTTAATGAACGCCTTAATTTAAAACTAGACATAACCACAAACTTTTCAATGATCATTAGTGATTCGTAACCAAATATTTTGGAAACAATATGACCCTTTTTATACATTGAGTGATAAAACCCATATCAAAATTACCACAAATAAATGGTTATAGAAAACACTTATCAGAAGAATCAAACACCTACCCCTAGATATGGTATTTTTAAAAAATTGGTATGTTATCTTTTATAACCGAAATTTTATTTCCACATGTTTCTCCAAAAAAATTACTTCCATATTTATAGACATGTTCCTATAAACTAATCAATTTTCATAGCATTATTCTTTTAAATCCATAAAAAAATTCAACGTTTCCATATGCATTACCATCGATCTCAAAATCTAATTTACAAACATTAAATCCTAGTTAAACCTTCTAAAACAATTATTAAATTGATTTATTATCTGTTTTTCCCATTCTACTAAAAAACAATCTTGTTGATTACCCTCTGTCAATATAAATTTGAATTCTATATTAGTATAAAAAATGTAATTATTTATAATCCAAAGTTTCCACCTTCAAAAAATAAAACATTACCTTACCCATTTGCAATTCCATCCTTCAGAAACAATGATTTACCATTACATTATAAAATAATAAGGAGTCAAGACTGTCTTATTGAATTATTTATCATAATCCAAACAATGTTCTAAATTATAATTCAATCAAAAAACATGAATCCAAATAAAATGGTCATGGAAATATTCAAGAAAACCCATATTCCTTATTACCACTACTATCATTCTTGTGATATTCTAGTATACCTAGTAAAAGAGTCAACCAGAAGTACCCAGTAATCTACCAACCCATATCAATAAAACAATACTACATTTCTTATAAAACTCAATGAAAATATCCCAAATCCCTCAATTATTAAGATCTAATACCACTAATTGTGGATATGATATGTCTATTAAATAACCCACTCTAAAACACACTAGTAGTCTATAGTAACCTTAATACCACTTAGTAGGGGAATTTTCATTTTTTCCGATCTAAAGCCCTTGTGTCCCAAACTACATTCAAGGCATTTGGAGACATAAATTTATATCACAAACCAACCTTGTGTACCTACATGTTACTTATAAATGTAGACCTATAGAATAACCCTCCTTTAATATTATGTTCTTCCATGGAAGAACCCTTTAAATTCAATCTCTAGAACAATTAAACCCCAATACCATAGACACCATGATGATCTTCTATTCTATCTAGTTTCAAAAACTCGTTGGTTTTTGGGAATATCAGTTGTAAATAATGAAAAAGAGATAAAAAACTCATCATATAAATTGGAGAATCGAAACACACTTGAAGATCATGGTTTCAGAAAAGTCATACTCTATAGGAGAAAAACTAGTACATTTATTAAGGAGAGAAAAATGATTTAAAATAGAATTATCCCAATGAGAATATGAATTAACCAAAGATATAGGTGAACATGTTCTCCAAACCGACTTGAAAATATAAGAAATATCTAGGAACTACTATTCAAAATTAACTCTTATTTAATTGGTTCTGGGGTATGTTCCCTCGTGGAAATAAATTAAAATCCACCATGTACTAGATCACCACTTCATTGACACTAGCATTTCACCATTTAAGAAATGATCCAAAAGACTATCTTTATTAGTTTGCTTCATAGCCTCCAGTAGGTTCATATGATTACATGACCTTTAAAACATTTCACCCACCCCTATGTTTAAACAAGGAAACAATTGAATCTCCACTGCAATAATTGAGCCATCTAGTAAAAAAACATGATCTAAATTTTTATTCACATGTATAACATTCAAATGAATTATTATAGAAAAATTATTTAAACATATACATTTTATTCAAGTATATGAATCATCCTCCACATCAAAAATAATCTTATGCAACCATTTAAAATAATTTGACACCGTCATTTAAACATAAATTCTATTTCTACATGAGATTAGTTTAATATGACATAGCCTCCATCAGTTGAATAAATTGAATTTGAATATCCTATTCATCCTATGGAATATATATTTTGTATATGGAATTATTTTTGTGTCACTTCCTCCAAAAGTCGATTTTACTTCCATTTCCCCTAACTTTGATCTAGACATTCCTTTGTGAAGTAAAATACTCTATCCATGTTCTATAAGTGTCCTTCTAGAATGAAAAGTTTAAAAAATAAAACAACTAAAATAGAACGCATTTCTCACACCAAGTCCCAGAAAATAAAAAATAGTGTCGTTGACATCCTCGGAATATTTCATATCTCAATAAAACTTCCAACTCATTCTCACATTATCATTTCATCATGGAATATAATATTTCATAGCAAACATTAGTTATGGATAAATCAATGAATTTATTATAGAAAATATTTACTATTTCAAATTCTGAGATATATATTCATCCAATGTAAATAATGATAATTTAGAGAATTAATTTGGAATAAAAAAACATTTTTTATATTATTAAAATGTATTTAGAAGAATAAAAATAATAAACATAGGAACCCATATAACCATATATCTTCTGACAGATTACTATATGGGCCATACATTTGATGCAATTTTTGATCATGTTAAAATCATTACATAAATATGTAAAACCTATAACTTTTTTGTTGTATAGTTTGATAAAAATATCTTAGTAAACTCTTTAGTTTTATAACATCAATTAATAAATAAATATTCAATAATACTACGATTTAGGAATAATATTCCAAATATTCTACTCCTTGAACTGGTACCCAGACTTCTTTATATCACATCATCCAATACTATAATGTTAATTAATGTTATTGATTACATATAAATCTATATATGTACATCATCATCAATATTTATAGAATTTTTCCTCAAAATGTTTCAACTATAGAACAATTTAGTAACAATATATAATTGTTTACATTTTTATTTATCAACATATCCTAAATACAATTATCAAACAAAATGATAATAACATTTTCTTGGTAACAAAATGAAACTATTTATATTTTTCTATTAAATTGCCCACAATTCTTTTTGAATATGATGTGATGACCACTTTTAATTCAACGAGTCCAATATTATATTTTTTATATTTAAACTTTTATAATTGTAAAAATACTCCCAAAAATGAATCATACATTTTACTCTCTGCAGAATATCATATTTAGATACACAAATTCTTTTATTTTAGGATACCATGCTTAAATCATATTTGTGGAGTATTTTAACAAGGAAACTAGAAACAATCATATCTAATATGGTTTTATATATTATTGGAGAGTTATTTTAAAATTAATATTATTATATAAAATATACAAATAAAGGGTGGTGGGATCATATCCCTTATATTTTAGGAAACCTCTGGACAAACCCTTATGTCTAGGATAAAACATTTGTATCCTTATAAATAATTATATTATGTTACAGAACATTATGAGTAATAATCCATGACAATTTAATTATCTTATCATTGTATTAATAATAAATTATTGTTTGGAAACAAACTATCTTATCAGATGACTAAAATAAGAAGAAAAAACATATCCATTATTTATATACATCTATTGTTGATAAATTCATTTTCTTTAAATTATTTTATAAATAAATTCCTTGGACCATCACTTGATTGATAATAATTGTTAAAATATTCAATTTTATTTATATCAAACTTATTTATAGTTATAAATTTTTTAATATATATATTTCATATCATATACCCTTCAAAATCGAAAAATTTCTTCTATAACATTGATAGCTAGTGTGGATTCTCCTTAGGGTTTGTCAAATCCCTTCTATTATCATTGAAAATTCCATCAAATGTATAAAATATTCCTTCCATTCTGATATACCATTTAGGATTCAATGACCTTGAAAGAATATTTGGGAAAACATTTTTAGAATCTGTAACTATATTTTTTCATCCATTTTTATTTTTTATGCACTTGTATTATCAATATAATTCAAGAATCTAGAAATCACATGTCTAGATAATATATAATCAATACTTTGTAAAAAATGAGTAAAATCCTGTTTAATTCATCCACATTATTATAAAATTTACAATAATGAACCCAAAATTTATTCCATAAATATTATAAGACATAGAAGATAAATTTTGATGAGTTTAAATTATGTGTATCAATTTACCATAATTTGAACACATTTTGTTGATCAAATATGTCCTTATTAATTATTTTTAAATTATTTGTTCCCAATTTTATTAATAATGTGAATTTATGACTTATGGATAATTTTTATTGAAAATTGAACCAAATCATTCCACAAACCCTGAACCGTGGTGTGGTTGGAGATAAATGGAATTTAATGAGATGTGATGGAAATGTAACGAAAATGTTACCCATATAACCACATCATAGTATAACCATGTGGAAGTAATTTGGGGAAAAATGAATATATTGTGTTATTATGATATCTCTAATGCTACATCGAGGTATGTGTAAGAGTTAATTTTGAATTGTAATTTATAAATAAATGTAAAATTATACATAGAAGTGGAAATTGGTAAATCCATTGTAGTTGTTTCCATAAGTTCATAAGGATGATATAGGAGAATATTGTTTGAATAATTAGAATCCCTCCCTTTATTAAATTTGGAATTGGGATAGGGTTTTACAATGGAAATGAGTTTCAAAATCATATGAATTTTTATAGGTATGAATTTGGTAGTTTCTCCTGGAGGATTTCCTAGGATGCATAAAGATTCTACTCTTGTGTAATATTTTATAAGTACATAATGGGATATTCATATGGATCCTATATTGAAACTTTTCCACTTATATTTTTATGGTGTATAATATTCATTCCATGTCTAAGAAATTGGAATGTTTTGGTCCCTAGAGGAACTACATAGTATTCCTTATAAAGAGAAGAGGGATACATAACTTTTATCCCATTTACAATTAAATAGTATAAAATAGTACATATTGTATCCCATTTTAGCATAACATGTATGGTCATAAAATTAAAATATACTAAAATCGGTGCCAAGACCCCCACAACATATCACTAATACCATGATATAGATATTTAAAAAATAGAATAGAAATGGAAATTAATCTACGTAAACTCAATGTCAGGGAAATATTTTATAGTGTAACCTACATCACTAAATTAAATATCTGGTCAAAACAAAAACTAAAATATCCAAATGAATACATCATGATCTTTTTATTTCTTATATTAAAAATAATAAATGTTTCATCCATGTGAAAAAAACTTATTGTTCCATAGAGCTTGTCAAACATTTCATGGAAAATAAATTTTTCTGTTACACTTTATTGAAATCACTTTGGATGTTTTGTGGTAATGGTTGGCCTGTTTATTGTGAAGAATTAAAAAATTAAGAGGATTCAATAATTTTGAATGTTATTTAATGAGATAAATGTAGAGGTGTGATATAATCTAGATAAGATACATCCAATAGGTGATTCGAATACTCTTTTGAGAGTTTTATGTTTTGATTCATTCTTATGGATTGAGATTGAATTTTTTGTGGCAGTTCAATTTCATGATTTTCTTATTTTACTTATTTTCTATTTATTTTCTCAAGTATGTATCTTCCATCCTTAGATTCCACTATTTAATTTTAGATAGATCTCTTATTCATCAATACAGAGTAATTTATTATGGGATGGTGGATTAAGAGTTATAGGATTAATCCTTAATATTAATTCTTAATTAATCATATGATTTAGTCATTTTAGATTTATATAACATTATGACTAATTAACTCTTATCCACTAGTAACCAAGATAGAGTGGTGGTGGTTCAGAGAAGAAACCAATATGATATAATGGAATAGTGGAGCAAGATATAACATTATATTCCAAAGTTTATTTTGATATTAAATATAATTCATTTAGGTCTTATTAGGTTACCATCATGAGAGGAATCAAGAAGATATAGGTATTTATTATTTTTACTGAACAATCGATGTTTGTTTTCCAGGAATGAATCGTAATTAATCAATTATGATGATTTAATTTTTTTTAAATAATAATACTTAAGAAAACATCCTCTAAAATAAATCTGTCATCTCTACCCCTCATTTGTTGTTTGAATAAATCATGGTTTGATCTCCACCATAAATCCAATCTTAATCCATCATGTTTCCATAATCCTTTGGTTCAAACGGTTTTTACATCAACTTTTCTAAACCAATAATAAAGAGTAATTCACTATGTTATGATCCATTATGTTACATGTAGATTGAACATGGGACATAAAATTCTTATAAATCTCCATTTTTTAGTGATAATGGTCAAGTTTTTTAAAATTTTAAAGTGGGTAAATTATCTTCGACAATTGAATATACCTATCACATATCATTTTTTGGCATCATTTCTGGTGACCTAATAATAGAATTAATCGATGGATCCAGTATCATTTAATTATTTGATTATTTCTCTATCTCTTTTAATTTTCACCTCATGATCTATTTTATTTACACGGGTGTTTTTATTTTTATTATTGTATATTACATGAACATGATCTATAAGTCACAAAAATTATAAAGTACCCTGGATTTTGTGGAATCACATGAATTAAACCATGATATTGAGTTTTATCCCTTAAAAAATCATAGCGTAGAAATGGATAAATATCTAGAATCCCGAGAATCACATTAATAGTTATAAAACATCTTCATTATACTGAAATTATCCTATTTTTTGTTAATACTGATTTATTGTAGGCTACTATGCATCAATGTGATTTTTCCAATCATTTTTAGACCTCCAATATAGGAAAAAACTTCAAGTTTAATCCATGATAACTGAAGATAAACAAAAATATCAGTTATTTCATAGGCTTTAAGAGTGATGATCCATAATATCTTATTTTAAACATTATCATTATTTGAGACACTATCATGGATAAGGGATTCTTAGATGATGTGATCAAACATCTAGCATTCTTTTTTAAATTAAAAAGTCCCACCAATGATTCGATGTTTTCAAAATCAGATGGATCTGTCATGTCATTGGTGGAGATTTCCTTATAATTATGAAAAAAATACTTTCAAATTTCAAAGAGTGTGAAACTCATAAGTGATATCCAAAATTTCATACATAAATATAGTCAATTTATCTTTGAGGATTTTGAGAAATTCATGGATATTATACTAAGGTTACCATATTATGGATTCACCTTGCAGATGAAGTTTAAGACAATCTATTTCTGGATAAAAAACCTCCATCTTGTAATAAATTTATCATTTGGAGAAAGATTAATGTGGAAAATTCAAATATAATATCATTCCATTATTGATGATTTTTATGAAAATATTTTTTGATTGAAAGAAGGGAGAGACTCGAAAAATAGGGGTGTACACTATATAAAAGGGAATACCAATCTGATTTCTAATATTGAGGCCATGTCCAGGAAGAATGAATCAATTTTTTATATTCATAAATAAGGAGAACCCTCTTAGCCTCATTTAGTGATTTCATGTGATATCTATGAAGGTCATAGACTCATCCTAGACTATTAAGATATATTATAGGACACCACAATTGGTTATGTGATCATTTTAACCTAAAACCCACTTCAATGATACCATAAAAACAAATATAGAACAATGGAGAGGCTGGTTTCATCAAATCAGGACTGGTGTTTTGTTGGAGGGTGTAATGTTATTTGTAATCTGGTTCCTCTATGGTTTCCCCCTAGATAATAAGCAATTAGGTCCATCAAAGAATATCACTAAACAACCAAGAAATTTATTAAATAGAAATGATAATACCAACTATAAATTTAACAATCTCACCACTCTATATAGGATATATTCACCAAATTCAATAAAAAAATTTCCAAGACTATTTGAAGGCTGATATAATCGTAAAAAATCATAAAAACTATATAGTGAAATAATAAAGATTTGCCTGGAAAATTTAGACATAGATAAGGTAGTTCTCCCAAAAAATTTGAGGGGCCACATTACGTATTTCCAAGAGAAATAGTGGTTTCGATAGAATAGGAAAGGTAAATGTCTGTGTGGGGTTAAAAGGAGTTATAGAATAAGGGTAAATGAAATTACATGTACATTTAGGTAGTGAAAAAATAAAACATAAGAATATATTGAGATACAAAAATTGTATAATATGGAAAAATGTGTCAAGAAACACAGGAAAACAAATTATAGAGAGGGAAATGAAGAAGAAGGAAGAGCATCAATACCGTCTATCTTTTCCTTTCCTATAGATCGTATGACATTGGAAAATACAATGGAAATTCATAATGTTTTTATAGATTCATAAGCATCACATAAATATTCTATTTTCTAATTCTATCACACAAATATCACTATACACCATATTCCTAAAGGATCCTCTCCCTAATAAAAACAATTATAGGACATGGGAATTATTTAATTTAGTGTGAAATGATATTTATTTCTATAGATAAAACTCATTCATAAGATCCAAGACCCAACAAATGTTTCAATGTTTTCACCATTGGTTCTTGGAAATTGGTGAAACCAATTTAAGAATTAGAATATTTTTTAAATTTTATTCCCTGAATTTTTTTCATAAGTCTCAGATTAACAAATATGAAACCTATAAGAGTAACATAGTTATCAGTGGATAGATTAATGAAATTTTCTGGTGGAATTTTTGAATATGTCATATATAAGGTGGTAAAGATAATTTCATATTTATTTTCTAATTCAAGATATGGAGTAATAAAGATTTGTTTTAATACTTTTCTTCATTATTTCCCTAATACTAGAGAGTCACTCATCGATGTTAATCAATAATGCTTTATTTCATGAGTAAGATATAAACAAGTTCAAATTTATCTCACTAAAGTAGTAAAATATTGAGATGAAATGAGTAATTTTCATTAAATCACAACCTCTAATGGGAGTTATAAATTACAAGATTCCAAATATGTGGAATAGTGATAATGGATTTAGAAATAGTTATTTGAGTCGAAGGAGAAGAATAATGAATATTTAGTACTATAATTAGTTTCTCAAATTATAGAATAACATTTAATATGGATTTTTATTCAATTAAACAAATCAATTATAATAGAACCAAACCCAGAACTGAAGAAATTACATAGTTATATAATTTACCTATGTTTATGTGATGGGTAGACACATATTGTTATTAGATTTTTATCCACTCTCAATGGAAAAATAATAATGTGTGATTATAGTTTTTATGTGATAGAATAAAGAAATAACATAGATCATTGTTTATATTCATGGAATCTGCCCCTTTATTTTTCATTTTAACTAAAATGTTATATATTAAGAATATATGAAGCTAACACAATATTATAAATGGATGTTAACCCCTCCAATAAATAATTTTATGGAAATGTAATTATTAAATTTTGAAGATCTATGAATTATTCTCCATATTTTGGATAATGAATGGGCAAGATCACTCCCTGTGGATCCAAATAAAGTAAGGAAAACTGTAGTATAGAAGGATGATGAGATGATCTACAATAAATTTTTTATGTAATTGATATCTTCTATTTAATAAATTATGTTAATCAACAAAATAGGGACACATCGTTATACCCTTACATTCATTTATCATATGTTAGAGAGGATGGTTGGGAATGATTATTTTTGTTTCTTAGAAGGATATAAAGGATATAAATAGATTCATATGAAACTAATGTAATAAGTTAATAATATATTCACCTAGCGATATAGAACAATAATTTACTAATGGATGTATTTTTTCTTGTATAATGAATCATTTATACTTCAACTATGCATGAAACATAAATTTTATGGGATTGTGGAAGATTTATTCAAAGTCTTCATATATTACTTCTCATATATGTGTATTCACTGAAATTATGACAAAATAATATTTACATTGTCCTCTAAATGTTTCAAGAGACATTCAAAGTAATGAAATAACATAAATTATTCTCCACGGTAATCGATGACAGTATTCCTATACAACGCAATTATAATGATGATATTGAAGTTGACCGCACAAAAATCAATGTAATTTAAGAGATTTAAGAACCAATAATAGTGTTGTAGATTAGAAGATTTCTTGGCTATGCATGTTATTTCAATTGTTTACAAAGTATTTTAATAGATCTCTAGGCCACTAAATTACTTATAGAAAAGGATAAAGACATTAATTTTTAAGACATCTGCAATGATTACTTTAATGAATTTAAGATGAGACTGGTCACAACCACCATTATGAAACCACTAAATTGGAATATAATTTTTTTGATTTTTTATTCTTGTGATTATATATCAGGTTATTTACATGTAAAATTGAATGAAAAAATTATTATAACATATTAACAATTCCAGTAAGATCTAGGAAAAATAGGAGCATAATTACACCAATACAGAGAAGGCATTACTTACAAATGTTCATCAATTTTGGAATGTTTATAACTGACCACATACTCTATAAAGTTGTTGTATATATTGAACATACAATATTGAGATAATTTTTACAATGATAATTCTAAATATTCATTGATTTGAAGGATAATTATAAATAAATAGTTTGACAATGATATCTATGATAAAAAGGGATACAATTTTAGTTTTCATAATAATATATCATGTAACACCATAAATTTCGAGTACATTACCATTTAATTATTTATTTTTAGTATACATAATAAATGGGTTGAGTTTTTGGAATTTCTAGATGGTTTTGGTATGTTTTATGAATTTTTAAGGGTTTAATGTTTGGCCAAACCATGTCGTTTTATCATGTAAGATGTGTGACGATATTGATAGGACAAGATAATGTTAATATAAAGTGCATGGTTTTTACAAAACATGTTATTTCCAAGGAGAAACATAAAAAATGGATACTATGGTAAAATAATGTTTTCACCTTGTTTTTCAAATTGTGTAAACCGGCTATGTGAGGAGCAATTTGGAGGTATTATCATGTTAACATTTATTCCTTTCTTTTCCAAACTGTGGGGCCTAACCATGTGATGTCCATTAATTACTTCAAATATTGGAGATTATTTGGATTGTTACTCCAAAAACCACATTTTTTACCTCTTCTATTAGGATTTTTAACTACACTCATCTCTAAGGAATTAATGGTGGTTCAATTTGATTTGTATAACATTTTTAATAGATATAAGTGCATTCTATCACTACAATCAATGGTATGTCATTTCTTCCCTATTTATCTATATATATAATCACCTTATCTCACACAGATCAATATATATTACCAATTATATAAATATATATGATCTCAAATGTGTATTTATGTGATCCTTATTTAAAATATTATAAAAATGGAGTCTAGAGCCTAGATATAGAGGTTTTGTTGCACCATTCTTCAGTGTCGTCACCCATTGAGTGGTATGTGGATTCTCACTCTTCTACATTTGTTCTAAAACTCGAAGGATTAGTTTTTTTAATTATTTTATGGTATTTTAAATGGATAATATGTATGAATTATTAATGTAAATTTAATTGGTTTGTACTGTGGGAAACATGATAATTTTAAGGGTTTTTGGAAAACCACAACGATTATTTATTTTAAATAATGTGTTTTTCTTAATAAATGAAATAATTTTGAAAAAATGTTCGAAAATAAGGCATCAATTGTTATGGAATGAATTGAAATGAAATAATAAAATTATTTTTTGGAATTATTTCATTTTCATTGACTTATCCCTGAATAAGTGGCATTGTGAAAAACTCACAGAACCAAGAGATTAGTTATATATTGATGACTTTTTGAATCAGGGAGTAAACAGTCATCAGCATCAGACTATCACCTATAATTCATGTGTGTGTGTGAATGTGGAATGGTTATTAAAAGTATGAAAATTGTATAAACTATTTATATTATTAAATTAAATTGTTTTATTTGAAAAACTACTTCGAGGATCCTATTTTTGTTATAAATCATGTTTTTATAATTGAGATAACACACTCTTATCAGAGGGGTTTAAATGGGAATATTTTAGTTGATTTATTATAGGGAATGATTACTCACTCCCTGATTATTTACCTTGGTATATTTTTATATTTTATTTTAGATGTTATATGTAGGGGAATATTCTATTATTTATATATTAGAGAATTGGGTGGCCCCCTCCTTGGGGAATTTTTTGGGTTATTGTGTCACGACCCATCCCCGGGGCCCGTGCCGTGACTACCCCAAGCTCGCCTTCCATAGTCCAGGGGCTGGCGACTAGCACCAAAGGCGTAAAATCCCGATAACTGGGAAGGCTTTGCCTTTATAAAGGAAAAAAAGCACCACAGAGTACAAGCGGAAGCAAAACACTAAGTACAAAAGAAAAGATGAAAAGTAAATGGGCCAGAATACAAACCCAAAAGAAAGTACAACTACAACTGAACAAGGTACAACAGCAAAAAGACAAACAACTGGAAGAAAGAAGCAACTCATGGGTCGTCCTCCTCGGGTACTACCTGAAGGGTAGGTACAGATAGCGCAGCTCCTGGTCGTCCACCACGGATCCTACCTGAAGGGTAGGTACAGATAGCCTCCTCCACGCTCTCATCCGTCAACCTCCTCTGTGAGTCGTCACATCATGTAGTCCACCTCCGGGTACTGAATCGTCATGTAGTCCACCTCCGGGTACTGACTCGTCGTGTATTCCACCTCCGAGTACCGTCCAGTCCTCGAACACTCGGCCTCCGTCAGCACTGCCCGTTGTCTGCAACCAACACAACGAGGTGCGGGCATAGCCCGTGTAGGGGTGAGTATAACAACACTCAGTAGGGACCCCGAGACCCTCAAGTTCTCACTAAACCAACAAGGATAACCACAATGAAGATCTCAATAGATAACCTCTACCTAGGTATATGCCCATACATATACCTAAGTTATCAAGTAACCCATCTCAATCATGAGGAAACACAAGGATTGTGAAACCAACGGATAACCACTACCCAGGTATATGCCCATACATATACCTATGTTAGGAAGTGACCCATCTCAATCATGAGTTAAACACAAGGTCAAAAGTCTCAGCTCAAACCAGGATTTTCATCATCGAAACCATACCTGCTGAAGAGCTCAGTCTCTGGAGTGTACAGTGGTCCTGTCACGACTCCGAGGTACTTCTCACTAACCTAAGACTGCGGAAGTACTCCTCCTGTCGAGTACCGCGGGTCAGCCACCTAGACACAGTAGTGATTCCCGCCGAGGTATGTCACCCAAACACAGTAGTGCACACCCCCTAGTAGCCTGCTGAGGTACTCTCCGGACGATTACCACAGGTCTACACTGTCACACAGGTAGTGCTCCGTCCGCCATGGGTCTGCATCTCAGAAAGTAGTGCTCCGTCCACTGGGCTAGTCGACTCACTCCAAGTCGAGTCGGTCAAGCAGTCGTCAGGTCTCAGCCAGCTACACGGTCTCCGTACTCCGCATGCTCGTCATTGGGAGGGTCCGCTCCACGAGCTATAGGCCGATACTCCAAATATCTCAATGTCCCACGAAGAAGTATCTCAAAGGACCTCCTCGTCATAAGGGTCTCAACGCAACAGACGACGCGCCAATCAGACGCCCGGTCTGTGAGTTACTAGCCCTTTCGTCTCAAGGGCCCGGTTGGTTTCGTGAGCGAACCAACCCAGCCGTATCTCAACTGTACCCTGAACTCTCATAGGGTACACTCATAGGAACTACTTCTCATCATGATCAACAACGCCGCTGAAAGTTCATCAAACGGACGTCTGGTCAGAAAGATATCAATTATTCCGTTCTAGGGGCCCGGTTGGATTTCGGGTGCAATCCAACCTGGCCACTATCCAAATGCATCCGAATCTCAGGCGAAGGATGCCAAAAGTTTTGTATCGTCAACAGGAACACAACACAACAGACGGCGCGTCAATCAGACGCCCGGTCTGGAAGTTATTGGCTTTCTCGTTCCGGGGGCCCGGTTGGTCTTTAAGTTAAAACCAACCTGACCACACTCCGACGGTATCCAAACCTCGAGCGGAGTAAGACAAAAGATCTGTCTCACTTAGAGGAATTCAACAAAGCTGATGGAACGTCATTCGGACATCCGTAGCTCAAGATATGAGCGTTTCCGCTCCGAGGGCCCGGTTGGTTTCGTGTACGAACCAACCCGGACGAACTCAAAGTAATCCGAAACCTTGAGTCCAATATAACGAAACGACCGTCTTGATCCAAGGATCGTGTTGCCGCAGACGGTGAGTTTTTTGGACGCCATTTGCCCAAGTTACGTGCATTTGACCGAAAGTGGTACGAAAACGGGGGGTCTGGGCCTGGGGCGACCCGGCCCGAGACCCCCCCCCCCCCGGTCGGCCCAAACCGGGTTGAGCTGACCCGACACGACTCGGCTCGGCGGCCCGGCGCTAGCTCAGCTCGGCTGTTTGGCCGAGCGGCGGGTCGAGGGAACGGGGGGCACAACCCCCCTGTGTTAATGAAACCAACGCCCCCCCCCCCCCACGTGGGGGGGTGGGGGGCGCTCCAGCCAACTAGGGGTTCAACCCCCGAGTCTTCAGGGTAACGGCCGGCATATGGCCGGCCTTTCTTCATACACGCGGGACCCAGAAGGGGTCCCACCCTGACCACCGCGGCCGGCTTTTCCGGCCGCCGCGGCTGGTTTCTCCGGCGGCGTGCCGCCGCCGCCGCGCCGGGGTAGTGCGCTGCTGTCGAGCTCTGCGGACCACCGGTCACACACCGGTGGTCCGATTTGACTGCCACCTGTGCCAATGCTCTCCTCGGGTCGAGAACTTCACTGCAGTGATCTCAAATCCTTATCGTGGTCCCGTTGCTTCATCGCCGAGAAAACCGTACAACAAGAGCAAATAGCGGAGGGTTGTCGGGCCGTGTTCGTACGGCCCGCACCCTCCTTGTTAGGAGTTTTCAAAAATGGAAACTAAGTATCAATTTCATAACAATTAAAATTGAAACAATATTCCCTTGACAATCCGCATTAATTATTTTAAAAGGGGGGAAACGAAGGGAAGAAGATGTGATTATAAAAAACAAACCCCTACATCGATTCAGATACGGTGCACGTCAATCAGATTACGAATGACGAGCGTCGCGGATGTCAGGAATCATGGAAAACGAATGTTGATTCCATTGTCGTCGAGGTGCGTTCAAAGGGGAAACGCCATTGGAAGAAGACGTCGCGTTCTTCGGCGGAGATTTTCTTCGTGTTCTTCGTCCAAGGTGTTCTTCGTCGATGTTGAAGAAGAAGAAGACTTTGCCTTTGCTCTCCCAAGTCTCCACCACAAGAACAACTAACCCCAAAATAAAATAATCCTCCCACTTATTTTATTAACCCAATATAGGTTATGAATTTCAAGAGTTTGAAAATTCATAACCCACATTTAACTCACTTAAGTTATTAACATAAGATGTTATAAAATTAAGGAGGTGTTAAGTTATCAAAACTTAAATGGGGGGGGGGGGTTAGAGGGGTTTGGAAAGTTAAGGAATTTGAAGAGGTGGGGAGGGGTTCGTGTGGGACCCACCCTTTCAAATATCCACACATGGGATGTTGGATGGATGTGGGCCCACCACCAACTTCCCATGGGAGAAGTTAACAACTTAACATGAAATAAAATTGATTTAACAATTTTATTCACTTTTTCAATTAAACCCCAAAAATTTAACTACTTCTCCCGCACAAACGTAACTATAGTAAAGGTTCCCTTAAGCGATTACCGGCGTTGCAAGTTCATCGGTGCAATCGGATTTCAATTCCGAGCACCGGTTCAAAAGATAGAAATTCCCGCTCGCTCGTTCACTGAACGTACCCGAGCGAAACTTCGGAAATTAATTCCGGGCACACCGGGCCTCGAAATCAGGCGCTGTCAGAAACTGCGTTCTTGTAAAATTCAAAAAAAAATTAAGAAAAATGTTCCATGAAATTTCCGGGTCTTTAAATTAATCCCACCTTAGGGCTTTACGTCCTCATAAAGATTCAATACAAACTAGGGTCACAAAAGGGGTACAGAGCACGCATCTGAGCCTTCCGCTCCCATGTGCTTACCTGGAGGTTCCGTACTGCCAACGGAATTGTACCCGAGGAATCGATCGTCCTCGTAGGATCTGCTCCTGTTGACCATCGATCCCCACTGGAACCTCCGTGAAAGACACCCCATCGCCATCGTCCAGCTCCTCATGGTCGATGATATGTGAAGGGTCGAGCACGTATCTCCTTAGTTGAGATACGTGGAAGTCGTCGTGCACCTGGTGCAACTGCAGTGAATGGGTCACGCGGTAAACCACCACGCCTACCCAGTTGAGGACCTGAGAAGGTTCGCTGACCCTCGGAGATAACTTTCCACCTTGGCCACATCTCCGTAAACCTCGTCGAGGTGAGACCCGTATAAGGATGGAATCGTCATCCTCGAACTCCAGAGGTCTCCATTTTCTGTTAGAACTGAAACTCAAAAGGCTGCTGCCACGAGGGTACGGTTGACTGACTCAAGAGTGATCGGTCGCACCCTCTTGTGAAAGAGTTTATCCCGTGCTGCCTGGGGTTTCCTTTTCGCTGACCAAGGAAAACCCATCTCGACATTTGCCTAAAACCGTCAATTTGAGTATGAATAGTTATTGCCCATTCCATACTCAAACTAACGTTGTAAGGCCTCGACACTGCCACCAAGATATTCCAACCAGAACTCTTGCCTCGAGGGTCTGACCACACTATCGGCGTAAGTGTGATTATCAAGTCTCCTCCCATGGTATCTCTAGACGTGAGGGTAAAGTCCACGACTTACCGGAAACTCTAGGTCTGGAACAAGATTTGTGAAAGCAAGGAATGATTCATATCGACGTCCGTTACTACAGCAGCTAGTAGTGGACATAGACTGTCCCTTGAATAATTTATAGAGCCATTGGGTCACACTCCTTGACCGCAAGCAGCCGCACTCTTCCTCTGCCCTCCAGCTCCCTGAGCCTGGAAGGAAAATCTAATGCGGGTGGTTGTACAATGTTAGGATGTACACCACCTCATGCTGCTCTCCTAGCTCTACCACCATGTCTACTGCTTCGTAGACTCATATCTCCTTTAAGATTCCTCTTCATTAACATTTAACACGCCCGAGTCTCTAAGACTGGCACTGGTTTCCTGTTTCTTACTGCACTGTGCAGTCTTCATCCGCTCCTGGATGATCTACACCTTCTCTAGTCTCACAAGAGCTGCTATGATTTCTTCTTTGACGATAAGAGAAATCCGGTCTCATCCCCTGGATGAACCACATTCTTTTCCTAATACAGTCAATCCCAACATGAATGATGAATTCATGCCATGGATGACGTCGTAAGGCCTAGACGTAACTACTAAGAGATCCAACTGTCACTCTCCCCTCCAAGGGTCAAGTCACACTGTCGGCATCAGTGTGAGGTCACTGGGTCCCCTCTAGTAGAAGTCTCGAAAGTGAGGGTCAAGTCAACAGTTTAACCGGGACCACTCAGTATCAACCAAACAAAAGGACAGGAAAGAAAACAAAGATAAGTGTCTTTTTATCATTGAAGCTCATAGTACAAAGACACGAATACAAAAAACAACATGGAACTAGAAGTACAAAAGACATATCCACTAGTTCCTCTCATGTCTACCTGCTTCCGGAGCTCTACTGCCTTGTCCACTGCTCGACTGTTTCTCAAGCACTCGCCACTGCATTAGCCTCGGTGGCTCCTCCAAAGCCTAGAGATCAACTGTACGAGGAGTCGGACAGTCACATGCCAGGTGACCCTTTCCACCGCATGAGTAACACAACCTGCTTCTGGCACGCTTAGCTCTGTTTCCACCCTGGGTGCCCTACACCACCGGTCCTAAAACCCGAGATCGTCCAACTGCTGGTCTGGTCCTCCTGGACCTCTGCATCATCTGTCTGCCCATAGATGACTCAGCTACTGATCGAAAAACACGCGGAAAAGGAAGAAGCTCCTGTACACGCTCGGGGTGTAGAGCAACTGGCACAAACTCCACCTTGAAGAAGGTCTCGAAGTCTTCCCATGCGAAGGTCATCCCGTCGCAAAACTGAAACAAGTGGCTCCACCACCTGCCTACTGCTGCCTGAAGGAGGATGGTAGCAAAGATCACCATGAAGTCTACCGGCGTCCCCACTAGCCTGAATACTCTCACCACAGCCTCCAGCCAAACCTCATCCACCTGTGGGTCCATCTCTCCCCGGAACCTGGGTGGCCTCTGGCGCTGGAACTCATGCAGCGCGCTCAAACGTCGTGCATCGCCTACTATTGGGGCTGGTGGAATCGGTGTCCCAACGGGTAGTAGTACCGCTGGTGCCTCCGCTGGTGCCTCAACTACAAGAGGGCCCTATACCGAAGCCTTGTCGCTCGACAGGCTGTCAGCACGCACATCCCTCTGGGCTCTAGGTGGTCATCTGAGAAAAGGCATCCTGAAAGAAACAACGTAACATGGTCAAACGATTATACCTGGTGAGCTGACCTGGTTTGAGCTGTTTTAAGGGGAAACCTTTGAAAACACACACGTAATCAATGTTTTCATGCACAAAGTCGGAAATCAGTTGTCAGGGTCCTGGTGTATGGATACATCGGATGCCCACGCCAACACTGGAATCCATGAACTGAAAACCACACTCGGTACTCTTAACACTATTGCTTCACAGAAAGAAAATATCAGAGTTATAAGTTCTGCGGTAGAACCGACTCCTCTGATACCAATTTGTCACGACCCGTCCTCGGGGCCCGTGCCGTGACTACCCCAAGCCCGCCTTCCATAGGCCAGGGGTTGGAGACTAGCACCAAAGGCGTAAAATCCCGATTACTGGGAAGGCATTGCATTTATAAAGGAAAACAAGCACCACAGAGTACAAGCGGAAGCAAAACACTAAGTACAAAAGAAAAGCTGAAAAGTAAATGGGCCAGAATACAGACCCAAAATAAAGTACAACTACAACTGAACAAGGTACAACAACAAAAATACAAATAGCTGGAAGAAGGAAGCAACTCCTGGGTCGTCCTCCTCGGGTCCTACCTGAAGGGTAGGTACAGATAGCGCAGTTCCTGGTCGTCCACCACGGATCCTACCTGAAGGGTAGGTACAGATAGCCTCCTCCACGCTCTCGTCCTTCAACCTCGTCTGTGAGTCGTGACGTCGTGTAGTCCACCTCCGGGTACTGAATCGTCATGTAGTCCACCTCTGGGTACTGACTCGTCCTGTAGTCCACCTCTGGGTACCGTCCAGTCCTCGAACACTCAGCCTCCATCAGCACTGCCCGTCGTCTGCAACCAACACAACAAGGTGCGGGCATATCCCGTGCAGTGGTGAGTATAACGATACTCAGTAGGGACCCCGAGACCCTCAAGGTCTCACTAAACCAACAAGGATAACCACAAAGAAGATCTCAATAGATAACCTCTACTTAGGTATAGGCCCATACATTTACCTAAGTTATCAATTAACCCATCTTAATCATGAGTAAACACAAGTATTGTGAAAACAAAGGATAACCACTACCCAGGTATATGCCCATACATATACCTAAGTTAGGAAGTGACCCATCTCAATCATGCGGTAAACACAAGGTCAAAAGTCTCATCTCAAACCAGGATTTCCATTATCGAAACCGTAACTGCTGAAGAGCTCCGTCTATGGAGTGTGAAGTGGTCATGTCACGACTCCGAGGTACTTCTCACTAACCTAAGACTGCTGAAGTACTCCTCCTGACGAGTACCGTGGGTCAGCCACCCAGACACAGTAGTGATTCCCGCCGAGGTATGTCACCCAAGCACAGTAGTGCACACCCCCTAGTAGCCTGTTGAGGTACTCTCCGGACGAGTACCGCGGGTCTGCACTGTCACACAGGTAGTGCTCCGTCCGCCATGGGTCTGCACCTCAAAAAGTAGTGCTCCGTCCACTGGGCTAGTCGACTCACTCCAAGTCGAGTCGGTCAAGCAGTCGTCAGGTCTCAGCCAGCTACATGGTCTCCGTACTCCACACGCTCGTCACGGGGAGGGTCCGCTCCACGAGCTACAGGTCGATACTCAAAGTATCTCAAAGTCCCACGAAGAAGTATCTCAAAGGACCGCCTTGTCATAGGGGTCTCAACGCATCAGACGACGCATCAATCGGACGCCCGATCTGTGAGTTACTGGCCCTTTCGTCTCAGGGGCCCGGTTGGTTTCGTGAGCGAACCAACCCGGCCGTATCTCAACTGTACCCCGATCTCTCATAGGGTATACTCATAGGGACCGTTTCTCATCGTGATCAACAACGCCGCTGACGGTTCGTCAAACGGACGTCCGGTAAGAAAGATATCAGTTTTTCCGTTCCAGGGGCCCGGTTGGATTTCGGGTGCAATCCAACCGGGCCACTATCCAACTGCATCCAAATCTCGAGCGAAGGATATCAAAAGTTCCGTATCGTCAACAGGAACGCAACACAACAGACGGCGCGTCAATCGGACACCCGGTCTGGAAGTTATTGGCTTTCTCGTTCCGGGGTCCCGGTTGGTTTTTAAGTTAAAACCAACCCGACCACACTCCGACGGTATCCAAACCACTAGTGGAGTAAGCCAAAAGATCCGTCTCACTTAGAGTAATTCAACAAAGCTGATGACACGTCATTCGGACGTCCGTAGATCAAGATATGAGTGTTTCCGCTCCGAGGGCCCGGTTGGTTTCGTGTACGAACCAACCCGGCCGAACTCAAAGTAATCTGAAACCTTGATTGAGATATACCAAAACGACCGTCTCGATCCAAGGATCGTGTTTCCGCTGACGGCGAGTCGTTTAGAGGCTCGTAGCCCATGTTACGGGCATTTGACCGAAAGTGGTCCGAAAACAGGGGGTCTGGGCCCGGGGCGACCCGGCCTGAGACCCCCCCCCCCCTGGGTCGGCCCGAACCGGGTCGACCAGACCCTGGTCCGGGTCGACCCGGCCCGGCCCGGCGCGACCTGGCCTGGCGCCAGCTCAGCTCGGCCGTTTGGCCGAGCGGCGGGTCGAGGGAACGGGGGGCACAACCCCCCCCCCCCCCCCCCCCGTGTTAATGAAACCAACCCCCCCCCCCCCACGTGGGGGGGGGGGGCTCCAGTTAACCGAGGGTTTAACCCCCGGGTCTTCAGGGTAATGTCCGGCATATGGCCGGCCCTTCTTCATACATGCGGGACCCAGAAGGGGTCCCGCCCTGACCACTGCGGCCGGCTTTGCCGGCCGCCTTGAAGGCCGCCGCGGCACTGCCGCGGCTGGTTTCTCCGGCGGTGCGCCGCCGCGCTGGGGTGGTACGCCGCCGTCGAGCTCTGCTGACCACCGGTCACACACCGGTGGTCCGATTTGACCGCCGCCTGCGCCAATGCTCTCCTCGGGTCGAGAACTTCACTGCAGTTATATCAAATCCTTATCGCGGTCCCGTTGCTTCATTGCCGAGAAAACCGTACAACAGAGAGCAAATAGCGGAGGGTTGTCGGGCCGTGTTCGTACGGCCCGCACCCTCCGCGTTAGGAGTTTTGAAAAACGGAAACTAAGTATCAATTTCATAATAATTAAAATTGACACAATCTTCCCTTGATAATTCGCATTCATTATTTTAAAAGGGGGAAAACGAAGGGAAGAAGATGTCATTATCAAAAACAAACCCCTACATCGATTCAGATACGGTGCACGTCAATCAAATTGCGGATGACGAGCGTCATGGAAGTCGGGCGTCATGGAAAACGAACGTCAATTCCGTTGTCGTCGAGGTGCGTTCGAAGGGGAAACGCCGTTGGAAGAAGACGTCGCGTTCTTTGGTGGAGATGTTCTTCGTGTTCTTCGTCGAAGGTGTTCTTCGCGTTCTTCATCGATGTTGAAGAAGAAGAAGACTTAGCCTTTTCTCTCCCAAGTCTCCACCACTAGAACAAATAACCCCAAAATAAAATAATCATCCCACTTATTTTATTAACCCAATATAGGTTTTTAATTTCAAGAGTTTGAAAATTCAAAACCCACATTTAACTCACTTAAGTTATTAACATAAGATGTTATAAAATTAAAGAGGTGTTAAGTTATCAAAACTTAAATGGGGGGGGGTTTAGAGGGGTTAGGAAAGTTAAGGAATTTGAAGAGGTGGGGAGGGGTTAGTGTGGGCCCCACCCTTTCAAATATCCACACATGGGAAGTTGGATGGATGTGGGCCCCTTCCCATTGGAGAAGCTAACAACTTAACATGAAATAAAATTGATTTAACAATTTTATTCACTTTTTTAATTAAACCCCAAAAATTTAACTTCTTCTCCCACACAAACGCAACTACGGTAAAGGTTCCCTTAAGCGATTACCGGCGTTGCGAGTTCATCGGTGCAATTGGATTTTAATTCCGAGCACTGGTTCAAAAGATAGAAATTCTCGCTCGCTCGTTCACTGAACGTACCCTAGCCAAACTTTGGAAATTAATTCTGGGCACACCGGGCCTCGGAATCAGGCGCCGTCAGAAACTGCGTTCTTATAAAATTCCAAAAAAAATTAAGAAAACATTTTCCTTGAAATTTCCGGGTCTTTACATATTGAGTATCTTTTACTTATTTCATAAAGTGATTCCATATTGGTATTATTACATCTTGACATCTTTCTGTTACTTGTATCACCATATTATACTTATAATTCACTTTTTCTATGATATGGATTTTTTTCAGATTTTTTTAGTTATATATTTTATTCCTCATGCACGACAGAGATTATTTGTTTGTTTTTACTTTTTAATGACTAGTTGTGTTATTTAAAATTAGAAAACAATTCACCAATGTTTATGTGAGCCCTTGGAATGTATTTCCAATTTTTAGTGTCTTGGAAATGTCACCTATGGTTTGTAAGAATATGACTGGAGGAAGTCTATTTATCTCTATAATAACTGGTGGAAACTCTAATGTTGGAAAAAAGAATAAGTGGGAAACCTACACATAAGGTGTTAGATAATCATAATATAAAACCAATGGATTAGTTGACTTGCCACCACACCCCTAAATAAAACCTAGATTCTTTCAATGTTGGTTCTTGAGCTTAAAAAGTAAGATTAACCACCAACACCAAAATCATTTTACAACTGTAATGATATGGGACAACTACACCATTATTACCTAAATTATGTAATGTTTGTTTATATAAATATATCCATTGTGTCTCATAAATATTATGCTTCAACTGGAGGATCAAATCATAAAAATTATCATCCTAAGTTCCAAGGAAACCATTTTTATTCTAGGAACACCAAGATTTCTCAAAATATCAACCAATGAATGGAAACAAGGAACAATGGGGAAAAAGTACACAATTGTATGAATTTTAGAAGATGATCAAAGAAGACCTATAAGTTTCTTCTACTAAGTGAGGTATCATTATACCTAACTCAATCATTATGAAATTTCTTTTTCATACTAGTTATTCCTAAACATTTATTACGTCACTTTTTATTAATCAATTGGGCTTAATATTATAATAATGACACATGATATTATTATCTTGAAACCTCTCGAGGAGTGGGAGTGAATTGAATTCCAATGTGCATATAATTATAAAAAATTCAATGGATTCCACTAGTTGGGGATTTTTTTTGTTTTCTACATATATGAAAATGGCATGATCATTGAAATGGATTGGTTAGATTATTTCAAGGCCTATATTAATTTTTATTCATAATGACTAATATTTACACCATGTAATGGGATGTACATCATTTTATGGAATAATTTCATGTAAAGGAGGGATTATTATGACATCTTGTACCAATGGTTGGAACTATTTATTTCCTATTACCAGTTGTCCCTTTGGGGATGAATGAAATAATTATGAAGAGAAATTTTCCAACCATTATGGATCACTATTTTTATGTGTTTATGATAGTGTTAAGCTATTTTTTATCTAAAATAGAAGTGCACTTTTTTTACTGACCATCTATGGAAAATCATATTTCACATCCATCACATCGAATAGTTCTAACATTGTAGAAGGATTTGAAGGTCTCATTAGTATAATTAGATAGTAAATGGTTTATAAGACCAAATACATATATGACACCCCAAGTAAATAAAGAATATGACATCATTATATTTATCCATATTTGTGAATAAAATATTAATATTACTTTAAAGGGGATTCTATGCTCGATGGCATACCCAATATGCAACAACGAGTTTCTTGGGAATCTTACATTGCACTCTAACAATAAAATAATATTATTTTAAATGGTAGTTAACGCCTAGCCGTTGTAATGGAGGGAATGAATATAACTAACTACAAAATGATTATATATGTTTGTGAAATATTTTTACTTTTTACAATAAATGTTAGAGGATAAAAAATGTGAATGAATCCAATTTTAATCATAAACATTCTAATATTCTTTAAAAGGTCGATTAACCGCCTTTTGATGGAGAACCTCTTTTAAATCTACTTTTTGACAATTTTATGTGTTATATTTGACAAAATAAAATTCTCCTTTAGAATTGGGGCATCAAAATTTACATTGTGTCAATTTTTGGTATTTTTCCAAAAAAGGTTAATTTTTAATGAATAGTGAAAACTGTTGTATTTTAATTCAAAACATCTTTTTAATATAATTTATTTATATTATTAGATTATCTTTTGAATTGGTTTAAAATTGAAATTAGAATATATTTTTACCATTTAATCCAATAGTGGTCTTTGTAATTAATTTCACTTTGAAATCGGACTTAAACTAGTGTCAATCTTTTGATACATTTTGTTTCATAAAAACACGCTATTGGTTTTGACAGCGGGAAATAATTATTAAATTAATTAATGAAACTTATATGTTTTGAATTTTGTAATTTAAACATCATTTTTGAATTTTGAATATCAAATATAGCTTAGGGTGAATTTTTGGTAATTTTCTGAAAAACTTCAATTTTTGATGAATAGTGAAACCACTAAGTAGTACTTATAAAAACTGATTTTCCGTTTAAATGAAATTTTTCCACCTTTGTGTTTTGAATTTCAAAAATATGACATACATGGTTGTCATTAATATGTAAAATTTGGTTCAATGGGATTAAAATAATTTTTTTTGGTGAATAGTAACTTATTATGTTTTTAATCACGATTAGAGGTAATTAGTGTAGTTTAAGGTAAGAATAATTTTTAATAAAATGAAATGACCTAGACACATGTCCTACCCTCATTGGATGTGTCATGGCCGACCAAGAAAATCCATGGGTCAACTTGGGGACCCCATGGAGCCACTTTGGATGGAAAATGACATAAATACCTTTTTATTTAATGTTATAGTAAAAATGACACAAACATGAGATGTTTTTCTAAAACAATTTTTACATGGGGTTATATAAGTCAGATTTTAAACTATAAATAGGAATTAGAAAGATAAAAATATTTCCTACATCATAGTATTTAATTTATAATTTTTAGACAATAAATAAATTAAATTATTTATGACATCATGATGATGCAGCGATGACCTCATTATTTAACGATATAAATAAAATGGAAAGATAATGTAATATCTAAGACCTACACATGTCCAAAACCTATTGTATTGGTGGATTTAGAACCCTTATCACCTTATCCTCGAAACAAATAAATGTGGGACCATTAAAATCAGAAACTCTTTCTAAAATAAAGTAACATTTCTTTACTTTCCAAGAGTGCCCCTCCTCTCCTCTTATAAAAGGCCCCAAACTCTACCTCCTTACACACACTTCCAAAGCCTTTGTCTCGGCCAAACCCTGACCATTTTGTCTCTCCACATCCCTATCTAACTCCTTGAAGCCTCACTTTGGGCAGAAGTCTTCGCAAGGAAGCCTTTGAGCTCAAACCAAAGGGAGTTGCCCGATTTAAAGGTATTGTCTTCACTTGTGATCTTTTGTTTATTTTGCTTCTCCAACCCCCTAAACTCTTTTTATTAATTTATTTTGTAACAACTCCAGTATATTAAATATACTAGGATGTTTTTATTAGAATCATTAGAGCTACACTTACACACATCTACATCAAATGGTTAAAGAACATTCTGTTTCTATGAATGACGAATTTCTGCCTCACGAAACGATTATTGTTCAACACTCATATAACACCTTAAAAGGTGTCCATTATGATGTAACTATATTTATACATGATATATAATATTTTTATGTTTCTTTATTTTTCTTTTGTGGGATTCCTTTATGGTTTCCATTTTTGGTAAACATGATAATTTCATTTTAGGAAATGCGGACTACCGCCCCCTCAAAGTGATTTGATTCGTTAATGCCATATGTGGGATGTATAAAGGATGGATTTAAAGTTATTATATATGATTTATGTTACATATTAATGATGAATATAATTCTGGAATTAAAATATACATACCTCTCATTTGGTTTTAATTCCATTAATATGACATAGAAATTAAAGTAGCGTTCATGCGTACGTACGGCTTACCGTCTCCATGAACGGTGCATTTCATTTCTTACCTCTAAATGATTATGTAATATTATAAATACATGTATATTCTGGATATATATGATATATATTATATCAAAATCATGAATATAATTCTGGATATAATGAACATTTGACCACACGAACAACATGTAATTGTAAGAAGTCCACTTTCGACATAAGAACCAAATATCGAAAAAACAAACATTATTAACTTAAATGATTACATAATGTTTATAACATGGAAATAAGTGATATAAAAGGAATAATGAACTATAAAAAGGTTCTTAATAAAGTGTAAATTAACTCAAGGTTATTATTTAGTACATTAATGAATGATCAAGTCAAGTCGGACCCGAGGTAAGGGATCCTACTCCTCTCTTTCTTTTTAAGTACACTCTTTTATGTCATTCCTTATAAGTCCATCTTTCTTGTTATTGGGTTGTTCTTTTATATAACTCTTACTGTAATTTTTATTTTCATATGATGAGAGACCCTATTCTCTCCCATCAATCCATTTTGGAAGTTTTGAGTGGTGCCGTTAGGCTGCTGAATTTTCATAAGAGATCTAACCTCTCTCTTTCTCTTTAAGTACTCTCCTTTATGTCACTTATTTTATGCTCCTATTTGTTATTATGGGTGATGTTATTTTATATTCCTCTTGCTTTAAATTTTATTGTAATGTGATGAGACACCCTATTTGATCTCATCAATCCATTTTTGGAAGTTTTAAGTGGCGCCGTTAGGCTGCCGAGTTTCTGTAAGGGGTTTTTCATCTCACTTTTATTCCCTTGAGATTTATGCTAAATTTGCCACAATTTCCTTTGGGTGGTGTATGTACTGACAATTATTTTACTCATTGTGTAATATTCTTTCATTTATGAGTATTTACATCAATGTCGTATTGTCCTTCTTTCACGGGGCATATGTTTCAAAAGATACCCATGTCGGTAAGGGAACCTTTCACCCTCCTCTTTTTAAAAGACTTATTTTGTTATGTATTTTAATTAACATAATATTATTTTGGTATATGTTCTTCTATATCCTTATTGATGTAAATTTTATGTCCAAGTGATGAGATACCCTTTTTATCTCTCATCAACTCTTTTTCTGAATTTTGAAGTGACGTTATTGGGCTGTCTAATTTTTGCAAGGGAACTTCTTAACCCAATTTCGATTCATTGGGATAAACTTGTACACCTTGAATATGTAGTTCTATGATTATGTGTGAATGTCCTCTGATTGTTTTACACTTAATACCCACTTATATTTCATGTATTCGTTTGTCACACATAGTTATGTAACTGATTTATCCTTAATCCAAGGATATCGTCTTTGTATGGGACTTCGTCTCAATCTCCTTTCATTGAAGAATATTTTGTTTTATACACAACATTCTTTTATACGGTGTATAAACCCCTTTGACTTTTACATTTATCCAAAAGGAATCTATTTATATGAAGCATTTTACTAAATGACAAAAGGGAATGTTTTTGTCGTACGTATGCGGCGACAATGACTTCTCCGCCGTCATGACCATTATTTGAGTTTTGGCTTCCTATACAAGCCATAACTTCTTTTTAAAAGAAAAATTAATACCATGTTTTACTTTTCTTTTATTTTGGTATTGAAAATGGTTTTCATAATGTATTTATATCAATGTTTTGTATTGATATCTTGTTATTGAAAGGTGGAAATGTTATGTTTCCTTTCTGCATGTTTTATGTGATAAGATTATGTTATAGTTCTTGGGAATTGTTTTGAAGACGGGTTGTTCCATGATAAACTAAGGGTAGGTGAGCCTGATATAGCTCTCCAATGCATTGGGTAACGTGAAGGAGGAAAACATGAAGGTTTCTCTGAAGAGATTTAGGTAATATACTGTGGTGGGTATTCCAAACGTAATCAAGAGGGTTAATCCCTACGTAAGAATGTTATGAATGCCCAAAGTTACCTTTATGTCTTATGATTTCTATGATTTATTCATGATTTTATGAGGTATGTTAAACTGCTTATGTTTTATGGGTACAGTATGTTTTCATTCTTATGTATACATGTACTCATGTTTCCTTTCCAAATTTTTATATCCCTTACTGAGCTTTTTATGCTCATCCCATGTTTTTGAAATGTTTTTCATAGGTCAAGGAAGGGTACATGATATGATGATAGTGTCAAGGAAGTGTCAAGAATGAATCCATGTTTTATTTTAAATATGTTTCCATTGATGGGAAAAATGAATACTATCTTTTATGTTACCACTTTGTCTAAATGTGGAATGTAATGCAAGTTTTATGATCTAATTCTCTAAAACTCTAAACCTGAAAAGATCCTCAATGTGTAATCTTATAGTAACTCAAGATTAAGTAAGGATTAAGGATGGGGCCTTATAGTTGGTATCAAAGGTCAGTTTAGATAAATTTAGAGGTTAGGGTATTCTCTAGGCATAAGTGACATTACCATAATGGTTTGGATTTCAGAAAGGGTCCTAGTTTTAGATAAAGTGAATGAGTAAGTATATATTAGTGTTTATCTTACTCAATAATACATGATGGTTTTGTTGATATACTCACACTGACATTTCTGTTTTTAGTGAATGGATGGATCTAGAAGGCACCAAAGTGACAATAGGTTTGAAGGAAAATATGGTGGTTCTCTGAATAAGAGACTGGAGGAAATGGGGGATTCAGTGAGGAATCTCGTGGTTGTGCTAAACCAACTATCAAGGATTCATGATCAACCACTTGAACCTTGGTGAGTTCTCTAATGCATCATGTATGAGATGACTAACTCGATGTGGAAGTTTAGGTAATAACTATAAAGGTAACCATTAGGGTTTATATGATCCTTACTTTTCAGGTAATTATGGGTTATTATATGTTATGAAGGAAAATGAAAGGCATGAGATAAACTTGAGGTTAAAATATGTTATGATTATTTTTGAAGATTTTATATCTTTTTAGGGAATGTTTTGAGAATTATATAGTTTTGGAAAAAGGACAACACGCAGACCGTGTGACAACCCGTCACGCCAGAAAAAGATGTGGGAATCAAACCCACAACCAAAGTGCAACTGGTATTTATCGCCTACCACTGGACTACGTGAAGTCCCTGGTTAGTATGTGTTATTATTTTTAGTTAGGTGACATTATCAATTAAGACTAAGTTGATTTTGGGTTATTTATGAAAATTATTAACCTATCATGGAGGATATGTGATTAGTTTAATTACTTTTCAATACGAGACTTTAGGAGAAACTGATGTTGTTTGGAGATAAATGTTATGATTTAACTTGGAAGACTATGTGACTAAATCCTTCAAATATTTGGGTTTCAATATTATTTTGGTTTAATTTGAATAATTTTATGGAAAAATTGTTTATCGAATGGTCCTCGTTGAACATTGGGTTTTGTTGGATAAATTTTGGAGATTAAGAATAGATTTTCTTTTTATAAAGGGTTAGCCTTTTCTGGATTATCTGATCTTGTACTAACCTTTTTGGTTTTAGTTTTAGTTAATTTCTGGTGACATGGGAAGTATATAGTTCTCTTTTTTGGATTAGTTGATTCTCTAGAAGTTGATTATAGTACTCTTAATGTGAACAAGTCTTCCTAAATACTCGTATTTAGGAGAAAATATGAGTATGTGTAAGAAATCTAATAAAAGTTGAAAGTCAACATGATAAGTGATTATGTTTCCTTATGTACAAATAACTCAATAAAAAGTAACTTAAAACAAAAATGTTGTCTATTAAATTTTCCTATGGAGGAATCGAATACCGTTTAACCCATCACAAGTTTGTGATTTTCTTATTGTTAACTTTTTCCTAGACATGTTTACTATCACTCTCCATCAAAACATGACCCTTTGTTTTTTTTCCTCCATGTCCATATTTTAATCCATGGAATCCTACTATGGGTTAACTCAGGTGTCCTTTGTACATATCATTCCTTATTTTAAAGTGATTGTTTTACCGACTCTTGTTCTGATGTGGGACTTTCAAGGATGTTTCCAAGCCCAATTTTAAAATTCCGATGACGCAATTCCCAAAAGGGGAGAAGGATGTAACACCCCAGGTAAATAAATAATATGACATATTTATATTTATCATTATTTTTGAATAAAATATTAATATTACTTTAAAGGGGATTCTATGCTCGATGGAATACCCAATATGCAACAACAAGTTTCATGGGAATCTTACATTGCACTCTAATAATAAAAAAATATTTTTTTAAATGGTTATTAATGCCTAGCCATTGTAATGGAGGGAATGAATAGAACTAACTACAAAATGATTATATATGATTGTAAAATATTTTTACTTTTTACCATAAATGTTAGAGGTTTAAAATTGTGAATGAATCCAATTTTAAGCGTAAACATTCTAATATTCTTTAAAAGGTCGATTAACTGCCTTTTGATGGCGAACCTCTTTTAAATCCACGTTTTGACAATTTTATGTGTTATATTTGAAAAAATAAAATTTTTATTTAGAATCGGGGCATAAAAATTTACTTTGTGTAAATTTTTGGTATTTTTTCAAAAAAGATCAATTTTTAATGAATAGTGAAAAATGTTGTATTTTTATTCAAAACCTATTTTTAATCTAATTTATTTATATTATTAGATTATCTTTTGAATTTGTTTTAAATTTAAATTATAATATATTTTTACCATTTAATATAATAGTGGTCGTTGGAATTAATTTCACTTTGAAATCAGACTTAAACTAGTGTCAATCTTTTGATACATTTTGTTCCATAAAAACACGCTATTTATTTTGATAGCGGGAATTAATTATTAAATTAATTAATTCAACTTATATGTTTTGAATTTCTTAAAATAGAAATAATTTTTTAATTTGGAATATCAAATATAGCTTAGGGTGAAGTTTTGTTAATTTTCTGAAAAACGTCAATTTTTTATGAATAGTGAAACCTCTAAGTGGTACTTATAAAAACTGATTTTCCGTTTAAATGAAAATTTTCCACCTTTGTGTTTTGAATTTCAGAAATCCGACATACATGGTTGTCATTAATAAGTAAAATGTGGTTCAAGGGTATTAAAATAATTTTTTGGTGAATAGTAACTTATTATGTTTTTAATCACGATTAGAGGTAATTAGTGTAGTTTAAGGTAAGAATAGTGTTTTAATAAAATGAAATGACCTAGAAACATATCCTACCTTCATTGGATGTGTCATGTACGACGAAGACAATCCATGGGTCGACTTGGGGACCCCATGGAGCCACTTTGGTTGGAAAATGACATAAATACCTTTTTATTTAATGTTAAAGTAAAAATGACACAAACATGAGATGTTTTACAAACAAAAATTTTACATGGAATTATAAAAGTAATATTTTTAACTATAAATAGTCCTTATAATGCTAAAAATATTTCCTACATCATAGTATTTATTTTATAATTTTTAAACATTAAATAAATTAAATTATTTATGACATCATGATGATGCAGCGATGACCTCATTATTTAACAATTTAAATAAAATGGAAAGATAATGTAATATCTAAGCCCTACACATGTCAAAAGCCTATTGGATGGGTGGATTTCGAACCCTTATCACCTTAGCCTCCAAAAACATCAATGTGGGACCATTAAAATCAGAAACGCATTCTAAAATAAAGTAACATTTCTTTACTTTCCAAGAGTGCCCCTCCTCTCCTCTTATAAAAGGCCCCCACCTCTACCTCCTTACACACACTTCCAAAGCCTTTGGCTCAGACAACCCCTCCCCATTTTGTCTCTACACATCACTATCTAACTCCTTGAATCCTCACTTTGGGCATAAGTCTTCCCAAGGAAGCCTTTGAGCTCAAACCAAAGGGAGTTACCCGATTTTAAGGTAATGTCTTCACTTGTGTTCTTTTGTTTTATTTTGCTTCTCCAACCCCCTAAACACTTTTTATTAATTTATTTTGTAACAAATACAGTATCTTCAATATAATAGGATGTTTTTATAAGAATAATTCGAGCTACACTTACACAAACCTACATCAAATGGTTAAATAACATACTGTTTCTGTGGATGGCAAATTTCTGCCTCACGAAACGATAATTGTTCAACACTCATATAACACCTTAAAAGTTGGCCATTAAGATGTCACTATATTTATATATGATATATAATATGTTTATGTTTCTGTATTTTTCTTTTCTGTCATACCTTTATGGTTTCCATTGTGGGTCAACACGATAATTTCATTTTATGATGTGCGAACTACCGCCCCCTCAAAGTGATTTGATTCGTTAATGCCATATATAGGATGTATAAAGGATGGATTTAAGGTTTTTATATATGATGTATGATACATATATATGATGAATATAATTCTGTAATTAAAATATACATACCTCTCATTTGGTTTTAATTCCATTAATATGACAGAAATGAAAGTAGCGTTCATGCGTACGTACGGCTTACCGTCTCCATGAACGGTGCATTTCATTTCATACCTCTAAATGATTATGTAATATTATAAATACATGTATATTCTGGATATATATGATATATATGATATCCAAATCATGAATATAATTCTGGATATAAATAACATTTGACCACACGAACAACATGTAATTGTAAGAAGTCCACTTTCGACTTAAGAACCAAATATCGACAAAACAAACATTATTAACTTAAATGATTACATAATTTTTATAACATTTCAATAAGTAATATAAAAGAAATAATTAACTATATAAAGGTTCTTAATAAAGTGGAAATTAAATCATGTTTATTATTCAGGATGTTAAAGAACGATCGAGTCAAGTCAGACCCGAGGTAAGGGATCCTACTCCTCTCTTTCTTTTTAAGTACACTCTTCTATGTCATTCCTTATAAGCTCATATTTCTTGTTATTGGGATGTTATTTTATATTACTCTTACTTTAATTTTTATTTTCATATGATGAGAGACCCTATTCTCTCTCATCAATCCATTTTGGAAGTTTTGAGTGGCGCCGTTAGGATGCTTAATTTTCGTAAGAGATCTAACCTCTCTCTTTCTCTTTATGTACTTTCCTTTATGTCACTTCTTTTAAGCTCCTGTTTGTTATGATGGGGGATGTTATTTTATATTCCTCTTGCAGTAAATTTTATTTTAATGTGATGAGATACCCTATTTGATCTCATCAATCCATTTTTGGAAGTTTTAAGTGGTTTCGTTAGGCTGCCGAGTTTTCGTAAGGGATTTTTCAACTCACTTTTATTCCCGTGAGATTTATGCTATATTTGCCACAATTTCCTTTGAGTGGTGTATGTACTGACCATTATTTCACTCATTTTGTAATATTATTTCATTTATGAGTATTTATATCAATGTTGTATTGTCCTTCTTTCACGGGGTGTATGTTTCGAAAGATACCCATGTCAGTAAGGGAACCTTTCACACTCCTCTTTTTAAAATACTTATTTTGTTATGTCTTTTAAATAACTTAATATTATTTCAGGATATGTTCTTCTATATCCTTATTGATGTAAATTTTATGTCCAAGTGATGAGATGCTCTTTTTATCTCTCATCAACTCTTTTTCTGAATTTTGAAGTGACGCCGTTAGGTTGTCTAATTTTTGCAAGGGAACTTCTTAACCCAATTTCAATTCTTTGGGATAAACTTTTACACCTTGAAAATATCGTTCTATGATTATGTGTGAATGTCCTCTGATTTTTTTACACTGAATACCCACTTATATTTCGTGTATTCATCTGTCACACATAGTTATGTAACTGATTTATCCTTAATCCACGGATACCGTCTTTGTATGGGACTTCGTCTCAATATCTTTTCATTGAGGCATTTTTTTTTATACACAACTCTCTATTATATGGTGTATAAACCCCTTTGACTTTTACATTTATCCAAAAGGAATCTTTTTATACGAAGAGTTTTACTAAACGACAAAAGGGAATGTTTTTGTCGTACGTATGCGGCGACAATGACTTCTCCGCCGCCGTGACCATTATTTGAGTTTCGGATTCCTCTACAAGCCATACGTTCTTTTTAAAAGAAAAATAAATACCATGTTTTACTTTTCTTTTATTTTGGTATTTAAAATGGTTTTCATAATGTATTTATATCAATGTGTTGTATTGATATCTTGTTATTGAAAGGTGGAAATGTTATGTTTCCTTTATGCATGTTTTATGTAATAAGATTATGTTATGGTTCTCGGGAATTGTTATGAAGAAGGGTGGTTCCGTGATAAACTAAGGGCGGGTGAGCCCGATATAGCTATCCAATGCATTGGGTAACGTGAAGGACTGAAATGTTAAGGTTTCTTCGAAGAGATTTAGGATATATACTATGGTGGGTATTCCAAACGTAACCAAGAGGGTTACTCCATACGTAAGAATGTTA
The DNA here is from genome assembly GCA_963277665.1 of Viscum album. Classification (NCBI taxonomy): domain Eukaryota; kingdom Viridiplantae; phylum Streptophyta; class Magnoliopsida; order Santalales; family Viscaceae; genus Viscum; species Viscum album. The sequence goes on along the minus strand of OY728130.1, from coordinate 1,186,039,383 downwards.
TGAATGCCTCAAGTTACCTTAATGTCTTATGATTTCTATGATTTATTCATGATTTTATGAGGTATGTTAAAGTGCTTATGTTCACTAGTGCAGAAATCGTTTTTTACGTCACCATTTTTTACTTTGGTTATATATAACCGACGTAAAAATGCGGTGAGTAGATTTTTAACGTCGGTTATTTTAATAACAGATGTTACAAATCACGCCTGTTGGGTTTTTACGTCGGTTATCCTATAACCGACGTAAAAAACCAATGCGCGGGGGGTTTTTTACGTCCGTTATTTGGAAACTGACGTAAAAAATCAGATGTCGACATGTTTTTTACGTCTGTTATCAAATAACCGACATAAAAAACAAAGCGCGTGGTTTTTTACGTCGGTTATTTTATAACCGACGTAAAAAATGCGTCCGGGCTGTGGTTTTTTACGTCCGTTATTAGATAACTAACGTAAAAAACGCGTAAATATCGGGTGTTTTTGCGTCGGTTATAAAATAACCGGCGTAAACCCCCCCCCCCCAACCCCCCCCCCCCAACCCCGCCCCCAACCCCCCCCCCCAACCCCCCCCCCCAACCCCCCCCCCCCCCCGCATTGGTTTCTTACATCGGTTATCTTATAACCGACGTAAGAAACGAGATATCTACGCATTTTTTACGTCGGTTATTTTATAACCGACGTAAAAAACCAAAGTGCGGGAGCTTTTTTATGTCGGTTTTAAAATAACCGACGTTATAAATTTAAAAAATAGTTTATAAAGTCGGTTATATAATAACCGACATTATAAAACTTTTAAAAAAATGAAAGCCCATGGACTGTCATTTACGATTTTTCTCTTGACAGTCCACCGGCTCATCTCTCTCGCGCGGTAAACCCTAAACAGCTCGTCGATCGACCTGCGTTAAACTCAATTTGGCTTCTTTGTTTATCTTCTTAACTCCTCTTAGATCTATCATCTCAACTCGCAACATTCAAGTAAGCCTTCCACGAATTTCTTTCGTTTGTTTTTGTTTCGATTCTTGATGTGCTTTTTGTTCGTTTTTTAATCTCATGGAATTTTTTGTTATTGAAAATGGTTATTTGTATTTTGTTATTGAAAATGGTTATTTGCAAATGTTTATTTGTATTTTGTTATTGCAAATGGTTATTTTTATTGCAAATAGTTATTTGTATTTTGTTATTGCAAATGGTTATTTGAATCTCGTGGAATTTTTTGTTGATATAACAGACTATGTTGAGGGAACATTAAACTAGATGAATAATGAGATAAAAAAGACATGCATCGTTACTTTAAAGGAAAATAAATAATAATTACTTTTTATATCATATTTTGGATCGGTTTTTTTATAAATTAAAACAATAAATGTGATCCCCATTATATGATATTGGAGGAGTACCATGGTTTAACCACACAGTATGGAAAACCTAGAACCAACCCTAGAAGAATATGTTGAGGATGTTGGACCTAGATTGAGATTAGGCCACTACTCCATTATCAATGGCTCTCACACCTATGTCTCATTGGAATCGAAAACATGTTACCAATGATATTAAACCATATGAATTACCATATCACTTAGAACATTCACTTGAGATTATAAAACATATTATTATTGTTAATCATATACATATACATATTTAGTCTTGTAATTGCCAGGCTGTTCACTATTGTTGTTGATATTTGTTAATTCTTGGTGTTTAGAATTTCTGAACATGTTTCCTGTAATTGGAATTCAGTTTTTGTCCATGGTTGTTTTGTTTTTGTTTTTGGATTTTGAAAACCTAAAACAAACAGAGTTTTTAGTCGAGTATTATTTTGATTGATAACCATTAAAGCTGAAGGCCAAGTACAAAATCAAACCCCCACAAGATATGTTACATGGGATTAAAAAGAAGAAATAAAGGATTAAACCGAATCAGGGAGACTATTGTTATTCTGAGCAGACCAGTGTTGGATGCGCTGGGTGGCCCTCTCAGCCTGGCAATGCAATTAACGATCATCAGAAACAAGAATGAGTGAATTGTTGATAAAATAATAACATGCTGGTAGACCTCTTTTTGCCAGTCACACCGAAGGGTGATGAAGACCAATATCAAGGTCTGCACGCCATTTAAAATAGGTTTTTTATCTAATATATTAAAACATCAAAACCGCATTCAATATTAATCTATGTAGGCCTCATGGTTTTATTTGATTCAACGAAATTTAAAACTGTTATATCTAACTATATTTTGTTTTAAAAATAATATTCAAGCATATTTTTTTAAATACCTATAGATTTGTTTTATATTATAAATTGTTTTACATTCAAATTATGATTTTTTCATATAAACATGTATTTGTCTTATCTTAAAAATATATTTTTTTTGTTGATATTTGTTATAGGTAATAATGAGTCGATGTTGGATTACGGCACATCGAATGAGCAATGAATTTGAGGAAGGTGTTGATGCCTTTTTGGAATTTGCAAAACGAAATCTTCCAAGTAGTGACATTTTTTTCTGTCCATGCCTGAAATGTTTGAATATGAAGAAGTAGAAAAGTAGAGAGATAAAAGATCATCTGATATGTCATGGTTTTAATCTGAGTTACAGCCCTTGGATTTGGCATGGTGAAACTGGATGGAATGTCACTGATGATGATGATTCGCAAGATGGTAACTCCGATGGAATTGAAGAAATGATTCACGATATTGTAGCAGAACAAATTGAGATAGATCCGACAGTTGCGCTTCTATATGGTGATGCTGAAAACCCATTATATCCCGGTTGTACAGATTTTACGGTTTTGTCGGCGGTGTTAAGATTGATTATCCCGAAGGCGAAGCATGGATGGAGTGACAGAAGTTTTACAGAGCTTCTACAATTGATGAAAGACATTCTTCCAAAAGATAACGATCTTCCAGATTCACATTACAAAGCAATGAAAATATTATTCCTGATGGGATTGGGATACAAGAAAATACATGCTTGTCCGAATGACTGTATTATATATAGGAAGGAATATGAATTTCTGTCAGAGTGTCCAAAATGTGGGACATCACAGTATAAGGTGAAAGAAAAATCACAGGGTGATGTAGAGATTACAAATCTTCCTTCAAAGGTATTTTGGTATCTTCCTATAATTAATCATTTCAAACGTTTATTTTCTAATTCACATGATGCAAAAAGGTTAAGATGGAATGCTGAAGAGCGGGTATGTGATGGAAAAATACTTCATCCAGCTGATTGTCCACAATGGAAGAAAATTGATGCGCAGTATTCTACATTTGGAAATGAAATTAGAAATCTCAGACTAGGGTTGTGCACAGATGGAATGAATCCATACCGAACACTCAGTAGAACACATAGTTCATGGCCTATTTTATTGGTAATTTACAACCTCTCTCCTGAAGTTTGTATTAAGCGCAAATATTTCATGTTGAGTACAATGATCTCTGGTCCAAAGCAACCCGGTAATGATATTGATGTTTACTTGTCACCGTTGATTGATGATTTGAAACTGTTATGAGCTGATGGTATTAGGGTGTATGATTCCTATAAAATGGAATATTTTCAACTGCATGCAGTGCTTCTGTTCACTGTAAATGACTTCCCAGCGTATGGAAATTTGTCTGGATACAGTGTTAAAAGGCATAAAGCATGTCCAATTTGCGAAAAATAGACGTCCTATTGTCAATTGCATAATGGGAGGAAAACAGTGTACATGGGTCATCGAAAGTTTTTGCCTATGGAACACCCTTATAGAAGACTAAAAAGGCATTCAATGGCTCACAAGAATTTGATACTAGTCCAAAACCTTTATCCCCTGATCTGTATTTTGAGAGGGTGAAAAACCTTGACGTGACATTGGGAAAGACACAGAAATCTGGTAATGATAGAAATATTTGGAAGAAAAGGTCAATTTTTTTTGAGCTACCATATAGGAGGTATCATGAAGTTAAACATAATATTGATGTCATGCACGTGGATAAGAATATATGTGATTCTTTGATTGGAACATTGTTACATATTAAAGGAAAGACTAAAGATGGGTTGAATGCAATATTAGACTTACTATCAATGGCAATACGTTTGGAGTCAGCTCCCACTCCTAAAGGAAGACGAACATTTCTTCCCCCGGCTTGTCATACATTATCGAAGAGGGAGATAATTAGCTTATGTCAGTGTCTTCATGATACCAAAGTGCCTCAAGGTTATTCTTATAATGTAAAAAACTTTGTCTCATTGAAGGACTTGAAGTTGATAAGTATGAAATCACATGATTGTCATGGCATGATGCAACAAATTCTGCCAGTTGAATTGTGTGGAATATTGCCCATTCGTGTCAGAAAGACTATAATGAAGTTGTGTTATTTTTTCAATTCAATTTGTAATAAGGCGATTGATGTGAATGCTTTGAACATTTTGGAAAAGGATGCAATTTTTATACTTTGTCAATTGGAAATTTATTTTCCTCCAACTTTTTTTGATATAATGGTGCATTTAATGATTCATCTGGTTCAAGAAATAAAGCTTTGTGGACCTATATATCTTCGTAGGATGTATCCTTTTGAAAGGTATATGAAAATATTAAAGGGGTATGTTAAAAATCTATATCGAACTGAAGCCTCCATTATTGAAAAGTATATTTCTAAGGAGGTAGCAGAGTTTTGTACGAGCTACTTGGCTGCGGCGCAACACATAGGTTTGCCTCCATCTCTCCATGAACGAGTTAATAATGAGGGAAAGGGGATTCGCGGCTTGAAAGTCAAATCATTGTCAGCTGAACAGATGAAGAAGTTAGAATCATACATCTTGAATAACATAGCTGATGCTCAACCGTATATCACATTGCATATTAATGAGTTGAAACAATGTCATCCAAAGAAGAAAGAAATGTGGATTTTGAATAAGCACAACAAAACTTTTTTGTCATGGATTAAAAAGACTTTTCTTGGTAGATCAGATGTATCAGAGACATTAAAATGGATAGTGGGTGGTCCATGTTTAAATGTGATAAAATGGTATGGTTATGAAATTAATGGTTATACATTTCATACAAAAGCTCAGGACAACAGAAGTGCAGTTTAGAATAGTGGTGTATTGGTGTTTGCAGAAGCAATTCATTTTTCGAGTGCTAAGGACAAAAACCCAATTTCTGCATCAAATGCATATTATGGAGTGATTGAAGATATATGGGAGGTTGATTACATTAAAATTAAAGTTCCCGTTTTTAACTGTAAATGGTATAATGGTAACAACAGTGTCAGACACGATGAATTTGGAATGACACTTGTTAATCTGAATAGATTGGAAGACATAGCTGATTCTTTTATAATAGCAACACATGCAAAACAAATTTTTTATGTAGTAGATCAATCAGATATGCAGTGGGCTGTTGTTTTACAAGGGAAAAAACAATATGTTGGTGAGGATGAACTTGATGAATATGCTGATTTATGTGAGATCCATACTTCCATGGAAATATTAAAAGAACATAATGACGATCATGATGAAGACATAGTTTGTGCCATAAGGAACGATCACGACGAAGGAATTTGGGAAAAAAATCCATCTGTACATTCCTAAAATTACAGGTAACATGTGTTTATTTCTTGTTTACATTTATTTTTTCCATAAATGTTAGATATTGTAAGTTTTTTATTTATTAAAACATTTTTTAAAATAAAATAAGTATATGTTTTTGTTTGTTTTAAGTTTGTTTAGTTTACATTGTCATGTTTATAACCATTACAAGATTTTTAAAATTTTTATTTTTGTTCACTGACAATTACTTTACCATGTTTACAATGTTTACCAGGTTTACCATTTTTAGCATTTTTACCATCTTGACCATCTTGACCATCTTTGCCATCTTTATCATTTTTTAACATGCTTACCATATTACCAATGTTGACTATTATATAACTTAGTACACTTTTCTATTCTCTGATTATAGTAGTATTAAAATATTTGAATTTGTATATTTGTTCACTGAAAATTACTTAACCATGTTTACAATGTTTACCAGGTTTACCATTTTTTCCATTTTTACCATCTTGACCATCTTGACCATCATTGCCATCTTTACCATTGTTTACCATGCTTACCATATTACCAATGTTTACTACTATGTAACATAGTATACTTTTCTATTTTCTGATTACAGTAGTATTAAAATATTTGAATTTGTATATTTGTCACTGACAATTACTTTACCATGTTTACAATGTTTTCCAGGTTTACCATTTTTTCCATTTTTACCATCTTGACCATCTTGACCATCTTTGCCATCTTTACCATTGTTTAACATGCTTACCATATTACCAATGTTTAATATTATGTAACTTAGTACACTTTTCTATTTTCTTATTACAGTAGTATTAAAATATTTGAATTTGTATATTTGTGAGCTGACGTTTGTTTTTTTGATTTGAAGGATAATGACAGATCATTTAGATGATAAACCACATGATTCTGGAGAGGAGCATATTGCTAGTCATACCTCTGGGGATGAACATTCACATGCTCCTATTACGACAAAGTGTTCAAAGGTTGGAAAACGTGGGGGCACACGTTTACCAAAATTATCACTTGCCCGTACGCAGGATCAGAGGATAGTAGTTGAGTTTGATGATGATGATATTCCTAGCGGTCCGAATGCCAAAGATTTTAAGAGTTTTGTTGCAACTCAGGCTAAGACCAAAGTAAGCATTCTGTATGATGATTGGAGAGGTGTGGATAAAGCGATTATCTCTCAGTTCTGGGAGACGATTTTGGTAAGATCTTGTGTCATTGTTTGACCATTATTTTAATGTTTCTAGTATATATAATATGTTTAACCTCTTCTTTATCAGATGACATTTGATATTCCTGACACTGGAGGAGTCAAGAAGAAATGCTTATCATTGGCTACCAGGAGATGGAGGGATTTCAAATCAACCCTCTCATATAATTTCATTTATGGTCATATGAGTTATGACGATCCATGTTGTATATATCCTTTTATAGATGAAGACACAGGGAGACAATTTTTTGAAAGTAGAAAAAAAGAGTCATTTCTGGTAAGGGCAATGTAAACTTTTATAAACTTTCTTATATAAATGATTTTATTAATGTTTTGTTAATGATTTTTTATTCTTAAATTACAGAAAACAAGGAAAGCTCATCATGAGATCCAATCTAAAAATGTATACCCTCATAGTTTATCTCGGGGAGGGTATACATTATTGGAAGAAAAAATGATGGCAGAAAAATTTCAACAACTAAGAGCTGAGTCTTCTAGCTCTGGAGAGGTGGCCCCTCCTCCCCTCCATCTAGACATGAAAAATTGAAGAGAGCTTGGAAGGGAAAAAAGGACAATATCTTTTGGAAGAATCGAGAATCGTAGATGATAGGATTGTAAGATATCTATTTAATTTATTTAAGTTAACTTTTTTCTTCATATAAGTTTCAATCATTACAGAAATTTTCAATTAATTAATACAGGACTCTCTTGAGGAGCAGAGTTCAGAGGGGACATTTACAGTTACTGGGAGGGAAGATATTTTATGTGCAGCATTGGGAAGGCCCGAACATCCTGGGCGTGTAAGAGGATATCTGGCAGGTGTATCGGTAAGAAAAGTGTTTCCTCATTCTTCAACTTCTAACATTGAGGGGGTTTATAAAAAAATAGAATCCTTGGAGGCTGAAGTTCAAAATATTAATGCGACGATGGATGACAAGATTAGAGAGTCGGTGCAGTCTATGTTTGCAGAAATGCAAAGACAATTTCAAACTGCAGCTCTCACTCCTCCACCTCCCCCTGTAGACCCCATTATTTATCCTCCACCTCCGCCAGTAGCTCCCACTCCCCCACCTCAGCCTGCGGACCCCATTTTTTATCCTACGCCTCCGCCACAGCTTCCTACATATTGCGAGTTGTATGTTGATGATTCTCAACATCATATAGTAGCATACAGGTTGGTATATTGTATAGGAGATATAGTTCATCATCAACAATTAGAGGTAGAGAATCATAGGGTCACTGTATAGGATATTATAGATAGATCAGATTGGGTACCAATACCTACAAATGAGGTGGCGACAGTTGGACAGAGTATCGGCCATTTTTTAGTTTGGCCATCCAGACTTCTTCGACTCATTACCATAGAGGTATGAATGACATATCTTTTATTTTATTTTTTTATTAAAGTGGTTTTATCATTTGAAAACTACTATATTTCTCAATTTTTTTCACAGGAATACTTCAAAAGTAAAGAAATACTGTATAGACAACAACAAAGACAACAGGCTATGAAATCAGATACAGATTCCAGTGGTCTTAACAGATTTTCAAGATATTCACATTTGTTGTTGGGTTTTTATGAGTTTTCCAATGGAATCTCATGTTTGTGGACATGAAATAAGTGTGGGGATTACAAAATCTGATATCATGGAGCTTGTTACTGGAGATATGTTGGGAATCAACGTGGTGCAAATTTTTTCCATGTAAGTCTTAACACCTTTTCCTTGCGTTATATGTATTAAAAATGTATACTTATATATGTTTTTTATTTGGTATCTTTATAAAATTTGTGAGAGGAATGAACTGACAAAAGTATATAGATTCATGGACCCGCAATTGATTTCCCCTGAAGCATGTGCATTGACTGAGGAACAAAGAATGGTTTATATTGCTGAAAGATTTGAAAAGAATATAATCAGACAATGTTGGATGATGCCTTTTTGTGAGAGGTATGAAACACATTTCTCTCAAAGATTTAATTATCTTTTAACATAAAAAACCACTAACATTAAATTTCATTTTATCAGTGATCATTGGATGTTAGGGATTTTTTGCCCAAGGGAGAAAGCTCTTTATTGGATATGCTCTGTTCATGGTGATGTGCGGGAAAGTTTTAAGAATATATTGGAAAAGAAAGTTTCAATTTCTCAATAGTTTTATATATTATAATGAATTTTAAATTTACCCCTTTCGTATTATTTTCTAACAGTGCATGGGTCTACTTTCAAAAAAACACAATGAAAAGAAATTGAAAGATCAAATATGTAAATGTGAAGGTAAATTTCCATTTATAATTTGTACTTTTTGATTTATTACATACAAATAATATATTGAATTTACACTCATTCAAAACAGAATTGTCATGAACAACAAGGCCTCATCGAATGAGGATATTATATGGTATGATTTATGAATGAAATAATAACAACTGGGACAGTTGTGAATTTTGTCCTGGTATGATTTCCTCTTAAAATTTGCCATAATATTTCAATTTGATTTCTTCATTATACATGTTAAATATCTTCTTTTTCATCTGTATCTTTTTGATGACCCTCAACCCTGTACTGCTGAAGACATCAAACACGTACAAGTGGAGTGGTCAAATTATTTTACAGGTTTAATTGAATTTTTGTTGTTTGTAATGTAAAATGTAATTTTGAATATTGTCGTTTTAATTGTGTATTTGGTAGTTGTTTAGGTTTGATTTAGTTTTTTTTGAAGTTGACATTGTAAGTTTTGAATGTTATATAAGTGAATGTTTAATTTTGATCGACTTCTTGTTTTGGTCTACTTTTGATGGTTCTTCTGGTATGGATTTGGGTCTGTGGGGGAGGGGTTCCGATGGTGTGGGGGTGTGTTCAGTGGGGTTGGGGGTGTCTAGCGGTCTGGGAGGGCTGTCTGGTGGGGTGGGGGGATAGTCCTGGGGGTGGTAGGGATGTCTAGGGGTGTGGGAAGCCAGTCCAGGGGTGTGGGAGTGCTGTCTAGGGGTGGGGGGTTGTCCAGGGTTGTTTGGGGCTGTACAGGGGTGTGGTGGGGGCTGTCAAGTGGGGTGAGGGGGTGAGGAGGTGCTGTTCAGGCGGGTGGGGGGTTGTCAAGGGGTGTTTGTGGGTGTCCGGGGGTCGGGGGGCAGTCTAGGAGTGTGGTGGGGGCTCCAATGGGGTGGGGGAGGGTTGTCCACGAGGTATACATGAGGGTGGGAGCTCCAACGGGGTGGGGTAGGGCTGTCCAGGGGGTATACATGAGGGTGAGGGCTCCAACGGGGTGGGGGAGGGCTGTCCATGGGGTATAAATGAGGGTGGATTCTGTCTAGTGGGTAAGTTTTATATGTTATCTATGTACATGCTTAATTTTGATGTACTTCTATTTATGTGGTACGATTTCTCGATTTGTTTTCTGGTTGATTCTGGTGGAGAGAAGATCACTGCATTCTGTTTAAAAAAATTGGGTTTATCACGTCGGTTATTTAATAACCGACGTGATAAAAGGTCTGCAGAATGGTTTATGACGTCGGTTATTTAATAATCGACGTGATAAAAGGCCTGGAGAATGGTTTATCACGTCGGTTATTTAATAACTGACGTGATAAAAGGCCTGGAGATTGGCTTATCACGTCGGTTATTGAATAACTGACGTGCTAAAAGGCCTGGAAAATGGTTTATCATGTTAGTTATTTAATAACTGACATGATAAACAGCCTCCCTCCAGTTTATCATGGCGGTTATATAATAACCAACTTGATAAACCCCCCTCCCTCGGTTTTTCACGTCGGTTTTATATGAACCGACGTGATAAACCATGCTCAGCCCGGTTTATCACTTCGGTTCTTATAGAACTGACGTGATAAACCGCCCTCACCCCAGTTTATCACGTCGGTTCTATATGAGCCGACGTGATAAACCCCCTCGCCCCTGTTTTTCATGTCGGATGTTTAAGAACTGGCATGATAAACCATTGTCAAGGCCGTTTATCACGTCGGTTATTCAATAACTGACGTGATAAACCATTCTCCAGGCCCTTTATCACGTCGGTTCTAAAATAACCGATGTGATAAACCATTCTCCAGGCCCTTTATCACGTCGGTTCTAAAATAACCGACGTGATAAACCATTCTCCAGGCCCTTTATCACGTCGGTTCTGAAATAACCGATGTTATAAACATCGCTATTTTATGTTTTTGACGTCGGTTTTTAAATAACCGACGTCAAAAACCTTATTTATAACATCGCACGTATTAACGTCGGCTAAAAACCGACGTAAAAAATTAAAAATAACCGACGTAAAAAATGTTTTCTGCACTAGTGGTTTAATGGGTAAAGTATGATTTCATTCTTATGTATACATGTACTCATGTTTCCTTTCCAAATTTTTATATCCCTTACTGAGCTTTTTATGCTCATCCCAATTTTTTGAAATGTTTTTCATAGGTCAAAGGAATGGTACATGATATGATGATAGTGTCAAGGAAGTGTCAAGAAAGAATCCATGTTTTATTTTAAATATGTTTCCATTTATGGGAAAAATGAATACTATCTTTTATGTAACCACTTTGTTTAAATGTGGAATGTAATGAAAGTTTTATGATCTAATTCTCTAAAACTCTAAACCTGAAAAGATCCTCAATGTGTAATCTTGTAGTAACTCAAGATTAAGTAAGGTTTAAGGCTGGGGCCTTATAACATAACCATAGGCTACTCGTGCAGTTTTTGTCAAGAAGGTATATGGTTCATTATGACTCTATAGTAATTATCACAAATTAAAAGATGCGATTATTATTAATATAAAAATATTCTATCGATACATGGGAATTTTAATCAATCTAAAGTAACCGAGTGGTCTTTAAAAATTAATATTTGATACAATAATCGCTTACTTCTGTGAGGAAAGGTGATATTCTGAAAAAAAAAACTTTTAGGGCCCCCTAAAGACATTATGAATCTATGAAAATACACATTGGTCATTCACATTCACTAGTAGTTTTCATAGAATTGATGAATTATGTCATTCAGTTTTACCTGGACACATTCATTATAGTATATTTGGATGAAATTTTGGTGTATTATCGAACTTGAAGAAGTTGAATTATAGGCTTCAAGGTCAAGTTTTTAAAAACACTTTTCCACAATCCAACATTAAAAAGTCTTTTTTTTGGAGTTTTTATCATTGGGTTTTATACAAAATAATGTTAAAAATGTCACTCATTATATTTTAATATATATTTTTGAAAAATTATGCAATAAATATTTTAAATAATTTTTCAGTTCATTTTTTAAAAAAACTGACAAGATAAATAATATTCCTAACTCTTTCACATCGGTATTAATAAAATATGATGTTAAGTAGTTAATCATTAACATCTATTTTAAAAAATAGATATTAAAAAGTGATTTTTAAATCTTGTTAACATAATATTTAATATAAATGTACATTTAGAAACTTAAAAAAAATAACATTGGAACCCCTATTTTATCTCTCTAAAAACCCTTTCTCTCACTCGATTCTTGACCATTGAATGTCTTTTACCTCTTTTAAGTCTTTTAATTCTCACTCTAAATCGATTTACATCAATATTATATCTTCTTATATTACTCTAAACATTCTCTATTCTCACCCTCAACTAAATTTTGACCAACGATGATCCAAACTTCTTTAATGACATTGACCACTTTTGATTTTCTATTTTTGTCAATTTGAATCCACTATTCACATTATTTCTCCCGGATAATCAATTCCTGATTCATATTTTCTTTTCTTCAACCAATTAGGGTTAACTTGCAACATTAATTTTATATTTTTGTTATTTTTATTTTACTTTTTAATTTCAACTCATTTTTCATCAATATTCTATAATTCTCTTTGGTTATGTGGACATTAATTGAGTTTATTGGAATTCAGGAGCCATTTGTTCATATAAATCATTATAATTTTTCAGTTTTTTATTTTTGAATGTAAATTATGTTTAATTATTTGTTATCATATTTTTTTTAAATAATTAAATTTTTTATGTTTTACCATTTGATATATAATATCAATAAATGATCATGGGATTTGTACATGTTTGAGAATTATGAGAGTAAATGATATCCTTGAATATATATTTTTTAAGATAATCCCAGTTAATAATACATGAGTAAAATAAGTTATCAAGCACCAAGGTTTTATGATTCCTAGAAACTTCCAACCAATCTAGTGACGTGGTGGATAAGTTATTACTTTAGTATTATGAATCATATTCATCCCATTGATGATGTATGCGAAGGATTCTTATGTTTAATATCATCATGATAAATTTATTACAAAATATTGAATATAATTTGTATTACATGAGTTTTATTATAGTTGAATCGTTAGTTGAAATGATGAAAATATATCAATTGAGATGCTTGGAACTTTGACTAAGAAAATGTGATGTTCATTTAACTGTTTTTTTTTCATATCTAAACATGATGTATGTAGTAAAAGAAATTTTTTATCAATTCATTACATATCAAGTGATATCTCAAAATAGATTACAAATGAAAAATATTTTAATCATTGAGTTCATGAATTGTTATAACAATTATGTAGTAGGTATTTGTATGTGTATGGGTTATCCTAGAGCATGTCAGATGTATGCTAAGGTGATTGGTTAAAGAGGTAATGGACATGAAATTTTCATCTAACAAATTAAATTTTAAATTGTGGGATGTTGTTTTCATAATATTAATTTGAATGTTATAATATAAAACAATATATATATATGTGTGTGTGTTTCTACATTCAGTAATTCTTCACGATAAATATTATTATAATAATTGTTTATATTATATCTAGATTAAGTTTTTGTATAATTGTTAAGTACAATTTTTCATATAATTGTTGTGATAAATTTTTGTATGTTATTTTTTTATATTTTTATTTATAATATCATGTAGAGTTTTTTATATAATTTTTCATAATTGATGGGATATTTTGTATAATTTTTTTTTAAGTTATTTGTTTTATTTTTTATGATAATATTTTGTATGATTAATTATGTAAAATTGTTATTTATGATTATTTTTTGTTATGATAAAGTTTTTTTATAATTGTTTTTTTGATAGTACATCTATTAATATAATCACATTATATATTATGATATTGGGTATTTAATGAATCATAATGAGATAAATTTATGAAGAACCACTGAGGAATATAAAAAATTAATAGAGAATTTCTTGTAATTTTCTAAAAAAATATCCAACAAAAAGATTTGATTTTGTGTCCATGTGTGCTGTATTTGAATATAGGAAATTTAAATTCCATACAAATCATTGATCATCTAATTTTCTAGGATTTTAGGCATATTTATACATGATGGATCTAGAAAAGGTAAATAATTGGTAATTAAATATCTAATGCTGAAGAAACTATTCAGAATAAGCTAAATGATCATATTGAAGAATTAATTCATGATGTACGTGTTTACTGCATCGATAAAAAAATTATTTAATGAATATAAAAAGATTATTAGAAACCATTATTCTCAGGTTTTATTAAATATACAATGTTATCAATATTTATGATATTAGTTAACTTGAATAAAAGAAATGGGTTGAGTGATAAATGTTTCTCTCAGTTGTTTGAACTTTTAAAATAGATAATTCGTGAAGGCAATGAGATTAAAAATTCATATTATAAGGTAAAAAATATATTATTCTTGATGGGAGTGGGGTATAAAAAGATAAATGGTTGCCCCAATGATTTTGTGTTGTATATAAAAAAATATGAAAATTTAACAAAATGTCTAATAAGTGTGACCTAACGCTATAAGATATATAAAAAATTCCATTCTTATTCATTATTAGGTACTTACATATATCCTCCTTCTAAATAAATTTTATATCTTCCAATAATTCCTTAAAATAATTAAAATAATTAAACTATGATCCATTTTACTGTACCTGAATCAAACCTCATGCAGAATCAATTGAGTACCTTCCAATAATTCGCTATTTTAAGAAACAATTTACAAATTCAATTGATTCAAAAAGGTAAATATGTAATAAAATATGAAAATAAATAATGGTAACTTATTACACCCTAATAATTCAACATAGTGGATGTTAATTGAAAATAATTTACTCATGTTGTAAGTGAAACTAAAAATATATGAATGTGACTATTTGTAGATGGATTAAATTCATATCAAAGCCTCTGTATCCACCATAGTTCATGGACTATTTTTTTTGTAGTTTACAACTTGTCCCCACAAATATATGTGAAAAAATATTTTATGATGATCTTGATGATTTCTATACAATGATATAAATATTTATCTTCCACTGTTGATTGATGATTTCAGACTTCTATGGGAGACAAGTGCTATAGTTTTTTATCTAAACAACAAATTGAATTTTAATTTGAATGATATGATAATGTTCACTATAGCCTATTATTCTGAATTTGGATACTTTTCAAGATAGAGTGTTAAGGGATATAAATAAACTACAATTTTCAAAGAAGAGACTTCATATTATCAATTTCATTATAGAAGGAAGACAGTATACATGTGACATCAGATATTTTTGTGAATTGACAATCCTTAATAATGATTAAAAAAAGAGGTTAATGGTTTATTGGAATATAAAATTTCCCCACATACATTGTCAGATGATGAGTATTATAAAAAAGAGAAAAATATTGATTTCTCATTTGGAAAGAAAGTAGGTTCTTGTCAACAAAAAAATTCAAGAAGAAAAGTGTATCCTTTTTGAACTACCTTATTTGATATTTTTAGAGATAAAACATATCATTTAAATTATGCATGTTGAGAAAAATATGTGTGAATGTTTCATTAAATATTTTTTAGCCATTAAAGGAAAGACCAAAGATGGATTTTATGGATGATTGGACTTGATATCAATAAAAATATTTTGGGAGTTAGCTCCCACTATGAAATAAAATAGAACATATTAACCTTCATCTTGTCACACGTTATCCAAGAGTGTGAGGTTGATATTTTTTCAATGCCTTAATAAAACTATATTAACCATTTAATATTATTCAAATGTGAATAATTTTGTCTGAATCAAGGATTTTAAATTTATATTTATGTAATATCATGATTTTCATGTATTGATAAAATAATTTCTATCAATTGCACTGCATGGTATTTTGCTAACAACTATAAAAAAGTATATCATTAGGTTATGTAAGTTTTTAAAACCCATTGAATAAAATATTTTCCACCAAATTTTTTATATGTGTTGTATAATTATTCTTATATTATATTTTTTCAACTAGATATTAATTTCATACCAACATTTTTTCATACAATGGTTCATCTTTTGATTCATATCATATGTGATATAAGAATATGTGATCTTATTTATTTATGTTGGAAGTTTCCATTTGATAGATATATAAAAAATCTAAAAGGATATGGTGAAAATAATCCTTTACTAGATGAATCTTTTGTTCAAAAATATGTATTTGAAGAGTTGATTGAGTTATGTACTAATTAATTGAATAATGTTAAACATATGTGTAAAATATAGGCCTTTTTTATAGAGTTATAATAATCTAATTTTAAGGTACCCTATTTCCCAAAATATAGGACTCCCCATTTGGGATTTACCATGGGGTGTATTTGGGTGAATATTATTGAAAAATATAAGAATGTTATTATTTCATGGTTGGCGTGTCATTTTCCTAACCCAGCATCCTAGCCCATAAAATCTTGTAACCATGGATAGAGAGGGTTTTCATGACTATGACATGGTTTTTCAGACTATTCACCCTACAAGGAGAAATCGTGCACCCCGCCCCCTAGAAGAGGCACGTAGTTTCACAAACTATGTGCCTCGTACTAGCAAAACATGCATGAGTTTTTAGTTATCTCATAAATTTGTCTTTAAATTAACTGAGCCTCCATTTTAACCACTATTCATACCTAGTTCATCCCTAACCTCACATTCATGATTCTGGAGGCTCCTGGACAGATTCCAAGCTTTCCCTACCTATATTCATGGAAAATCGTTGGGAAGATTGATGATCTTCATGTCCACAGTTTTGTGATTTATTCTTGTTCAGATCTATCTCTATCTCTTCCATTCCTCTCCCTAGATAAAAGAGAGATTCTTATCCGTTTTTTGTTCTATATCTTGATCTAGATTTTTTAGATCTATTTTTTAGATCTGGATTAGTTTAAATCATTGATCTTTTAATTGAATCAAGATTTTTTTCTTCGTTCTGGTTTGACATATCCATTTCAAATTGGAAATTTTTGTTGGGAGATAGTTTGACAATGAATTATGGCAGGTTGCCTAATTTCCAAATCCAATTATATAGATTTTACTTAGGTGTATGTAATTTTAGAATTTATATTAGATGAATAGAAACTAATTTTTTGATTGAATTGATTAATTTGGTGAATTAATTCATATAAGGACTTGTGAAAATGAAAATATTGGGATTTTGATTTTGAATAAGGAAGTATTGAATTGTTTAAGGAGTAATTGAGATTTATGAATTTGATTATATAATATTTGAATTAATTAATGGGAATTGATGGGTTTAGTTAATTTATGTTTTGATATAATTAATTATTTAAATAATTATTGACGTATTTAAAAAGTTTAATGTGAATAATTTACTATTGAATTAATTATTAGATATTGGTTGGATTATAAAATTGATTTAGATGATTAATTACTTATTTAATTAATTATTAGGTATGAGATGATTAATTAATTTTTGAATTATTTAATATAATCGGAGTGTTTAATAAATTTCTGAAATAATTAATGTAATTTATGAGGTTAATTAATTAAATAATTAGTTAATTTATAAATTATGTATAGTAATAATAGAATTTATATGTGAACTAAAATGATTAAAAATAAACATGTCATTCCTGTGTGAATTGAAGTTCTTAATGGTAATAATGGAATTCAGATGTGAATTGAAATAATTAATGGTAACAATGGAATTCATATGTGAATAGAAATTATGAAATTTAATAGTGGAATTCATATGTGAATAGAAATTATAAACGGTAACAATAGAATTTTTTTCGAAAAGATAAGATGAATGGTAATAATTGAATTCATATATGAATTTAAATGTTGAATGGTAATAATGGAATTTACATCTGAATTAAACTAATAAATGGTATCAATGGATTTCATGACTGAATTGAAATGATGAATATTAAAAAGGAATTTATATGTGAATTGAGATGAATAATGGTAAGTAAAAAATTATGAGATATGATATTCCTCTAGGATAGTTCTCACTTCATCATGAGTTGAAGAAGGTACTGAGATTTTTGGTGTCATCAGGAAAATAGGTGTCATGTGGTTAAATAATGATTAATTGAAAAAGTGTAAACTATTTTTAATAATGATTTCATTTATTCCAAATGAAACTACATATATTTTCTGACTGGATATTATTTTATATGTTGTTGGTGGTGGCCAAATAAGTTGTACTCGCACTATACAAAAGCAACATGATTGATACCTAAATGGATTTAATGGTTGCATGAAAGGATTAGGAAAAAGGCAATGTGATTGATGGATGATTCATGATGGATTATGGATGAGGTAACCATATGTGGTTTGAGACCCACTTCAAAGTTGTTAGTGCCTTTTCATTTGGGTTTTCAATCTAGCTTATAATTATACATCTACTATTCAGTTTTGATATTGCATTTCCTAGTTTGGTAATATTTTCATATTGGGTTTATTCTCTTTATGGTAATATCATTGGTTTTCATTATTTTATTTTCCATTGGTTTATTACTCTGATAAAGTGGGTATATTATCCGCATGATTCATAACAAACCATGGCTACTAGTCGGAAGCCTTTGGAATACATGGAGGTGTACATGAGGTCATGTAACTGACTGGCTCGAGGCATTGGTGTGTGGAATTTGGGAAAGGATGTCACAATGTGGTATTAGTTGAGTTTTTCATAATTTAAAATTTTCATGAAAAATTAGAAAGGTATATAGTGAATAGATATATAAAATCCATGGTTATGAGATCATTCACCGGATTAGCTAAGACATGTACAAGGTTGAACCCATGTACGTAGTGTTTAATTATTGTTATTGTTATTTTTTATTGTTTAATATTATTTCACCATGGGTGAAGCACATATTGCGTGATGTGATAATTGTTTCAATGATTTTATGAGACTTGACTCATGGAACTTTATGGAATGAGGTTTCAGTTTTCATGCATTATACTGGGCACTCAGGATTTTTTTGTTACATGGATCTTTTTAGCCATGTGTGGAAATATATGTTTTGGGTATGTTATTGAAATTGTACTACCTTTACATGTTGTGACAGTGAATTAAAATTGTTCCAATTATGAAATTTAGAATTATAAAATTATTAAATATGAGAATAAATGGGGGTCTAATGAGAAACATACCCATTTCTAAACATGAACTAGATGTAGGATGGTTAAGGGTTATGATAGTCCCCCAATTTTTACCACGTGTTAGAGTTTAAAAAAAGAATTGTTTTTTCTTGTTTGGTTGTCCTCCTACATAAATGTGATAAAGTGTTGTTTTTTGTCCTGAGACATCTATTTGGAATTGTAGATATATGACTCCACGATAATGATTGTTGAGAGAATGGCCAGAGGATATGACTAGAGATGATCTACCAGTAGTGGAACCTGACTCACTAATAGTTATGTGTGAAGAATCAGGGGATCCATTCCAAGAAAACATTACACACTTCATTCAATTAGTGTAAGGAGACCTTGAACGGGTTGTGAAGATCTTGTACGACTTGACACATGATTTTTAGTTTTAAATCCCTCAAAATTTTACATTAGAGGGTGGGCATGGGAGATCTGAGTTTTGGATTTGAGTCCACCCAGACTATACATGACTGTTAAGAGAATCCTACTAAGAAGAGGGTCAACCTTTCTACATATATGAGTATTAGAAAAGTTATGGTAGGATTATCATGTTCAGACTGGATAGATAGATTGTTTGTTATGGGAGGACATTTGGTGGAGTTATTAGAGAACTTCTATCTAGAGAAGTTGAGGAATGAGATAGTAATTTAGTTTATGATGTTGAAACTGGAGAGTATGTTTGTGAAGGATAATGACAGACCCTATACAAACTATCCATGCTATTCTCCATCGTTAGTAGGAGATCAAACAACTATATAGAGGTGTTTCTAGGATTTAATTTAAGGTGATATTATGTACCAAGTTAACTTCTATCTGTTAAATATGTTTAATAAGGTGGTGGACTAGTGTCTCATGTATAATGGTAACCAAAAGGAGGATTCTAGGGTAGGATAGATGGTTGCATCTAGATGGTCATTTTTTATGAAATCTGAGAGCAGGAAGCATTTCTGTTCGACTGTTAGTCAGGGGGGGATAATAGGAAGAGCGGCCTGGTGGAAGGGTTTATCACATAGGAATATAACCAGATTTTATTTCACCAGTGCGGTAGGCAAGGCCACTATCATAGACACTATCCATTACCACCATTTTTGTATCATCCTTGAAATAAAATGGTACATCTATAAATATTCTATTGGAACCCATGACATACATGAAGTGATGGAGGCTCTAGATTGACCCAGGGTAGGGGAAGAGGTTCTTCTTTACCATATTAGTCTAGCAGATGGAGTTCTACTATCCAAGATGGTATAGGTAGTGGATTCTGTGATTTTGGTAAAGATATCATGTATCATCAGTGTAGTTCCACAAATGGGACTCATGTTACATCATAGAGAATAAGGGTAGGATTGTTATTTTCCATACGACCAACACTTTTGGATAGCGAGGTTTGACCATCGATGGTGACATGTACTATTTGTGTATCTTCTATTCTAGCTAGAACATTATTTAATATTGGAAACTCTAATTAAATTATTTCTACACAACTTTTGAATGGTTTTAGTTTGGAAGTGGAGTTCATGAGTGGGGTATTGAGGATAGATACACCATTGGGAGTATGATCTAGGATAATCTCCTTGACCAAGTGATGTTCTCTTGAGGTTGTGAAGTATCATTATATGCGGGATCTGGACATCCTTAACATCACAAGCTTTGACCTTATAATGGGTATGGATTGGTTAGTAGAATACTAAGGCTAAGTAGATTGGTTTCAAAATAGTGTGACCTTTATGTCTTCTGAGGGTGATAGCGATATTAACCATCGAGAGTGGGATATCAAGGCAAGACGTGCATGGCATGTTCACCATCAACTGGGGGAGCCTACACCCAAGGTTTTTTGTTTGATGCTGGATGATTGATGTGTAATGAAGGATGTATTTCCATGTGTATTTGACTTGTTTCAGGTTGTGTTTCCTAATTACTTATCAAGGTTTCCACCTAAGAGATATGTGAAATTTACTGTCAAGATCGTGCTAGGGGCTAAGGCGATTTCTATTCCACCGTACAGAATGAAACCAATAGATATTCAATAGCTCAAGACTCAAGTAGATGATTTAGAGGATTAATGTTTTATATAACTGAGTACTTCTCCATGTGGTTCTCCACATTTATAATAGATGACTGATGAACATAATTGATTCTTTTTTGTTGATTTCTATATGTTGAAACAAATGGTTGTAAGGAACCAATATCCTCTTCCATGTATGGAAGATGTTTTTGACCAACTAAGAGGAGATTGTTTTTTCTCCAAGGTACACATGAGATCATGGTATCTCAAGTTGATATTTCAGCCTTTTGATATATTGAGGAAATATTTTAGAAGAAAATATAGAATTTTTGAGTTTTTCATAATGCTATTTGGGTTGATGAATACACCTGTAGTTTTATGGCCTTGATGAATAAAATCTTTCACTTATACCTGGATCAAGTTGTGGTTTATTTGTGGATGAAATCATGGTTTACATGAAGAGTCATTAAGACCATCCCCAATATATTGAAATAATCATAAGTACATTTAGTGACCATCGTCTATATTCCAATATAATGAAGTGTCATTTATGGATTTATCAGGTAAAGTTCTTAGGTCCCATCGTCTTAGAGGAAGCCGTGTTAGTGGACTTATATAATGTGCATGTAGTGGTTTCGTTTGAGAAACCCAACAATGTATGTGATATCAATAGATTTCTAGGGAATGATGGGCATTATTAGAGATTCATTCAAACAATTTCCGAATTGGTTGGGCCTCTCTTTAGCATGACCAAAAAAGATAAAAATATTGAATGGTCAGAAGCATGTGATAATACCTTATTGGTGAAACGCCCCGACCCCAGTTACCTAGAGTTGGTGCATTATTACATAACATTTCCATGATCACAAAAGATCATTTCTCGAAGGACCGATTAGTTTAGTAGCCTTGGAAACACTAGATACATTCATAAGTAATATATTACATGATAAAGTAAAAAAATACAACAACATAGTCTCCATAGTCCACACTCATATACCCTCAGACTATCTTTGCAGGTCAATCAAACAATACTTCTTCGCATCCTGGGAAAAATAAAACATAGAAAGGGGTGAGCTCATATGCTCAGTAAGGATAAAAATATAGCGGAAACATTCATATATAAGCATAAACATTTAATGCAATTTATAACTAAAAAAATCATTTTAAACATGAACTTCATCATAATATGGATAAAATAAAAATACATAATTCCATTTACTTATTCACATGGATATTCTACTAGTCGAATAATCACATGCAATATCAATAACCACTTTAATAATGAAGTAATGCACAATGTCATACTATCATAACCACATAGTCAGGCCTTGTGCCTAGACTACAAATATGATTTTGTCAAGGCCTTGTGCTAAGAAACTAGTTTGTCTCATTAGACCTAACGATGAATCTAGGGTCTATAGCGGGCTCCACCAGTCACTTACTATGTCCAGTGCATTCCTCATATGAACAGGTTTAACCATAAAATAAACATTTGTATTAAAAATAGCATACAAAATTTCAATATATTCTCTGTAAACCATGAATGGTATAAAAATAAAACATCCACAATCAAACATATCACAAAACCTAAAATATAATAAGTAAGTTTGTATCATAATAAATAAACCTCAAATAAGCATAAAATCCAACAACGAATGTTGATATAGATGAAAACAAAACTATATGAGAGAAATATCACTTTATTGAAATGATTTAAAAGTCACAAAATTATAAAGAAAAACATTTACTTTGAAAATATTTTTATAATATTGTAAGGGAATATTCAAATATTTTATAATCATGGAAAATAGCCGCACCCACCATATATGTTAAAGAAACATTCTTACCATAATTTGGTCGAAAAGGTTAAAAAGTACTTTGTTTGGAAAACAACAGAAAGATTACTTTCAACCCATTTTATAAAAAGTAAAACAATGGTATAAATGATAGTAAACCATATTCTAGTAAATATTAAAAATGTTTTGTAATAAATTCTTAAGAAAAATGGATGTGGATGATAATGAGGTCCCAGTAGATACTTTCTTAAAAACAACCTCAGATAATAAAGAGATTGTGAAATTAACCCTTACATTGTACTTTTACATGGTAGAGGGTAGTTTAACCTACGGTATAATGGTGAAATAATTGTTATTAAATTATACATGAATAATATACATTAATATGATATCATATATAATCTTTTAACATTGTTTTGTTGATAATATCTTATTATTATTGTCGTTTCGTGTGTTAACAGATTCGTTTTCATTAATATTATTTGTTATGTGAGTCATGTTTGTTATGGATGAGATGTATATTATTTGTATCCATAATGATATCAAGTATTTAAACATTATTTTTAATTTTCTAATGAAAATTATTCTTGAATGGATATGATGGGGAATGAATCTCATCACGTTCGTGGAGACGATAATCCGTACATACGCATGAGCGAAAATATCATTATTTTGATACTAAAATAATATATAATTGGATGTTATATCATATATACAGAATAATTATAATGTTATATTTATTCTTTACATGAATTACACATCATTATTATACCCATCCAAATAATAATGTATTGAATAACAATTACACCATGACGTGGAGACAATAAGCCTTATGTACGCATGTATGGTGACATGTCATTTAAAGGATGGATATAATAATGAATTTGGTTATAACATATTTATTATAACATCACTATATATAGAATATACACGGATTATTATTTTATAATGGAAACAATAAAGAAAAAGGATGTGGAAGAAGAAACTTGAATGTGGGTGGTCAAATTATTACATATTCTTTGGATTCTTCCTTTTGATTTGATCAAAATGGATTCTTAAGTTGGCTTTATGTCTAAAGTAAGGCCTCCAGGATGATGGGAGGACCTTTTAGAGTATATTTGGGGAGATTTTGGCCGATCCAAATGGCATTTATGGAGTTAATTAGAGAGAAGGGGGAGTTCCCTTTAATAAGAGGGTCAAGGGCACCTTAGGAAAAGCTAGAAATATTATTTTATAATAAAATCCATTTAGGTTTATAATGACCCAAAAATGGATTATTTAAAGTCTAAGGTGTCGATGGGTTGAAAACCAGTCAAACAATAGGTTTTATACATGTTTGGGTCACTGTATTATCTGTATCCTTTAGATTTAACTCTTAGTTAAATAGTTTGACAATTACCATGTTTCTTTGTATTTTTATATTATATGGTAAATAAACATACTATATACTTCCAAGAGAACCCAAAGTGGTCTATAAACGATACACCAATCATTATATAAGACGTTTGGTTGATACTTAGATTTTTAATAATAGATATCAATTAATAATATATTATTTGTTTTAAAAACACTTTTATGTCAATTTTGACAATATTTGGTATTTTGTTTTTGTTAAATTCATAAAAGAATTATTGCTTCGAAATAAATTCATCTAACCAACCATAATATGTCATGTTAACCTATAAAGTTAGTTGAATTCATAAGATTTCTATAATTTAATTTATTTGGATATTTTTTATATCAATTATTTTAATATTTCATTATTTAGGTAATTACTGTATCACCATTGTGTCATATATTAATTAACATATTTAATGTCAAAAAATTATATATAAAATACCATTATGTATTAAATACTTTTATATATTTAATGAATATTTATAGTCGAAAATATAACATATATAACCCTATGTAAAAATTGTTTTTCAAAAAGATATATGCTTATTTATTTTTTGTATTTACTTTAACTTAATTAATATAAAGTATCATTATCACTTACATGTGGCTCCATGGGGTCGTAAAATAGACCTAATGATGTCCATGGTTGGACAGGTATCATAAAATAGGGTAATGACCCATTTTAGGGTAATTTAATATTATTATAATATTATTTTTTACCCTTATTTACTGGATTTACCTTTTAACCATGATAAATAAAATATTTACCGAAATAATTATTAAAAATTTCTAAAAGTCAAAGATACATATTTAAACAATTTGGACCTCCTAATTCTAAATATAGAACCCATTTTTCTATATTGAAAACATATAAGTGGAACAAATTAATTAAAAATTAATTCTCACTGTCAAAAGAAAAAGCTTGTTTTTTAAGAAATAATAACTATCAAAAGATTGACACTTGTTTATGTCTAGTTTAAATGTTAAATTATATCTAATGACCAAAATTGTATTAAATAGTAAAAATATAATATAATTATACTTTAAAACCACTAAAATTTAAAATTTATTCCTATTAATTATTTTGATTAAACAAGTTGTTTTTAATTAAAATTTCATAATTTTCACTATTTATAAAAAATTGAATGTTTTCAGAAAAATACCAAAAATTCCCCATAGGATAATTTCGAAATTTTGAATCCAAAAATGATGTACATTTTGATGGATAAAATGTATACAATTTCAAAAAGTTGGTATTACTATTCATAACAGCCAGTTTGATTGGTTGTGGTGTGTGTTAGAACTCGAAGTTGTGTACAACACACGGTACTATATTATTCAAAGAGAAGCGTACCGTGGAATCTTAGGGTGTTACATTCTCCCCTCCTTCTAATAATTTCATCCTTGAAATTTCTAGGTTATTACTACGTGAAAAGACTCAGGTGGTTCTTCATAATATGTTCCTCAGGTTCCCACGTTGCCTCTTCCATCTTATGGTTTCTACATAGAACCTGTACCAGACAAGTCGTCTGGTCTCTTTGTACATGTTCTATTGTATCAATAATCTTGACAGTCTCTTCGCAATAAGATAGATTGGGTTCTAGTTCTAATTCCTCATAGGTGAGTACATGCGATGGGTCAGGCATGTATTTTCTAAACACTGATACGTGGAACACATCGTGAACTTCGGAGAGACTTGGCATCATTGCCAAACGGTAAGCTACAACCCCATTTCGTTATAGAATTAGAAAAGGTCCGATGGACCTGGGACTCAATTTTCTCTTCTTAATGAAACCTATAACACCCTCCCAGGGAGATACCTTCAAGAAAACATGATCTCATACATGAAATGACAAATCCATCCTTTAGTTATACATATCTCTTCTGTCTACTTTGAGATGCTTTAATGTGGGTTTGGATTACCTTAAAAGATTCCATTGTTTCCTCAACAAGTTCTGGTCTTACAAGTTTTCTTTCACCAACATCATCCCAACAAGTTGGTGTGTGACATCTCTTTCTGTACAACGCTTCATATGGTTCCATTTGAATACTTGAATGGAAGCTATTTTATAGGAAAATTCTACTAGAGGTAAATATTGATCCCACATACCTTGAAAGTCATGTGAGGATGATCTCAACATGCCTTCTACGGTTTGAATAGTCTGTTCTGATTGTCCATCAGTTTGGGGGTGGTAAGCAGTGCTGAAACTAAACTCAGTATCCAAGGCTTTCTGAATACTTTTTTAGAATATTGATGTAAAATGTGGATCAAAATCAGAAACAATTGATAGGGGTACTCCATGAAGTCTCACAACCTCATTAACATATAGTTCTGCTAGACATTCAAGTGGTAAATCTTCCCTTATAGAAAGAAAATGAGCTGAATTGGTAAGACGATCAACAATGACCCATATTGCATCATTCCTTTTATAAGTTTTTGGTAGTCTCATGACAATGTCCGTCGTAATATAATCTAATTTCCACTCCGGTATGGGAAAATGATTCATGACTTTTCCAGACTATTGCCTTCAAACTTTCACTTGTTGAAAAACCATACATCTTGACCCAAAATCAGCAGTCTCCCTCTTTATGTATCCCACAAAAAATGTTCCATCAAATCTATTTTGTTTCTCCCAGGGTGTATAGAGATATTGGAACTATGAGAATCATCCAACAATTCTCTTTTTAGACCAGGTATATTGGGAACACAATGTCTCTTCCCAAATTTTAAAATTCCATCTTCATACACAATGTCAATCAATCTCCCATCATTCACAACTTTAATCTTCTTTTGAAACTCTTCATCATAGGTCTAAGAATTATTTATCCTTTCTTGTAAAGAAGTTTTGGAAACCATTTGAAATGAATTGATGTTTTACCTTCCATTGTAATTCCCATATCCATCTTCACTTGATCTATGAAAATATGATCCCTTTCAACTCTCATCTTGTTCAAAAATCCATGATTGTTTCTACTCAAAGCATATTCCACCTTATTTCCCTTCCTCAAGTGGTAGTGTATCGTGAAATCATAATCCTTGAGTAGTTCATGCCGTCTCTTTTGCCTCATGTTGAGTTCTTTTTGGGAGAAAATATACTTCAAACTCTTGTGATCAGTATAAATCTCAAATTTTTCACCATATAGATAGTGTCTCCAAATCTTAAAAGTAATGATTATAGCTGCTAACTCAAGATCATGAGTAGATAGTTTTTCTCACGAATTTTCAGCTATCATGATACATATGCAATAACTCTATCATTCTGTATAAGGACACAACCAAGTCCTTTTTCGATGAATCACTATAAATAAAAAAACCATCATTACCTGATGGTAGATTAAATATAAGATCATTGACTAATATTATCTTCAGTTCTTCAAAAAATTATTCACAATCTTTTGTCCAAAAAAATTTAACCCCATTACATGTGAGATTCGTTAATGGGTTAGCCAATCGGGCAAAATTCTGGATGAAACGTCGATAATAATCTGTTAAACAAATAAAATTGCATACCTCGGTTATACTTGTTGGTGATGGTAATTCTTGTATTGCTCTTGTCATAGACGGATCAATAGAGATTCCATCCTTAGAGACAATATAAACAAGAAATGAAATCTCCAGAATCCAGAATTCACACTTGCTAAACAACCCATATAATTCATGTCTTCTTAGAGTCTTCAGGATAATGTACAAGTGATTTTCATGATTTTCATAGATTTTGGAGTATACCAAGATATCATCAATAAATACCACTAAAAATTCATCCAGATATTCGTTGAAAAATCTGTTCATTATATCCATGAAAGCAGAGGGTGCATTTTCCAGCCCAAAAGGCATTACTGTAAACTCGTAATGTCTGTACCTGATTCAAAATATTGTTTTCAAAATGTCTTCCTTCTTCACACACAACTCATGATATCCAGATCGAAGGTCAATATTTGAAAAATATTGAAATCCATGAAGTTAGTCAAATAAATCACCAATGCGAGGTAGGGGATACTTTTTGTTTATTGTTATATCATTGATATCCTTGTAGTTGATACATAACCTCATAGATCCATCTTTCTTCATAACAAAAAGGATAGGGGATCTCCATGGAGAAACATTAGGGAGAATAAATCCCATATTACTCAATTCCTTTAGTTGTTTATTTAGTTCCACTAATTCCACAGTGGCCATTATATAATGGGTCTTCGATATGGGCCTTGATCCCGGAATTAAATCAATGGAAAACTCAATTTCTTGTTCTGGAGGATGTCCAGGTAAATCTTTTGGAAACACTTCAACATATTCTCTCACAATAGGTACATCCTCTATTTGAACATTTCTTTCTTCACCCATAGTCATTTCATTCTCTTCCTCCCCAATAATTGAATTTAGTTGAGCTACTGGGGGTGATTCTAGATAAGAATTAGGTGGTGGCGATTCTGCTCTAATGATGAGGTGTTCTTTATCATCATCATCATAAATAGTAGCCTCCTTCTTCTTAAAATAAATCTTATCATCATAGTCTGAATGACAATCCATACCGAGGATTATATAAAATTCAATCATGTGTATGACGATGATATCAGTAGATAAAGGACATTAATATACCTCAATGGGAACTCATTCATTGAACATTGTAGCAATGATATGTCCCTTTGGAGTTTTGACAAAAAAATCCCTTGTTAAATTAAATTGGAAATATCTAATTTTCATAGAAAACTGGGAAGATAAGAAACAATGCGATGATCTAGAATCAAATAAAGCATCGGCTAAATTTGAGGAAACCATTAAATTACCTTCCACCATGTCTTTCGGAGATTCTACCTCAGCAGTAGTGATAGAATAAGATTGGCCTTGATACCTTGGCCTTTTCTGAGGTATGTTCCCCTGACGCCTAGGACATTCATTTGAATAATGTCCCATATTACTGCAATTATATCATTGAACATCGATAGATTCATTCTTCCCCTTGCAATCACGATCATGGTGGCCTTTTTCACTACACTTGTAACAGACTCCCATTCCCTTCAAGCAAGTACCAGGGTGTTTCTTCCCACATTTACCGTAGTATGGATATTCCACTTTACCCTTATTCTCCTAATTTCTATTTCCAAGGTGATCTGTAGATCTCTTCTTCTCTTGGTTTGCTTTAAAGTCATTAGACTTAGAGAATTCCTTTTCTGTCTTGATAGCACATGTCACAATATCTTCGTATGACGAGAAAGATTGTTAGAATAATGATCGATGAAGAAATGGTTTTAACACATAAAATAAATGATCAATCTTACTTCATGGGTTACGTATATAATCTTCAGCATGCCTCACTGACCTTGTAAAGTTATCCTCATACTTTGAGACATTATCATCCTCCTTTTTCCTCAGACTCTGAAATTGTCTTTCCATATCTGCTCGATGGTCACAAGGAAAATATTTTTTTATGACAATCTCTATAAACTCCCTCTATTCCATACTTGATGCTTCATCATCTTCATTTGTGTTTTGAATCAATGACTGCCATTGATCAGTATCTCTAGTTAGGCGGTTAAATGCCATGATAGAATTTTCCCTTTCACTACTCCCCAAGTCATTGAATATTTCCTCTAAGGAATTTATCCATTGCTCATACTATAATGGATTTGTACTCCCATTGAATGTTTTTGGTGGTTTCCCCATGAAGTGATCTAACATTGATCCTCCACACTATGGATATGGGTGCTCCGTACGGGTAAGGCTATTATTCATAACCTGAGCGAGTTGTCCCATTATGGTGATTAGATGATCAGCACCAGTTGCATCACCAACTCCACTATAATTACCTTTATCAGGAGGGAAATCCCTAAACGGAGTGCGTGCATTGATACAGTTTCCATTCCATCCACTAGGAGCCATTTCTAGACAATGGCATAAACTAGATTAGTTTATGAATCACAATACATAAATCCACATTTTGTAAAACACTTATCATAAATTGAAAAGTTTATTGATATAATCCATAATCATAAAAAAAATGTTATCATTGAGAAAGTTTATACTCATAAACCCTTCTTAATGGTATATAAAGAAAATGAGAATTATCCTAAGCATATCCCCCGAGAGTGTCGTAACCAAGAGTGCAGAAAGTCCTGTTGTTGTGCACCAGTTCCCGTTCGAGTCTATCTCAAAGCGGTGTTTTCAGGTTTTACCCCGAGGTACATATGTGCTAGAGCCACCTCTACCTACTCGTATCCATACTGGGATGTATTTCTCGAAAAACTCACAAAATCTCCACTATACCAAAAATCTAGGAAGTTCTTCTATACTAATCATCAAATTACATATTACGTCTATGTGCACTAATCCGAGTTTATCTAAATCTACCTTCCAAGGTTTGTCCTAAACTTCCTATAATAACAACTGTAACGCCCCGACCCCAGTTACCCAGAATCAGTGCATTAATACATAAAATTGGAATGATCCCATAAGATCAAGTCTCGAAATACCAATTAGTGTAGTATCCATGGAAACACTCGATACATTCATAAGTCTTACATTACAAGATAAAATGAAAACTACAACAACATAGTCTCTATAGTCCACACTCATATCCCCTCAAACTATCCCTGAAGGTTAGTCATAAAATACTTCTTCAAATCCTGGGAAAAATAAAACATAGAATGGGGTGAGCTCAGATGCTCAGTAAGGATAACAATATAGTGGAAACTTTCATAAATAAGCATAAACATTTATGGAAATGTATAACTAAAACAAAATCCTTTTAATCTTTAAATTCAGATTAATATGGAAAAAATAAAATGAAATAATTACATTTACTTATTCGCATGGATATTATACTAGTCGAATAATCACATGAAACATCAATAACCACTTTAATAATGAAGGAATGAATAATTCTAGACTATCATAACCACATAGTCAAGGCCTTGTGACAAGACTAAAAGTAAGATTTTGTCAAGGCCGTGTGCCAAGACACTAGTTTCTCTCATGAGAACTACAGATGCATCGAGGAGCTATAGCGGGATCCACCCGTCACTTACTAAGCCTAATGAATTCCTTATATGACCAAGTTTAAACATAACATAAACATTTGTATTAAAACTAGAATATGAAATGTTAATACTTTCTCCATAAACCATGAATGGCATAAAAATAACACAACCATAGTAAAACATATGAAAAAATATTTAATACAATATGTATATTTTGTATCATAATAAATCAACTTCAAATAAGCTTAAAATCCATCAAAGGATGTTGATATAGAGTAAAATAAAACTATTTGATAGAAATAGCTCTTTTTTTAAAGCATTGAAAAATCAAAAAATTATAAAATAAAACATTTACTTTGAAAATATTATTAGAAGATTTTAAGGGAATCTTTGACTATTTTATAATGATGGACAATAGCTGCATCCGCCGTATAAGTTAAAAAAAATATTCTTACCTTAATTTTGTCGAAAATGTTAAAAAGTACCCTGTTTGGAAAATGATGGAAATATTCATTTAAAACCATTTTATAAACATAAAAACAAGGTTATAAATGACTTTAACCCATAGACTAGTAAATATTTAAAAAATTTGAAATAACCCATAGACTAGTTATTATTAAAAATGTTTTGGAATACATTTTTAAGAAACATGGATGTGGATGATAAAGAGGTCCTTGTAGATACTTACTTAAAAACAACCTTGGATAATAAATAGATTGTGAAATTAACCATTACCTTTTACTTTTCTTTGGTCGAGGGTAGTTTAACCTCCAGTATAATGGTGAAATAATTTTTATTAAATTATAAATGAATCGTATACATTAACATGATATCATATATGATCTTTTAACATTGTTTTGTTGATAATATCATAGTATTATTGTTGTTTCGGGTGTTAACAGATTCGTTTTCCTTTATATTATTTGTTATGTGAGCCATATTTGTTATGGATGAGATGTATCTTATTTGTATCCAGTATGATATCAAGTATATAAAATATATTTTCATTTATATAATGGAAATTAGTCTTGAATGGATATGATGGGGAACGAATCTCATCGCGTTCGTGGAGACGGTAATCCGTACGTACGCATGAGGGACAATATCATTATTTTGATAATAAAATAATATATAATTGGATGGTATATCATATATACAGAATAATAATCACGTTATATTTATTATTTACATGAATTACACATCATTATTATACCCATCCAAATAATAATGTATTGAATAACAATTACACCACAACATGGGGACGGTAAGCCGTACGTATGCACGTATGGTGACATGTCATTAAAAAGATGGATAGAATAATGAAATTGGTTTGAACATATTTATAATAACATCACTGTATATAGACGATGCTAGGGTTATTATTTTAGAATGTATAAAAGAAAGAAAAAGGTAGTGGAAGAAGAAAGTAACTTGAGAGAGGGTGGTGAAATTATTACCTCTTCTTCAGGTTCTTCCTTTTGATTTGATCAAAATGGCTCCTTAAGTTGGATTTCTGACTAAAGGATGGACTCTAGGATGAAGGGAGGACAGTTGAGAGGGTATTTGGGCAGAGGTTTTCTGAACCAAATGGCATTGATGGTGTGAATTAGAGAGAAGGGGGAGTGCCCTTTTATAAGAGGGTGAGGGGCACCTTAGGAAAATCTAGAAATATTATTTTATAATAAAATAATTTTCAGTTTATAATGGCTCCAAAATAGATTATTTAAATTATAAGGTAGGGATGGGTTGAAAACCATTAAACCAATAGTTCTTAGACAGGTTTGGTTCACTATATTAACTTTATCTTTTAGATTTAACTATTAGTTATGTAGTTGGACATTTACCATGTCTCTTTGCATTTTTATATTTTATAGTTAATAAACATACTATATACATCCAAGAGAACCCCAATTGGTTCATTAATGATAAACCTATAATTATATAAGTCTTTTAGTCAAACCTTATATTTTTAGGAATATAATATAAATTAATAATATAATATTTGTTTTATAAACTCTTTTATGTCAATTTTTACACTATTTGGTATTTTTTTGTTAACTTTATAACAACATTATTGCTTCGAAAACAATTTATGTAACAAACCATAATGTGTCATATTAACCTATAAAATTATTTTAATTCATAAAAAGTCTCAAATGTCATTTATTTGGATATTTATAATATCAATTATTTTAATACTTCATTAATTAGGTAATTACTGTATCACCATTGTGTCATAAATAAAATTAATTTATTTAATGTCTAAAAATTATAAATAAAATATAATTATGTAGGAAATATTCTTATATTTCTAATAAATATTTTAATTTAAAAATATAACATATACAACCATATGTAAAAATTGTTTTTCAAAAATATATATTCTTATGTCATTTTTGTATTTACTTTAGCTTAATTAATATAAGGTCTCATTATCACTTACAAGTGGCTCCATGGGGTCCCAAAATCGACCCAAAGATACCCATGGTCGTACATGTGTCATCCAATAGGGTTATGACACATTTTAGGGTTGTTTAATATTATTATAATATTATTTTTTACCCTTATTTACTGAATTTACCCTTTAACCATGGTAAATAAAATATTTACCGAAGTAATTATTCAAAATGTCTAAAAATAAAAGTTACCTATTTACAAAATTTAGACCTCCTGATTCTAAATATGGAATCCATTTTTCTAAATTAAAAATAATGGAGTGGAAGAAATTAATTTAAAATTAATTCCCATTGTCAAAACAAAAAGCATGTTTTTTAAGAAATAATAACTATCAAAAGATTGACACATGTTTATGTGTAGTTTAAATGTGATATTACATCTATTGAATTTTTTTTGATAAAATGGTAAAAATACAATCTAATTATACTTTTAAATCACTCAAATTATAAATTTATCACTATTAATAATTTTGATTAAAAAAGTTGTTTTTAATTAAAATTTAGTAATTTTCACTATTCATCAAAAATTGAATGTTTTCAGAAAAATACCAAAAAATCACCCTAGAATAATTTTAGTATTCCAAATCCAAAAATAAAGTTCATTTTGAAAGATGAAATGTACAATATTTAAAAAAGTGGGTATTACTATTAATAACGGCTAGTTTGATTGGTTGTGGTGTGTGTTAGAACTTGAAGTTGCGTACAACACTCGCTACAGTATTATTCAAAGAGAAGCATACCATGGATGCTTGGGGTGTTCCAACAGTAATTGTTGAATCTCTTGATATCAGTACCAATATTGATCCTACCTAATCTAGGTGGGGTATTTATAGTTTTTTTATGATTCTAGGGTCGATCTTGGATCCTTTTTGATGCATGGAGATGGAGATGTGGCATATAGGTCCTAGAAGTGGAGGCCACATTAAAGGAACTAACTAAATCATGACCTCAATTTGGAAACATCAGTTTATGATTTAAATTATGGGTATAATTATCTATTAGTTGAGAACTGTAATGCATATGTCGATCACAATATCTTAACATATTTCTTCTCCCCATGAGGTATGATCTACAGTAGTGGATATGGGTTTAGTATATGGAGTAATTTGATTTTTATCTAGAATATACTACTAGAATGTGGATAAGTTTTATTTATGCATCCAAAAATAAAAATCAGACTCAGGTGGTTCAAGAGTCTAGTATTGAGTGAAATATGATTACATTACTTGATTAAATGCATGTTGTGGTTTATAAGAGTTAGGAAAAGATGACTTTCATATTAGTTTTAGCAGAGTATACACATTTGAGACAGGACATGAACATGTAGTTGGAGGATTTGGAATGATTGACCATGAGGTAAATCCATGATGTTGTGGGGTCACATTCCTATTGGATCATAGATGTGGTTGAGGTCATCGATGTCTGGTATTGGGTTATTGTGCCTACAAGCATACAAGAGAAGTTTATGTGGTAGTTTCATGACTCAAAGTGGGTGGTACATATAGGTATGATCAAAATTTTGAATTACCTACAATTATTGTGTTGGTTGTTGGGAATAAAAAAGAATATTTTAGGGTTTGTTACATGATGTTACACCTATTAGTAGTTGAAGGTTGAGCATTAACAACATACTAGATTACAATACCTATTGACTATTCTATAATGGAATTGGGATAATGTTATGAAGGAATTTTTGGTGGGTATCCCAAGGACACTTTATAATAATGATTCTATTTTGGTTATTATTGAATATTTGAAAAAGGTAGACAATTTCTATCTTATACGGGAGACCATTGCAATGGGGTAGTTAAGAGAAATGTATGTTTGTGAGATATTCTGTCTGCATGTGGTGCCACATACTCTTGTTTCAGACTGCGAAATTAATTTTACTTTGTGGTTCTAATAGGTCTTGTAGAAGGTGACTCGTAATCATTTCTTATTGAGTAATTATATCCACCTATTGGTATATGGGTAAAAATAAAGTACTATTTAGGTGCTTGAGGATATGTTGCAATCATATGAATGTATATTTGGTGGGTCATCGGAAAAGAAAAAATATTCGGTTGACTATTCCTATAACAATAGTATTCAGGAAACGATACTGATGGAACTATCCAGGGAGATTTATTACAGGCCACGAAAATCACTTATATGCAGGATAGAGACAGGTGAGTTAATGTTTTTGTGACTGAGTCACATGTCGAAGACATCAAAGAAGGTGAAACTAAGTTTGAATCATATGACTTTGGATCAAATAAGATATAAGTCATATGATGATAGACTTCGATGACCCTTAGAGTTTATAGAGACTGATCATGTATTACTTCGAGTGTTTCCTAGTTTAGGTCATAAAAGGATACAAAGATAGGTAATCTTGGAACTCAGGTTTGTGGGAGAATTTGAGGTTATGGAGAAAATTGGTTTAGTGAAATGCTGATTGGATCAATCGAAGATATACAGTGCAATGCATGATGCATTCCACATGTCACAACATCGACGGTATCACCCCGACCCTTCTTATATGATCGTTTTGGATGATGTTGATCAAGAAGTAGATTTTCCCTTTTAGGAGCATCGGATGCACATGTTCGATCATAGTGAGAATTTATTTCTGGGAAAGACTATGTTGATAGTTCGTGTATAGTAGAAAAATGGAAATGTAAAGGAGAAATATGGTGTGGAAAAGATTTTATGAGGGATCAGTTTCCAAATCTTTTTGACATTGGATCTTTGAGGTGCCTAGGAGTACAACTCGAAGATGATCTCCAATAATGTTGGGATATTGTGAAGCATTATCCTTTTTTAGTGATGTATTAGGCTAATTTATAGGTACTATTTTGCTCGACATTGAGTACTTTTCATTCGGGTTTTACCATGGGGTGTGTTTGGGTGATGATTTGAGTAAAATTGAATGATGATGGTAGTCAATAGTTGGTACATGTTATGACCTAATAGTGCTCCCTATTCTATAAAACCATGAATCCCTAGATAGATTGGGTTTGCATGACTAGAGCACTGGTTGTCAAACAGTGAATCCTAAAAGGAGAAACCATACACCCCCTAGAATAGGCTCATGTATAAAGAGCATGATTGGGAAATCTGTGCACCTCTTCCCAGAAAACCATGAATGGGTATTTAATTATCCAGAAAATTTGTTTTAAAATTTCATAAGCCCCCATTTTAACCCTTATTCAGCACTTTCTCATCCCTTACCGCAATTTAATAATTTTGTAGGATCTAGAATATTTTCCAATATCTCCATAACATTGTTCCAAACATATTGATGAGTGTATTGAAGATATGTACATCCACTGGTATGTTATTCATTCCAGTTTAGATCACTCTCTATCTCTTCTTCTCCACTCCCCACACAAAAGAACAATGTTTATCTGCTATGGGGTCTATATCTAGATCTACTTTTGTTAAATATTAATTATATTAAATATTGGTACTAGGAATTGAATAAATATTGTGTTATAGATTACCATTAGGCGATCTCTCATTAAAGAATTGAGGTAGGTGGCCTATTATTCAAATCCTAAAGTATTTATTTTTATTATGTGTATGTAATTATTGAATTTCTATTAGATAATTAGAAACTGTGTTATTGATTGAATTAATTAATTGTATAAGTTGTTAAATTAGAAATATTGGGATTTTGAATGGAAATAATTAGTTTTTGAATTAATTAAGGAGTTACATATATTTATGTGTTTGATTAATTAATTTTTTAACTAATTAATGTGAATGTTTGGGGTTATAAAATTGATTGATTTGGAAAATTTAATTTTTTTAATTAATTATTATTGTATTGAAAATGTTGAATTTCAATAATTAAATTTTTCAATAAATTATTATAGATTTATATGAATCTAAAATTGAATTCAATAATTAATTAGTAGTTTTATTAAATAATATGGTAGAGATTACTAAAAAATAGTTAACTTAATTATCCACTTTGAATTAATTTATTAATTTATTAATTATTTAATACGATTGAAGTGAATAATTAATTATTGAATTAATTAATTGAATTGATGATTTTAATTAAGTATTGAATTAATTAATGGAAAAATGATGAATGGTGATAATAGAATTCATTTATGATTTTAAGGGATGAATCATAATAATAGAATTCATCTGGTAATTGAAATACCAAATTGTAAAAATGGAAATCATATGTGAATTGAAATGATGAATGGTAACAATGGTATTCATATGTGAATTGAAATATTTAATGGTAATAATGGAATACATATGTGAATTGAAAATATTAAAGGTAACATTGGAATTCATATGTGAAAAGTAATGATTAATGGTAATAATAACAGTCATTTGTGAGTTGTAATGATGAATTGTTTTGATGGCTTACATATGTGAGTTGAAATAATGAATGGTAAAAATAGAAATCATGTGTGAATCTAAATGACGATTGGTAATAAAAGAAAGTCATAGGTTAATTGAGATGAATAATTATAATAATGGAATTATGTGATATGATATCCCTCAAGGGTTTTTCAGACTCTGGTATACGATAGAGAATATATTGAGATCTTGGGTTTCCTCACGAACCCAAATGTTATATGGTTAAATAAAGGGTAAATGAATAAGTGTAAAAAAATTACTTTATAGATTTTATTCATTCATTATCCAATTAAATATAATATTTTACTAGATATTGTTTTAGACAGCATTTGTTATGGATTATTGAGTTTTACTCACACCCTACTCAGGCTGCCTGATAGGTACCTGAATATAGTTCTTGGTTGTAGGATTGGAAAAGTAAAAATACCCTGTTACATGGTTGATTCAGGATGGTTTGTGGATGATAGAGGACGATGTGTTTTGGGACACTCTTGGGAGTTGTTAGTTTCTTTTTGGGTTTCCATTCTAACACTTCGCAAGAACATTGGAATGACATATCTACTATTTAGTTTTGATATTGAATTTATTTTTTTGTCATCATGTGATATTGGTATTAATATGGTTATGTTTATATCAATTTTTATTGTTTATTTTTTTCCTCTACTATATTATTATGTTAAAGAGTGTATAGTCTCCCAATGATCGATTATATACCCATACTATTAGGTGGAAGCCTCTGGAATACATGGAGGTGATCTTGAGGCCATGTATCCAACTGGATCAGGGCCCTAGTACATGGAACCAAACTCATGAAATTATAATATTGGTCTTCCTATATCTTTGCATATGACTATTGATAATGAAGATAGTTGTGTTTGAGGTTTAGAGGTAAATTTCATTCACCCAGATGAAATGATTCAAGAAGATTTAAACATTTTGATTAACACAGTTAAGGTTCAACCATATGTATCATCACATATTATAAAATTGAACATATGCCATCTAAAAAGAAATGAATAGTTATTTATTAATGAGAATAAAAAAAATTGTTTTATATTTTAAATAGAAATTCATCAAATATATATATTTGTGTTAATACATTGAAATTGTTGGAAAGGGGATAATCTCTTAATGTGACCACATAGTTGGGTCTTGATATTAATGGTTACAAATTTAAAAAAAATTAGTATGATAAGTTTAAAATTAAAAATACTAGTTTAGTGATCGTCACTGAAGCACTAATTTATTTGATAGAAATGAAAACAACCCAATTTCTACATCAATGATCTATTTTGGAGTTTATGAGGATATATGGGTAATTTATTATAGTATTTTTTTAGGACAATTTTTGTTCTATAACTAGATTGATAGTAATAGTGATGTGTAAAATGATAAATATTGTTTCAAATTGGTTGATTTTAAAATAATTAGTTACAAAGAGGAACCATATAACATGGAGTCACGTGAAAAGAAAACAATTTATTCCACTAATTCATAAAATGATCTATGGTATATCTTTTTGAATTGGAAAAGAATTCAGTTTGGTGACGAGGATGATGATGATGTTATGGATTAATATTTATAGTATTTATCTAATACATGCTTTTGGGAAGACAATAATGACTATAATGTAGAAATATTCCATGTTATATGAAAGGATCACACTGAAGGGATATTGGAAGAAACTTAATTACTATCATAATTATTCAGGTAAATTCTTATATTTTTTTTTAAATTTAAATGTGTAAACTCGTCTTTTTATTAATTATTGGGATATTATTATTATATATTTCACTATTTATATGATTTCATTGATAAATTTAATATTTACTTGTTATTAAAAAAACATTTTCACTATAAAAACTGACATACATCATCATTATGAAATTTATTCATATAAAAATACTTTATTATGAGTGTGAAATATAAATTTATAAATTTTTCTATCATTTTAGATTTAATATTTATATATTAATGTTTTACAATCATATTGTTTTGTTATGAATATTTATATAATTTTTTTTCTTCTAAAACTCACCCTTGTGTGATATTATTTCTTTACTTAAATATTTTTGTTGTCATTGCTTTTAAATGTACACTTATCTAATAATATATATGTACTAATAATTTCATTACATTTTCTAATTTTAATTATTAACATTGAGGTAGATGAACATTAAACATGGTATATTTCTTTTTTCATAATATTAAATATTGAAAAATATATTTATTTATAGAAGGAAAACATTTAATTTACAAAAAAATTGCAAGACTATTGATGTTCCTTGTACTAATGCATCTCTTACAAATAATTATTATAAATAGTCTACAGAGAAAATATTTTTAGAGATGGTAATCATTGAGTCACATGTTTACCAAAACTATCACATTCTCAAGTAGATAAGAAAATACATATTAAATTGGGCAATAAAGATAACCAAACTAGCCCAAATGTATAGAATGTTACTAGTAATATCACCATGAAGAGATGTTATATGATTTTATTTTTATTTCCTAATTGGAATTTCATAGTCAAAATTGTGAAAGAGGAGTGTTCGGAGTCCATCATAGTAAAATTTCTCAATTTATTTACTTTTTTCTCATTTTTCATATATTATATATTTTAAATGACCAATATTTCATTTATTAAATTGCATATGGAATTAATTTTTTAAGGAATAAACTAAATTAAAAAAATACTTATAGCTTTATCTTTAGTTCAATGGAGGGATTATAAATCAAAATTGAGAAAGAATTGTGTTTTTGGGTAGTTCTAGAATGAAAAAACAGGACTCAAGTATGGGTTTTTAGATATAGATACAAGGAGTAAATTTGATGCCAATAGACAAGATGAAGAAATCAAGGTATTATAATTAATTAATATT
The DNA here is from genome assembly GCA_963277665.1 of Viscum album. NCBI lineage: Eukaryota > Viridiplantae > Streptophyta > Magnoliopsida > Santalales > Viscaceae > Viscum > Viscum album. The sequence continues at coordinate 1,185,998,343 of OY728130.1, read as the reverse complement.
GTAATATTTATTATATATTACAAAATTTTTTATTCTTTTTTTATGTAATAATCCTCCAAGATATCAAATCAAATTTCCAATTATAGAAAATATACCCTCACACTTTATCAGGTGGAGGCTATCATATGTTAGAGAAGGAAATTATTACTAAAATATTTATTGAATTAAAGATAAATATAGTAGTTATTTTAAAGTGATCATGTTTGGTCCTCCATCTCAACCAAATCTCTATGAAAAGTTTAATAGAGTGAGAATAAAAAAATAAATAGTATATTATAGAGAAATATATGGATGTATCTGAAATAATTCATTGAATCTTTTTAATTTACATGATGTTTTCAATTTTTAAATTAAATCTAGAAATATACCATTCCGTTTTTTATTTTTAAGAATATATTTAGGAAAATTTTATGTAGGATACTTTTATCCCTAAAGATAGGATGGAAATCCTAGCTACTACTTTTGGAATCCCATAACATCCTAGCCATGTAAGAGGATATGAGGTGGGTTTTAGTGTATGGAATGTATTTTTAATCAACATAATAAATAAATTATCTAGAATGATGATTCATAAAAAAGATTATCTGAAAGAAATGATGTATTACATGGATGATAAAACTGAATTAGTTGTGCCTATTATGTTTATAGAATTGATGAGTTAATCATAGATTTTATAATATACTGTGTCTATCCAGCTTATCTATTTGACCTACATAGATCCTCCACCTCCTCATTATGACACTGCCATAAACATTGATTAGTATGCTGGAGAAAACTATGTATGTACTATAGCATATAGATTTTTCATTTTTGGGGGTTTGGTATATGAACAACCTATTCAGTGGTCTAGATATGTAACACCCCGACCCCTGAAGCCTGGATCTGGTGAATTACTTATTACATTGGCATGATTAAATGGAATGAAATCCCAATGGAATGATCATTATAGTAGTCCTGAAGAAACTATATACATACATGTAACCCATATTACATTGAGAAAGGTATCAAAAGATAAACCATAACAAAATCTAATAAAATGCATCCATGAGAACTCAATAATTGGACTCCACTTCATAACATGTTGAAGGTAAAAAAATGAAATGGGTGAGCTCAAATGATCAGTATGGGTTAATAATATTGGAATCATGAATCAACAATGATTGAATCATAAACAATTTGTCATAGTCATTATGCCATGGTGAATAAATGAAAAACACACACCATTAATAAACTTAGAATGAAACTGCATCCATAGACTTTTTCATAGTTAAAATTTCATGGATAGTAATAAGTAAAAATCAATAAATATATATGATTATTAATTGTATTTCACATATATAGAACATTGTACCACTATACTATCAAAATGGATAAATTATATGGGTAGAAGCCCATATGAATTTTGAAATCAAACTCAATGCATTGGTCGCCAACTGTTTTGTCTCATAAGACCCGTCGATGCATTGGGGGGATATAGCAGGCCCCAACCATCACTAAAAGTCTAAATCATTTTTTAGAAATATATTTAATACATGTTCATTATTCCTTCTCAATATTCTTATAGAGTATAGGATAAAGATTCACTAATATTTCCATTGTAAAAACAACATTTCAAATAAAAACCATATTTAAAATTGTATACGGCTTAGGAAAATAATCATATCTAGATAACAGAATATTGATATATAAAATATCTATAATTTAAAATGAAAAATTAAATCAAAGGGGTAATAGGTACACCACATAAGAATTATTAGGTGCACAATACCAAGTAAAACACAATGAAATGGAAACCGAAACAATGTCCCATACAACATTGTAATCAATTGAGTTAACAAAAGTCAACTGAATCACTAAATACCATGAATATAAATAAAATACTTATATTATATATTAAATGGAAGTAAAAAATATGACATACAAAAAATAAGTGTTGAACAATGGAAATCTCATAGAAATAAAAGTGAGATGAGAAACCTCTTACCCTATGCCCAAATGTGTTTTTCTATTGATCGCAATGACCTAAATAATAAAATTAAACATCATTAATTAATAATTCCAAGACCTAATATAAATGTAATTGATTTAGTATAACCTTATTAGGTTTATTTACGGCCTTTTTAAGGGATTAATAGGTTCAACTTTATTGTTTTGGAAGAATTTCCGTCCTTGGATTTCATGATCAGTTTACTTGTATTCATGAATGAATGTTCTTTTGAAATTTCATTAAGCCTCCATAATTTTTAATATATATATATATATATTATTATTGAAATTAAAAAGATATAATTGATATTATAATTATTTTGGGTCACAAACAATGAGGATGTCTTGCTTGATAAAAGATAACGATAAACGCTTGGATTAACTTCGCGGTTTTGTGCATAATGACCTTGTTTTGTATTATAATTTAATATTATGAGTGTACAAGGATTATAGAACATCACCTAAGATTAAATTAAAATATTCTAATCAGGTTCAATAATAAATTTTTTTTATTACAATAATTGAATATGGTAATAAAAATTGAGAACATGTCTTCCTTAAATGTGATAAATTAACACATCTCGGATGATGTTTTCATTTTTAGTATAAAAAGATGGAGAAAAGAGAGATGATTTGGAAATATTACATTAGAATAATAAAATTAAATATCATATAATATAATGGAATTATCATTTCATCTTTATGGTTGAATACTAGGAATGAAAATTAAAATAAAGGAACTTGAAAAAAGTAGAGAAATCCCTCATGAAATTCGACAGCGTAACAACATCGCTTAAAATTTCATAAAATATTTTGAGGAGAGAAAAAGGGTATCTCATATTTATTAAATAATATGGATAGTAAATGGTATATGGAATTTCACATCCCAACATAATAAAATTTAAATTAATAGATAATAACCTAATAAGAGTTATTGAAAAAGAGAGTGATTTTGAGACGAAAATTCTGCAGCATAATGGCTTTGCAACCTGGTTTTAGAAAAAATTAAAAGGTAGGGGACATGGGTAACCCACTCATATTTGACTAATAAAAAATTATTGTGATATAATAATATGTAAATAATAACATTGTATTAAAATATGAAATATGCACCACATAAAATAGAACATGAATGAAAAAGAGAAGTTGAGAATTCTCATACCAAACAGAGTAACTCCTAAGACATGAAGGTTGGAAGCATGAGGAATTGAGTAAACCATAGGAGGACTAATCGGGAGGTAAAAATACAAGATAATTTCGGCTGATGAATTTGGAATGAAGTAAAACGAAGGAATGGGTGGGTATTTGTAGAAAATGAGAGGGAGTTTTTATTATTAATTTCAAAAGACACCTCATTAGTTGTTTTTACCAAACCATGGGCTTTACCATAGAATTTTCCCATGATATTTTACACATGGAACACCTCATAACAAAATTTACAGTACACAGGTCATCCTAAATTTTATTTTAATTATTACATCATTATGAAGTCATTAAACATACTAAAAACTAAAAATTGAATTTTTACTATTCACGATAAAATTCTAGTATTTTAGAAAAATACCAAAACATCACCCACATAATTTTTCAATGTTTATAACTAAAAAATTAAATCCATTTTTTGAAAATAATATTCTAAAAAATTTTAATTATAATTTTAAATAAATTCAAAATTTATTCAAGAAAAATAACATTAAAACTATAACTCGTTTTATAAATCCTTGAAAAATTAATCAAGGTCCCATAAAATTATCTTATAACCATAAGAAAATAAAGTAACAATTTATCATTACATTTTATGAAAATAAATATCCATTTTAAATTATTAAATTAATACTGAAATTTTAATTAAAATATTCACAACCAACCAAAATAGCAATACATATACTATTATCATTTTTAAAATTATAAGATGTCTATATTGAATCTGTACATTCATGGGTGATATTTCTATTGTTTTTACCAATATAACAGTCATTACTATTCACAAGGGAATTTTACTATTCATATCAGTGTGTTACTATTCATAAAAAATACATTTGTATTATTAGACTATAAATATATTATAAAATGCAACCATGTATGTCATTTTTTCAAAAATCAAATTTTAGAAGTGGAAAAATTATGTTTATTAGTTTTGTTATAATAAAGTGTGTTTTTATAAAATCTATGTTTCATGTATTCTATAATTAATCTATTTGTAAATGTTTAGGCTGTTATATGATTCCCTCCTCAACATAATTGGGTCCTCAATATTCAAAATTTATCTTTGAAAGTTAAAGGTTTATGCTTGAAAATTTCCTTGTGCGAAACCCATATTGGATATAGGGTTAATAAAATATCCTTCTAAAAGGGTTTAAGGAAAATGAGGTGGTCACCAAAAATATTATTCTTTTAAATGGGGTGACATTAGTTGGATATAAAAACCTAAACATAGAAGAAAAATCTAACTGTGAAGTTTGAACGAAACATGATAGAGAACATGTTCAGATGAAATATGATTACTAAAAAAATATACAGTACTTTTAAAAAGTCATCAATATAATCAATAATTACTATAATAGGAAACCATATTATTTAAGACACTTTTCTAATAGTTTATGAATTATTCCACTCTATAAGAGTATAAATATAAATTTTGATTTAAAAATAGTTCCTTTGATTTCACCTTGGATTATCTATACTTCATCTATTAGAATAGGTTATTCCATATGGTTAAGTAATACATTAACCTACAATAGCTCATACAATTATCAACATAAAACCATTTACATATTGTTAAACATTAAAAAATATAATGATTCAACACTTTCGACTGAAGGTCTCTGAATTACTAATATCAACTTACATTAACCCTTAATCAACATGAAGTAGCGATAAATTTTCACATTCTAAACATGTGAATAGATTCATCCTGTATCCTTTTGAAATATGGTAATAATGTAAATTATTGTAAAACCCATATTGAAAACATTCATTCTTCTATATTCATTAAGTAAGATACATGTTATAGGATATATTCTTTAAATCCAAATGTCTTGTAAAATCCATTGCTGATAGCATATGCCACATCTCGAAAAGTCATTAATCGATTCAAAGGTGTTCAGTACTTATCCAAAACAATAATTTCTTCATCATTATCTCAACATCATATATGTATTATGGGTTGTCTTTCCCTCATTCAAGTACTTTCAATATATTTTAACTTCCACTGAATATTTTTTTGATGGTACCATTCATCATATGGTTTCAAATCCTTAATGAAAAAGTATTGTAGTAAAATCCTAATATATTCCATAATTCTTATAACCAGAAAATTACTGAAATAAATTCAAATGAAATGATTCTGGACTAGGAATATTAATAATTAGAAATCATCTATGATAGAACATAACTTTATCATTATCTGGAATAATCATTTGGGGAATATTCCTTTGAAACATTGGAAATGGATTCGCATAGTGTACCATCTCTATGCAGTTGAAACCCTATAAATTAGAGACCTTTTTTACCCATTTAATCATGAACATGGTGTCCTTTTTCTCCACACTTATAAAAACCACCCATTCCCTTCAATTATTTACCAGGGTGATTATTTCTGCTGTTATCACAAGTTTGAAAACCCTTCTTTCCCTCCTTCCTTTTTCTCACTATTTATATATCATCCCATACTTCTTATTCTTACCTACAAAGCCATAGGACATAGATAAGTATTTACATAATATGTTAACACATGATACTATTTCTTCATATGATGAGGATACATGGGAGACAATATTCCTTCGAATTGATAAGATAAGACCATTAGAGATATGATCTTTCTTACTTCTCACATCACATGAATTAGTGATATTATCATTCCCTCTATTGTGTTCCATTTCAAAAAAATTCTATATTATATATTATCTCATAAAATTATGATAACTCTATAACTTTAATAATGGTATGACACATAGTATAGATTTATGCATCATAAATCCTAGAACTATAAACTTTGGTTAGTTTGGGGGAATAAATACTTCAAAATGGTGGGCAAATAAAATGTGAAATATCCTAAGAATATCCCCCAGAAGTGTCAGACCAGGTGTGTAGTAAGGCCTATCATTTTATACAAAGATACCCCAGGACTAGCACAAAAATCCATGTCGGAGTTGTTACTCCTAGACGAATCTGTTCCAAAACCACATCCACTCGTAGCTTCTAGACATGAATGTATTTTCTAGAAAGATCCACATAATATATTCTATTCTAAGATTCTATGGAATTATCTTATGTTTATCCTCAAAATCTATATTAGGGTTTTGTTCTCTAATATACGTTTTCTAAATCATGTTTCCATGTTTTCTAATAAACTTCATTTGATACTAACTATAACACTTCAACAATTGAATCCCAGAGCTAGTGAATTAATTATTAAATTACCATGATTAAAATAAATGAAATTTCAAAGGAAAAATCATTTTAGTAGTCTTGAAGAAAATAGATACATAAATGTAATTCATATTACATTGAGGAGGGAAATAAAATAAAAACCATAACAAAAAATAATAAATTGAATTTATAAAAACATAATATCTGGTCTCCTCTTCACAACCTATTGATGGTAAACTAATATAATGGCTACGTTCATATAATCGGTATAGTTAACTAATAGGAGAATTATGGGTCAACAATAATTAAATCATAAACAATTTTGCATAATCATTATGGCATGGTAAATAAATTAAAAACACACACCATTAATAATCTGAGAATGAAACCGCATCCATAGATATTTTCATAGTGAAAAACTCATGGATAGTAATTACTGAAAATTAAATAAAGATATATTCTTATTAATTTTTTTATGTATCTGGAACATTATACCACTATACCTTCGAAATGGTATAATTCTATGTGTAGAAACACGTCTTATTTTTGGAAACAAACTCAAAGGGTTTGTCGCTAACTGTTTTGTCTCATGAGACCTATCAATGCATCGAGGGCCTATAGTGGGTCCCAAACGTCACTAAAAGTCCAAATAAATCTATATAAATATATATATTTAACACATGTTTGATATTCCCTCTCAATATCTATATAGAGTAGAGGATACTGATTGATCAATATTTCCATAGATTAAACAACATTATAAATATACACCATATGTAAAAGGGTATATAGCTTAAGAAAATAATCATATCCTTGAATTCATAATATGGATATATAAAATATTTACAATTTTAAATAAAAATTATCTCAAAGGGGTATTAGGTACACCACATAAGAACAATTAAGTGCTCAATACCAAGTAAATCTCAATGAAATGGAACCCAAAACAAAGTACCTTAAAACATTGTCATCAATCAAGTCAATAATCATCGACTAAATCACTAAATACAATGAATATAAATAGAATATTAATATTATATATCAAAGTTCAGTAAAAATACACAACATAAAAGATATATGTAGTGAATAATGGAAATATCAAGATACTAAATGTGAGAAGATAAACCCCTTACCTTTTGCCCGAATGTGTTCTTCTATTGATCATAATGACCCAAATAATCAAATTTAGATTCATTAATTAATAACTCTGGGACCTCGTCTACATGTAATGGAATTATTATAATCTTATTAGGTTAATTCATGGCATTTTTTATTGGTTTAAGAGGATCAATTTTATTGTTTTGGAACCATTTTCTTTCTCGGTTTTCATGATCAGTTTACAAGAATTCATAAATGGAATTTTTTTAAAATATGGTTAAAAATCCATATTTTTTAATATATATAATATTAGTGAAATTAAATGGATATAAAAGATCCTGTAATTATTTTGGGTTATATATCATGCAGACGACTTGTTTGGTAAAATATAATGATAAACGCTTCAATTAACTTGGCGGTTTTGTGCATAATGAACTTGTTTTGTATTATTATTTTATATTAGGAGTTTAAAAGGTTTATAGAAATTACCACAAGAGGAAAATATATATTATGATATGGTTCAACCATAAAAAAATGTTTATTTACCAAAATTGAAGATGGTAATAAAAAATGAGAACTCTTCATCCTTGAATGTGATAAATTAACACATCTTGGACGATGTTTTAATTTTTTGTATAAGAAGAGGGGGGGAAAGGTAGATGATGATGAAATATTCCATTATAATAATAAAATTACAATAGATTTAGTATAATTTAATTATCATAATTTTTTTGAGAGGATATGAAGAACAAAAAATAAAAGAAAGGAACTCAAAATAAAAGAAAAGTTGGGGAATCCCTCACGAAAATTCTCCAAACTAACAACATCGCTTAAAATTTGATTAAATATTTTGATGAGAGAAAAAATATATCTCATCATTATTAAATAATATATTAATTAAAGTGGATATGTAATGAAATATTCCAACATATTCTAATTTCAATTAATTGTTAATAACATAATAAGAGTGCTTGAAAAGGAGAGGGATTTTGAGACGAAAATTCTGCAGCAGGATGGCTATGCAACAAGGTTCTAGAAAACATTAAAATAGAATGGAAAGGGGTCAACCATTCCTAAGAGACTGATAAATAGTTTAGGGAAATAATAATATGAAAATAAGAGATTGTTTTGAAAACTTGAAATATATACCATATAAAAGATAACGTGAATGGAAAAGAGAAGTTGAAAATTCTTTTACCTAATAGAGTAACTTCTAAAACGTGATCTTTCAGACCATTGGAGATTTAGGAAACCTTAAGAGGACTACTATGGAGGTAATTATACATAATATTCTAGTATGATGAGTTTTTATTGAACAAAAAAATAGTGTGTATTTATAGTAAACGAGATGGAGTATTTATAAATTTCAAAGGACACCTCATTAGTGGTTTATTCAAAACCAGGGGCTATCCCATGATATTTTCCCATGGTATTAGGCACATGGTACAACCTATATAATATTTTAATTCTAAAAAGGAAACCATAATTTTATTTTCATTATTATATCATTTTGATGTAATTAAATATACCGAAAACACCAAACTATATTTTTAATATTCAAGAAAAATTCATGTATTTTAGAAAAATCCCCAAAATTCACCCTAACCATATTTCAACATGTATAATTAAAAAAAGAGATCCATTTTTTGAAAATAAGTTTCTAAATATTTTTAATTTAATTTTCAAATAAAATCATAATCTATTCCAAAAAAAACCTCTTTAAATATATACATTGTTTTATAACACATTGAGAATTTAATCAAGGTCCCATAAAATTATCTTATAACCAAAACATAATAATGTAACAATTTATGATCAAATTTTTTTAAAATAATTTTCCGTTTTAAATGTTTAAATTAATCATAAAATTGTAATTAAACATTTTCAGGACATAAAAAATACTAATTCTTGTACTATGATCATTTTTTCACTTTTAGAATGTCTAAATTTTTTTTATGAACTCAATGGTGAAGTATCTATTTTTCCCCAATTTATTATTCATTACTATTAATTACTATTCATAAGGGCATGTTACTATTTATAAGGTATGTTACTATTCATAAAAATTCCGTTTCTCTTATAAGACTCAAAATATCTTAATGAACACAATCGCGTATGGCCATTTTTTGAAATTAAAATTATTAAAGTGGAAAAAAAATGTTTATTTGTTAGGTTTTAATAAAGTTTTGTTTTTATATAATTGATATTTTATGCATTATATATTAAAAATATATTTAATTTCTTTGGGTGTTACATTATTCCCTCCTCAATAAAATTGTGTCCTCATAATTCAAAACTACACCTATAAAGTTAATGGTTGATGCTTGAAAATTCCTTTGTGGGAAACACACATCCGAAATAGGGTTAATAAAAATCATCTTAAAAGGAGTTAAGGTAAATGAGATGGTCACCACAAAAAAACATTCTTTCGAATGGGGTGACATTAGTTGGAAGTATAAACATAGAAATAGAAGAAAAATCTAACTATGATGTTCTGATGGAACATGATATATAACATGTTTAGATGAATGTTTATTTCTAAAAAACTATAAACAACTGTAAAAATAAATCCTCAATGTTAACAATGATTATGATAATAGAAAAACATATTATCTAAGACTATTTTCCTTGAGTTGAGGAATTATTCCACTCTATAAGAGTTTAAATATACGTTTCTTTTTAAAAACACATACTTTGATTGCACCTTGAACTATCTATACTTCATTACTTAGCATAGGTTACTCTATATGGTGTATTAATACATTAATTTACAAAATCTCAAACAATGATCAACTAAAACCATTTTTTCATATGGTTAAACATTTCAAAATATAATGATTCATAACTTTAGAATTATGGTCTATAAATCTCCATGATGAACATATCATTAAAACATAATCAACATGAATTTGATCTAAATTTTCACAATCCAAATGTGTGAATAACTTCATCTTGTATCATTTTTAAATATGGTAATAAATTGAATTTCCAAAAAAAACCATTTTGGAAAAATGAATTCTTCTATATTCATTATGTAAGATACATGTTATTGGATATATTCCTCAAATATAAAAGTTTTGTAATCTCTATCGATGATAGATTATACCAATTCTCAATAAGCCATTTATCCATTCCTAGGGAGTTAGGAATTATCTGAAAAAATAATTTCTTTATCATTATCTCAACATTAGATATTTATTAAGGGTTGTATTTACCCCAATCATGTGTTTTCCAAAAAACATCCAATGAATATATTTTCTTGTTATCATTAAACTTATGGTTTCAAATACTTATTAAAATAGTATTGTAGTATAGTACTCATATTTTCCAATATTCATTTAATCAGTACATTACAGAAACAATATTCAAATGACATGATTCTTAACTTGGAATATTAATCATTATTCTTCATCTGCAGTAGCATCATAACATGATCATTATCCAAAATCATTATTTGGGGTATATTCCTTTGACACATGGGACATTGATTTTCATAGTGTTCTATCCCCTTGAAGTTGAAAAGTTGTATTTTTTAAACCATTTTATTACTCTTGTAATAATGAACATGGTGTCCTTTTTCTCCACACTTATAAAATCATCCATTCCCTTCATGAAATAACTAGGGTGATTCATTCCACATTTATCATATGTGGGAAAAACCTTTTTCCCTTCTTCCCTTTACTCCCATATTTATCTTCCATCCTCTACTTCTTTCTCCTCCCTTAAAATCCACAGGACTCATAGAACACTTTACATACCTTGTTAATACATGATACAATTTACTCATTTAATGTGGATACAAGTTAAACAATCTTACTTTGAAAAGATGGCATCAGAGCATTAGAGATATGTTCCTTCATACTCCACACACCACATAAATTGTTGAAGTTATCATTCCTTATTCTATTCACCATTTCTAAACAATTTCAAATTTTATATTAGCTCCTAAAATTATGAACCCTCTATAACTCTAAACACGGTATAAAAAATAGTATATATTTATGCATCATACATCCTTGAATCATATACTTTGCTTACATTGTGGGTATAAATACTTCATAATGGTGGGTGAATTAAATTGGAATTATCCTAAGCATATCCCCCAAGAGTGTCAAGTCAGGTGTGAAGTTAGGCATGTTGTCTTAAACTAGGATACCCCAGGTAAAGCCTAAAACTCTTTGTTGGAGTTGTTATTCATAGTTACATATGTACCAGAAAATAATCCACTTGTAGTATCTAGAATATATGTATTTAATAGAAATATCCACATTATAGATTCCATAGAAAAATTCCAGGATGTTCTGGTATGTTTATCATTAAAGTATATCTTATGGTTTTATTGACTAATATATGTTTTCTAAGTCTAGTTTCCTTGATTTCTTCTAAACTTCCATTGATACCAATTGTAATGCCCTTACCCCAGAAGCCCGAATCTAGTGCATTACTTATTACATTGGGATGATTAAAAGGAATTAAATATTGATGAATAAATCAGTTTATTAGTCTTTAAAAAACTATATATATACATGTAATTCATATCACATTGAGGAACTTAACAAAATACAAAACCTAAATAAATAATAAACTAAACCTCTGAGAACATACTAAATGGTCTCCTCTTCATAACCTATTTATGGTATAAAAATAAATGGGGTAAGGGAAAATTATCACTATGGGTTACTAATAGCTGACGCATGAATCAACAATAACTTAATCACCAACAATTTGGCATAATCCTTATAGCATGGTGAATAAATGAAAAACACACACCATTAATATACTGAGAATGAAACTGCATCCATATATATTTTCACACTAAAAACCACATGGATAGTAATAACTAAAAATAAATAATTTAATATGAATATTAATTGGATGTAATGTATCAGGAACATAATACAACTATACTGACAAAATAGTTTAATTCTATGGGAATAACCCCGTCTGATGTTTGAAAACAAACTCAAATGGTTTGTCACAAACTGTTTTGTCTCATGAGACATGTCGATCCATTGAGGGGCTATAACGGGCATCATCAATCACATAAAGTCCAAATCATTCTTTATACATAAATTTAATACAACTTAAATATTCCTTCTCAATATCCATATAGAGTAGAGGATACATATTCAATTTTTCCATAGTTAAAACAACATTCCAAATAAAAATTTTATATAAAAGGGTATATAGGTATTGAAAATAATCATATCCATGAAACCCTAATATTGATATATACTATATTTAAAATTTAAAATGAAAAATTACCTCAAAGGGGTAGTAGGTACACCATATAATAATTATTAGGTGCAAAATAAAAAGTAAATCACAATGGAATGATAACTGAAACAAATTCCATTACAACATTTAAAATAATTGAGTTATTAATCATCAACTGAATCACTAAATACCATGAATATAAATAAAACAATGAAATTATATTTCAAATATCAGTAAAAAAATACACCACATACATGAAATAATTGGTGAAAATTGGAAATCTCTCATAAATAAAAGTGATATGAGAAACACCGTACCTTATGCCCGAATGTGTTCTTCTATTGACCTTAATGACCTAGATAATCAAATTGTGCATTATTATTTAGAAATTCGAGTACTTCATATATATTTAATTGATATATTATTACATTATTAAGTCAATTCATGGCTTGTTTAATGGTTTTAATAGTTTTAATGTTATTTTTATTCAAATCATTTTCTTCCTTGGTTTTCAGGACCAATTTACTTGTATTCATGAATGGCAGTTTGTTTAAATGTGGTTAAATATCAATAATTGTGTATATATATATATATATATATTATTTAAATTAATAATATATAAACGATATTATAATGATTTTTGGTTACATACCATGAGGATGACTTTTTTGATAAAAGATAATGAAAAATTCTTGGATTAACATGGCGTTTTGGTGCATAATGAACTTGTTTTGTATTATTATTTTATATTATGAGTGTGAAATTATTCCAGAAAATCACTTAAGATAAAACAAATTTATTCTGATTTTTTAAAGAATAAAATGGATTCATGATGAGAATTGAATATGGTAATAAAAATTTATAACCCATCTCCTTTGAATGTGGTAAATTAACACATCTCAGATGTTGATTCATTTTTAGTATAAGACATGGGGGAAAAGGGAAATGATGAAAAAATATTCCATTAGTATAGTCAAATAAAATTTCATATAAGTTACTATAATATAATCTCATTTTCATTATATGAGATGAGAAAAGAAAAATAAAAGAAAGAAACTCAAAATAAAAGAAACATTGATAAATCCCTCAAAAAAATTCAGTAGCCTAACAATGTCGCTAAAAATTTCATAAAATATATTGATGAGAGAAAAATTGTATCTCATAATTATTAAATAATATGTATAGTAAGTGGGATATATAATGACATATCCCAAAATAATACAATTTGAATAAAAATATAAAAATATAATAATAGTGCTTGCAAGAAGAGAAATTTTGAGAAGAAAATTATGCATCATAACAGCTATGCAACATGGTTTTAGAAAATATTATAAGAGAGGGGAAATGGGTCAACCCTTCATAAAGGAATCATAATTTATTAGAGTAAACAAATAATATGGGAATACAAACATGGTATGAAAACCTGAAATACATACCACATAAAATGAAACATGATTGGAAAAGAGAAGTTGAGAGTTCTCTTACCTTGTAAAGTAACTCCTAAGACATGATTGTTGGGAATTTAGGGGATTGATGACACCATGGGAGGGCTACTAGGAAATTAAAAATACCATATATTCTAGAATTATGAGTTTGGAATGAATTAAAATTATGGAATGAGTGTGTATTTATATTAAATGAGAGGGTGTGTTTTATTTATTACAAAGGACACCATATTAGTGGTTTTGGCAGAACCATGGTACATCACATGGTATTTTCCCATGGTATTATCCACTTGGGAAAACTTATATAATATTTTACTGTACAAAATTATACAATCATTTTTTAATTATTACATCATTATGATGTCATTAAATATATCAAAAACTCAAATTTTTATTTTAACTATTCAATAAAATTAATCTACTTTAGAAAAATCCCAAAAAATCATCCCACCATTTTTCAATGATTATAATTAAAAAATGGAATACATTTTTTCAAAAATAATTCTATAAATATATTAAATTTAATTTTTAAATAAAATTATAATTTATTCTAAAAAACCAACTTTAAAACTATTACTCAATTTATAACACACTGAGTAATTAATCCTGTTCCCATAAAATTATCTTATAATTATAAGTTAACGAAGTAAAAAATTATGATTACATTTTATGAAAATAGAATTCCATTTTAAAATATTAATTTAATCATAAGATTTAATTAAAATATTTATGACATATAAAAATAAAATACATATACAATGATAATTTTTCACTTATAAGATGTCTAAATTTTATTTAAACACTCATGGGTGATATTTATATTTTTTGGCCAATTTACTATTCATTAATATTCATTACTATTCATAATGCATGTTACTATTCATAATGGTGTGTTACTATTCATAAAAAAGTGTTTTTCTTATTAGACTCCAAATATCTTACTGAATACAACAATGTATGTTAGTTTTTCAAAATTCAAATTATAGATGTAAATTTTTATTGATTATTTGTAAGGTTATAATAAAGTATTCTTTTATAGAGAATCAATGTTTTATGGATTCTATATTAATTCAATATTTAAATTCATGGGGTGTTACAAGGTAAGAATATCACTACTTGATATTATGGATCCAAATTGTCTATTGGCATTACCTATTGAGGAGGTTACCATAGTTGGATATTATATGGGTCATTTTTTACTTTGGTTATCTGAACTTCTTTATTAGCTATCATATAAAGTATTATTTTTTAAAAAAATTATTTAAATTAGATGAGAAATTACTAATTATGATTTATGAAATTACATTTATATAGGATTATCTAATATCCAAAGAATTAGTTCAAAGGAAACAAAAGGTTTATGAACCAAAAACATTAGTTACTTCTATGTTTTCTAAAACAAAAAAATATATTATCCTAGATTTTTCCTTCCTTAGGTAATATTCATGAGTTTCATATGACAACTGATATATGTATAAGATAATATCCATTGACAATATCGCAAAAATAAATCTATGATTTTTATTATCTTTAATGAGCTTATAGATCTGGTGCTGAATTTTTTTCCGAGTACAGAAATTTACGTTTCCATTTTTATTTCTTTAAATAATGATGATATAATGTGACTTTCTATATTTATTATTTAATTAAGTATCTAATAAGTATTCTTAATAGAAATGATACAACCTTTTTTTATGATCTCATTGACAATGAATTTATTTCAATGGTTGTGAAATATCTATAAACTCTTGTAAGAGTTGTTTATATATCTGTGGGATTATCAAATATAGTGATTGGGTGCTTTTTATTTTCCACTCTTTTATGGGTAAGAATATTAAGAAGATTATAATGTAATGTTCATTATAATTTTATTAATTTTTATCCTTTTATATTGTATAGTTAAAATTATTTTATGTGTATTGTTCCCAAAATAATGAAAAATGTATTGGTTTTTCTATTTATTAGGTGTTTTTATCAAATATTTATCAGATTCTTAGAAATGTAATTTTTTTTCATTTCTATTTGTTTATTTATAATTTTTAGTTTTGCACATGTTTTGTTAGTTCAAATATATGAACATTCATGTCTTAGAAATTTTTTAAAAAATATTAGTTTTCAATAAGGTTTCCAAATACAATCCAATATGTGGAAGTCATTATAAATATATTTTATATTTGATAATATTTGTTTTCTATTATATATATATATTGGTATTTTTTAAAATTTTAGGTTTTATAACTATAGTTCCATCATCAAAAATTATGTGTGGAATGTGATTATTATGTATTATCATTCATGTTTGGGAAATCACAACTAGGTTAAGAAAAAAATTTGATGAGGTTAGATATATTAATTAAATTATATTTTATTTTAAAATATTTTTTTATTTTTTCTTGTAACCATATTTGTAATTGTATATTTTCAATTATACCGAGTTTTATATGGTGCTGGGGATGATTTCTATGATCTGTAGTTGTTTTCCATGTTGTGTTTTTATTGCTCTGTGTACTTTTTCTTTTTCTTTTGTTTTTTAATAAATGGTCAGAGGTTCACCTCTGGCAGACCTTTTCTCTCTCAAGAATAATTTTAATTTAAATTATTAGGTATATCAATTTTAATAAATGTCTGAAAATGAGTATTTATATTATAATTTTCTAATTTCTGTTGCTGAAATCTGTTTATTTTTTTGGATTTTTATTTTTTATATAAAGGGTTATAGACTTAAAAAATAATCACAAAAATATAAAAACCTTTATATTTTCAGCTATGTGTCATTTCTTAATGTTTAAAAAAATGAGTAAATATACAAAATATTTTTTCTTATTGTTTTTAAATTATGATTTGTTATGTAGGTATTTAATTTTCATTATCTGATGTTCATATTTGCTTTGTATATTTTTATAGGTGTGGTAGATTTTGGTCAACTAATTAATTCAGTTTAAAAAATTTATAAGCATTCAATATCAGGTTTTAAAAAAAATGACGTCCAAATTATTAGTGGTAATCTTTTGATGTCATTTTTTTTACCAAAATGAACGTAAAAATTAAATTTTTGACATCTGTTTTTAAAAAAATGAAGTTTAAATTATCCATGATGTATTTTTTACATTATTTATTTTACAAAACAAACATATAAATTATATAGGGTTTATTCTTATTAATATAACACGAATTTCTACATTAGTTAGTATAAAAATTGACCCCAAAAATTCGACTTATAATGTCTCCTAATAAATTTCAATGGAAATTAAATTTTAAAAAGTAAAACAAAAGATGCCGAAATATATAATTCCATTAGTGTTGGACAGAACAAGAAGAAAAATTAGAGATTATGTGGAGGTTTATTTGAGAGAATCGGTTAAATGAAAAAATTTATATGTGTGATTTCTGGATATAAATTTTTCACTTCATTGAGAATATTATTTCGGAAAAAGGTGTATCTGCAGAACCTGAAAACATGGAAGTTTTTTTCACTTGGAAACTACTAAAAAAATTTCCTTGAGGTAAAAAACATTATGATATTAGTATCTTATTATTGGAACTTTGTTCAAGACATCTCATTACTAGCATCTCCTATGATAGTTCTCATGAGAAAGGGCAATACAATCTATTACAGTGAGGATTTTCATCAATCCATTTTTTATTAAATCAAGGCCCTCTTCTTCCTAAATTATTTTCTTCCTTGAACATGGGAATGTTGATATTTATTATTAATAAATATATAGATCTATAATCATATTTTTTTCTCATGTAGGGATATCATGTTATATATCATCGATCAAGACAATTATGAATTCATGAATAGAATTATTGAAAAATGATTAAAACCTTGTTATATTTGTTCAATCTTTGAAAACATGGTTTCATTAACAATTTGTTAAGAAATTAACTATGTTGTCATAGAATAAAATTTTAAAACATATATTTTTAGAACAATATTTTAACCTATGAAAAATAAAGTGGAAAATATATCTATGGTTGTTTGACATTGACTTTGTTTAACTACCTGGACAAGGAAATTCCATGCCAGATGCTTCAAGATAGAAGTAATAAAATTGATTAGCTAGAGGAGATTATGATCAATGAAAATTGATGAGTGTATTTATAGATATACATTTATATTTCACTATAAAATATGAGCATTCCATATTTTATCATATGATTCTTATTATTGAATTAGTTGAACTTGACTATGATACTCAATGATTATATTCATGTTTATTTACTATTATGACAATACATAATATTAAGGATAGATGGAAACAAGATGGAAAAATTGTGTTTCTTTTTTATGATTGAATTTTCATTAGACCATCTTTCTAACAAAAACTTATTTTTCTCTATCACAATTCAATCGGATATTTAACTGGGAATATAAAATATGTACACTTCATTAATGAACAATATGTTTTTTCTTTTCAGGTATGAAATTAAATGTCGTTTATTTTTTCATAAACACCAAATTTGTAATCATGTTATGGATGAGCATTAACGACCTGCTAGAATGATGCAATATGAACTATTCACATCTAGGATTGGAATAAAATGACAAAAAAATATTTATAGGCTTACTAGAAATTATTTAGAAGCATGATTCAATATTTGTTCTTAGGGAAAAAATAATAAAGTCATCCCACTCCATTCTGATTTGATAATGCAATGTGATAAAAGACTTGGAAATGTTTTATATTTTCGAAGAGGTAAAATTACAATGAATAGCAATTTCAATCATATCTGATATTTTCATTTCATCTCAGAATCTGGTTATCACTTTTGGAAGATTTGGGTACCTAGTTGACCATTATTACACTCTATAATCCTCAAATGTATGGGATCTTGGAATGAAATATTTGGAAAATAAATACATACTACAATATTACATTCTATATTTTGGAGGATCATGAGAGGATCATCTACCATTAGTGGAGTTATCATACAATATCAGTTATCATTATTAAATTATGATGGATCCTTTTGAGGAATTTTATGTATTTCCCTTTTAGTCTCAACTTTTTTTGGGAGATAGTGGATAAAATAACTATTGGACCCTGGACTTGTCTTGGAAATAACAAAAAAAATATTATATGGTTAGGAAGAAGATAGTGTCACTACAGAACCATCAAATTTCACATGAGAATAACCGTTGTTATCATTTGTCATCTTTCATTAAAGATCATGTACTCTTAAATGTCTCTCCAAGATAATGAAATCAAGGAATAGGTATGTAATGAATATTATCCCACAGTTATGTTGGCACATTCAAGATACATGAATGAATTTGGGATCTCTCTTACCAATTATCTTTATCACTATTGTTCAGTATGGTTCACAAAATTTTTCATGTATCTCAACTAAGGAAATATCATCTGGATTCTAGCCACGGGATTCGATGGGATCATGCATATATTTTATGAAATTATACATTTATTATTGCATTGATTCATATCATTGAAGAAAACAAGAAATTTCAGGGAAGGAAAACATATTAAATTTGTTCATTTCTTATGGAATAATGTTGAAATTATATAAGATAATTATGAATGTAAAAATAGATTCATGAAAAGGGCCTGAACATTTCCAAATCCATAGAAATATCTATCCTTTTGACAATGAAAGTCATAATGGTGGGGATAATGTAACACCTTCAATATCATATACGTTACACTTTTATTATGTTTTTGGAAGGTATATAATACTTGTGTTGAGTTCTCGGTATATTATTGATGTTTTGGGTGTGTCTTTATTTAGTTTTAATTGGTTACAGTTTGATCATGATAAGGGTAGCCGATCTTTCTTTTTTCAGGAAACCCTAAATCAGGAGGACATATGTGTGCACATGCCTAACGTATAGATTGTCCAAACCATTTGGGTGCAAAGAAAAAACCATGAAAATGGTGAATGAGTGAAAATAAATTTTTTTGTTTGGAAAAACATATGAACCAACCATGTGCGGTACTAGTTTAACGATAGTATAATACACGCAGTTGGTGAATACATTTATAAACCATTCATACTAACCATGTGATTTGAATCAATTGATCTGAAAATTATATTTTATCTTAATTTTTACCCCTAAAACTCTAATTTTCAACAATTCTCTCTGGATATCAAACTCCAATCCTCTTTTAATGATTCTTGGTGATTTCTATTAGTCAAAAATCTAATTTTGATGGATTTAAATATTTTGGATCACAAAAATTAAAAATAAGTTTATTTTTTCCCTCGTTAACATTAATGATTATCACATTCTCTAACATAAGAAAGTTATATTTGACATATTATGTATAGATCATTGATATTCAATTTATTTGAATGATATCTTGATTTTATTTATTAAAGGAAAAAATATTATATCATAGATATGAAGGTTTTGTTCTATAATTATTCATTTTTGTCACATGTTTAGATGTAGATGTATTCTCTCTATTCTCCACTAGTTCTAAGATTTGATGTCTTAGAAATATTTTAAAAAATAGTTATATCATCAATTAAAATTCAGGATAATATCTTGAAGTAAACCCCTTTTGGATTATTATATGGAAAACATGATAATTTGAGAGGATTTTGGAAAACATCATGATTTATAGTTTTAAATTATGTTTTAACTCTAATAGAAGAATGTTTTTTTATGAAATATTATAAAATGATGGATTGATTTATTTGTTATTAATTATTTTATAAAATTAGAACACCTGGTTGGTGTGATTTAATTCTATTTAACATGAACTTGGATAAGGGGCACAGTGCCAATGTGGAAGTACCTTGAAATTGACCGACCTTTGATGACTTGGTGGATTTCTGAATAATTGGTCATGAGTATAGGATGGTAACCCCGAATGAATACATGTTAGTGATTTTGGAATGGGTCTTAATAGTATGATAATTAGATAAATATTTTCTACTTTTTAATTAAATTTATTTAATTGGTAGACAAAATTGTTGTTCCTCACTTTTTATAGAAATTATAATATAAATTATGAAGTAATGCCTAATTTTCCTAGTGGTGTGTGTAGGATGATTTTGGATGATTCCCAAAAAGGTATGATTACTCACCCCTTATATAGGAACCTTGGTGTATATGCCAATTTCTATTTTCCAGGTTATAATAAAGGTGAATATATCTTATTTATATAGTGGGGAATCATGAGGCCACTCCCTCGAGATGCTGATTAGAGCATGGAGTTTCATTTATGGGTTATTATGATTGATTCCACATTGGGTTCATTTAAACATGAAAAAGTTTTATTTTCTTATGTCACATTATTATATTCATTATTCACCACTAATTTGATATTTTTTTATGTTTATTTTGAGTTATGTTATTTATAACTCATTAATCATATAGTTGTTTTGGTTGTTTTAACTTTTTATTCATAGGTTGTGTTGTTTACAAAGGGGAAATCATCTTCCCAATGTTTTTATAGGGCCTTAGAATTTATATCCATCCTTAGTAATATTATGTATTTTACCTAAGGTTAGTGAAACGTATACTCTTTATAAGACAACTGTTAGGGTAAATAAGTTACGTCTCAAGGATGTAGTTAACTGGCATTTATTGAGAACATGATGTGGACATGTATGGTGAGATCCTAGGTGAACCTTTATTTATAGTTTACCTCCACTCGGGCCCCTGGTTTTCAAGCATTTTAAATTACTTTGACATTAGGACAACATAATATTAGTTCAATTACTAGTATAAGAAATTATTCATTGTTAATGTGAATCATTGCTTCTAGTTTGATCCACTGTTATTCAGTAGGAGATCCATGATATAAAATGAAATTTTTAGTGTTTTGGAGCTCTTTCACACCTCACCTACTGGAGGCCAAAATCTAATAGAACTCACTATGAATATGATTTTTTAGAGTGGACTCGTATAACTATCATTATATGGTGACATGATAATTTTAATGACCTAGACTATTATAAATAAAATTTCACCTTCTGTTTTAATTAAATGTTTCATTATATAATATAGTTATATAAATCACATGAAATTCTTGGGTATTATTATACCAGACTTAAATGTTTATTATGTATAATTACCATTGACGATATTTTTTTTAATATTGATCACATGGTGATTATAAGTATTGTATCTTAATAAATCCAATTAACCTAGAAAAATGATGTAATGGCCTCAAACTATGTGATCATACCCTATGAACACCATTTATTGAATCTTTTGATGAAGATCGCATTGATAGGTTTTTTACATGACCAAGCCTATGTTGAGACCCAAAAACTTAATCATGATACAAACCATTTTTGAGAAATGCTCAAATTCAATGAGATCACATCCCAAACCATGTTCTCTAAACCAACCCTGGAAAATATCCTCATCGCACTACTTACTCTTATATAAATAATTGGGGTATTAAAATGATATGTATCAAATCCATAGAAATATGAATATTTATATTATTTTTTATATAATAATGAATATATTTTCATCATATTATTGTTACAATTTTTTTTTATTTTCATAAAATATAATAGAAACATTATTTTTTGGCTAATATTCAAATTCAATTATGATTTTTTTGTTGAATTATTGGATTTTTTAAATAAATAACATTTTAATAAAATATTATTACTAAATAATTTTTTAAAATATAAATTATGATATAAATTGTATGAAGTAAAATGTTTTTTTTAAGGATTGGAAAACTATTATTGTAAAAACCCATCATTCCTTAATAAATGTCAACATTATTTTAAAAGCGAAAATTCAAATAATTATGAAATTATTGTGAATTAATGATTATTATTTTTTATTTTTTATTTTTAAATTAGACAATGGTTAATTTTTCATAGTTTTCTAAGAGATTCAAAATTTTAGGTAAAAATTAAATATCAAATAAACATAATTTTTTAATTATGACATCATACTCACTAAAAAGTGATGCAATAAATACTAAAAAATGTATCAATTAACAAATATATCTTTTATAATTAAAATATTAATATTATAAGTTTATTTAATTAATTTGGAAAATCCATTTTGAATCATCCAGAACAATAAATATATTTTAAGGTGTTAAAATCATTTATTTAAGAGTATGACTCATCTCCACATAAGAAGTGGAATTAATTTATTATGTTCTGAGATTGGACTTATAAAATAATTAAAACCCCTACCATATTTTAGAAACCATCAAAAATGTGATGGGAAGGTTTCTATTTTTGGTTATTTTATTATACGGAGACCAAATCCTACGTTTGAGAAATAATAACGAAATTCTGAATCAATTCCTATATAACCCCACACAAGATCCCATTTAAAATAACTGAAAATACTTGGACCACATCCATACTCTTACCTACACCCTATAGAGTCCTCCCATGGTGCCCCCAAAATTTCAATAATCTACTCTCAATCATTTTTAATCACAAACTCATGTAAGGGATATTCCACTATCCCTTTTTTATTTAAGAACCTCTTTTATTTCATGATTCTCAATTTATATTTTTTCATGTTGGGATAAGTTATTAAATAACCCCCTTAAATTAATTTTTCATATATATTATGATAGACCTATTTCACTCTTATTAACCGATTTTTTTAATTTTTATGTGACATCGTTATGCAGCTAAAATGTCACTACATTTTTTCATGCCAAACCAATTGTTTAGTGAATACCATACCCATTACCTATCATTATTTTTCACAATTATATACATATAATTATTTTAAATTCGAATTAAATTTTTTTATTCCACACCCCTTCATCATTGAAAAAAATATGATGATGAATTAATCCAGGTTTTATGATCTATCTAGCACACTTAAGAATGAGAATGAAATGAAAGTGACCAATGCACCTAAAATTGTATTGTGCTCCAATGAATTAGGAATGGTTTAGTATGAGGATAAATATTGTTTGGATAAAGATTTAACATGACTCATTTAACATATTTTTCAATAATTATGTCTTTTTAGTTATCCTTTCCCTATTGTTATGATGTAGTGTTTTACGTAGTCTCTCTATTTCCCAGGTTTCCTGTATGATTATTATGATATATCATGTGTCATTGTTCATGTTTATGCTTCATACTATTTTATTGCCCATTTATATTATTATTTCTATACATGTATCATTTTCTTATTTTTATTTCATGATTTTTCCCTTACAAGGATTTATGGCTCACCCCATTCTTATGTATATCCACAGGTTATCCCATGCAGTTTTAAGTGCGAGAATGTAAAGGATGTTTTCAATAAATATTGTGTTTTTTTTAAAATTGTTATGAAATGTTCTTAATTCCAAAGTACACTATATTTATCAATATTGTGTGTTCTATTATTTGTATCCTTATTTAATAAAGCATGTGTTAATGTGAAATAAGGAATATGGATTTATTGTTTTTATTATAGGAAAGGTTTAGTTATTTTTGGGATTATGATTAGAAAACTCTATATAAATCCTTAGAGATAAGACTCTGTATATGAACAAATCCTTAAATTAGGGTGAGTATACAATATGTGGGTTATCATGATAATAAATCCATGTCTAGGTACTACAAGTTGACATGGTTCTGGTATATAGGTACCAAGTCATAACAACTCCGACGAGGTGTGTTAGGCCTGACTCGGCGTACCCTGGTCCTAGACAATGAGTCTTAATGCGAACATGTGTTGAAACTCCTTGGGGATATTCTCTTGTAAATTGATAATTTCATTATAAACTATTATTAAGGGAAAAATACCCATTAGAATATATGTTAGGAAATAGATCACAGATAACATTGATTTAAATCTATGAAATAAATATACTAAAAAATAATTTAATGTTATAATTTATCCCTTTAATTTAATTGCAGTAACATTTATGTATTTAACAGTTTAAAAATACTAATCCCTAATTTAAAATTTTTTATATCTAATGGAAAAAATAGGAGGAATTGGGTAAATAATCAATGCGATGTTAAATGAGATGACTGCGCAAACGAGATGCCCCACCCGATGGGAGCAGGAATTGAAAATATTATGATGATACTCTCTCATCTGACTCATGTTTCATATAGACCCCTATATTAGGAGGATCAAAAAAATTACCCTAATAATGAACAATCAAAAATTGAGTCATTTATACCACAAAGACTTCTGACTTTCAATGGATCATCTTATCCTATAATCAAAAAATAAAAGATCAACTCCATTGATAATTTCCTATACATCCTTCAATGTTACAAAAAAGATAATGTCGTAAAAGATTTTTTTCTTATAAAGGGAGAAAATGATCATTTGTGGATATGGAACAAGATTATGAATTCTATGTAAGAGATTGAAGTAATGGGGTTGAAGGAATTCCAGAAAATGTATTTCGATAAATATTTTCTTCACACTCTCTATCCTAAAATTGAAATCGAGTTCATTTACCTAAAGAAAAAATATGATTAATATATAGGGGAGTATGTGGAAAACATCAAAAGATATTCACAATTCACATCCATATTTTTCACTACCAATTAATGTAATGTTCCCAGCTTCTTTTTTAGGATAAAACCTAGTCTATAAATAGACTTATTTTTCAGAAACATTGAAAGGTATGATTTTTTTCTGTTGTTCCCTCAATGTTGATATGGAGGTCTAAAAATCACAATGGTATCATGGGGATAATAAGTGTAAAGAAAAGTTTAATTTTGGTATTCTAATAGTGAAATATAATTATGCCATGAAATTTTAATATCATAGTTGTGAACAGTGTGAAAAAAAAACTCAAGAATTTCTTACGGGGAATAGATAAATGCTTTATGTTTAAGAAGTAAGGACACCTAGTTAATGATCACCGACAAGAGAAACCCACTAATGAAACAGTGGAAAGGAATGATCCGGTCAATTCTCAGAACATTTTCCAATATTTCAACTTCAAGGTAACAAGGAACTTTACAAATCAATGTACTAATCTATTTGTTTTTTAGAGACAACCAACAATATTCAAGGTAGTAAGGGATATATTTTTTCACCACAACCACAAAGGTGGATCATAACAAAAATGTGGTGACAGGTATTCTAGCCAGTCATTCAAGAAAGTAAACATATTTTTCGATTCTTGTTATATTCATTCCTTTATATGATGAAAATTTAGCAGAACTATTCAAACCCCCACCCTAAAAAATAGAAGTAATGATGTTAGTGGAAATGCTAAATGAGAAATTATCACATACCATGTATATAAATCCCCCCATTTCACAATTTTGGGATGAAATTCCCACATATCCTTGACGTAATCCATTTCTCAGGAATTGATCCAATTTTTGGTTATGGATTGGATTTCCTTATATAAAGCCATAATAAATTTCTACAAGAAGGAAATAACCCTATATATTGCGACCCCTATAATTCTGTACATGTGCAGTAAGGAAGATAAATATTCTTAAAACTATCATCACAAGCATGGATAATACTTCCCTATAAAAAATAATATATATATATATATATATACATATCAAATTATTGAGTCCATGGAAATAATAATCCTTGTATACATCTATATTAGGAGGTAATACACTACTGTGTAATCTAAGGAATTTCATTATTTTCCTCATAGTTTATAGGTTTAATTTTCAATAGAACTTATATCTAGGGTGTTACCCTTATCTAAGACACCATATAGAATGGCTATAGTGGAACTTGAGGACCTAATGAAAAAACTACACGAGGGTCTGGATAAGGGTTTCATATTCAAAAGTGTATCACAATGGGGTGCTCTATTCCACTTCATTAAGAAGAAGGATGGGCCAATGTGCATTTTCATTGATTATTATGAGCTCAAAAAGATCAAGATAAAGAACAAGTATCATCTACCATGGTTTGATGATTTTTTATTGTCAATATGAGCATAATATTTCTTCAAGTTGGATCTTCTGTAGGGATATTTCCAAGTTTGGTTAAAAGAGGAGGATATCCCCAATACTCTTTTTCAAACAATTTACCGGAATTATGAGTTCATATTAATGTGATTTAGACTAACTAACTATACAAAAATCATCATGTAATTGATGAATATAGTATTTAAATATTACCTTGGAATTTTTTTGGGAAGCCTTTATAGATGATGTTATAATATTCTCTAAAACCAAGGATGAGGATTAGGATTGTTTGATCACATTTCTAATGACATCAAGAGAGGATATGCTTTATTCCATGTACAAAAAATGTGTGCCTTTGTTGATGGAAGTCACATTATTGGGTATTAACATTGCATGAAATATGATATCTATTGACCCTTGGATGTTATAAGTAATTGAAGGGTGGATGAGACTAAAAAATGTGAAAAATATCCATAGTTTCCTTGGATTATATAGGTACAATCGTCTATTTGTGAAAACATTATGATGATTATCAAGCCCTATAACCATGAAATCCCAAAATGGAGTAAATTTTAATTTTAATAATAAATGTAATGAGAGCTTAATGTGGTTAAAAATTATTATTATCACTTCCATTGTTCAAACAACACTCACAATTGAATGAATTTTAATATTATTATATGATGACTCAAAGAATGTATTGGGGTCTATGTTAATGAAGAATGAAAAATTCAATGCCTTTTATTTAATGAAATTGAATTTTTATAAACAAAACCACCCAAGACTTGATCTGGAGTTTCCTATAGGGATAACCACGTTGAATATATAGAAACATTATCTCTTTGGATATAAGTGTGAAATATATATGGATCATAAAATCCGCAAGAATATATTAACATTGAAACAATAAAATATCCATTGATAAATATTGTTAGAGGTGATCAAGTACTATGATTTCTAGATCCACTACCATCATAGGAAACAAAATTTAGTGGAATATTACCTATATAGATAAGGTTAAACAACTCTATCATTTATAAGAATCAAGAGTGGTCCAATATTCTTAGACCTGGAAAGGAAGGACATGTGAATCATAAATAAAGGAAAATAATCAACCATTTCACAAATTATTTCTAAAAAGTACATTATATATTAGATAAAGGGTTCATAAATGGATGATGTGTGAATTTAAAATAAATTTTAGGTCATAAAAAATGTAGGACCTCAAAATTCAATGTTAATAGTGATTGAGTTTTGATATTTGGGTCTAGTATATGTGTACTATCATATCATAAGTTAAAGAATGAGATGTAGGATGATGCACATAGATCTACCATCTCCATCCACTTAAAAAGCACACAGATGTATTGTTATCTCTGAGAAAACTATTAGAGTGACAACATGAAAAGGGGTGTCAGTGAATATATATCAAGATGTTTTGTTTGTTAGAAAGTGAAAGAGTTTTGGAAAAAATCAAAGGGGATAAAAAAACCATTACCCATACCCATATGGAAATTAGAAAAACATCACCATTGAATTTTTCACTTCTCTTCTAAAGACATCTATAGAGAAAATGTCTATATGGGTTATCGTGGAACATCATAGAATTATTTAAAACATTATTATTATTTAAAATTATTTCTAATTGGATCAACTTGCAATGATAAACATAAGATAAGTATTGAGGATGCAAGGAGTTACACTATTGATTTCATTTAATCAAGATCTATGATTCAGCTCCATGATATGGAAAATAATTGAAAATTTTCTAAACATATAGATGATATTAACCATTTTTTTCAACCCTAAACTAATGGCCAATATAATAAGACTATTAAGACACATTTAGGACATGTTTAGAGGATGCTCAATTGACATTGTTTCTAGAGGGTATTATCATTTTTCTTTGGTAGAGTTTTCTTACAAAAATATTTTTCACTCAATAATCCCTATGGATTCAAATGAGGTCCATTATTGGAATAGATTCAGAAAACATTTACACAATGATGATGTTGGTGAACAAAAACATCTAGGTCCTAAAATGGTTGATTAAATGGTGGGAATGTTTGGACCAATCCACATCACAACAATTCTTCTCAGATTTGATGGGATATATATGAAAAACAATTTCAATGTGGCCTATATTTTGATGTTGGAGACATCGTTTTCATCTAAATATTTCTGTGGAATAAATCTATGAGATTTGGAAACAATGGAATGCTTATTCCAAGATACATTGGACACTTTTTTATTATTAATCACATCAGAGTAGTGTCATATCGACTAGAACTACCACGAGACCTATCTGATGTATATGATGTATTCCATGTATACCTCTTGAGAATGTACATACCATACCCATATGATGTACTCTGTCTAGTCAAGGTACCATTGTAGAATTACCACTCCTATGAATAGTATCTGGTGATGATCTTAGATCAAAGAGGAAATGTTCTATGAAACAATAAAATGCTTCTATTCAATGTTTTGTGGAGGGACCACATGCTTGAAGATGTGACTTGGGAACTAATGGAAGTGATGAAATAGAATTACCGTCATCTTTTTATTGTGGAAAATGAAACTTTCTATGGTAAAATTTCTTAATGGGTGAATATTGTAACAACTAGAACTCTTATATATAGGATTTCCACATGGGTTTTAATAAAATGCATTATTATGTAATATGTATAAAGAAAAAAATGAACTTTTGTGGTCTTATTATATCTAATTTGAATGAATTATAATTATCATTACCATTTATAATATATTATTTGAATATATATCACATGGTTTTTATTAATATAAGGTTTAAATATATCCACTAGAAGTAGAAAAGGATGTGATGGCCTCAACCAGTAGGATCGTATACTGTGATTCCATTTTATTAGGGATTTTGAAGGATATAGCATCACTAAGATTTTCCCATGACCAATCCCAAGATGAGATCTAACAACTTCAAAAATATAGAAATAATTTATGAGGGATTTTCATGATCATCGAGATCACAACCCACACCATGTTCATTGAACCAACCCCATGAAAATCACATCATCATACACCTTAATCTTGGGCAGTTGGCTGGTTTATTAAAGGGATATTTATTAGGAACCTAGAAATATAATTATGTAATTTTTTTTAAAATAATCAACACATTTCATTCCCATTATAGTTACTTTATAATTATTTTTATTTTTATAAAATAAAACAAAAAATGTATTTTTAGGTAATATTCAAATTTAACTAAGGAATTTATTTTGATGAATAAATATTTTTTTAAAATAAAAAATATTTTAATAAATTATTATTACTATATAATTTCTATGTAATATGAATTATCATATAATTTTTAGGATGTCAAATGTAATTTTTATAATGATTTATAAACTGTTATTGTTTCAAAACCCAATCATTTCATAATAAAATTCAATTTTATTTTAAAAGTGGAAATTCACTAATTAATAAATTTATTTACATAAAATGAATATTATTTTTGTAATTATAATGTAGAAATTTCGCAATGGTGAATGTTTCAAAATATACGGAGAGAGTTGAACTTTTGAGTAAAAATTAAATACCGTATAAATATACTTCGTGTATTTGGACAACATAATCCCACAAAAGTGATGTAATACATAATTTAAAAGGTACACATAACCAAATATATGTTTATATTTAAAATAATGATATTATATGTTTGTTTTATTAGTTTTATAAAGTCATTATGAATCCTTCAAAAATCATAAATATATTTTATGGTATTAAAATCATTTCTTTAAGAGTATGAATCATTGCCACATCAGAAAGGGAAATATTTTATTATGTTAGACCCCTGGCCTTAAAAAAATGAAATACACCCCCATTTATTAGAAACCATTGGAATGTTTTTGGTTTTAAATTTTGCATTATAAAGAGTCCAAAACCTAATTTTGAGAATTAATAAAGTACCCCCTCCCCCAATTTCCTATATTAACCTACCCAAGCTCCCATTTCTTTTTTCTAAAAATACACGGAGCACATCCTTACTCAGCCTGACCCTCTATATAGTCCCCCCAATGTTCCCTTAATCTATCATGAATCTCCAATCAAGCATTTGGTGTCACACACTTAATTAAGATATTTTAATGACTCAGATTTTCCCTATTTTTTATAAATTATTTTGGAATATTATGAGACCAGGCACTAACACGACATGCGATTCTAAGTCTTGGTGTGATCACGATGATTCAAAAAAATGTGTTAAGTTTTTAATAACAGGTGTGTGTGTCTTTTTTTGTAAAAGTTTAACAACTCATAAACGGTTTCCAAGATCATAAATCTGAGTGAACCGTTGATATCAAAGTAGTGGCTCTACCATAGGCACAACTTAACTTTAGTCACTACAGGCCTTCAATGGAAAAACCCAAAAAGTGCGTAACTGTAAATAAAATAATTAAATAAATTTATGCTATTTTAAAATGCTATTCATTCATAAATGGTAACTCTGATTGGATGTTTGAAACCGGTGTTTAGTTTGATAGGGGATGTTTTCTTTAGGTGAGGCCTAATATTGGATGGCGTTGGCTGGCTATGAAAGATAGTTTTTAGGAAAAAATGTCGTTAACATATTTTATTATCAACATAACAATGAGTTTTCTTTTAATATTCATTTTTCAAAGATTATATTTTTATCACCATAAACTTGTAGATTATTTTAGGGAAAGAGACAGAGCTCTCTCGATGAATTGTTGTGGATTTTGGATCGATAATCAATAAAGAGCCATTGAATTTAAGGACATTTTCCCATGACAATGAAAGGGTGATCATTCTTGGAAAACTAAAAATCCAAACCGGGTTAGGGAATTTTTGATTTGATTTTTTCCCCATTCATGATTTCCATGAAGAACATCGACCTATCAAAAAATAGATTATCCTACAGATTGATCGTTATTCCAGGATAGGATTTACTATTGCTGGTTTTTTTATGGGAGAATGATATTGGGATTATTTGTTGGATTTCAATTATCATTATAATGGATACAAATCATGATCGACATGAACAATAATCAAGGTATGATCCTCTAGGTAGAATTATGATTTTCTACCCCTGTTCTTTGTTCATTATAGACATTCTTCGTTTGGACCATGACTTGTCATGTTTATGATAGAATGATTGTTGCACACTCAGTCCTAAGAACAATTATCCAGTTTCATAGATATGGGATCAACAAGACCTGATGGAGGTGTGACGATGACGATGATGGATAGATCAATGTGAGGAGGGAGATATTTTCATTCGACTGATTTTTCATCAGGATGATTCTTAACATTTATTGGAGCCCATGGTGGTGAATAATGAGACACGAGGATCGCCGAAATCCCTCCATTTTGTTAAATGGAGCACCAAAAGGGAACCAGAGGCTCGAAGAAGGGGCCACTAGTGACTCAACAAGGATGGCGGCCACTTATGAGCAGTGACACACAGTGGGGTGGAAGTCACATGAAATGTGACTGACCCAAGGTTTGGAGGAGCCCATAATGAAAAGACCACGAAGTCGGTAGATTTGTGGGACAACCATGATGAACATGATGGTGCTGTGTTGTTTAAGAAGAGGCACACAGTTCGGTGGATGGTGACCAGTGCAAAAAACTGGCCCACACACATAGGTCGGATCATGTGTGCTAGGCCATGGTCCACCAGGACAATATAGTTTGATCTGGACCAGGAGTTTTTGGGTTGACCGGACTGGGTTAGGTCATCTGGTGGGGTGTGCTGGGTCAGACCTAGATCATGCCTTTTCACTAAAATGGCCATATCTTTCAAATGGAGCATCCAATTGATGAGTTTTCTACAACGTTGGGACCCTTGTGACCGGGTATGACTTTTGAGATTGATTTACATGTTTATAGTCCTATAAAAAGATGTTTAGAGAGTACCCATGTTCTTTTTATATTAGTGTCGATGTAGGCTCCTATTCTCATCATAGAGTATAATGGTACTATGATGTGAGTTGTCTTAGCCCAACATTGATAGTTGACTCAGAAGGATGGGGAATGTAACCCACTAAGAGGTAGAGTTGGTGATCACTTATCTTTGTGGTATATTAGATAGGGTTTGTAGAGAAGGTGTGACCCATATTTACAAGGGAACCTATCCCCTATCTCGGAATATATTTACTAATGGTCTAGTTGTCCCCCTTGTGATCCCTAGGCATTGACCCCCTATCAGTCTATTGAGATCATATTCATTACATTCTACATAACTATACCTGATGAGAATGTTTCGGGAAGTTTTTAGTGGTTGACGATTGGCTATTACTTGGTGACTACGTGACTTGGGTGATGCATGGCTTATGGAAACCCCATGTGTTACCGACAATACATGTGTTATCGGAACTCCACCCATTATAAAAACATTGTGGCTTAGAAAGACTTGATGAGTCAAGGAAATTTCATAACTTGTCAAAAAGATAATTCTCTCTTGATTACTTTTGGTAAACATGTTCTACATTATTCTATCTGATAGCTCGAAGAGTGAGATATCCCTAGACGAGAATATTATAAGAGGAATCATGTAGCTTGAAGTGGATGAGACATTAAGGCTTCGAATCCTTTATGAGTATAGATGTATGTTCTTATTTTATGTTCTATATACATATATCTATGTTGATCTAACTATATTTTCTTAGTGTTATTTTCCTTTCTTGGTAATTTTATATGGTATCTTCTTCGTGGGGTTTCGTCTGTGGTATTCATTTGTGTTTTCAGGGTGTCCTACTAAGTATTGTTTTACTCGCCCATACTTGTCATTTTATCACACCTGTCGTGTGGTGTGGTGATGTATGACCTCATAATGGAGTTCCAGGTAGAAAAGGATCATACAATGCTCAGTGAGTTCAAACAGATTGGGGTCTACTCCTATAACTATAGACAGCAACCCAGTACATTGGTTTGCAGGTTGTAAATTATGGTTTTTAGACTCTTTTTTGTGGGATTTTTTTCTAGACCAGTTGTACTTTACTACACCTTAATTCCTTATCATCATCTATGATTGGTATCTTAGTGTATGAATTTATTGTCTACTAAGTGTTTTTACATTTCAGCATTTTGGTTGTTGATATATGTGCGTGTGTACACGTTCGTAGGAAAATGCGTCCCACATGTGGATATGCCAACTAGGTGCTAATCTCCAACCTCTGGCCCATATGAGGTGGTCTTGGGGTAGTCACGATACATGCCCCTTGAGTATGAGTTTTGAAAGAGTGGAAACAGAGGATGAATGATCTACATAAGGACTAGGAGTCCATGATATTAGTTTTTGGTCAACAGTGTTAAGTGTTTTGAATTTGGATTTCATTCGAGGGAATGCTGGGTTAGTTCGGTGGCTGACGTATCCATACACCTAGACTCTAGAAACCCACTTTTTATCTTGATACATAAAAAAACTAGTTATAGGAAAAAATTATGTTACATGAATCATATAGGAATGGGTTGTGTTTTGTACGTCCTTACTAAGTCACCTCCCCAGGTATACTCTTCTAACCGTGGTAAATATTTTTTTCTTACAGGCGGTATTCACGAAACCAACCTGCAATGTTTCCATAGTAGGATCAAGAGTTCGGCCCAATTTTTGACAAGGCCACCCTGAGGGGATCTAGGGACGATGTAGTTTTTCATCAAGAATATCTGAATCTGGAGTTTCTCTTATTTATTTGTTCTTAGACCAACCTCTAGTTATTCAGGAGGATTCATCTCAACTGACTAAGTATTTGATGTCTCTTTTAGTGCTAGATGAAGATACATAGGGTCTGAATGCGTATCATAGGCTTCTGAGGCAGTGATCACCTAGGATATGGGGTGAATAAGACCTACTGATAGTAGTTGTGTGACACAGGCCACATAACAAGAGGTTTCATCAGAAGTTCCAACGGCAAGCTAGTTCACCGAGGAAGAGGCATTTTTATTCATATTGTGGGAATGGAAATTATGCATGATATTGTCCCACTATTTAGGTTTCATTCAGAGAGGTAGTTGATGAACTGCCAATGGGGAGGTAGTGATAGGAGTAGATAGATCTGTTGGGTGGTGAATGTGAAAGAGGAGTTGGTGAATTAGTAGGAGTTGGAAAATGTTTTGAAATGTTATCACCATCACTCCTATGTGGTCCATACCAAAATTAGGGATCTAGAGTACATGAGGGGATACAATAGTTGGTTGTTGAGGTTTATGACCCCAGGACTCCGAGAATGGTTCATGTTATGATCTGTGACTTTCTACTTTAGCCATAGTAGATAGAAACCTATGAAAGTGATTTCTTTTTCGATCACTATTATTGTTTTATAGATAGAGGTTATGATTAAATCATTGGTTTGACCCTTATGCTTAGATACACCTAATATAGGAGACTCGATGATCACACACTGGTTCTAATAGCGTGACCTAACTCTTAATGGCGAGTGTTTTTTTGGGATCTCTTGGTTGTAGCATTTAGGCCTTATGATGTCAATATCTGTATGGACTAGTGACCACAATTCATGTGTAGAATGATTTTTTAGGAAAAGGGTATGGTTTATCCACAATAATAAAAGTATATTCCACTTTTATTAGAAAAGGGTAATTCCTTGTAGATCAGAATGGATTCACACATAAGAGGATGTAGCTGATTACTCTTCTGTTTCCTAGCCTAGCCCTTAATGTTGTGGATGTTTTGAGTCATCAATTTCCAATAATTGTGGTTTAGTATAAGACGTCATCCATAAATATGTTCCAGGATTACCTCCCCATCAAGATTTATAATTCTACATTGAACAACACATAGAATGAAACCAATATCTATAACACTAAATCAGATGGCTCCCATAGAGCTTCATGATCTGAGAGTAAATTTGGAGGACTTTAAGGATAAGGGCTTCATGAGACAGTGGGTTTCACCCTTTAAATCCCTATGTGGTAGTTTCCGACGCTTTCCCGGGGGCGCACAAATCCGTCTATTGAGGACGAAAGGCAATGTTTGTTTCCCCACATTCTCTCTTTCCAACGGCGGGAAACATCCATTCCTTATTTAGGGATTTTTTTCTCCTTCATCAAAAGGGTATGATGGGATGTCGGTTCCTCCTTCTAGGGATTCCTCCTCAGATCTCGTTACCTAGTTCGGGTCTCCCTTATAGATTAACACAATGTTCGTGAATCTCTTCTCGATTCTGTATCATTGTGGACGCGAGTTAATCACACTGCTTCTGCAAGGACATTCCAAGGGATATTGACATGGTAGAATCTTTTGGACGGAGTAGATGAAAACATTCGACATGTCGGGGCATATCTGGATGTGTGGATATTGGGGAACCTATATTCTTCATCATAAGAGGGAATATCAAGGGTGCATAACCGATGGAATACCACATCTAATGCGGGGAATAATATGCCATAGACATGTATCTATGTTTTTTCCCAGCTTCCCATGTTTAACACGAGATATGATGCATGTTTATCTTCTTGTGAAGATAACTACGTCAAAGGCGTGTCTTCTGAGGTTTTCCCCCAAGAATATCTTGTTTATCATGCGGTAGGCTATGAATTTAATGTCTTATGGAGAGGGAATGAGGGTGATCAGAGATTCCCATATAGACGGAGCATATTGGTATATCCCTTGGATGGAACATTGGGAAGGTTTACCAGGAGGATGGACCAGAAAACTCAATAAGAGAAGAACCAAGATAGTGTGTCCCATAAAGGGTAGATGTCACACCGTGAAGGCTGGTCTGGACACCACTGAGGGTGGATCAGGGAGTGTGGACCCCAGAATGTGGGAACACCAAGGTTTACCATTGATTCAGATTGAACCTCATGGATGTTTCCAACGTACCCCGTGTAAAAGATAGGGGTCAAAACCCACTTAGTTAGAATGGATGGTAAGACCTGTTGTACAAAGAGGAAAACAACCTGAATACATGCGGGGGCTTACAAATGGATAGCGGCCCAAGTACTTCTTGGAGTAATGAGGAGGTGGATGACATGATCCCACCGGGATGTGGCGGCCCAGGTGAGAATCAGGATGGGTGGTGGAGAGTAGAATGGAGTGGAGGGGGAATGGGATGGGACCATCATGAAGGTGATGGTAGTGTTGGTATGGAGATTTTAATAGACTTCCTATGTATCCCCATGGTAGGGAATCAGAGTCCGCATAGTTCGGTGGAAAAAAACAAGGTTTACCATTGGCTGGGATTGAACCTCATGAAGGTTTCCTACGTACCCTGTGTAGACGACCAGGATCAAAACCCACGTAGTTCGAAAGGGCGATGAAACAGTTTGTACACAGAGTATAAAAACCCGAATACATGCTTGGGATTACACATGGATAGTGGTCTAAGTAATGTTAGGAGCAGCGAGGAGGTGGATGACATGATCCCACCAGGATCTGGTGGCCAAGGTGAGAATTTGGATGGATCATGGAGAGTTGAATGGATTGGAGAGGTAATGGGATGGGACCATCATGATGGTGGCGGTAGTGTTGGTATTGTGCCTCGAAGAGACTTCCTACATATCCCTGTGGCAAGGAATCAAAGTACACATAGTTCAGTGGGACAATGGGATACCTGAGGAGGTGGCCCGTGAGAATGGACGCATGGATGGGACCCAGAGGAAGTGGAACCTCCGAGTTAGGGAATGATCTTGCCAGAACTCATGGAATCAAGGGATAGATCAGGATGAGACATGGGTGCTGGGATTGAACCTAATGGAGGCTTCTTACGTATCCTCATGGTAGGGAATCAAAGTTTTCATAGTTTATCTAACGACGACACATCATCGATTGGGCACTTCAACGAATTACCACTGAATGAGGTTGACAACGAATTATCACTAAATGGGGGAACAATAGCTTACCGCTGATTGAGGTCCATAGTTTAACGTCAAGCAGGACGATGGTGAACCGACCTGAAAGAGGACCTGGGGCATAGATAGATGGTGGGCTTGATCCTCCGGGAGGCTTCCTACATACCTTTCCTTGGCAAGGATCAAAGACCACGTAGTACATGATGGGGGCATTGGTGCACTGACGTGAAGGTGGTCGAGACCAATGGTTGTTTGTCTTGAACCTTAGGGAGGTTGCCTATGTACCATGCCTTGGCAAAGATCAATGTCCATGTAGTTCAGCATGGGTGTGGAGCTTACACTCTACGCTGCCCAAGGTGCTGGTGATCCGACGTGAAGAGGGTCAGAATGATTGGGGTGGTGGGATTGAACCTTTTGGAGGATTCTTACATACCCTGCCTTGGAAAGGATCAAAAAACACATAGTTCAGAAGGGTTTGGTGAACTGACGTGAGGATGGTCGGGACCAATGGATGTTGGTCTTGAACCTTAGGGAGGCATCCTACGTACCTCGCCTTGGTAAGGATCAAAGACCACATAGTTTAGGTGGTGGGAACCGACGTGAAGGTGGTCAGAACCAATGGGGTGTTGGGCTTGAACCTCAGGGAGGCTTCCTACGTACCTCACCTTAGAAAGGATCAAAAACCACATAGTTTTAGTGGGGTTGGTGAACAAACGTGAGGATGGTTGGGACTAATTAATGGTGGGCATGATCTTCAGGGAGGATTCCTATGTACCTCTTGTAGGTAAGGATCAATTATCACATAGTTAAAGTGGTGGAACCGACGTGAAGGTGGCAGGAACCAATGGGGTGTAGGGCTTGAACCTCATGGAGGATTCATACGTACCTTGCCTTGACAAGGATAAAAGACCATGTATTTCAAGAATGAGTTGTGGGGATTACACTCTAGCCTACCCATAGAGGATGTCATGGTAGATGCCTACTACTCTAAGCCCATGTGAGTCGTGCTCAGTGTGAGAAACAAGAGGTAGCAAGGACCAGACGATCACAATGCAAAGGTTCATCCATGAAGGGTGGTGAATGGGGCTTATGCAAGGAAGCTGTCCAGGAGCCGCTATGGAGCGACAATGGTTCAAGGGGATTACACAAGGATGTAACCCGTGTGCCGCAATGGAGCAACAATGGTGGATGGGGCTTAAGCTAGGATACTGCCCGGGTGCCACTATGGAGCTATAATGGTGAATGGGGATTATGCAAGGAAGCTGTCCGGGTACCGCTATAGAGCGATAATAGTAGAAGAGGCTTACACAATGAGGTTTTTTGTGTATCTCTATGGAGTAGAAATGGGGGATGGGGCTTACGAAAGAAAGATGCCCGGGTGCTGCTATAGAGCGACAATGATGGATGGGGCTTACACAATGATGCTTCTCGGGTACCGCTATAGAGCGGAAATGGTGAACTGTGATTACGAAAGGGCACTACCCGGGTGTCTCTATGGAGTGAAAATAGTGGATGGGGATTACATAAGGAAGCTTCACAGGTGCCGCTATGGAGGGACAATGGTGAATGGGGCTTACGGAAGGAAGCTTCCCAGGTGCCGCTATGGAGCAGCAATGGTGAATGGGGCTTACAAAAGGAAGCTGCCTGGGTTCCACAATGGAGTGGAAATGGTGAATGGTGATTACACAAGAAGCAGCATGGGTGCTGCTATGGAGCGACAATAGTGGATGGTGCTTATGCAAGAAAACTGCCTGGGTACCGCTATGGAGTGGAAATAGTTGATGTGGATTATGGAGGGATGCTTCCCAGGTGTTTCTATGGAGCAACAATAGTGTATTGGGAATATGCAAGGATGTTTCCCATAATTTCTTCCTCATGTCTGGCCATAAGCGCATCCCAACCCACTAGTGGGTTGAGGCCTTCACCATTGTGCTAGTCCACAAGAAGGATAATGCCAAGGGCATTGGAATCAGTACGAACAATGGGAGGTGAAAAGTGTGAATCACATGCCCGACATACGGAATGCTGTGAGGGTGGCATAGTGATGAAGGATAACTGTTGACTGTGTTCAAAACATAGTATCCATATTGCGTTAGCCTGAAATGTTGACAAACAAATGAGGGTCGATTGTCGACCGTGTTTGAAATATAGGACCTGACTAAATGTGTCGTCCAAATTCTTCTGGGGCATTGACCCTGGATGGTAGGTGAGCCGATGCGGCATTGAAAAAGGCCATTAGGTGGTCCCTATAGACATGGAAGTGGATGATGATATGAATGAAAGACACACAAATCACGAGGTGGAGTGATGGAATGTTTGAACGGATTCCAAGGCTCTTGAAATTATGACACTATAATCATGGCATTAGGCTTATTATGCTTGGAGCATATGGCATCACTTGTTTTGAGCAAGAGGTGTCCTATGTTTTTAACATAGGGTGCACTACAGTTTATAGTCAGGTAGATAGGACTATTGTCTTCTTATACTTGAAGCATAAGGAATTTCTTGTTTAGAGAAAGAAGTGTCCTATGTTTAGCACATACAGAGTCCTACAGTTTATAGTAATGTAGATAGGACTATTGAAATCTTTTGCTTGGAGCATAAGGCATCTCTTGTTTTGAGCAAGAGGCATCCTATGTTTGGAACATAGAGTGCACGATAGGTTAGAGTCATGTATAAATGACTATTGGTATCTCATTCTTGGAGCATAATTCATCTCTTGTTTGGAGTAATATGCGTCCTATGTTCGGAACATATGGTTCACTACAGTTTAGAGTCATGTAGAAAGGACTGTTGGAATTTCATGCTTGGAGCATAAGGCATCTCTTATTTGGAGCAAGAGGAGTCCTATGTTTGGAACATAGGGTGCACTACAGTTTATAGTCATGTAGATAGGACGGTTGGCATCTTATGCTTGGAGCATAAGGTATCCCTTTTATAGGGAAAGAGGCATCATATGTTTGTAATATATGGATTACTACAGTTTATAGTCATGTAGATAAGAGTGTTAGGCATAAGGCACCTAGAAATAGCTGGTGTAGGGACTTACGCATGGGTGACCCTTTCTAGTTCATCATGGCATATGAGCCAATTGATGGGGTTTGGATTTGTTACTTGAGGAATGGTTCGACTCAAGGTACTCAAGGAATTGATTATTATAATA
The DNA here is from genome assembly GCA_963277665.1 of Viscum album. NCBI lineage: Eukaryota > Viridiplantae > Streptophyta > Magnoliopsida > Santalales > Viscaceae > Viscum > Viscum album. Next base: position 1,185,957,441 of record OY728130.1, on the reverse strand, counting down.
TCAACTGACGACATGGGAAATGAACTAAGATGAATATGTTGACTTAAGGTGTTTCATGGTGTGCATAGGAGTATCCCAAATCATGGTATTCCGTAGGTGGAAGGTGGGTTCCCATAAGCGTGCAATGGAAAATCCCAACATCCCAACCTGAAAAGTTCGCGGTGCGACTCTCCATATTTCATGGTTGTCAGTGATGGTAGAGAAGGTGGGAGCCTCACAAAGGATAGGTCTTCACGAAGTAGCTTCATAGAGAAATGGGGGCTCCTAGAGCATGGTGTCTCATGGAGCATCTTCACAAAGGAAAGGTGCTCACAGAGCAAGGAATCACTGAGCAGTTCGCAAAGGAAAGCCGCTCGCGGTGCATGGACTCGTAGAGAAGCTACGTGAAGGAAGCTCCTCGCGGAGCATGGAATCCTAGAGGATCTTTGAGAAGTAAGTTTCTCGTGGATCATGGAATAGTGGAGCAAATACGTGAAGGAAGCTACTCGCGGAGCTTGGACTCGCGGAGCAGCTACGTGAAGGAAGATCCTCATGGATCATGGTCTTGTGGAGCCGATTCACAAAGGAAGCTTCACATGGAGTATGGACTCATGAAAACACATCACGAAGGAAAATAGAGCCTCACGAACCGAGAGATCATCCACCCAAGGGCTGGAGTGACCCTCTGGCGAAGGGGGGTGAGCTGGATATTTATATGGGATAGGTTCCTCAAAGTAGAGCCTTCTCGACGCAAAGATAAGGCCTGATTCGTGGTGGGTATCAAATGTCAAAGGGATTCACGGAGCCATACCGCCTCTTCACTTCGTGGCAGGTTGCGAACGTCAAATGGGTTCGCGGAGCCATCCTGCCTCCTTACATAGCGGTGGGCCTCCAATGTCAAAGGGGTTCTTGGAGTCGTCCCGCCTCCTTGCTTCGCGGTGGGTCTCGAAAGTCAAAGGGGTTCGTGGAGCTGTCCCGCCTCCCTGCTTCGCGGCAAGCCATGAACGTCAAAGGGGTTTATGGAGCATCTGACCTCCTTGTCTGGTGGCAGTTCTTGACAATGAAGGAGGGAGCTTTGCGAATGGGCTTCATGAAACAGTTTTCTAGCCCAACTCCAAATTTCTATAACTCCTAATCTGTAACTCCGTTCGGGCCCCACGACCTACCAAATCAAATCTTGCGAAATGGGATTCAATCATGGATCATGTATGAAAGAACCAATAATGTTTTGGGGACATGTTTTCTAGAGTCAACAGTGGTGTTCCTTGTTCTCGGACATATCATCAAAGCGACTGGAGTTTCATTGGATCCAACAAATGTGGATTCATAGTTTGATGAGTGCTCCCATATTGAGGTTTCTAGAGTAGGGCGTTGAGTACCTAGTGTTCAATGATGCATCATGAACCATTCTTGGTAATTTCATGATGAAAAGGCATGTAGAGATTGTCAGTGGTTCATGACAGTTAGAATAACAAGATTAATACTATGAAACACAAGATCTTGAGTAGGCAACAGTATTCTTTTCATTAAAGATGTGGTGGCTCTACTTGATGGGCGAGTGGATTATCATCTACTTCTACGATAAGATTCTCAGGTATATCTTCACTCAGAAATATTGGAACTTGAGATGGAGGTGATTGATAGAGTTCCTATAACACTGTGAATTACAGATTTTCTATACTCTTGGTAAGGAGAACATAGTGTTATATTCACTAATTAGGAGATCTGTCTAACAGTTTCTGAATAATGCATCAGATCAATTAGCCTCGTTGAAGATATCCATTGTGGGTGAACATGGAGCTTCTTATCTAGAGACAATGGTTGTCACCTCTCCACTATTATGGCGAGTAAGGAAGTTCCAACTTGGGGATATTGACTGTGAGTCCTTACGTGCTCAGGTGTCCATAAGGCATGCCCTTAATGGATATTTAAAAGGTTGGTATAATGATTTTATTTTCAGTGGATGCATGATGATACACGTGGTGTAGCGAGAGGGGGTTCTGGGGGAGTTTCATAAAAACTCTTTAGTAGAACATATAGGTGTTTCAATGATGTACTAGAACCTACAATGTCATTTTGGTGGCTAGGGATGAAGAATGATGTTGTATAGTTTGTGTCATGATGCCTTAATTGTCCAAAATGAAAGATGAGCCTCAGGTTTTAGTGGGTTTAACTAAACCCCTTGGGGTGTCAGAATGGAAGTGGTATGGGATAATAATGGACATCATGATGGTTTTACCACATACATAGTTTTGGCATGATAACATATTGATGATCATTGACTGACAAACCATGTCGGACCACATCCTACCTATCCAGGAGCAGAGTACAGTAGAGATCTAGAGATTCCTCTACATGTAGGAGATAGTTTGGATTCATGGAGTTCCATCAAATATTGTTTTATATTATGATAATCACTTCTCATTATGTTTATGGATTGGATAATAGGTTCTACTAGGACTCAGTTATTATTGATCATGGTGTTTTATCCCCGGACGGATGGCCAGCTGTAGAGGACCATTTAGGATTGGGAGGACATGCTTCGAGCATTCATGTTATATATATTTTGTAGTTGGTAGGATCTTGTACATCTAGTATATTTTTCGAACAAAAACTTCTACCCCTACAACATTAGTATCAAACCATTTGAGGTTTGGTATGGGTGACCATATAGGTCAGCACATCATTTCACTGACCTAGGAGAGTCGGTGCTCATGAGCCCGAAGTTGGTTTAAGCGACTACAGAGACGAAGCACGTAATCCAGAATCAGATAAAGACTTCACTGAGCTGCCATCAATCTAATTTTATAAGTTATGGAGACCTTTGAATTTCATGGTGGGATACCATGTGTTCCTACAGGTCTCGCCTCAACATAGGAAATAGATATTTTCCAAAAATGAAAATTTGTCTATGATGTTCATCAGCCCATTCGTAATATTGAAAATAGATGGTGAGGTGGTGTATTTCTTGGCTTGACACCCGTAGTTGGACCAGTTACACAACTTCTTCCAAGTGTATCAGTTTAGGAGATACATAAATGATCCATCAAACTTTATAGACTGGGGAGAGATTGAACTTGATGATGGGGACACTTTTGTTGAGTACAAGTTAGATATCACTGGTCAATAGGAGGGGATCCATCCTGGGTTGTTGATTCCTCTCATGTACATTCATTGGCATAACTATAATATCTAGGATACCATATGAGAGAGGGAGGGTCTGATTCATGCTCAACACCCTCAATTTTTTTTAGTAGCCCTATATTTTTGATTTCTAAAAAATGAATCCATAATTTCGGATGATTTTTATGACTTAGATATTCTAGATTTTACTTTTGGAACTTATTTGGGAAACTTTTAAGACCAAGCGACGAGAGGGTGTGTGATTCTGAGTACTGGTGTTCCTAGAATGATTTAATTAAAATGTTATGTTTTTAATATCACATGCATGTTACATATCCAAAAAAGTGGAATAACTCTTAAATGGGTTCTTGGATCAGAAATAAGAGCGTGATGGTGATCTTAATGTACTGACTTTATCCATGCAAGACATAAATTTAGTCTCCATGGTTCTTTGGTGAAAAAAATTTGAAATAAACGTAAATAAAATTATTAAATAAAATTATTATATTTTAAAATCCTAATAACACAACAATGGTAAATTATTATAAATATAACACAATCATTGAGTTTTTAAGGGGGTGTTTTCCATACTTGAGACCTATAATCGACAAATGTTGACTAACTATCAATGTTAGTTTTTGGATGTAAACGACATTAAAATATTTTAATAAAAATATATTTATTCTTGATGCAATTATATTTTTTCTATTAATATGAGTTTTTTTGAAAATTCAGGGTTATCACCATAACCATGGAATTAAACAGAGGCGAGGAGAAGGATCTCTTATGATGAACAATAGTGGATCTTGGATCAATAATCAACAAAAAACCTCATATTCAAAGGATCTTCTCCCAAGACAATGACATGGTGACCATTTGTGGTAAGCGATCAAACAGAATCGAGGTATTGAATTTTTTATTTGATTTATTTTCACTGATCATGAATTCCATGAAAAATGAAATTCAAATAAAAAGAGATTGGCCCCCATATTGACCATTATTTTAGGATTTATTTGGTGGATTTTGATTATCATTCTAAAGGAAAAGAACCATTATCGACATGAAAATATATCAAGGTCCATTATTCTTGGCTGATTTATACTTTTATCACCCCCCCCCCTCATTCATCATTCTACATAGGAATTCTTAGTTTGTCATGTGACTCGACTTGTTGAGATCAATTGACCATTGTGCACTTGATCCTTGGCACAATGATACAATATCACAGATCTGGGATCAGTAAAGCATGATTGAGGTGTGATGCTGACGGTGATGGATGGATCGATGTGATTCTTGAGATATTTTTATTTGAGTAACATTTTTTCAAGATGAATAATAACATTGATCTGAGCCCGTTCAAAGAAGAATTTGACCCGATGATTACAAAACCGCCTTTATTTCAAAAAACTGAGCACCTTAGGAGAACCAGAGTTTTGAAAATGTAACCACTGATATCGTGAATGATTCTAGTCGTGGCCGCTTGATGGAGGTTTCATATGTCAATGAAACACTTCGGTGTTAATATCCATGTAAACTGTATCCATGTTGTGGTTTGGCAGAGACCAAGCTGGAAAGGCTGCGGGGCAGGCAGATGTGGTGGACCATTGGATTGAACACGAAAGTGCTGTGTAGATCCAGAGGAAGAAATCATTTTGTTAGAGTAACATAGTCTATAAAAATATGTATCATGAAACAAATAAATCCTTTTTGCATTGGCTAGATCAGGTAAGCCAAGATACAGTCCTGCAAGCCCAGCGAGCCGAGCCAATTGGACTAGGCTGGTTCGAGCCATTTCGGGCTGGGTCAGGTCAGCCAGGTCGAGTCGACCGAACCAGGTCAGGTTGAATCGAATGGGTCGGGTCGACCAGAAGGGGTTGGGTTGGCTAGGTTGGATTGGGTATGACTGGTCTGGCCCATCAAAAAAGGATTCAGATTATGCATTTTTAATAAAATTGTCATATCTTTTTAACAGAGCGTTAGATTGAAGAGACGTCTATAGAATTGGGACCCTTTTGATGGGGAGGTCCTTTGAGATGGATTTGTGGGATTTTAGTTGGTTATGAATAGGAATATTTTTCACCCTTGGCATTTTTATATGAGGGTTTGATGCAAGATCTCATTCCCATATTTGAGGAAAACACATCTTCAGAAGTGGGTTGTCTCAGCTTGTCATCAATAGTTAACTCAACAAGTATGATAATATATCATATTGAGAGGCCAAGAAGGTCCTCACATTTATTGTTGGTACCATATATTGGGTTTTTTGAGAAGGAGAAACCTATATTTATACGGGCATATATCCCCTATCTTGGATGATGTTTCCAGTAGGGCCAGGTGTCCCCCTAGTGACCCCTGGGAATTGAACCCAATGTATGTATCATGATCAGATTCTTTCCATTCTAAATGAATACACCTAACGAGAATGCATCCTGAATTTTGTAGTGGCTGATGTGTAGTTGTGTCTTGGTTACTATGTGATTTGGGTGTAACATGACATTTCGATATTCCATGTGTTTCCGAAACATCGTGTGTCACCAACACTCTGTGAATTATCGATACTCTATGTCTTAGAAATAATTAATGTCTAAGGGAAATATCAACACATTTTGAGACCCTAGAGTTCTATTAGGTGCTTTTGGTAGACATGATCTACATGCTTCCATCAGATAGCTCAAGGAGTGAGATTTCATGGGACGAGAGTCCTACTAGTAGAACCACATAGCTGGAAGTGGATGATAATTTGAGGCCTATAATATTTTATGAGTATACCTAGATGTTTTTATTTTATTTGGTATAGACATATACCTGTGTTGAGCTTATTATATCTTCGTAGTGGTATTTTCCCTTCATGGTACTGCTTCATGGAATATTTTTGTGGTGTTTACACATTGGTATTCCTTTGTGTTTTAGGGGTTTCCTACTGAGTATTGTTTAACTCACCCATAAATGAGCTTTACCCACATGTTTCATGTCTTGTTTAAGAATTCAGCCTTGTTACAGAGTTCCAAGTGGACCAGGACCAGATGGTGCTTAGTGAGTTCAGACAGAATGGGGTGTGCTCCTATGACTATCGATAGCAGTCTCAGTACCTTTTGTAGGATTAAATTTGTGGATTTAATAGTGTTGTTGGTGGGCTTGTATTCTGTCCCATTTTTACTTTACTACACTTTACTTCCATGTTTTACTCCATGGTTGGTATCTTAGTGTATGCATACTCTGTCCACTTAGTGGTTTTACATGTCATCATTCTGTGTATGGAGATGAGTGTGGGTCTATAGGTACTTAAGAAAATTTCTCTAATTTTTTGATATTCCTACTCTATTCTAGCCACTATCACTTGACCTATTTGAGGTTGGATTGGGGTAGTCATGGAATGGGCCCCACTAGGATGGGTCATGACAGATATCTTCCACTCTCCTTTTTTATTCAATAACTAATTTTATGAAAGATTCATAATTTCCATTTATTAATGTTGGGATATGTTCCTAAATACCCCACTTAATTTTCATAATATTTAAATATGATTAGAGTCCTATTTATCTCTATTATGCCCATTTTATGAATTTTTAAGACATTGATATTCTTATGAATTTTCAATATGATTTTCCATGTGGAAACAATTGTTTATTGAGTACCATAATCATTTCCTATAGAGGGTGTTAACCTTTATACAATTATAATTATTTCATTTTGGACTTACATGTATGTATTCTACAATACTTGATCATGTAATAACATATGATGATAAATGAATCCATGTTTTATGATATATGTGGAACACATAAGCAAGAGAATGAAATGAATGTGATGGGTGTGCCTGAAATTATATAGTGATCCAATACATTGGATAGGGTTTAGTCTTATGAGATGTCACTTTGGTATATGGAGTGAAACTGATTCCTTTATGGGACTTTTTCCATCATGATGTCATGGAATTTATCCTTGACCTATGTTTATGATGTAGTGGTTTAATTAGTTGCTCTATTTCCTAGGACACCTTAATGATTATCATATTAGATCATGTCTCGTTGTTCATGTTTATGATTCCTAAACTTATATGCCCTTTTGATATTCCTATTGTCCAACACGTTTTATTCTCTTCATGTTATGGAATATTTATTCCCTTACTATGATTTATATTTCACGCATTTCTTATGTATGTCCCCAGGTCATCCCATGTTGTTTTAAGTGCGAGAATGTTAAGGATGTTTTCAATAAAAATGATAGTTTTGTTATTTTAAATTGTTATATAATGTGCCTAATTCGAAAATAAACTATACTTATTGATCTTACATGTTGTATTAAGTGTAACCTTATATAATAACTCATGTATTATTGCAAAATAAATTATAGGGTTGTTATAAAAATATTTTTGATTACTTGTGATCATTGTCAGTACACAGGGAATAATTTAAACAGAGATGAAATTACATAGAGACTATTTTGTTATGGACTTGTTTTTAATTTATGACTAATATAATTGATTATTTTAATTTAATTAAATTTTTTATTAAATACTACCACATTTATGTGTTTTTCAATTATGTGTGTCCAATTATATGATAGAAAAGAATTTAGGGTCTTTGAATATTTTTTAATAATATTAAATCAAATCACATTAGATCCATTAAACCATATAATGATTGAATGTAGTTTTAATTTAAGGAGATGACCTTTTAAGGAGACCATGGTGTAGTAAATATAACAACACCACATTATCCACTTATGGGACTATGTTGGGTAAGATGTATGGATAATATCCACCGTGATGATATTTCTGGTGCTGAAAAAAATGATTCATAAGGGTCATTTTGGAATATTGGTCCACATGTGAATATAAACATAATCATATAAATGTAATATTGTTTATCTCTTGGAAGGATGTTCCTTGTGTCCTTAATGGTATTCTTGGAGTGGAATGGTTGAATTCTAAGTGAATCTCCCTTATTGAAAATAAGAATTTGGTGGCAATTTCATCATGGTCTAGAGTTTGAAACTATGAGGAATTATCTTGGTGGGAGGTTTGAAATGTATAGTGTCGGGTCCCCTAAGAGGTGTACCAATTTTTTAATGTATTAGTTCTTTTCAAACATCCACGTGGATTATTCGATGGAGCCCACACTGCAACATTATTCATTATTCTTTAAAGGTGGATAATATTCATTCCAATGATATGAATTTTGAAATTTTTTGGGAAACAAAGTTGTTTTATATGATTCCTTATGATGTGTAAATGGATAGATAACTTTTAACCCTCTTCCAATTAAAGAGGAGAGAATATTCTGCATTGTAACCCCATACACCTTGGTATATATGGTTGTAAAATAGATTAGCTACTAAAATTATTCTAGAAGACCTCTTCAGAAAATAACATATATTGTGACATAAAGATTTAAAAATTTATAGATCATGTGAACTTTGACGTTCGAACCTCTATATCGTAGAACAATTACGTTTCATAATTTACTCAAGGAAATTTAAAAAATACTCATATTATAACACCCAGAGATTTTTTGCACCTTTTTTAATTAAAATAAATGTTCTTATATGTCCTGCAATGAAATAATTGAAATTTTCCTTTCACATGACAAGGTGTTGGAGTACATTACATATAACAGTGTTGTTTCAATGAAACATCATGTTATTGTTATAATTATTTAAATGAGATTATTATAACCTAGAAGTTGAATTATCCAACATGAACAATATTAAATAATTTATGAAAATATTTGGCTTATAAAAATATAATATGAATTCATAGGTTATTAGTTAATAATAATTGAATCAGAAAACATATTTTTTTTAAAGGAATAAATTTATATTTTATTGGTCACAAAGCTATTTTACCCTAATAACATAAATTAATTAAAATTAGTGAGTTATATAAATTTAATATATATGTTATGTATTCAATCAATTTTTTTGGTATTAATACAATATATTGGATAGACATAAGATAATAAAAACCAAATTTTTTTCAAAAAAATATATTTTTTTTATAAAGGAAGTTTTAATGCCTATTAATGGAGAACCTGTTTTAAATACAATTTTTGGAACTTTTATAGATTTAGTATTTCAAAATAAAATTTATATTTGGATGAAATAAATATAAATTTAGTTAGGATAATTTTTTTCTATTTTTCTATAAAGCTTCATTTTTTAGTGAATTGATAAAAATATTGGATTTAAATTTAAAACAGCTTTTTCATAAAATTTACTTAGAAGAAAAAATTATTTTTTAAATCAGTTTGAATGTTTAATTAGATTAAATTTTTATCAATTAATTTAACATTGGTACTTGGAACCAATTTCACATTGAAATTTGATATAAAAACATATCAAACTATTGAATGCTCTTTCTTTAAAAACCTGCATTATCAACCCAACTATGGGATGAATTTTATATTCATTTCTTCCACTTTTGTGACTGGAATTTAGAAAAATGCATCCATATTTGTAAGTAGAATAATTTATAATTTATAATAAAATATATATAGGTTTTTATGTAATTAAAATTAATTACAACAATTAAGGTAAAATTAAGATTAATAAGGGGATAAACCAAAAACTTATGGCCCAAAACGACCAATACACTTGTCCAAAAGTCATTGGATGGAAATATTTCACCACTATCCTCCATTTTCATGGAATCAGATCCTTATTTTATACACATGAAACTTGAAAATCACATGTGGAATTATCTATTCAAATATTTACAAGTGTCACGACCCGACCCTACCCAGGCTCGAGCCGCAACTACCCCAAGACCGCCTCCATAGGCCAATGGCTGGCAACTAGCGCTGAAGTCATAAAAACTTGGGGAGGTCATTTACTAAGTACCTGTACACACACACACATCCCACTCAATGTAGAAGAGCAGATTAAAAAAGAAATGAAAAGCAGAGTAATGTGCAACTGCTATATATAAACCACAAAAGTGCATCGACCTCTAATAGTACAAAGAAAGTGCTGAAAGTAAACTGAAAAGAAAACGGAAAAAACACGTACCCAAACAGAAAAGTTCCACAACCCATCAATAGGTAAACAAAAGAAAAACAGCTGGAAGGGTACCCCGCCTAGAACCCCGACTCCGACCGCCGCATGCGGTCCATGATCCAGAACTCCTAAGATCCACTGAAGTCACAACCAACATGTCCGTCATCTGCTAGGGAACACCAAGTCCGGGAAAAGCCCAAGCAAGGGTGAGTATAAAAATACTCAGTAGGATACCCCGAAGGCTCAAGGGAGAAACAAATGAGGTACTGAAGGGTGAGTAGTAGATCGAACAGGTAAAGTAGAGAAGTGAAACTGAGAGTGCAGTAGAGTAACAGTAGAGAGTCCATCTCAACCCAACAAGAGAAAAGAAGGTAGACTCATCCAGACACAAGGAGCTAGAAATTGTGAGAAGTTGAATTTCCCGTTGAGTATTTTCTACCTATAGTAGGAGAGTAGACTTATCCAACCACGAGAATCTAGGCACAGAAAGCACGTGGAATAACCCACGCATCTTCGCCTCTCCTGGAGGGAGAGTAACAAAGACCAAGAAGAGGTTACTGTAACAAGGAATATACATATATATGCTCTATCAAGAAACCTAAACAGGATCATAAGAGTATCTCCATCCTGTAGCTCAGCCCAAGAAAGCGAGTAGCCGACAGTCCCAGAATTAAACCCATCGATACCCAGTATCCAGCACGTCTGCCCCGAACTGCAAGTCAAGAGGATCAAATCATCGAACCTTGACACTATCTTCTTTTGGCGGTGTTGACTCACCCGTACGGTTTTAGGTCACGTCACAAGGATGCATCTTGGTGGGGAATGTTCCCCTCGTACTTGAGAGTTCTGGGGGAACGTCAAACCACACCACGTCACTGCCTCGCAGTCAAGAGGTCTGCTCAAAGTCAATGTTGTCACATCACTGACCCATACAAACGAGGGTCCCGCTCCGGTAGACATAGAGTAAAGCCATAGACTAGCCTAGTAGAAAGGACTGAGTCTGAAATGTCAATGGGTGTCCCACTGCCCAGCCTTGCTGGAGGGTAATTTATAATATGATATAGCGTGACCCACTTCCCAGCCCTGCTGGAGGGTAAACCCTAATACATCATCAGGTGACCCACTGCCCAGCCCTGCTGGAGGGTAGACCTCAAAGAAGTCTACGGGTGACCCACTATCCAGCCCTGCTATAGGGTAAACCTGGAACAAGTCGATAATCGACCCACTACCCAGCCCTACCGGAGGGTAGACCCTCAAGAGTCGTCGGGTGACCCACTGATTAGTCTCTTCTATAGGGTAAACCCTGAGAAGTCCATGAGCAACCCACTGCCCAGCCCTACTAGAGGGTAAACCCAAAGAAGTCGATGAGGAACCCACTGTCCAGCCTTGCTGGAGGGTAACCCCAGAACTGCTCTGGCCATCTCTACTGGATGGTGCAACACTAGCCAACCAAACACGGAGTGGGTATCGCGCAACAACCCGACTCCATAAAAAACCAGGGCAAACCACTCAACCTTGCTGATCTAAACCATCGAGAAGAAGACTAAGAAAAAACTCAACCCTGGTGGTCAAACAAACGAGCACAGAGCTAGGGGAAGACTCAACCTTGCTGGTCAAAAGTCAAGAACCGAGGAACCCTTTACGTCGCGTGTGGTCATAAGTATGCAGAGAAGAACACGACAAGAATTTGGGTCCCACACGATGTGTGGCCCCATCTCCACCCCAACCAAGTGCACAAATGTTCTTAGGTACAAACATCCCCAATGTGTACCTCCAAGAATTCACATATCCTCCCAGAGTATACCACGTCTCCATCCCTAAGGCTAGCATGCACACGGCACCCTAATATCAATGCAAAGGGAATAGACGTAACTTCTCCGACTTTCGACCTCATCAGACCAGGCATGACCAAACACATCTTATTAAGCATTTTCCACACTCACATGGGAGTGTACGCGATCACGCGCCAAGGGTTCCTTGCAAGCACCGTGGAAAGAACCACCATCGGTACACCTTTCATGCTTCCACATTTAAATGATATCTCAAAGAAAACTCTGTACATCAAAATAGATTGTACCATTGTAATCCTTGTGGAAGAACACGCGATATAGACTACTTACTTTTCTGAAATGGTCAACCGGTGAACGAGGTACTATTTACCGAACCAACATGTGTGGGGCCCACCCCTAGATCCTGAAACTAAACAAATGGATTACACCACTGTGATCCCCACAGAAAGACACATGGGATTGACTACTCAATCACCCAAAATGATCACCAGGTGAAAAGGGTACTATTCACCATAGCCAGGTCGGGTGGGACGCACACCACGTCCTCGAAAAAGGTCGGGCGAACTGCGCCATCACAATGCTCTTGGGAAGACACGTCAAAAGAACTACTCACTTGAGTGGAATGGATATCTGGATAAATGAAACATTGTGACATATCATTCACGAGCGGTACCACGCGGAACTCGCACCCCGGTCCCAAAGCGCTACCAACGGATCGCACCATTGTGATCCTCTCAGAAAAGTACACAAGGTGGACCATTCACTTGTCCAAAATGGTCTCCCGGTGATAGATATGGAAAATCACCATCAAGACCCAAATGACCCTCATGGGGCCTGCACCATCATGCCGAATTAGAGCGGGTGTATTTCACCATTGTAATCCCCTCGAAAAAAAAATCCAAAATCGACTTCTCGCACGCCCCGAACGGACGCCCGACGAGAAAGTCGCTAAACGCTGCTGGAAACTCAAAAGACGGGCCGTGATCCCCACGCCTCAAATCCTGTTTCAATGCCCAAAACCACACTAGAAAACTCCGCCTCGGTTCTAGGGTCGCAACGTCACTGACGGCGCCCAAAACGGACTCCGGATATGTCTACACCTCCCAAACCCTGAAATCCCGGGAAGCCCGCTAAGATGATTTACACATGTGTCGTGCCCCCCGAGCCCCTCGTCTCAGAAGATAAAACTCCCAAAACCATCTCAAAAAGTCCACCTCGACGTCAGGTCCACGCCGCCATAGCCGGCGCGCAAAACGGACGCCCGTAGCTCAAAATACGGGTGTCCAAAATATTTAAGGGGGATTACCCCTGGGCAGGACCGGCCCGATCCGGCTGGTCCGCCCCGCTCCGGTCGGCCCGCTGAACTGCGACCCTGCCACTGGGCTCGGTCTAGCCGGACTTGCGGGCCACTGCACTGTAGCCCTCTGCCTCCCATGAGGCCCGCGTGTCTGCGCGGCCTCCTCCACCGGCCGGCCAGCTGTCCGGTCGTGTCCACTGGGAGACCCGCCAATGGCGGGACCTGGTCTCCCCAATGGGTCGCGCGTGTGTGACTTTGGTTGCCCCCCTCGCCGGCGCCCTCGTCCGGAGCCCTCGTCTGGTCCTCCTACGCCACCCCACACCACTGAGGTGCTGCACGGCCAGCCAGATGGCCGACCGTCCTTCCGCCACACCCGCTGCCGCACCGCCGTCCGCCGGGGGACCGCCATCAACCGGACCACCTTGCCGACCGCCGGAAACCGGCCTCGCGGCCGGAAAACATCAGAGGACAACTGGAATTGATCAGGTGGTCAAACATTCGATCCGGATAGCATTCCGGAAATCTCAGGACATGATCTACGCAATTATGGTATTCGTTCGACGATCCAATGGCACGATTGAGCATAAATGGAAATTACAGTGAGGAAAGGGTGTAAAACTCAAATCTGCCTACCTACGGGCGGAACACCGACGCTTCTATGCTCAATCTGAGCTCCTTCACAGCCAAAACTGCCACCAATCCGTCGTTTCCCTCTTGGAGGTGGTGGAAGGAGGAGAGGTATGTTGCTGCTTCCTGTTGTGCATCCAGGTAAGGGAGGTAAGGTGGAAGGAGAAGTAAGCAGATATTAAGCAAATATATGCTAAATCCCCCATCCCGACTCGCCCCCGATTCAGCTCCCGACGTAGACAAAGAGGAGGGTGCTCCTAGGGTAAATATGATGCTCCAAGCGCAAAGGCGGTCTCAGAATCTTAATCTGAGGCCCTGTTCAAAAGTTACAACGACCACGCCTGAGACCGCCAAATTACAAAAATTCCCCTGGGGCCATTTTTCATGGACGACCCGCACCCGTGAAACTTACACCCCTCCTAGGGTAAATGGAACGCTCCGAACTCAACTGTGCCCTTGGTTTTCTAATCCGACCGACCCTTTAAGAGATACTTGAGTTTCACCATTAAACGAATTAATTAATTAATTAATTTATCCGTTTAACATTCCGAAAGCAAGCGAGGGGTCCAAAACTCCCGTGCCGACATGTTTTATATCGTTCCAAGTGTAAACGCCCCATTTCGAACCCATACGTACACTCAGATCTCTGATCTGAAGCACCGTTTAGGAGTTATCCCATTTATTTGGTGTTTCTAATGTGAACGCATTGAAAATTTAATTTCGGCCACACCGGGGCTCGGAATCTCCCGCCGTCTGGAGGCGCTGCTCTGGAATAACATCAAGAATATTCCAAAGTCTTTCATAGAAAAAACTAGGTACTTAAATCATTCCCTCCTTCATGCTTTTCATCCTCGAAAATCAAAACTAGGGAACAACTCAGGATACTAAGCCCACACCTGGCACTCCCGTACCCAGAAAAAATCTCGCACAGCTCTACGCCACCGCACATAGACCAATGGATTTGATCGATTCACATGAGGTCTGACCTCACCGATGTCTTTCATAGGAGCACGCACACCTCTCCTCGGGTGATTCACGTGGGAGACGTCATGAACCCAAACCGGATTTTGGGGTTAGGGAAAGGTGGTAGGGAACCTCAACATCCTTCTTCACGGTCTCAAATGGTCTGAAGGACCTCGGGGGTAGCTCACGTCCCCGACCAAACCTCTACGTCGCATGTCACGACTAGAAGCACCGCCCGCACCTGGAACAGGGTCTGGTGATTCCCTCCTTCAGAATATCCATATGGTCAAACATCCAAGAATATCTGGTCAAGCAAGGTTCTATAGTCGATGACCCACAACCAAGGCTCTCTTACATTCTCTAAAGGTGAAGGAGTCGACACCATAGACTAGAGAAAAAGGTCCCACAACCTTTACCTTACCAACACAGGGTTACACCTGACGCCCTGTGTCACCCTGGTAACACCTCAAACAAGGATAAGGGAGGAAAGCATTCCACACATAGAGTCTAACAATTATACTATAAAAAGTAGAAGAGTTTTAGAGCATTCCTCTTACCACCTCATGATCTGCATGATCGTAGACACCCAAAGCTCGCAGCTGTCTGCGGTCCCAACTTTCAGCTCCTAGAGCCAGACGTGGACCACCTAGTGGTGAGGGGAAGACCTCGTAAGGTCATCCTCCACATCCAGCTCCTCTCGATCCTCTTCTAGCACCACCTTTCTAGGTACTACTCCAATCACAATGTTGCCTCCGTCGTGGTGGTGAACCTGCTGCCTGCCCGAAGCTCTCTGCATGTTTGGTTGGGCAGTCTCGTGCCAAGTGAACTCTCACGTCGCAAGCTTAGCACCGACTCTCTTCGGGTTGCACTGGTACCCTCCGGCGCCACTGTGGCGTATGACCACACCCCCCGAGTCTGGTTGTCAGAAATCCACCTGCACTGAGGTTATGCTTGCCGATGCCCACTAACTGCGGCAGACGTCTCGGCTCTAACGTGCCTGCTGCCACCACCAACTCTAGAACGTGACCGGAATATCTATGTCACCAGCGCATGCTCTATCACCCCAACATATGTGGAAATTTACAAGGGTACTATGACAGCACGACTCTCTCGGTGGAGACCCTGATCAAACTTCCACGCTTGGATGTTGTCGTCATGGACCATGTCCGGGTAAAAGCGTGCATGGTCTGTGAAACTGGCCGCGTACTCGGCCACCGTCATCCCTCCCTGCTGAAACTGGAAGATCTCCTGAATTCGAATGGAGCACAAGCAGGAGAGGAAAAAATACTCACGAAACAACAACTGAAAGTCATCCCATGATAGTGACGACTTGTCAAGAAACTAAGTCACCAGACTCCACCAATGCCAAGACGCTCCATGAAAAAGGTTGGCGGCCAAATCCACCATAAGATCTATCGGCATCTGCACATGCCCGAAAAGGCTAACCACTATCTCTAGCCAAACCTTACTGCCTAAGGGTCAGGCTCACCACTGATCCTCAGCGGTCCCTGCCGCTGGAACTCACGGAGCACGCTCAACCTGCGCTGAAACTCAGCCTGCTCTACTGAAGCTATCTGCTACTCAACTGGTGGGGGTGCTGCTACCCGGCCCACCCGGAGAAAGGGGCTCACATGATGGGTCCTGGACTGAGGCCTCATAGCTCACAAGTTCATTTTCATGAACCAAAGCTAGAATCCTGGCTAGCTGTCTTCGCGGAGACATCATGAATATTATCAAGGAGTGCCGCAGTCAAATGATCATATATGTATATACCAATAACAACAATGGGGAGCTGACTCAAGAAGTACAGTAAAAGACTCAATACTATGTGATTCACAAACCAATTTTTCCCTGTATTGAGTGTCTCTGCATGTCGAGTCGACAAGTGGGTTATCAGGGTCCGGGTGAATTGATACGCCGGCCGCTGCACCATCACTAGACTCCCAGGGCTGAGAGCTGCTCTCGAGGAATGTTAACACTGTTTCCCTAAATCCCAACAAATTTCTTTTATTTTAGGGACGTCCGAACAGTGTCACAAGGAATGAACCACCTCTGATACCACTTTGTCACGACCCTACCCTACCATGAATCGAGCCGCAACTACCCCAAGCCCGCCTCCATAGGCCAGGGGCTAGCGACCAACATCGAAGGCATAACAACTTGGGGAGGCATTTGCCTAAGTACCTGTACACACACACATCCCACTCAATGAAAAAGAGCATAGTAAAAAGAAATGAAAAGATGAGACAGTGACACTACTATATATAAACCACAAAAGTGCATCAACCTCTAACAGTACAAAGCAAGTGCTGAAAATAAACTGAAAAGAAAAGGGGGAAAACACGCACCAAACCAGAAAAGTGCCACAACCCGGAAATAGGTAAACAAAATAAAAATGTTGGAAGGGTCCCCCACTTGGAACCCCAACTCCGACCACCACACGTGGTCCAAGATCTCAAACTCCTAAGCTCCACTGAAGTCACGACCATCCATTCTATCATCTGCAAGGGCACACCAAGTGAAAGAAAATCCCAAGCAGGGGTGAGTATAAAACTACTCAGTAGGATACCCTGAAGGCTCAAGGGAGAAATAAAGGAGGTACCGATGGGTGAGCAGTAGATCAAACAGGGAAAGTAGAGGAGTACAACTGAGAGTGCAGTAGAGTAACAGTAGAGAGTCCGGCTCAACCCAACAAGAGGAAAGAAGGTAGACTCGTCCAGACACAAGGAACTGGAAACAGTGAGAAGATGAACTTCCCGTCGAGTCTTTGCTACCTATAGCAGGAGAGTATACTCATGCAACCATGAGAAGATAGACATGGAAATCACGTGGCATACTCTACGCGTCTTTACCTCTCCTAGAGGGAGAGTAACCAAGCCCAAGAAGAGGGTACTGGAACAAGGTATATATATATATATGCTCTATCAAGAAACCCAAACAGGATCGTATGGGGGTCTCCATCCCGTAGCTCAGCCCAAGAAAAAGAGTAGCCAACAATCCCAAAAGTAAACCCATCGATCCCAGCATCTAGCACGTTTGCCCTGAACTGCAAGTCAAGGGTCTAAAATCACCGCACCTTGACACTATCTGCTTTGGGCGACGCTGACTCGCCCGAACGGTTTTATGTCGCGTCACAAGGACGCGTCTCATTGAGGAAAGTGCCCTTGGTACTTGAGAGTTATATGGGAATGTCATACCACACCATGTCACTCCCCCCAGTCGAGAGGTCTGCTCAAAGACAAAGATGTCACATCACTGACCCGTACAAATGAGGGTCCTGCTCTAGTAGACACAGAGTAAATCCACAGTTTAGCCTAGTATAAAGGACTGAGTCTGAAATGTGAATGGGTGTCCCTATGCCCAGCCCTGTTGGAGGGTAATTGATAATAAGATATATGGTGACCCACTGCCCAGCC
This sequence comes from Viscum album, assembly GCA_963277665.1. Taxonomy (NCBI): domain Eukaryota; kingdom Viridiplantae; phylum Streptophyta; class Magnoliopsida; order Santalales; family Viscaceae; genus Viscum; species Viscum album. The sequence continues at coordinate 1,185,939,250 of OY728130.1, read as the reverse complement.
CTGCTGGAGGGTAAACCCTAATTCATCATCAGGTGACCCACTGCCCAGCCCTGCTAGGGGGTAGACCTGGAATAAGCTGACAGGCGGCCCACTGCCCAGCCCTACTGGAGGGTAGACCTGGAATAATTCGACGAGTGACCCACTGCCCAGTCCTACAGGCGGGTAAACTCAGAACAAGTGGACTGGCGACCCACTGCCCATCCATTCTGAAGGGTAGACCCTCAAGAGACATCGAGTGACCCACTGCCAAGTCTCTACTAGAGAGTATACACTGAGAAGTCCATGAGAAACCCACTGTCTAGCCCAGCTAGAGGGTAACCCAAAGAAGTCTATGAGGAACCCACTTCCCAGCCCCGCTGGAGGGTAAACCCAAAACTGCTCTGGCCATGTCTACTGGATTGTGCAACACTGGCCAACCGAACACGGAGTGTGTATCATGCAACCACCCGACTCCGGAACAAACTAGGTAAAACCACTCAACCTTGCTGATCTAAACCATCAAGAAGAGGACTAGGGGAAAACTCAACCATGATGATCAAACAAACGAGCATTGAGCCAGGGAAAGACTCAACTTTGCTTGTCAAAAGTCGAGAACCGAGGAACCCTCTACGTTGTGAGAGGTCAAAAGTACGCAAAGAAAAACACATCATGCATGTGGGTCCCACATGATGTGTGTCCCCATCTCCACCCCAACCAAGTGAAAAAACGTTCTTAGGTACAAACATCCCCAACATGCACCTCAATGCATTCTGGTATACTCCCAGAGTATACCACGTCTCCAGCCCTAAGGATATCGTGCACACGACACCCCAATGTCAACGCAAGGGGCATAAATGTAACATCTCTGACATTCCACCTCATTAACCTAGGCATGTTCAAGCACATCTCTTTAAGCATTTACCCCACTCACACGGGAGTGCACACGATCACACACCAAGGGTTCCTTGCAAGCATCGCGGAAAGAACCACCATCGGTACGCCTTTCATGCTTCCACATTTAAATGAGATCGTTAAGGAGTCTCTGTACATCCAAACGGATCATACCATTATAATCCCCGCTTAAAAACACGTGAGTTAGACTACTTACTCACCCGAAACGGCCAACCGGTGAAAAAGGTACTACTCAGCAAAACAACCCGTGTGGGGCCCACCCCTAGATCCTGAAACTGAACAAACGGATCACACCACTGCGATCCCCTTGGAGAAACACATGGGATTGACTACTAAATCACCCAAAATTAACACCCGGTGAAAAAGGTACTATTCACCCTAGCCAGGTCGGGTGGGACCCACACCACGTCCCCAAAAAAGGTCGGGCGAACTGCGTCATCGCATTGCTCTTGAAAAAACATGTCAAAAGCACTACTCACTTGAGTGGAATGGATATCCGGAGAAAAGATACATTCCGACTTATAGCGCACAATGGGTACCACGTGGAACCCACACCCCGGTCCCGAAGCGCTGCCAATGGATCGTACCATTGCGATCCTCTCGAAAAAGTACAAAAGGTGGACCATTCGCTTGTCCGAAAAGGTCTCCTGGTGATAGAGATGGAAAATCACCATCAATGCCCAAACGTCCCTCATGGGGCCCAAACCATCATGCCAAATTAGTGCGGGTGGATTGCACCATTGCAATCCCCTCGGAAAAACATCCAGAATTGACTGCTCGAACGCCCCGAACGGACACCCGACGAGAAAGCCGCTAAATGCTGCTCGCAGCTCAAAAGACGCATCATGGGCCCCACAGCTCATATCCGGTTTCAATGCCCGAATCCACACTGGAAACCCCCGCCTCAGTGCTAGGGTCGCAACGCCACTGACTGTGCCCAAAACGGACTCTGGATGTGTCCACGCCGCCCAAAACAACAATTCTTGGGAAGCCCGCTAAGCTGCTTTACGCACGTGTCGTGCCCCCGAGCCCCTTGTCTCGGAAGGTAAAACTACCAAATCCACCTCAAAAATTCCGCCTCGACGTCAGGTCCATGCCACTGTAGAAGGCGCCCAAAACGGACGCCCGTAGCTCAAAATACGAGCGTCCAAATTTTTTAAGGGTGATTACCCACGGGCAGAACCGACCCGGTCCGGCGTCGGTCCAGCCGGTCCGCCCTACTCGGGCCGACCCGCTGAACCGCGGCCCAGCCACTGGGCCCGGTCTAGCGAGACCAGCAGACCACCGTACCGCGTCCCGCCGCCTCTCGTGAGGCACGTGCGTCTGCATGACCTCCTCCACTGACCCGCCAACTGGCTGGTCACGTCCACGTTGAGACCCGCCAATGGCGGGTCCTGGTCTCCCCGCGGGGTCGGGTGCCTGCTACCCCGGTTTCCCCCCTCATCGGCGCCATCGGCCGGCGCCCTCAGCCGGTCCGCCTATGTAGCCCCATTCCGGCGAGGTGCCTCCCGGCCAGCCAGATGACTGACTATCCTTCCGCCGCGCCCGCTGTCGCACCGTAGTACGCCGTGGGGCCGCCGTTCGTCGGACCACCTTGCCTACCGCCGGAAACTGGCCTTGTGGCCGGAAAACTTCAGAGGACCATCGGAAACGATCCGGTGGTCAAAATTTCAATCTGGATAGCATTCCGGAAATCTTAGGACATGATCTACGCAATAATGGGCTTCGTTTGATGGTCCAATGGTGCGATTGAGAATAAATGGAAATTAAAGCGGGAAGGGGTGTAAAAATCAAATCCGCCTACCTGCGGGCGGAACCCCGACGCTTCTATGCTCGATCCAAGATCTGCCATGCCCAAAACAACCTCTGATACATCATTTCCATCTTGGAGGAGGAGGAAGGAGGAGTGGTATGGTGCTTCTCCCTACCGTGCGTCCAGGTAAGGGAGGTAAGGGGGGAAGCAGGAAGTAAGCAGATATTAAGCAAATATCTACAAAATCCCTGGCCTGACTCGCCCCTGATTCATCTCCCGACGCAAACAAAGATGAGGGTTCCCCTAGGGTCAAAACGATACTCCAAGCCCAACTGCGGTCTCATAATCTTAATCCGAGGCCCCGTTCAAAAGTTTCAATGACCATGCCAGAGGCCGCCAAATTACGAAAATTCCCCCGGGGCTTTTTTCACTAACAGCCCACGCCCGCGAAACATACACCCCTCCTAAGGTAAACAACACACTCTGAACTCAACGGTGCCCTCAGTTTTCCAATCGGAGTCACCTTTTAAGAGATACTTGAGTTTCACCAATAAACGTATAAATAAATAAATTAATTAATCCATTTAACATTCCGAAAGAAATCGAGGGGTCCATACATCCCGCGCCGACATGTTTTATATCATTCCTAGGGTAAACACCCCATTACGGACCCATCCGTACACTCAGATATCTGATCTGAAGCACCGTTTAGGATTTGTCCTATTAAATTGCGTTTTAGTGTGAACGCACTGGAAATTTAATTCCAACCACACCGGGGCTTGGAATAGCACACCGTCTGAAGGCGCTGCTCTGGAAGAACATCAAGAATATTCTAAAGTCTTTCGCAGTAAAAACTGGGTTCTTAAAAAAAGAGTGTCACTCGACATTCCATATATAATGGTGCCACCACTCCCTCTTCTTCACAACACTAAAATCTCTTATGTTTAGCCATGATATACCCAATAAACATCCAAACATCCTCCAATTACTCCTTGAAGACTCCATTTGGGAATAATGTCTTCCAAGTAATCCTTTTCTCACAAACCAAAAGAATTTACCTAATTAAGAGGTGGTTTCAACTAGTACGATGAGACTCGAGACACAATGTAAAGGGAGTTCTTCTTAAATTTTATTTCTATTAGATATATGCTTTATTCATCAAAAATTCCTTTTATGTGGTGTTTATATGTACCATGGTAGTAATGAATAATTCTTATATTTAAATTTATGGATAATTACATGTCCATTCTCTGACCTTTATTTCATGGGTTTTATGTTTCAAATGTTACCAAACTGGTAAAATAGTTTTATCTCAATTTTCCTTCTTTGAGACAAATGTTTTGTTGTATTTTTAAATATTAGGAGTTTGTACTTATAATTTACATGATTAATCATGAATCTCCATATTTTCATCATATTATAAGCCTTATGTAATTTCCATTTCTTTCATGGATAAAATGATCACAAGTAACCATGTGATAAGAGTTTATTATATCAATTTCATCAATTTTCAAATTTTTTATGTTTTTGCTTCCATTGAGAAACTATTACAACCCACATTTAAAGAAATTAATGAAATTTATTTTCCCTATGGTTATTCACATTATTCTCATATATTGGCACCATATTTCTGTGCTTTTTTATATAAGATAGTTAAAAAAGTATTTTTAAGTATGCCTAAATTTTCCCCATCTTTTGTTAGAAAATAATTTTTTCTTAATAAGGGTTTACAAGTATCTTATACTAAACTCCTATGATAATTAAAATAAATTTTTACCCTTTTTTTCTTTCACCAATATTTTCAAATTAATTTTAATGTTGATTTCCAAAAGAATCATTTTTCGATCCTTTTTACCATGGAAAGTATTTTTTTACCTCTTACTACATATATGGATTTATCGATAGTTAATCTTTTGAATATTTCATTACATGTTTAAAGGATAATTTTTTATAAAATGTTTTGGAATAAGATCTTAAAAGAAATGGTTTTAAAAATGATTTCAAAATCTCAATATATGTTTTCAATGAAAAAGGTAACCTATAGGTTTTCAAATAATTATTTATAATATTTCATGTTTATTTTCAAAAAAATGGTTTTCATAATGTTTTAATTGTTAAATACACATTTCAAAAACGAAAGGATTTTTCTCGATAATAAAATTTTTCAAAACAACAATATAATAAATTATCCACCTATCATACCATCCATTTAAGTTACTCAATCCCTTCTATGAAATAATCCAATGGTTCCATTTATATTCTATATTGAATGTCTTTGTGTTTTTATGGAATTATGATTATGACACTAGTTTCTCTCCATGAGTTATATTCTTTTGAATCACGCTTATTTTCACAGGTTATACATTGATGAAATTATTATGAAACCTATCTATTTTACATGGGTTATAATGTGATGAAATTTTAATTATAACCATTTCATTTCATGGGATATGATTTGATGTTTCTAATACACACATCTGTTTATGGTTCATGATATAATTAAGTTTTTTATAATCTTATAGAACATTTATGAATAATTTTATTATGAGATAGGAGGGACCTATATCTCCCTCCAATGTATTGGGTAATGATGGATGACTCATGAGTATAAATGTTATGTATGGGCCTGATTACATGTTCACATTATTATGCATGGACCTGTGGAATGTTTACAAGTTTATGAATGAACATGATTACCTAATCAAAATGTTACGAGTGAACCATGTTACGTGTTCTCAATATTATGCTTTGACCTGGTATCATTTACATAAGATTATGTGTTACCCAAATTCCATGTTCAAAATAATCTGATTGAACCTTATTACATATTAAAAATATTATTCATGGACTTGGTTTGATGTCCATAAGTTTAGGCATGAATCTGATTACATGATCAGAGTGTTATTTGTGAACTTGATTACATGTTCACAATATTATATGTGAATCTGATTATTTGTTCACAATGTTATGTGTTGACCTAGATTCATGTCCATAAGGTTATATGTGATCCTATTTACATGTTCATAATGTTTTTTATAGACATGGTTGTGTGTCTATAAGTTGATTCATGGTCCTGAATCCATGTCCTCAACTTATTAAGTGAACCTGTTTCTACTTATACATATTTACCGCATTATAAACCAATTTGAATCCCACAAATGCAATGTATTATTCTTATGTTATTATTACATGAGTTGTTATCATAATTATCTTATGATATATGTCTTATGAAATTTCAATCTTTATAATGACCTATAATATTCATGGTATGATCTTCAAATGTTATGCTCATGTTGAATACCTTTTTATTCAGGTTATACTTACGAATTTTATTTATTTTCCCAAATAGATTATATAATATACCCATGTTCTTATGTTTCCTTTCCCTAGGTTATGAAGAAATGTTTTAGGTAGAATATCTAAAGTTAGAGATCATTATGAGACATTATAATGATCTTTCACCCGGATAGAAGATATTTTTTTCATGTTTCTAAAGACACTAAACTATTACAGTCCTCGGGAAAGTATTTTTTTAATGTACCAAATATTAATCTAAAATGATTCAATATTCATTTATTTTAATCATGGGTCTCTATTTTTGGATTAAAAGTAATGGTTTTGTAAACATTTTAAAACTAGGATGAGAAAACATTATTGATATCCCTAGCTATATTTCTAAGGATATGTCTTGGGATATCTCTAAGGACAAGTATAATGGTGAGTTAAAATTTAAGAATATGTCCTAGAATTTTGGTAAAGGATATGGAAAAACGTTTCCTAATAATATATCCATATATGGATAATATAAGTGGATGTGGGTCTGGAATATACATACCTAGTAGTAATAGCTCTGAAACATTATTCCAGGCCTAACTCAGGGTAATCTGGTACACGACAACATGCATTGTTACATACATGGTTTGACACTCCTGGGGGATATGCATTGGAAATTAACAAACTATTCATAAAACATTAAGAATGATTTTAATATAATATAACTATTAATAACCAATGATAAACTTAATGTGTTCTAGATTAAAAGGTATGTTATAGGATTTAGATATCCTATATGTAAATTTTTCATGATTATGTTGTTCTATTCAATGATATGGGTTTCTCACCCCATGCATTTTGGTTTATGACCATTGAGAGAACTAGATGAAACACATTTAACATTTAATTTTTTTATGTGGAATGTATGGGAATTATGAAAATATATTTCCTAAGGGTAAATCTCATAATGTTAATTAGAAAGGTGGTGTGAGTATTTGTCACACATCATAAGAGAAGATAAATATATCACAAACGACATGTGAATGGTATGTGATGGTCTTCTAGTATTGTTTACATCAATATTAAGAATAATGATTAGATTGATATAGAGTAACCTTAAGAAATGATTGTATTTGATATTCTAGTAAAGAGTTATTAATGAATAAGATGATAAATGATGAGTAATGGTTCAAAAATAAAGATTAATGAATGAAGTACTCATGTTTTGGAATTCAAAGATTCTGTTATATGTTTCATGAAATTAATAATTATTTTTAGGATAAGTTTTTAATAATGATTTATAATGATTTTTTATTGGTGATAAAGACTTATAAAATATATATTTTTATTAAGGAAAGGTAATTCATTATGTGATGAAAATATTGAGAGAATTGAGTATTGATTGTTTTAATATACTATTGATTTGGATAATTTAAATTGGATATCACCAATTTCCATGGATATGATTATTGATTGGTTGTAAAAGAGGTTTATGTCATCATGGATGATGTTTAAAACTTATTGGATTTCATGAATTTATCTAGTTACCTTTGGAATAAGGAATTATGCATGTTTTCTGAAATTATTTACTGTAATTCAGGTTATTACCATGTTTCATGAGAATATATGATGAAGGTATTCATATGTTGGGAATGTGACAACCAAAATAAATAGTGTGATATATGGGGGACCAATGTTAATCTATATTTGTTAATATCTTTCTAAATTTTTTTATTTTTTACTTTTGGAAGGGTTATGAGGTTAACCATTTATAGAAAGATTATGATAAAATTTAGTTGATGTTATTGTGAATATTGTTTTATCTTACTGATAAGGATTTATAAATATAGGATATCTTGTTATAAAAACATGGTCTTGATGATAATAGATGATATATAGGATATAATATCATAGATCTCTTGACCAAATAGTGCTTCAAGAATGAAAAATTCACATTCCTTTTTTGAGAAATAGGTAAAGTGGATCGAGGAACAAAAAAGGATGAGGTTATCCTGAAATTGTGAAAGTATATATTTTCATGAAAAATATTTAAATTTATGAAATAGCATCTTCAAGCCAAAAATTTTATCATTTTACCTCTATTTATGATGATTTGTATGGTAACTTATTTCATCACAGATTTATGGATTTATAATTCTTAAAATTCTATTAACCTTGTTCTATATCACTCTTAATCAGAACATAATAGTTATATTTTTCTTCCACGTCCATGTTTTCACTTCCCACCAATGTTCTCCTATGTGGAAACCTAGTAATATGATACATTGGGGAACCACTAGCTTTCCGAATAACCGTTTGAAAATTATTTATTAGTATTCATTTCTAGGAAGTGGGTTTCTATGAATGAAACATTAATGTATTAAACCATTGATAACCCAGAAAAATTTCAAGGGATAAATTCTTTTTAAGCGGGGTTGATTGTAACACCTTGAGTATTTAGGCACATTTTTTGGAAGAAATTAAATTTTCATATATGTGTTTCAATTCACTAAGTAAAAAAATTACATTCTTATGGAACAAACATGGACTATGTTACATGGAATATCAACTTGTCGTACCTTATGTGCAACACATATGTTTCTCCAAAACATCATTTTATTATTATAATTAATTAAATGGCATTATTATAACCAAGTAGTTAAACTATCCATTATTAATATTATTAACTAATTTAAAAAATATATTTTTTTTTACAAAAATATATGATGAATTCATAAGTTATGAGTTAATCATAAATGAATATGATAACTGATTGAATATAAATGAAAACATTGACATTTTTATAGTCACAAAGTTGTTTTTCCCTAATAAATTAAATTTAATAAAAAAAGTGAGTTTTCAAAATAAAATATTTATTTAATATATTAAATAAAATATTTTTGTATTCATCTAATAGATTTTAAATGCATAATATAAGAAAAAAAATAATTTTTTGCATTAAAAAGTATATTTTTATTATGGAAGTATTACTGGATTTTAAGGTTGAACCCATTTGAAAAGAATTTGGAACTTTTATAGATTTAATATATCAAAAAATATTTATATTTAGACTAGAATCATAAAAATTAGGTTAGGATACTTTTTTTATGTTTTCCTGTAAGGTTTCATTTTTTATTAATTGTCAAAAATACTTGATTTTAATTCAGAACTAGTTCTTTATCTTACTTATTTATAATTTTAAATTATATTGAAAACTGGATTCAAAGGTTAATTATAGAAAATTTATATCAAATAATACAATTTGGGTAATTGGATCTAATTTCACATTGAAATTGGATAAAAAACATATCAAATATTTTAATGTTTTTACCTTAAAAATCTACATTTACTTACCCAAATGCGAGATTAATATTAAATTAATTTCTGTGACTTCTGTGATTGGAATTTGAAAAATGGATTCAAAATTTTGAATCATCATAATTTATAATATTTTTTATGGCCAAATTAATTTTTTTCTAAAAATATTAGTGAGTGTAATTATAATTAATTACATCTATTAAGGTAAAATAAATCTTAAAAGGGGACTAAACCACAAATTTAAGGCCCAAAAAGACCTATACACTTGTCCAAATGGAATTGGATTGCCATTTTTTTGACAATATCCTCCCTTGGATCTGATGTGGATCATTATTGGATCAACATTCAATATGAATATTTTGGGTGGATTTCTCTATTGAAATATTTACAAGAGTGCCACTCCTCCTTCCATAGAAAAGGCAACCACGTCTCCCTCTTTATAAAACCTCTCACACCTCTTAATTTTAGAAATTTTATACCCAACTATGTCACAAATATCTATACATCCTCCTTGGAGCCTCCCTTTGGGATTAAATTCTTCCAAGGAAGCATTTGGCCACATCCAAAATTGAGTTACCTGATTAAAAAGTTCATTGAACGAGTACTACGAGGGCCACGAAACAATGTAAGAGTCTTTATTCTCAGTTTTTATTTCAATGAGATACATGATTTATTCACCACCCAATCCTTTTATGTGGTTCTTATACTTCCCATGTATGTAATCAATGATTCTTATAGTCACATTTTGGGTGTTTACATGTCCATTCTATAAACTTTATTTCATGGGGTTTAGTTTCAAAAGTAACAAAATCGATAAAATAATTTTTCCTCAATTGTCATTCTTTGTGACTCATTTTTTATTATTCAACTAAATTGGTTCTAAGGTGTTTATAATTTCATTTTACCATATATATCATGAATATCCACCTTTTTATTAAATTATATGCTTCATGTAATTTGATTTTGTTATATGGGGAGCTTGATCCCATGTTACCATGTGACAAGAATATATTGAAACAACCTCATCACTATTTATGAGTTTTCTTATTTATGCTTCCTTTGATGAAATATTACCACCCATCTCTCATGAAATTCATGGCTTTTTTCCCCTCTGGTTATTTACGATATAATCATTTATCAGTACCTTATTTCTACTCATTGGTACGTAAGATAGCTAATAAATTATTAATAATGCCTAGAATTACCCCCTCTTCTGTCATTTATCCATGTTTTATAAAAAGGGATTACAATTGTATTCTAGTAATCTCCTATGATCATTAAAATACATTTTAACACATTTTTTCTTCTACTAATTCTTTCAAAAGAATCTTTTTCCCTTTCCAAATGAGGCATTTTTCTTGCCTTTTTTGCAATGAAAAATAAATTTTATTTTACCTCATACGATATGTATGGGTTTATACACCATCAATCCTTTTATGGTTAATTTTTATATTTAAAGGATAATTTTGATTAAAAGTTTTTTAAAAGTGATTTTCAAAAAATTGGTTTCAAATGTTTGTAATCTATCTTTATATATTTTCCAAGAAAAAGGATTCCAAATGATTTCAAAGAATCATTTATAAGAGTTCATGTTTATTTTCAAGAAAATGGTTTTCAAAAGGTTTAATGTTTTAAAGATACTTTTCAAATATGAAAGGATATTTACCTCAAGAAATGTTTTCAAACTATCCTTTCAAGTAATTTTCCCTATAATATGATATCCATTGATGTTACTCAAGCCCTTATAGGAAATGATCTAAAGGATCTATGCATATTCAATCATTATTGGTTTTCATTTTGGATTTAATTTTTCTAATGGAAATAGTTTCTCTTCCATGGGTTATATTCTTTTGAAACCCACTTCTTTTCACGGGTTATGCTTTGATGAAATTATTATGACACCTCTCTCTTTTCTATAGGGTAGTTTGTGATGAAATGTTAATGAGACCCATTTCATTTTTTGGGTTTTGATTTGATTTTTATAAAAAATATTTTTTTTTGTAATGATATGATGAATATTTTAATATTTTATAAGACATGTATGAAAGATTTTATTGTGAGATGTGTGGTACCTATATCTCCACCCAATGAATTTGGTAACAACAGATAACTCATGAGTATAAATATCATTCATGAGCCTAATTACATGTTTATTGTGTTTTAAATGGACCTGGTTTCATATACATAAGTTTACACGTGAACCTAATTATATGTTCACATTGTAATAAGTGAACTTTTTTATGTGTTCACAATATTATTAATTGACCTGGTTGCATGTCCATAAGTTTATGCATAAACCTGATTACATGCTAACAATGTTATGAGTGAACCCTATTACATGCTCACAATATTATGAATGGACCTTTTTTAGGTCCATGGTTTTATGCGTGAACCAAATTACATGTTCACAATGTTGTGCATGAACCTAATAGCATGTTCACAATGTAATGCGTGAACCAAATTCTATGTTATTAATGTTATGAATGAACATGGTTTCATGTGTATAAGGATATTCAAGAAATTGATTACACATTCACAATGTTGTTCATGGAACTGTTTACATGTCTATAAGTTGTTGTGGGGGCCAAATTTCATTTCCATAACATAACGATAGAACTTGTTTCTATTTAAACACGTCTACAACATTCTAAACCAATGTGAATTCCACGAATTCAATGCCTTTTTCCTATTTTATGATTTCATGGATCATTCTTTTAATTCTCTTAGGATATATGTCTAATCAGCTTCCAATCTTTATTATGATCTCTAATATATAGGGTATGATCTTCAAACATTATACTCAAGTTCCATACACTTTTGTTCATGTTATTCTTATGTATTTCCTTTATTAACCCATTATGAGCATCTGAGATCACCTATTTTTTTGCCTCATTCCCCTAGGTTATGAAAAATGTTATTAGGTACAAGTAATAATGGTGCAGATCATCATGGGAGATGTTAAAGATCATTCACCATGATAGAAGATTTTTTCCATATTTCCAAAGACACAAAACTATTATGGTCCTTAGGAATGTATTTATTTAATATTCCAAATATTCCTAAAAAATAATGTTATATCCATGTTTTCTATTCCTAGTACTATATAATAATCTCTTCAACAAAATATAGTAAATAATTCTCTATGATCATCATTGGTTTGAAATTTGAATGAAAAATATTTTATATAACACCAACAAATCCATTTGTTCCATGAATTCAGTGAAACACATCATTGAAAATTGTGGCATTTATTCTCCCATGATAAAATAACCATATCATTTTTGTGGTGAATACTATAATATTTATTAAAATTAATACAAAATTTAAGATGATCGCAAATTTTATAAATTATTAAGGGAGAGGAGAGGAGAGGAATTATGGAATCAAGATATGACACTTTTTGATATAAAATATTTGGATAGGCACAATTCATGAATTGACCGGAACAACTAACGCCATGATCTTAAATACACATATATTAAACCTCCATATACCAAGCACAATAGGAAAAAAACATACCTAAATAAGATCTTAGAAAAATTTGAATCATTAATCCACCCCAAATAACCACAAACAAAGTCTTCCAAAAAACACAAACACAACAATACAAAAATGAATAATAAAAATAGGAAATAAAGAAAAATTTGGTTTAACGGTGTCCAGTATTTTATACTATATCAATGTAAGAACACTACCAAATTATATTTCTCAAGAAATTAATAAAATAAAACTACTGAATTTTTAGTCATGGGGAGAACTGTTAGAATGTAATAACATTACAATTAGTTGGCAGTCCCACAACATATATAATGGATTTCAATCATCTATTTGGTTTTAATTACCTCTTACATTAGTTGGCCTCTATCCATTTGCATTAATAAAAAGTGTTATCCTTGAAAAATTCACATCATGTATAGATACAAAAAATTATATTATGTATATCATAATCTTCAGAAGAATTGACCCGACTAGATGATCAAACTTCAACTGAACAAAAAAATTCCTCTGAAATTTCTTTTGATCAATATTCCACCTATAAGAGTCTTTCTACACCTTCCTCCTTCTAGTAAACTAAATCTGGTTACTTGAAGAGGCATTATAATAAAATCAATATCCCATTTTAATATTTTCTCATGGATATCTGGGAAAACATCATCATGAAATCTAAATATCCATCTTCCTTCCATATTAATGCAGTTCTCTCCCTAAATGTTTTCTTAACCTTACCCAAATGAGGTATACTATTGCCTTAGATATTCTTAGACCAAAACATTATGGTAAAAATCATCAGAGTTTTTTCTTCCAAAATTCTTCCATGTAACTAACCATTCATCCTCATGAAAATTGATAATATAATGGTATTATGGTCAATATGTTATTAAATTGAATTTAACAGTATATTTTTATCCACATATATCGCACTTTGAGTATCACTGTAATGTAATGAAAATTCTTTTCTTATTCCATGTTTGACCAATGAACAACTCATCCAAACTATCTACTTAAATGCTTTCATCATTGTTATATATTATACTTAATTGGTTGTGAACGAAACAACTGATATCAACTTTAACATCCATTTGATCATAGTCCCTCTAAATGTAAAACAATTTCTTATTATATTCATTCTTGTATCTAAATCTACATAAAAATCCACAACAATATACCTTTATAATGGTTTAAAAACCCTAAAACAAAAGGACGTATCTTCTATAGAATTAAGATACAAGATAACCAAAAACATATCATCTAAGTGTTCTATAACAACCCTGAATTTTATAAATAAAATTACTTTCTTAATAAAGAAAAATTTCATTGAGAAAAACTTTATTGTATTTAATTTTTTATTTTTGTCAACTATATAATATATCTTTCACTTTTCTATGAGGGTTCAAAGATATTTATGAATTACAACCATGGCCAATATAGTAGTTCTTTAGATACTGTCATGTTTAGTATATATCAATGGTTATGATAAATTATAATTTACATATAGACCTTATGGCCTTGTCCAGTGGAATCATACCCTATAAATCCCATTTATCAATGTTTCCATGGGAAATGGAATCACTGGTATTTTCTATTGACCATTCCAAAGCTATGATTCAATAACTAAAAATGAGTGAAACTATTTAAATGGGAAGTTCCTGCTTTTGGAGATCACTTCTCATATCTTGTTCACCAAACAACCCAAAAAATGCACAACCATCACACACCTTAACATTATATTGTGTTACAGTGTAGTAAAGATTTATGTATCTAGACCCTAGTAGTATGAATTTTTATAATTTATATATAATAAAATAAAAATTTTATATATCCATATCCATTTATACTTTATATATATAAATGATTATATATGAGTTTGATATAAATTATAATTTAATATGTTGAGCCGAAAATAATTTTTTGTGAAATATATTATTTCAATTAAAATCATATTTTTGATATATTCCAGAATTTTTCAATAACATTTATTTTCAAGAAATATTATTTTTTTATATTATATTTATTTTAATATAATTTATTAATGTCAAATGTAATTTTTATATGGGTATACAAGTTGGTAGTGTCCTAAGAACAATAATTTTCTATAAAGTAAATAATTTTTTACTAAATATTATCATATTTATAAAATTATTTTTTAAAAAATAAATATTATTTTTGAAATTAGTGCATCAAATTTATTCAATGGTGAACTTTTTCTTAATTTCATAGATGGCGTATATAACAACCCATACTTTACATACATTGTTAATACTTCAAAATTGAAGCACACTTATTAAAACATATGACAAAACCACAAAGGATCGTATAGGTATACTGTCTTTAGAAACTGGGAAACATAAACCACTAGTTCATAAATCTTCTACAGTGTCTCCCATTTATTTCATCATATCTAGGGTCCCTTTTAGCATATTCTACTTAATATCCATCTTCCTGACCTGGGGAAAAGAAAACATAAAAGGGTGAGCTCAAATGCTCAGCAAGGGCAAATAAAGGAAATAAAAATCATATCATATCTTTTTGAAAATCATAACCTGCAAAAGAGATCATAATATCTTAACATGGAATAAATCATAGAAGTGAAAATGAGATCCCCATAATCATAACATGAAACTTGAAACTTTGTGGCATGCACACATAATCATGGAAAATCATTTCTTGTAAGTCATGACTCTTGCCAAGACTATCTTAGTGGACAACGTCCATTTCTGAACCGAGTTCACTCCTTGTTTCAGTCCTGTATCACTGAACCGAAATAACCTTCCATTCCAGCCATGTCTATCTCATGAGATATAAATCTTTACCCAATTCATTGGAGGGAGATATAGGTCCCACCCATCTTATTATGAATCCTTTCTTATGTGTGCCACATAATCATAAACCATACATCATAGCGTAACCCATGTAATAAAAATGGAATTCTTAAACAACATGACATCATAAAACAATTCATATAACATAAAGGAATTCATAAAAATATTTCAATCACAACATAATCAAATCCATGTAATAATAGGGATAAAAACAGAACCCTTTTATTATCTTAGATGGAAAATAGTTTTGATAAAATACTTGAAATCCGTTCTTGAGGAAAATATCCTTTCTACTTCAAAAATATTTTTCCTTTCATAACATGTTATACGACTTTAAAATAAAAGAAGTTGATTAAAAATAAACTTGAAAACTTATAAAGGAATATTCTTGGAAATAATGTTTTAAAAATCCATTCTTGCCGTATAAGTTAAAAAAAACATTCTTCGTACTTTTGTTGGAAAAGTCAAAAAGTACCTCGTACGAAAAATGACAAATGATTCCTTTCATATTCTTTACTAAAAACTCACCGAAGGGTAAAATTGGATTTAAACTATTGTAAGTGGATGGAAACAATATTACATATTGAGTAAACATGGATGTGGATGATAAAATACACCCTAGTAAATACCAAAGTATAAACAATCTCGGAAAAAAATGAGATTGTGATATTTTCCCTTACCTTAGGTCCGATTTTCTTTGTACATGTCCGAAGCTCCTGTATAATGGTTTAAATAATGTTATTGACTTATTCTAGAATCATACATATTGATATGATATCATATATGGTCATATTCTTAGCTTCTTGTTAGTAATATTTCATTGTTACTTGTTACTCGGGTCCTTATTGCCTTTTGTTCTTATGCGTGTTTTGCCGAATAAATTCTTATTCTTCTTTTAAGGTTATAGATACCTTATATCCAGAATGGTATTAGTGTAACATATATCATATGTATTCATTCAATTCATTTATATAATTACTATGTAATGATGATCATGTAGAACGAGTCGCATCACATCATGGAGACGGTATTCCTTACGTATGCAAGAGTGATGATATCGTTCCTATGATCGTGGAACTGTATTGGAGTAGATATATATTCTTTCAGTATCAATATTACTTTATAATAATCATAAATAGTTACTCATTACACCATTATAACCATCCTTGTAAGGTGATGGTGGAAAATAGATTATACCACGGCGTGGAGACGGTATTTCGTACGTACACACGCGCGGTGATTTCATTTTTCCATTGGATGGATAGAAGGTGAATTAGGGTTGTTTCATATTTATAATAACATATAAGTATGTAAGTAATACTGATGTTATTACTTTATCATGAAACAAATAAAGAAGAAGAAGTTGAAGAAGAAAGAAATTGAAAAGATCGGTAATGGATATTACCTCTTCTTTGGAACGCCTCTTTGAATCCTCCACTTAGGGAACTAAGATTGGTCTTTGAAGAAGACCAGGACCTCTAGGATTATTCTAGGGAAGTGAGAGGAGAAAATGGCAGGGTTTGGCCAAGCTTGAGTGCTAAAATTGGTGTGAGGAGGAGGGGGAGGAGGTGCCCTTTTATAAGGGAGGAGAGGGGCACCTTAGGAATATCTCCAAATATTATTTTATATTAAAGTCAAAATCGGTTTATAATGGTTCTAAAGGGTCTTATTTAGAAGCTAAAGTGGGTATGGGTAAAAATCCTATCAACCAATAGTATTTAGACAAGTTTAGGGTATTATTTTAACCTTATCAATTAGATTTAACTCTAAGTTAAATAATTTAACTTTTACCGTGTGTTTTTGTTTTCTTTCACTATATGTTTAATAAACTTACTATAACATGCCAAAGGAACCCCAAATTGTTTATTATTAATATATATATCCTTATCTAAGTCATTTGGCCGAACCTTAGATTTTTAGGAATAAAATAACAATTAATAATATAATATTTGATTTAAAAATTATTTTGTGTCAATTTTGACACTATTTGATATATTATTTTTGTGAAAGTCATAAAAGAATTATATGTTCAAACCAAGTTTATTAAATCAACACTAATATATCATAGTAACCTAGAAAATTAGTGAAATTCATAAAAAGTCTCAAATTAAATTTATTTTGGTGTTTATAACATCAATTATGTCAATATTTCATTAATAAGATAATTACTGCATCATCATTGTGTCATAAATAAATTACATTATTTAATATCTAAAAATTACAAATAAAATACCATTATGTAGAAAATCGTTTTAGCTTTCTAATGAATATTTATAGTCGAATTTATCTTATGTATAACCCCATATTAAAAATGATTTACTTATTAAACATTGATTTTAACTATTTTAACCCTTCTTTAAATAAATTAATAATAAATGTCCTAATCTAACCCAAGTGGGCCTAAATGGTCATATTTTATTCCTAAGTTTGTTTTTGGTCGAATTAAACTTATCCAATAGAATTAGTACATGTGTTAGGGTAATAGTAATATCATATTTACCCCTATTTACTATTAACCGCTGTAAAAAAAGTAAAAAGTTACTATTCACCAAAAAATTATTTTTATCTCATTGAACCACATTTTACTTACTAATATCAACCGTGTCTGTCGGATTTTCGAAATTCCATTCACAGAAGCGGTAAAATTAAGTTTTATGCAAAATTCAGTTTTTAACCTACCACTTAGTGGTTTCACTATTCATCAAAAATTGAAAGTTTTCAGAAAAATACCAAAATTTCACCTTAGGCTAATTTCGGTATTCCGAATCAAAAAATGAAGTCCTTTTTGAAAAATAAAATTTATAAAATTTCAAAAAGTGGTTATTACTATTCATAACGGTTAGTTTTAATAATATTTTAATATCATATCGTTGTTTAGTGAAACTCGGTATTGCGTACGACGCAAGCTATCGAGGAAGGTCGTGATTGCGTGTAATGTAAGCCAAGCAAGTGTGTAGTGAAAGATTCCTTTGATGATATATAAAAACAAAATATTACTCATAAAAATCTCGGGTGTTACATTCTACCCCCCTTAAAAATAATTTCGCCCTCGAAATTCGTCACTTTGTAACAAACAAATGAGGACACTTCTCCCTCATCATATCCTCAAGCTCCCATGTAGCTTCTTCAAGTTGGTGGTTCCTCCATAAAACTTTCATCAAGCGAGTGGTCTTGTTTTGTAGGACTTTTTCGCTACGATCCAGAATCTCTATCGACTGTTCTTCATAAGAAAGATCTTGCTCCAGCGGTACAACTTCTGAGCTGAGTACATGTGAAGGATTTGGTATGTACTTTCTCAGGAGAGATACATGGAACACATCGTGAACTTGAGAGAGATTCGGTGGAAGCGCCAATCGGTAAGCTACCTTCCCAACATGATCCAGTATTTTGAAAGGACCGATATATCTAGGGCTCAACTTCCCCTTCTTTCAAAATCTCATAACCCTCTTCCAGGGAGATATTCGTAAGAACACTTTATCACCCACTTCAAACTCTAGGTCTTTTCTTCGGTTGTCGGCATAACTTTTCTGTCGACTCTGAGCTCCTCTTATATGTTGTTGAATAGATCTGACCTTTTCTGCCATTTCATCAACGAGATCAGGTCCTAATAGCTTTCTTTCCCCAACTTCATCCCAGCAAGTTGGAGTCCTGCATTTCTTTCCATAGAGAGCTTCATAAGGAGCCATCTGAATACTGGAGTGAATGCTATTATTATAAGAAAATTCCACCAAAGGTAGGTGTTGATCCCATCCTCCGTTGAAATCCATAGAGAAAGCTATCAACATATCTTCTAGGGTTTGAATTGTTCTCTCATACTGACCGTCTGTCTGGGGATGATAAGCAGTGCTGAAACTCAACTCTGTATCCAGAGTATGCTGAAGACTTCGCCAGAACATCGAGGTAAATCTCGGATCCCGATCAGATATAATAGAAAGTGGTACTCCATACAATCTTACCACTTCCTTTATATATATCCTGGAAAGCTGATCTAGAGAGAAATCCTCTCTAATAGCAATGAAGTGTGCAGACTTTGTAAGACGATCAACTATGACCCAAATAGCATTATTGCCTTTGGATGTTTTAGGATGTCCTACGACAAAGTCCATAGTGATGTTTTTCCATTTTCATTCGGGTATGGGTAATGGTTGTAACATCCCCTTAGACTTCTATCTCTCAGCATTAACTTGTTGACAAACCAAGCATCGAGAGACATATTCAGCAACATCTCTTTTCATGCCATCCCACTAGAAGTACTCTTTCAGGTCCCTATACATCTTCGTGCTTCCAGGATGAATAGAGAATGATGAACTATGAGCCTCATCCAGCAGCTCCTTTAATTCGGGGATGGGAGGAACACAAACCCGATTCCTGAACATTATTATCCCATCACAATCAAGGTTGAATTCAGGAACAATTCTCACTTTCTTTTGTAACTCGACATCTTCTTTCTGTGCCTCTTTAATCTTCACATGTATAGATTGTTGAACATTCATTTGAGAAAGATAAGATTTTTCCCCTTCTATTATAATTCCAAGATCCATCCCTTGTAAATCCATAAATATTGGATCTTTTGTGATCCTCATCATGGATAAACTAGCATGGTCTTGTCGACTTAATGCATCTTCCACCTTGTTTGCTTTCCCAGGGTGGTAATGGATTGAGCGGTCGTAATCCTTAATCTGCTCCAACCGTCTTCTTTGACGCATATTCAACTCCTTTTGTGTGAAAATATACTTTAAACTTTTATGATCAGTATAAATATCACACCTTTCACCATAAAGGTAATGCCTCCAAATCTTTAATGCAAAGATTACCGCAACCAACTCCTAATCATGTGTTGGGTAATTTTGCTCATGGATTTTCAACTGTCATGAGGCATAAGCTATCACCATATCATTTTGCATAAGAACACACCCCAATCCCTTCTTGGATGCATCACTATTGATCACAAACCTTTCTCCACTACAAGGCAGTGTGAGCACAGGTGCACTGGATAACATTCTTTTCAACTCCTTGAAACTCTCTTCACATTCCTCTGTCCAAACAAACTTAACTCCTTTCCGAGTCAACTTGGTGAGTGGATTAGATAATCGTGAAAAATCTTTTACAAAACGTCGATAATATCCAGCCAAACCAAGAAAACTTCGGATCTCAGTTACTGTTGTTGGTCTTGACCATCTTTCGATAACCTCTATTTTTGCTGGATCCACAGATATCCCCTCTTTTGAGATTATGTGACCCAAAAATGCAACTTTTTGAAGCCAAAATTCACACTTGGTAAATTTGGAATAAAGCTTCTCCTTTCTCAGGGTCTTCAATATAATTCTCAAGTGATCTTCATGCTCTTCCTTTCTCTTTGAATAGACAAGAATATCGTCTATAAAGACTACCACAAATTGATCAAGATAGTCTCTATAGACTCTATTCATTAGATCCATGAAGATAGCAGGGGCATTAGTAAGACCAAATGGAATCACTATAAATTCATAGTGTCCATACCTTGTACGGAAAGTCGTCTTTGGTATACCCTCCCTTTTGAACCTTAATTGATGATACCCTGAACGAAGATCAATCTTGGAAAAGTATTGAGCTCCGCGTAGTTGGTCAAATAAGTCATCAATGCGTGGGAGAGGATATTTGTTCTTGATAGTGATCTTGTTAAGTTCTCGATAATCAATTCAGAGTCTCATTGATCCATCTTTCTTCTTAACAAATAGAACAGGTGCTCCCCCAAGGTGACGCACTAGGCCGTATGAATCCCTTATCAAGATTCTCTTGGAGTTGCTTCTTCAATTCCTGCAACTCAATTGGGGCCATTCTATAAGGTGTCTTTGAAATTTTCAAAGCACCCGGTATGAGTTCTATTGAAAACTCAACTTCACGATTTGGTGGAAGACCCAGTAATTCCACCGGAAAGACATCATCAAACTCCCGTACAATGGGAATATTCTTAATCGTGAGTTTCTCACCAACCATTTGAGATAAATAACCTTCATTTAGTGGAATCAATACCCATAATATGGAAGAAATTTCCACTGGAAGGTTATGTTCATCCTTGCATTGATAGACGATCGTAGATTGATCTGGAATATGAAATGTGACTTCCCTTCTTTGACAATTGATATGAGCTCCATGTAGAGAAAGCCAATCCATGCCAAGAATCATATCAAATTCCCCTAAAGGAAGGATCACAAGATTTGTAGGAAGCACGTTCCCACAAACTTCGATCGGAGAAGAATTATAAACTTTTGATGCAACTTTTGTGCCATTAGGTGTGGTCACAGCTAACTCAACATCTAATTGTTGAGGTAATACGGTGATACCCTTAGAAAATTTTTCATAAATAAAAGAGTGGGTGGATCCAGAATCAAATAAAACATTTGCTACTTTAGAGTGGATGGTAAGTGTACCTTTCACCACTTCGTTATCGTACTCCACATCGCTGATAGAAATTGCATGTGACTTTCCATTGTCTTTAGCCTTAATATTTTGTTGACGTCGACCATCATCATCAACCCTTGGATTTGGGCATTGATTGGCATAATTCCCCATCTCCTTGCACTTGAAACATTGTAGTGTAGTAGGTTCATTCTGTGTATCCCTTCCTTTGTTTGCATCATTAGACATCTTCTTCCCATTATCGCGGCATTCAAATGCTCGATGCCATTCCTTTCCACATTTAAAACATTTACTTGTCCCTTTAAGACAACTCCCTCCATGTTTCTTTCCACACTTTGAGCATAAGGGAAAGCTCATCTTCTTTTCAGTGTGCTCTTTAGATTTTCCTTTGAATTCCATCTTCCTCTTCTTATCAAACCCATGTGACTGATGGGTTACTCCAATCTCTATCTCGACTTTGAGAGCACATCGAACGATTTCCTCGTAGCTATTGAAGTCCCTTATGGCTAACGCCCTTCGAAGACTTGGTTTTAAGCCACTAAAGAATCGATCGATCTTACTCTCAGGTTGGATAATAATACCAGAAGCGTACCTTGCAAGTCTTGTAAAATTTGCTTTATAGGTACTAATAGATTCATCATCCCTTTGCTTCAGTTCAAGAAACTCTCTCTCCATCATTGTTCGGAGAATACGAGGGATGTACTTATTGAAAAATAAGTTCTTGAACTCGTCCCATTCTATAGACTCAATTTCACCCCTTTGCCTCGTATTCTTAATAAGATTCCACCATTGAGCAGTATCTCCTTCCAAACGATACACTGCTAGGATGACTATATCATGTTCAGAACATTGAAGAACTGAAAATATCTTTTCAGTAGTACTAATCCATTGTTCAGCAACTAATGGATCAGTAGACCCGCTGAAAGAAGGTGGACGCTGCCTCATGAAGGATTCAACAGAATGTTGCTCCTTACTTTGCTCGTTTGGAAGTCCTGCATGATTCATAGCTTGAGAAAGTTGTGTGAGCATGGCTAAAAGATTTCTCATTCCAGCTCCCATATCGTTTGGTTGCTCAGGGGGACAATCATTGCATTGCCCATCGCATTCCTCATTAACACGGTTCCTTCGGGTTCCAGCCATTGACTAAACCCAAGAAGAATAGTGTGAGCAACACTAATTATAATAGGAAAACCACATAATTCAAGAATAAAATTTTCATGCTTAAGGACTTATCATAGGTTATTCATGGCCATTTCTAAAACACTAAGATTGTGTTCTATGCTTAGACTTATCCTTAGGGTTCTTACTAAGGCTTTCACATCCTAGTTTCCAAAGGTTGACTATACCTTTCCTCTGATACCAGCTATAACGACCCATACTTCACATAAATTGTTAATAATTCAAAATTGAAGCACACTTATTACAACATATGACAAAACCACAAAGGACCGTATAGGTATAGTGTCTTTAGAAACTGGGAAACAAAAAAAAATTGGTTCATAAATCTTCTACAGTGTCTCCCATTTATTTCATCATATCTAGGGTCCCTTTTAGCATTTTCTACTTAATATCTATCTTCCTGACCTGGGGAAAAGAAAACATAAAAGGGTGATCTCAAATGCTCAGCAATGGCAAATAAAGGAAATAAAAATCATATCATATCTTTTTGAAAATCATAACCTGCAAAAGAGATCATAATATCTTAACATGGAATAAATCATAGAAGTGAAAATGAGATCCCCATAATCATAACATGAAACTTGAAACTTTGTGGCATGCACACATAATCATGGAAAATCATTTCTTGTTATTCATGACTCATTGCCAAGATTATCTTAGTGGACAAAGTCCATTTCTGAACCGAGTTCACTCCTCGTTTCAGTCCTGTATCACTGAACCGAAATAACCTCCCGTTCCAGCCATGTCTATCTCATGAGATATAAATATTTACCCAATGCATTGGAGGGAGATATAGGTCCCACCCATCTTATAATTAATCCTTTCTTATGTGTGCCACATAATCATAAACCATACATCATAGCGTAACCCATGTAATAAAAATGGAATTCTTAAACAACATGACATCATAAAACAATTCATATAAGATAATGGAATTCATAAAAATATTTCCATCACAACATAATCAAATCCATGTAATAATAGGGATAATAACATAACCCTTTTATTTTCTTAGATGGAAAATAGTTTTGATAAAATACTTGAACTCCATTCTTGAGGAAAATATCATTTCTACTTCAAAAACATTTTTCCTTTCATAACATGTCATATGACTTTAAAATAAAAGAAGTTGATTAAAAATAATCTTGAAAACTTATAAAGGAATATTCTTGGAAATAATGTTTTAAAAATCAATTCTTGCCATATAAGTTAAAAAAACATTCTTCGTACTTTTGTCGGAAAAGTCAAAAAGTACCTCGTATGAAAAATGACAAATGATTCCTTTCATATTCTTTACTAAAAACTCACCGAAGGGTAAAATTGGATTTAAACTATTGTAAGTGGATGGAAACAATATTACATATTGAGGAAACATGGATGTGGATGATAAAATACACCCCAGTAAATAGCAAAGTATAAACAATCTCGGATAAAAATGAGATTGTGATATTTTCCCTTACCTTAGGTCCGATTTTCATTGTACATGTCCAAAGATCCTGTATAATGGTTTAAATAATGTTATTTAATTATTCCAGAATCATACATATTGATATTATATCATATATGGTGATATTCTTAGCTTCTTGTTAGTAATATTTCATTGTTACTTGTTACTCGGGTCTTTATTGCCTTTTGTTCTTATGTGTGTTTTGCTGAATAAATTCTTATTCTTCTTTTAAGGATATAGATACCTTATATCCAGAATGGTATTAGTGTAACATATATCATATTTATTCATTCAATTCATTTATATAATTACTATGTAATGATGATCATGTAGAATGAGTCGCATCACATCGTGGAGACGGTATTCCGTACGTACGCACGAGTGATGATATCGTTCCTATGATCGTGGAACTGTATTGGAGTATATATATATTCTTTCAGTATCAATATTACTTTATAATAATCATAAATAGTTATTCATTACACCATTATACCCATCCTTGTAAGGTGATGGTGGAAAATAGATTATACCACGGCGTGGAGACGGTATTCCGTACATACGCACGCGCGGTGATTTCATTTTTCCGTAGGATAGTTAGAAGGTGAATTATGGTTGTTTCATATTTATAATAACATATAAGTATGTAAGTAATACTTATGTTATTACTTTATCATGAAACAACTAAAGAAGAAGAAGTTGAAGAAGAAATAAATTGAAAAGATCGGTAATGGATATTACCTCTTATTTGGAACGCCTCTTTGAATCCTCCACATAGGGAACTAAGATTGGTCTTTGAAGAAGACCAAGACCTCTAGGATTATTCTAGGGAAGTGGAGAGGAAAAAATGGCAGGGTTTGGCCGAGCTTGAGTGCTCAAATTGGTGTGAGGAGGAGGGGGAGGAGGTGCCCTATTATTAGGGAGGAGAGAGGCACCTTAGGAATATCTCAAAATATTATTTTATATTAAAGTCAAAATCGGTTTATAATGGTTCCAAAGGGTCTTATTTCGAAGCTAAAGTGGGTATGGGTCAAAATCCTATCAACCTATAGGATTTAGACAAGTTTAGGGTATTATTTTAAACTTATCAATTAGATTTAACTCTAAGTTAAATAATTTAACTTTTACCGTGCCTTTTTGTTTTCTTTCACTATATGGTTAATACACTTACTATAACATGACAAACGAACCCCAAATTGTTTATTATTAATATATATATCCTTATCTAAGTCATTTGGCCGAACCTTAGATTTTTAGGAATAAAATAACAATTAATAATATAATATTTGATTTAAAAACTATTTTGTGTCAATTTTGACACTATTTGATATATGATTTTTTTGAAAGTCATAACAGAATTATATGTTCGAACCAAGTTTATTAAATCAACACTAATATATCATAGTAACCTAGAAAATTAGTTAAATTCAAAACAAGTCTCAAATTACATTTATTTTGGTGTTTATAAAATCAATTATGTCAATATTTCATTAATAAGATAATTACTGCATCATCATTGTGTCATAAATAAATTAAATTATTTAATGTCTAAAAATTACAAATAAAATACCATTATGTAGGAAATCTTCTTAGATTTCTAATGAATATTTATAGTCTAATTTATCTTATGTATAACCCCATATTAAAAATTCTTTACTTATTAAACATTGATTTTAACTATTTTAACCCTTCTTTAAATAAATTAATAATAAATGTCCTAATCTAACCCAAGTGGGCCTAAATGGTCATATTTTATTCCTAAGTTTGTTTTTGTTCGAATTAAACTTATCCAATAGAATTAGGACATGTGTTAGGGTAATAGTAATATCATATTTACCCATATTTACTATTAACCGCGGTAAAAAAAGTAAAAAGTTACTATTCACCAAAAAATTATTTTTATCTCATTGAACCACATTTTACTTACTGATATCAACCATGTCTGTCGGATTTTCGAAATTTCATTCACAGAAGCGGTAAAATTAAGTTTTATGCAAAATTCAGTTTTTGACCTACCACATAGTGGTTTCACTATTCATCAAAAATTGAAAGTTTTCAGAAAAATACCAAAATTTCACCCTAGGATAATTTCGGTATTCCGAATCAAAAAACGAGGACCATTTTGAAAAATAAAATTTATAAAATTTCAAAAAGTGGTTATTACTATTCATAACGGCTAGTTTTAATAATATTTTAATAGCATATCGTTGTTTAGTGAAACTCGGTATTGCGTACGACGCAAGCTATCAAGGAAGGTCGTGATTGCGTGTAAAGTAAGCCAAGCAAGTGTGTAGTGAATGATTAATTTGATGATATATAAAAACAAAATATTACTCATAAAAATCTCGGGTGTTACAGCGTAAATTTTTGGGTGATAATTAAATACAGTATAAATATATGGTATGTATTATTACAACATATTAGAAAAAAATATTTTATAAATACAATAAATGGAATCGATGACTTAAAATATATTTCCCCATTAAGTTAATTTGTTTTTATATTTATTTTATTAATCATACAAACATATAATGAATTTTCTTAATCCTATATTATATTTTATGATTTCAAAAATAATTCATTATTTACATGACTCAATTAAAAATATTGAATGCTATTATTTGAATGATGTAGGTTCATAAACTAATAAAATATTGTAAACCATTCCCCTTTAGAAGAATCCTTGGTAAAAAATAGTGGGAGGTATTGTGGTTTTTATTATTTGTTATATAGATTCCATATCCTATTTTTGTATATTAATATTGAATTCCCCTATCATTAACTACAAATACCCACCCAACCACCCATTACTATAATAAAAAACCATTTAAAATGATGTTCCTCTCTATATCCCTCTCTAAATCCATCAAAACATGTTCCAAGGATCCTAATAATCTTTTTCAAAGCATTTAGAATCACCCTCTCTGGGTTAGGGATTCTCACCCTCCTATTATTTCAAGTAATTGCATTTTATTGATTTTTTTTAATTATTGGAATTCATTTAACACATTCCGTTCTACACATATTATTCACAAGTAATGACATACCACCCTTGAATCTCATTAATCCTTTCTATGAACCTTTATACACAAATGTTATGGTGTGAAAACTATCTTGTGATTTTCCATACCAAAATTTTATGTTATCCGTATTTAACCCCATTTCTAATTTTTTTTATTCAGATAGCTATACCTATACTTCCTTGATATTGGAATTACATGTATGCATCTAAAAATCATTAATCATAGGATAAACGTGATGAAATACCATCTTATATTGTATGATATTTTTGGAATAAAATCTGTTCTCATGACATAAATGTGATGGGTGGGACTATAATTATATTTCCGAATAATGCATTGGGAAATTTTTTTTATCACATGAGATACCATGCATATTTCTTGTGTAGTTATCCTAAGAACACTATGATATGATTTTTCTAGGGTTATATTTTCCTTATTCTTATGATGTCTGGTTTTATGTTGTCTCATTATTATGATTCCATGATGTTATCATCTTATGTCATTACTTTATGTTCATGTATATGATACTCACCATTTTATATCACCATGATTTGACCAATAATAACATGTATGACTTCAACATATTAATATTTAATGATGCCATTATTGTGATTTGTTGCTTATCCCTTTCTTATATATATCCCCATGTTATCCTGTGTGGTTTTAGAAGATCAATGGGATATTATGTAAGTTTATAGTGTTTTTAAATAATATCATTGTATCCATGATGCTAGTTATTTTAATACGTATCTAATTAAAAAATAAATTCAACCTCTCAATATTTTGGGGTTGTGTTATGTGTATATTTATGTAATAAACGAAGAACTAAAATGTATAAAATATAAGGGTCTTCTGAGTTGATATTAGTGAGAGGTTTATTTATTTTTGGGTTTAGGATTATAAAATCATGTTAAAAAAATTATAGAAATACTAAATATGGGATAATATTCCTAAATTTTTGTAAATTATAGGGTGATAGGTTTTTAAATAAAATACATCCCAATCTGGATTTTGTAATGTTGACACAGCTGTGGAACAAATGAACCTAGGAGTAATAACTCCAAAAAAACTCATTGGGTATTTACCAAATCTTTATATGATATAAAAAAATATTCATAATACTGAACACCTGATCGAAAACTACTATGGGATATTCCTATGTTATTCATATTATCTTTACCAACCATTATGAAGGAAACACTTATGCTTTTGAAATTCATTTTTGTAAAATATATCAAGGATAACATATATTAGAACATAATAAATAATATGTTAAGGAATATATATCATTTATGAGTTATCCCATCAATTTTCATAGTTTCCATTTATGTCTTTAGTATTTCTAAAGTTATCATCACTGAATGTACCTTTATTTTAGTTAGTGGATTAAAATAGTAGGAACAAAGAAAATAACCAATGTGATGACTACCCTAATGGGATCCCCCACCTGATGGGAGAAAGATTCTATAACTTCCTAAAAATAAATACTCAATTTACTCACAATTTAAAAACAAACATCAATCTGGAGTAATAAATGCATCCCCCGGAAAAAGATAAGGTTTATATTAATATCTTTTTGTTACAAAGGCCTCTAGATTATAGCATATCTTTTGATCCATTAATAAAAAAACAAGGGGTCAAATACATTGAAAATTTATTGTTATCCTTCAATTATTAGAAAAAGATAAGTTTAGGTTGAATATTTTTTGCATAGTGGGATAAGCTAATAAATGGTGGTTGATGATCAGGAATAGAAATCCACAAGAAGAGATCAAAGTGATAGTGTGAAAATAATTCACGAAAATGGTTTTTGGTAAAAATTTTCCTCACACTCTCTAAATTTAAATCGATAGGGGGTTTTATAGACTCAAGATAGTGAATGATAAATCAAATAGGGAATATAATTAAAATTCCACGAGACTTTCAATATACACCCCTAAATTTTTCATTGACCCCATAACTAAATTTTACAACTACTTTTGTTGGATAAATTTGAATCTATGAAGACATTTGGTGATTCGATACGTTGACAACAATGAATAAATTTTATATTGTATCCTCAAGGGTTAAATATAGATTAATTAATGTTATTAATATCATGGGCGTGGAGATAATAATTGGAGAATGGACTGTCATTTTGGTGGACCGATGTGGAAATATCTTGGTGGTCAAGAAATTCATACATTATTACTTTCAAAATTATTGGAAGAATAATCCCATAAATATTTTGAAGGGGATAAAAAATTTCTTTATATTTTGGAAAGGGGGACCAAGAATGTGAATTATTAAGGGAGAAACCCACAAGTTTTATGGATTTTAATAAATGTTTTAGTAAACCCTCGACTAATTTCCCAAGGTTAATTCCCCAAAAGAACAAGAAAAATATGAGAACTAATGTATTATTCCATGGTTTTTATAGGATAACTGAAGAAAAAACCAAGGAATGGAGAAAAGGGGTGATCTTGTTTGATCACAACCATCAAGGGGGATCATGAGAATGATGGGGTGATAGAATCACTAGTTATTCATTCATGATTATTAAATTTACTATATAGTGAAATGAATTTATTCATATCAAAGAAGTATAGTAGAACATTTAAAACACCACTTGAAAACATGTATGTTGAGTTATCAATGAAAATGGAAAATGGGGAAATTAGTCAATCAAAATTATATAATGTAAACCCCTTATATATTTTAAGGTTTAATTTCTTAAAAATCTTTTGATACTTCCTTTCATAGAATTGAATTTTATTCTTGGTATGGGTTGGATTTCCTTACACATAGACAACATAACTTGTTGCCAGAATGAAATCTCCCTTTGTATAATGAATAACCCTATAATTCCATATAAGTGTGTGTTGGATGTTGGATCTTCCTCGGAGTAATAATATTAATCATGTGTATTATTACGTTTGGAGAAATCATATCTAGATAAAATGATTAAGACTAAATAAATATCATCATTGATGAAATTCCCATTGTAAGAGAATATGATTGTGTGTTCTTAGTAGAATTTTACTATCTTCATCCTAGTCTAGAGGTTTATATATCAATCAAACTTATACCCATATATTTTCAAATATCCAAGACTCCATATAGAATGGCCATCATTAAACTTGATGAGACGAAGAAGAAACTATAGTAGAATTTTGATAAAGGGATTATATGCACATGTTCTTTAATATGGGGTTCTCCAATCATTTCTTTCAAGAATAAGGACAAATAAATGTGCCTCTTCATTTATTATCATGAGCTCAAAAATATCATGATAAATAAAAAGTATCATATGAAAATGATTGATGACATATTTTATCAGCTATGTAGAGATCTCTACTTCTATAAGGTAAAATTTTGTTTGGAAGATTATGAATAAAAGGTGAAGAAATGTGACATTTAGAAACCTATATTTAGAAAATTTGAAGGGCACTACATGATCACAATGATTCTATCTTGACTCACTAATGATCTAACTATCTTCACAGACATAATTTATTTATTCTTTAGTGATTACCTCAACAAATTTATGGTAGAATTTTTATATGATATTCATATATTATGAAAAGAATATTGGAACACTAGGATAATTTTAATACTATATTGAAAACCTCATGAAAAGAAAATTATTAAGGTATGTACCATAAATGAGAGTTTTTTATTGATCATGTGTCATTCCTAGGGCATGTTATCACTAGAAAAGTGATATTTATGGATCCGTTAAAGTTAGAAGCAATTAGATAATGGACTATAACATCATATGTGATAGTGATATATAGTTTATTTGTATTATCTAGGTATTATAATTGATTATTGAGAAACTTATAATTATTTTCACACCCACTAACCAAGATAACCCATAATGAAGTGACGTTTTTCTTGACCAATGAATTCCAGTAGAGAATTAAAGTGTTAATGTGGAGGAAAATAACTTCACTTATGATCACATTATGCCCTAGTGGGGTAGGATTTATGATATAAAGTGTTCTGACAGAAAATTTATATGATGTCTTAGTCACCAAAAATAAAAATGTGATATCCAACACTTACAAAAAATTTGAAATCAATGATTATAACTAGCCAACAAATGATCTACAATTGGTAGTAGGGTTCTTCTAAACTAATATTTGGCTACATTATCTCTATATAGGAAGTGTGACATATATTAATAACATAAAGTCCTAAAGTTTATATTTACATAATATGAGATCAATATGCACAAAAAATGTAGTTGGAGATAATCAAGGATTATAAATGTTCATTCCATTACCATCCCTGTATATAAAATAAAGTGGAACATGATTTAAGGAGAAAGGGTCCCACAACCCTATCCATGATGAGCATAGAAAGTGTTCCAATCCTATTTGACAAGAAAAGGTTGTACATAGGAATCATAAAAGGATATTCATCCTATATTTATAAAAATACTGCTAAACTATCTATTCTTGAGAATATTATGGATGCCTAAAATTATAATGATGAGTTTCAATGATAGGTACTAAAAATTTTGGAGTTCATCTTTTTTAAATAGAAATTATGGTTCTGAACCCAAATATGTATCCCATCAGCACTAAAAATAAATTGGTAACTTTTTGATTAGTTTCATAGCTCATACAACTCTATTTATCAAGGTTAATATAAGAAGTATGGATATTAAAAGAAAATATTCGGGTGGGGTATCATGAATAATGATATTGTGGAATTTTTATCTCAAATATTTGTATTACATTGAGTTATGCATGAATGATAGAAGAACAATTGCTTAATGAAACCATTTCCCTTACTAGTGTGCAAATCGTAAAACACAACTGAGAAATTTTTCATAGGAATCCATAGGAAATATATATGAAATAATTCTATTTGGGAGGTAGTCAATCACTATAAAAATTCATCACATTTCATTACTTTAAAATAAAATTTCATTATTGACCAACTCACTAAGACATAAATAATATAAGTTGTATGATATCTTGGAATTCCAATATATTTTGTATTTAATAGATATCTGACGTTTAACTAACGGTTTTGGAGAATCCATTAACAATAATTTGATACAAATATGAGTTTCATCACTGATTATCTATAAAATGGATGTTCAGTTCAGTATAAACATAAAAACACTAATGAATGTGATAATAACAATTTCAAATGAATTAAAATTATTTTTTCGTCAACATATTCACCTAGATTATTTTACATATAACAATAGTTTTAGTTATATTATTCATATGGAACCATAATAGGATCTATTTTAGAAGAGCCTCCATACTCTAACATGTTGGGATGATGATATAGAGAGGAAGCTAATGGGACCGGATCATATCCATGAGCTGATAAAGTATGTTCAAACTATTCAATATCATTTTAAATCCACAAAAAATCAATGGAATATTTATATTTAAAATCATTGAAGAGACATGGAGTTTGAGGTTTGAGGTAATGTGTTTCTTTGTATATATCTATGGAATAAATTTATGTGGTTTGTAAAGATGGTAAAGCTTAGTCGAAGGTACATCCACCCCTTTTATATCCTCGATTACATCAGAGTTGTAGTCTATTAACATAAACTCCCACCAAAACAATCTTGAGTATGCGATGTGTTTCAATGTACCCCAATTAGGAAAGTGCATACAATGTTACTAACCTACCCTAGATACCAAGATTTGGTTCATTATTACATAACATTTTCATGATCATAAGAGATCATGTCTCAAAATAATGATTAGTTTAGTATCCTTGGAAGTACTAGATACATGCATAAGCCTTACATTACATCGTGAATTAAAAAAATCACATTGTGTCCCCTTTGAACACAATCATATCCTTTAGCATATCTCTACAGGTTAATCATAGTATACTTCTTCACATCCAAGGTAAATGAAATCATAATAAATGGGTGAGCTCAGATACTCAGTAGGGATAAAAATATACCAGAAATTACCATAAATAAGCATAACCATTTATGGTAATGTATAAGAATAAAACCCAATACTTTTAAACATAAACATCAGTATAATATTATAATGATAAATCAAATAATTCCATTTACTTATTCACATGGATATTCTACTAGTAGAATAATCACATGTAATATCAATAGCTAAATTCATAATGATGGAATGCATAGTGTCAGACATCATAACCAAATAGTCATGGCATAGTGCCAAGACTAAATTTAAGATTTTGTCATGTCCTTGTGAAAAGACACTATTATGTCTCATGAGACCTACTGATTCATCAAGGAGCTATAGCGGGCTCCACCTTTCACATACTAAGTACAATTCATTCCTCATATGAAATGGTTGAAACATAATATAAACATTCATATTAAAACTAGCATAAAAAATGATAACACATTAACCATTAACAATTAATTTTATAAAAATAACACATACACAATCAAAAATATCATAATCCATTCAATAAAATATACAACGTTGTATTATAATAATAAAAATTCAATCATGAATAATATTGAGTAAAAGATGTTGTTATTGTTGAAAATTAATTGCAAAACTATTTGAGATAAATATACCTTTTTCATGAAACAATTTTAATTTCACACAATTTATAAAGGATGACATTTAAAAGAAATTTTTGAATCGAAGTTTCCCATACAACTTTGAACCTTTTTAAAAGAATTTATATTTTAAAAAATTCATGTCTATATAAATAAACCCTTAAAACCATATTTAAAACTTGGAAATTAATCAGAATTATTTTTGATGAATAAATATTTAATCCATTTCAAAGAAGTTTTAGTTGAAGGGTCCCTTAAAATAATACTTTAAAAACTATTTTAGGAAACATGGACATGGATAATAAATATTTTCCAGTAAAAAAATACATATAAACAATCTCGGATAATAGTGAGATTGAGAAATTAAACCTTACCTTGAACTTTTCCTTAGTTGAGGGTACATTAACCTCTTATATAATAGTTAAATAATTGTTATTTAATTATAAAAAAACCACATACATAACTATGATATCATATATAATCTTCTATAATTTCATTGTTAATTATCTTTTAGTTGTATCATTGTTTCAGGTGTGGACTGAGTTGTTTTTCTTTATATGCTTTTTTACGTAAGTGATAAATATTATGGATAGGATGTATGAGATTCATATATAAAATTATAATAAGTTATATACCATTATTTTAAATCATAAAATGAAAATTATTCTTAAATGGTTATGATGGGGAATGAATCTCGTCGCATTCGTGGAGACGGTAATCGGTACGTACGAACGAGCAACAATATCATTCTATTGATGGTGAAATTGTAAGTAATTTGACGGTATATTACATATAATGATTAATTAATATGTAATATTTATTATTTACATCAATTATACATATCATTATACGCATCCCAATGATGAAGTGTTAAATAACAAAATACACTCCGACGTGGAGATGGTAAGCCGTACGTAAGAACGTATAGTGTCCTTGTCATTCAAAAGATTTATACAATAATGAATAAGTTGGTTCCATATTTATAATAACCACACATTATGTAGAAGGTAATGGAGTTATTATTTTGGTATGGAAACACCAAATTAAGAGGAAGTGGAAGACGAAAATAAATTTGAAAGAGGTGATGAAATTATTACCTCTTATTCGGGTACTTCATTTTGATTTGATAAAAAGGGTACCTTAGGATAGATTTCTAATCAACATAACACCTCTTGGATTACGTTTTGGGTAGTTGGGATGATATTTCAGCCGGGTTTGGCTGAGAAAAATGTCTTTGGGGGAGTTATTTTGAGAGAAGGGTAAGTGCCCTTTTATAAGAGATGTGAGGGTCATTTTAGTAAAAGAATGAAATATTATTTTATTATAAAATAATATTAGGTTTATAATGGATCCAAATAGATTTATTTCTAGGATAAGTAGGGTATGGGACGAAGTCCTCTGAAAAAATATGTTTTAGACAAGTTTAGGTCACCATATTAACCTTATCTTTTAGATTTCACTCTTAGTTAAATAGTTTAACTTTTACAATGTCTTCTTGTATTTTTATATTACATGGTTAAAAACATACTATAAAATTCCAATAGAACCTAAATTATTTCATTAATGATATATCTATCGTTATATTAGTGTTTTTTCTGAACCTTGTTTTTTGGAATATTATATCATTTCTTAATATCGTATTGGTCTTAAAAAAGCAATTATGTCAATTTTGATGTTATTTATTTAGTTTTTTGTGAAAGTCATTATAGGGTGATTACTAAAAAAAAATACATCAAATCAGCCCTAACATGTCAAATTCACCTATAAAATTTGGGGATTCCATTAAAAGATTCAATTTACATTTATATTGATAATTATAATATCAATTATTTTGATCTTTCATTAATAAGGTAATTTTTGCATCATCACTCTATCATAAATAAAATTAATTATTTAATGTCAAAAAATTAAAAATAAGATACCATGATGTAAGAAATATTTTTAAATTTCTAATGAATATTTATATTTGAACTTATCATATATGTAACCGTATATTAAAAATGGTTCATTTATTAAATATTGAATTTAACCCTTTTAACAATTCTTTAAAAAAATATATTAAATGTTCTAATCTAACCCAAAAGGATATACAGATCTCAGTTTGATCCTAAGGTTTATTTTGGTCTAAATAAGCTTATAAAATATAATTACGATGTGTGTTGGGTTAATTTTAATATTATTTGCATCTTTAATTACCTTTTTATTTTTAATTGTGGAAAAAAAACATCAAAAGTTACTATACACCAAAAATTATTTTCATCATATTGAACCACATTTTACTTATTGATTTCAACCTTGTATCTCATATTTTTCAATTTAAATTCACTTATGTGGTAAAATTTTGTTTTACGCAAATTTGCAAATGTGCATAGAAGGTGGGTAAATGTGCCTAGAAAGTGGGTAAAAAGACGTTAAAATGGTTCAATAATATTTTATATATCTAATCATTTAACATTATTTATCTAATGAATTAAATTTTAATAATATATTTATTATGTATCTATCTTTTCTTTAAGGTAAATTTTTATTTAAAAATAATTATTTAACTAATAATGTTGGTTTTTATCTACAATGTCGTGTTTTTCACAATTCATCAAAAAGTGAATGTTTTTAGAAAAATAACAAAAATTAACCCAAATATAATTTTTATATTAAAATTCAATAATTATATCTATTTTATCAAATTGAAAACATTGTACTTGCATTAATTATTTTAAAATTAATTTTCGAGTCAAAACCAGAAAGTCTGTTTTTGAGAAATAAAAATTATCAAAAGATTGATATGTGTTTATGTCCAATTTAAAATTTAAATTAATTCCAACGACCAATTTTAGATTAAATGATAAAAATATAATCTAATTATATTTCAAAACCATTTAAATTTATAATTTAACACTACAAATTATTTTGATTAAAAATATGTTCTCAATTAAAATTTAGTATATACAATATTAATCAAAATAAGATAGATATCAGAAATACAAAAAAATACTATCCAGACAAAATTTTTATGTCCTGATTCTAAAGAAGAAGTTTATTTTTTCAAATTTAATATTTTAAAGTGTCAAATATTGAATTTATAACAGGCTCTCTATAAAAATGTTGTAAATTTCATTATTTGAGAAATACCAATTTTATCTGAAAAATTGAATTTGTTCCTATATTATGTCTAAGAAACACATAATATAGATGTTAAAATCATATGGAGTATATAAAATTTAATATTCAATTAATACAATTCATAAATTCCTTTTGAATGACTAGTTTGGTAAGTCATGGTGTGTTCGAACTCGTTGTTGCGTGTAGTGCAAGTTATTTAATTACTTTAAAGAGATAACGTATTATTAAATCTTTGGGTGTTACGTTCTCCGCTCCTTCAATAAATTTAATACTAAAAATTTGAAATTGTTTTTTTGAAAATAAAAGGTTAAAAATAGAAAACACCTTTATTGAAAACCCACAAAAAAATAGGTTTACAGAAATTTAGTTTTAATAATAGGGAAAGAGAAATGAAAAAGTCACCACCAAATTAGAATTTTTAATAGGAAAACATTGGTGGAAATTTGAGACACATAATTAGAGGAAAAATGTAAATATTTATTGAGAGTGATTGAGTTCATTAGTAACAAACAAGTAAATGATAAATAGAAAATTGAGGGCCTTAAATCAATAAATCTATGATGACTTAAAATATTATTGGTTCATCAAAACAAAAGGTAATATGATAACACATTTTTGGTTTTAAGATTATTTCCCTCAAGTTTAAGAATTAATTTATTCATAAAATAAGATAAAAACAATTGAGAAGTAGAGTTCCATCCTTTAACTAATTTATACCACAAACTCATCATTCACTCCAAAAGATAAAAGAACTCAAAAATACTCTATTTATCCTAATCATATAGAGTTTCAAAAAAATTAATTAATAATTCATCTATCATATCATTTATAAAAACTACATTATACAAAACAGGACATCACGTTGGCCAGTGGTAGATGATTAACCCTTGTCGCCCTTCGACTTGGGGTTCATGTCTTCCATCCTTTTCGGACGCGACGGGTTGTCCCCCAACCTTTAGGTTGTCCTTTTTATAAATAAAATCCAAAAATAATCTTAAGAAATGTTTTAACCATAAACTATAGTATCCAATATTCAACATAATCCATTCCAACCTTTAGAATTATCGAAAATACTTGTGTCCAAAGTCATAGTCCAAAATTTTATAAGAAAGGTCGACATAACCTAATGAAGATCTCTTTTTTCCACATAATAACATGTGAGTAACTTCATCATTTATTATCTTAAATTTTTTTAACAACCTAGATTATAATAAAACCA
Source organism: Viscum album (assembly GCA_963277665.1). Classification (NCBI taxonomy): domain Eukaryota; kingdom Viridiplantae; phylum Streptophyta; class Magnoliopsida; order Santalales; family Viscaceae; genus Viscum; species Viscum album. Next base: position 1,185,900,794 of record OY728130.1, on the reverse strand, counting down.
TATTGATTACATTTATACTTCTGTATTCTTTACAGAATAATAGATATATTACTTATATCCAAAAATGTGGAACACTCTGACAATTGATGTAATAAAAGAACCATTAATCGATTCCAAGGTAATAAATAATATCATATACAATTTATCCAAATCAACCATATATTATTCCAAAATCACTACCTCAGTATCAAAACAATATTATGTTTTATCTTTCCTTCAACCAAGTATTTTCATAAATTTTTAACTTGTTGTTGAGTAACTTTTCATAGTACCATATAATCAAAAATCCTCAATGAAATAGTAATGCAATAAAATTCCTATTTATTTGCTTAATTAATATAACCAGTAAATCTTTGATACAACACTCCAATGAAATAATTTATTAATAAAAAAATATAACAACACTAATTATTCATCTTAATCTGTGGTAGTAACATAACATTATTGTTATCCAATAGAAACATTTAGGGTATAGTTTAATGATTGGGACATTGATTCACGTAGGGTACCAACACCATGTTGATGAAGCATTGTATATTTGAAACCTTTTTCATACCCTTAAAATCACGTACTTGGTGTCCTTTTTCTTCACACTTATAATAAACTCCTATTACCTTCAAGCATTTACCAAGGTGATTCTTTCCACAGTTATCACATTTGGGAAAATCCTTTCTTCCCTTCTTTCCTTTATCCATAATTCTTTCTACCATACTTTTCCTCTCTATATTCCCATAAAATCCATTGGAATCAAAGAATTATTTACATAACTTATTAATAAGTGATACAATTTCTCCATATGATGAGAATACGTGAGAGACTATTTCCCTTCTAAATGTTAGCTTAATACCATGAAATATATTATACTTATTACTCTTTGGATCATGTGTATTGCTAGAGTTATCATTCTTTATATGTGGAACCATTTATAAACAACAGAATACACTAGGTTAGTTTATGAATCGCAATGCATAATTCTGAACTGGTAAAATACCTAACGTAAAATGAATTGTTTATGCATATAATCCATAAGCTTAAAAACATATTTTCTTTGAGGAAGTATTTACACATAACTCCATCATAATGTCTTGTAATGAAAATGTGAATTATCTTAAGAATATCCCCTAGGAGTGTTGTAACCAAGAGTGCTACAAGGACCATTGTCATGCACTAGTTCCCATTTGAGTCTAGCTCAATTTAGTGTTTTGGGTTTAAACCCTTGATACATCTGTTCGAGAGCCACCTCTACCTGTTTTTATCTAGACGGGGATCTACTTCTTGGAAAATTCACAAAATCACAACATTAACAAAATTCTAGGAAGTTATTCAATAATAATCCACTTAATATATTTTAGGGTAATGTTCTCTAATCAGAGTTTTTCTAAATCTAGTTTCTATGGATTGTACTGAACATCCTCTGATACAAACTCTAATGCCCGGACCCTAGTTACCTATAATAGGTGCATTATAACATAACATTGGCATTATCACAATAGATCAAGTCTTGAAAGACAAATTAGTTTAGAAGCCTTGTAAGTACTAGATACATACATATGTTTAACATTACATCATGAATTAAAAAAGACAACATGGTGTTCCCTTTGAACACACTCATATCCTTTGGCCTATCCCTGTAGTTTAATCATAATATACTTCTTCTCATCTTGGTAAAACGAAAACATAATAAAGTGGTGAGCTCGGATGCTCAGTAAGGATAAAAATATAGAAAAAACTATTAATTACAATCATAAACATTTATGAAATGTATAAGACTAAAATAAAAGTCTTTTAAACATAAGCTTCAACATAATATGGAAAGGATAAATCAAATAATTTCATTTACTTATTCACATGGATATTCTACTAGTAGAATAATCACATGTATTATCAAAATCTAGTTTCATAATGATGGAATTCATAATTTCGGACATCATAACCACATAGTCATGGCCTCATGCCAAGACTAAAAATAATATTTTTTTCAAGGCCTTGTGCCAAGACACTAGTATGTCTCATGAGACCTACCGATGCATCGAGGAGCTATAGTAGGATCCACTAGTCACTTACTAAGTCCAATGCATTCGGAATTTGAAATGGTTGAAACATAACCAAAATATTCAAAGTAAAACTGTCTTTCAAAATGTTAATACTTTAACCGTAAACCATGAATGGTATAAAAATAACACATCCACATTCAAACATATTACAACTTATTCAATACAATATAGAACTTTTTATTATAATAAATGAACCTCATCATGAATAATATTCAGTAAAGGATATTGACATAGTTGGAAATGATCTTTAAAACCCTTTGAGAGAAATATCCCATTTTCATGAAATCATTTAAAAGTTACAAAATTTTGAAAGGAATACATTTAAAAGAAAATTTTGAATCAAATTGTCTCATACCGCTTGAAATCTTTTGAATGGAATTAACATTTTAAAACATTTATATCTATATAAATACGTACTTAAAATCATTTTGAAGACATGGACATTAATGAGAATGATTTAGAAGAATAAATATTTAAACCATTTAGAATGATGTTTAAAGTAAATAGTCCCTTAAAATAATCCTTTTGAAAACTATTTTATGAAACATGGGCATGTATATTAAATATTTCTGAATAAAAACTTACACATAAATAATCTCATTTAATAATGAGATTTGGGAATTAACCCTTACCTTGTACTTTCACTTAGTAGAGGGTACGTTATCCTCTTATATAATAGTAAAATCATTGTTATGTAACTATACAGAAACCACATACATATCTATGATATCAAATATGATCTTCTAATATTGTTTTGTTAATAATATTTCAGTAGTATCATTGTTTCGGGTGTTAACTGATTAATTTTCCTTTATTTGATTTGCTTTGTATGTCATGTTTGTTATGGATAGGATTTATCTAATTCATATAAATAGATATCTTAAGTTATTCAACATTATTTTAAATCAGAAAATGAAAATTATTATTTTATGCTTATGATGGGGAATGAATCTCATCACGTTCGTGGAGACGGTACTCTGTACGTACGCATGAGCGACAATATCATTCTATTGATAGTGAAATCGTATGTAATTAGATGGTATATTACATATAAATAATCATTAAAAAGTTATAATTATTATTTATATCAATTATACTAATTAATATACCCATCCAAATAATGATGTCTTGAATAATAAACTACACCACGATGTGGAGAGGGTAAGTCGTACGTTTACACGTATGGTAAAGTTTTACTGTATAGGATGTATAGAATAATGAATATGGTTTTACCATATTTATAATAACTTCACATTATTTATATGGTTATGGGTTTTTTATTTTGGAATGTAAACAATAATGAAAGATTATGTGGATGTATAAAAGAACTTTTCAAGAGGTTGTGAAATTATTTCCACTTATTCGAATGCTTCCTTTTGTTCGGATCAAAAAATGATCATTAGGATGGATTTATTATCAAATTAAGACCACTAGGTTGAAGTGAGAGTAGTATAGAAGATATTTTTTAAGGTTTTGTCTGATCCAAATGGATTTGGAGGTGTGATTTTGAGAGAAGGAGAAGTAACCTTTTATAAGAGAGGTGAGGGGCACTTTAGGAAAAGCCTAAAAAATTATTTTATTTTAAAAACATTTTCGGTTTATAATGGTTATAAATGGATTTATTTCTTGTATATGTTGGGTATGGGTCTGAATACTCTCCACCAATAGGTTTTAGACATGTTTATGTCACCATATTAACCTTATCATTAAGATTTCACTCTTAGTTAAATAGATTAACTTTTAAAATGTATTCTTATATTTTTTATATTACATGGTTAATACACATAATATAAAATTCCAAGAGAACCTAAAGTGGTTAATTAATTACATATCTATCAATATATATGTTTTTTTCGAACCTTAGTTTTTTAGGAATATTATATCATTTAATAATATAGTATTTGTTTTAAAAACTCATTTATGTTAATTTCACACGATTCACTATTTAGTTTTTGTAAAGTCATAAAAAGTTTATTACTTTGAAATAAATTCATTAAATCAACCCTGACATGTTATATTCACCAATAAAATTTGTGGATTGTATCAAAAGTCTCAATTTTCTTTTATATTAATATTTATAATATCAATTATTTTTGTCTTTCATTAATAAGGTAATTACTTCATCATCATTGTGTCATAAATAAATTTAACTATTTAATGTCTAAAATTTATAAATATAATAACCTAATGTAAGAAATCTTGTTAGATTTATAATGAATATTTTTAGATGAATTTTTATTATGTGTAACCCTATATTAAAAATGGTTTTGTTGTTAAACATTGAATTTAACAAATTTAACTATTCTTTAAATAAAAATAATAAATGTCTTAATATAACCCAAATGGATAAAAAGGATATTATTTTAGTTTTCAGATTTTTTTTGGTCTAAATAAACTTATCCAATATAATTAGGACTTGTTTGGGGTAAATTTAATATTATTTTTACCTTTAATTGCCTTACTTACTTTTAACCATGGTTAATAAAATTCAAAAGTGTCTCTTCCCCACAAATTATTTTAATCCTATTGAACAACATTTTACTTATTAATTTCAACTATGTCTCTCAGATTTTTGAAATTATATTCACAGAATATGTAAAATCTCGTTTTATGGAAATTTTTAATTGTGCTTAGAAGGTGGGTAAATGTGCCTGGAAGGTGGGTAAAAAGACGTTAAAATTGATCAATAGAATTTTATTTATCTAATATTATTATAAAATATATCTAATTAATTAAATTGGAATAATATATGTATTATTTATCTATTTTTACTTTAATATAAATTTTTATTTAAAAGTAATTATTTAAATGAAAAAGTCAGTTTTTATCTACAACGTAGTGTTTTTTATTATTCATCAAAAATTGAATGTTTTTAGAAAAATAACATAAATTAACCCAAATATAATTTTGATATTACAAATTCAAAAATGATGCCTATTTTATCAAATTAAAAACAGAGTTGTTGCATAAATTAATTTAAAATTAATTACTGTTGTCTAAACTAGAAAGCAGGTTTTTAGAAATAAAAACTATCAAAAGATAGATACATTTTTATGTTCAATTTAAATGTTAAATTACTTACAATATCAAATATTGTATTAAATGATAAAAATATAATCTAATTATACTTAAAAACAAATCATATTTATAATTTAACACTATAAATTATTTTGATTACAAACATTATTTTCAATTAAAATTTAGTATCTTTCACAATTCATCAGAATATGAAAGTTATCAGAAAACATAAAAAATTTATCCAAACTAAATTTTTAGATCCTAATCATAGATTAGATGTCTATTCGTTCAAATTGAATATATAAAAGTGTAAAATATATGATTTAAAAAAGGTTATCTATTAAAAGGTGGTAAGTTTCTTTTTTGAAAAATACCGAGTTTATCTAAAAAATTGAATTTGTTCTTAAATTATGTCTAAGAAACACATAATATGGATGTTAAAATTATATGTAATGTATAAAGTTAAATATTTTTTCAATGCTATTTATAACTGCCTTTTGAACGACTAGTTTGGTAAGTCATGGTGCGTTCGAATTCGGTGTTGCGTGTAGCACAAGATATTGAATTACCTTAAAGAGATAACGTACTATGAAATCATAGGTTGTTACATACTAGGCCACCAATATATTATGAGTCCATGGGTTTAACCTTGATAGAAAAATATTTAATATGAGGATAATTTGTTGAATGTATTAGATCATAGAGAAAATGCTCTCAAAAAAGACAACTCACATGTTCAGAGTATTGTGGGGGAACAAGAAGATTGAGGTAGAAACATAGGGATATCAGAGGTGATGAATCAAAAGTACCCTCATCTATTTTTGTGTATGTAATAACATTTTAGGGATGAAATTAATGAATGGGGGAAGAAATTTTTGGGAAATAATTTTATAAATGAAATTTTTGTATAAATGTATGCATTCCATATAGAATACTAATGTAATATATTTCATTTATTATTTTGGACCATTATAAAATATAAAACATTTATTTTTTCTTTCATCAAAGATCATTAAGAATCATAAACATTATTAATATCACTATTATATAGTGAATATAAAAAATAATATATATCAATGGTTATGATAAAGTCAAATTGATACATTAGAATGATCTGATGGCCTCGAACATGTGGATCATACAATATGAATCTCATTTATCTAACAATGTGAGGGAGACAGAATCCCAAGGATTTTTTAACAAATAAAAATTAAAGATTAAACAATGAACAAACTAGAAATAAAATTTTCAAGAGAAGTTCGAGGTTATATATATAACCATCCGACCCAGGTACTGTAAAGTTCCCAAAGAAAGTACTACCATCTCAAACCATACCCTTAGGGTGTAAGCAAGTGAAAAAGTGTGAAGTATATAAACCCCTATAGTATGAGTATGTATACTTTATTTTTGATAAAATAGTGATTATATTTATCCATTTTAATGACTACCTTATATATATACATGATTATAAATGAGTTTGATAAAATTATATATTCATACAAAAAAACCAAAATTGTATATTGGAAAATATATAGTTTAAATTCAAACACACTATTTGATAATTTTTTTTTATTTTTAAATAAATAATATTCTACTAAAATATTATTAATAATAAAATATTATTTAATATGATTGATAATATAATTTACTGAATTCCAATGAACTTTTTATAATGGTTATGAAGTTAGTGTAATAAAATAATATTTTAATGTAAATAAGGAAATTTATTTAAAATTTTAAAATATCATATTTAGAAAACTATTTTTCTAAAATAAAAATTATTTTTCAAATCATCACATTAAAAAATTCCAAATGTTAAATTTTCCTTTTTTTTTGACAGATCATATTTTTGGGTAAAAAGTAAATATGATATTAATATTTGATATTTATTATGACATAATAATATACTTAATGTGATATTATTAATTATATAATATTTATCAATGATAATATATATATATATATATATTACCTTAAAATAATTTTGTTGATGTTATTCTATTAATTTCAGAGTCAAATAATTAATCCTCCAAAATCTATATTATTTTTAATTTTATTAAAAGTAATTATCTAGGAACATGAATCACCCACACATCAGTAATTGTATTAAATTAATTAAATTTTATCGCAACATAATAAAATATTTGAAACAACACCATTTTTTAGAAATGATTGGAAAAATAATTGGATGGTTTTTGGTTTCAATTATTTTATCGCTTAAGTCCATAACCAATTATTATAAATTAAGAAAGAATTACCCAATATTTTACTATAATTACCGATCCAACCCCTATTAATCGTTCCTAAAAATACAATTTTAATTAATTTCTTCTCCCAAACCCTCCCTAAATCATTCCCCAGGTTGTCTCATGATCTTAATAAGATCTTCCAAATCTTTTAGAGGTACCCTCAAATGGTAAGGGACAAAATTCCTCTTATTTAATGTAAAACCATTTTATTGTCATTTTTATTGTTGCAATATGTTTTTTCACATCTATATTTTGTCCTTACTATGACCATGTAATGAGATACCACCTTCCACTCGCATTAATCATCTTTAAAAACATTTATAACCACCTATTATGCTTTCAAAATTATTTAATGATTTTCCATGACAAACTTTTGGGTTGTGAATCCCCATCCCCATTTACACTTAATCGTATTATCCTAGTTGTACCTATCCTTCATTGATTGGGTAATTATATTTTTTTTAACCCACACACCTTAATCATGGGATTAAATGTGAGGAAATAATTTCATATGTTTTATACTCTATGTAGTCCACAAATTCTTGTACATTATATGAATGGGATGTGTGGTCCTTGAATTATATAACTCTTTCATGAATTAGTTAATTTTTTATCTTAGTATATACCTTTTATAGTGTATATAATGTTACATAAAAATGTTATGACTTCCAAATGGATATCCTTGACTTATTACTATGATATAATGTTTTATATAATTTCTATATTCCCATTATGAATTTATTTTATCATATTAGATCATGTTTTGAGATTCATGATTATGATTCTGACCTTATTATATCATCATGATATGCCTCTTTACTCACATGTATTACATAATCATATTATTCTTTGATTATTTACAAACAGGGATTTATTCCCCATAATTTTTTATGTACTACATCAAGTAATTACATACAGTTTTTGAATATCAATGGAATATGTGGTAATTTTTTGGAAAATATAAATACATTAATTGAATACATGTTTCATTTTATTATGATATGTGTCTAATTTCCCAAAGACACATGTCCTTAAAATCTTTTAGGATTTTTTATTTGTATTTTTTATATTAAATCATTAAATAAAGAGTGTAACAGATATGGGTTTTCATATGTTCTATCCCTATGTTTTTCAAATATCAAATACTAAATCCCACTATAAATAAAATGCCATGGAGAGTGGATACCATCACATACATCCCAATTTTGAAAGATCATATAACAAAATGTTTTCTAGGTATCTATCCATATCCTCTTTCAGTTTTCCTTCAAAATTTTATAATTTAAACATCTTGTCTAGGGAATTTGAAGAAAAATTACATCCAATCATTAAAAACCACTTTATGACCAATCAGGTATACTATCTTCTAAGAAACACTATAATTTTATCTTTTTTGTCTATTTTAATATTTATTCCAAAAAAACATCATTCTAACATCGATATAACCCATTTAAAAAGTTCTAAAAAACTCACTCTTTAAACCTAATATCGATTTAATGATTGAACTAAATGAATATCATTGAAAATATAGCAATGGATGATAATTTAATCATCTACAAAATTTTTTAAATAATAATAGAGATATATGTTTTTTCACATGAAACACTTTTGAACCATGAATCATTAAATTTTCTTATTTCAATGACTTGGTTATTATTTAAAGCCATAGAGTTCGTGTTTTTTCACACACACCATTTACATGATATGATAAACCACGAAAATATTTGGTAACTATATGTAATGGTTTTCATTTATATCACCATAATTCAAAACCATCTTTACATCCACCCATTTCATGAAAACTAATCAATAGTAAAAAAACCATAACCACTCGTATGGTTTTATATTTTACTAATATTATGAATATTTATAAAATAAAATCTCACACTTTCTATTAAAATTATTTCACATACGAGCTAGATTTATACTAGTTGTTTCTATATACTTCTAACTTAATCAAAAAATCCCACTTATTTTCATGTTCTTTAATTCCTTGTGGTATATTATTTGTCATATATGTTTTGTTAGAAAATAATTAATTCATTTCATCTTCAATATCTGGTATCCACCATTCGAAATTACTAATTGGTGTTTTTTTATAATTACTTTTAGTCTATCCTCCCTCTATTGTAAGTGATTAATACATTTATTTTACAAATATTTATACTTTTTTTCTTACTCAAAAAGACTTTTGTAATTAAATATGTAATTAATCTCTTTGTACTGTTGTATTTTTTATATCACTTTCTTCTATTGTTCAAAATTATAGAACTCTAATTTTCACCTATATCTATTTTTTGAATTTGGGTACATATCCCACTAGAATATCTAATAGACTACTTATACCAAAATTAGAACACACAAAAAATGGTGTGGTTTTAGTTAATTTTTTCATATATACTTGAGTCTATCATGTTAGTTCATTGAAATTAACTTCATCCTTTTACATGTTCTGGTATTTATATAATAACCACTAATTTAAGAGAAAATTTCAGGATTTCACTATCATATAATGATTATCATCCTTGACCTGGTGGAAAATGTCGTTAACTCTATAACCCACAAAAAAACATACATGGGGCTTATTTTGGAGAATATATTTCCTCTTAAAATCAATGTGAACATATATCATACAACCAAAGTCATATATATAATGAATTTTAGATGGACTATTAGAATAAAAATTATTAGGAATATCCTTCCACAGTAGTTTCAATGGACATTGGTTAACTTGGTATACAACGCAATTTAGTGAATTTTCCGAAATTTCATTATATATACCCAAGTGAAACCTAATTTTATGTACCTACCCAATCAATGTAATTATCATAATTTTATCAACACATTTTTAATGCTTTTATTGATACAATTATATTATCTTTGGTCCATTTCATCTGGTATTAGAGTTTCAAATACTATCCATTTTATTCACTACATTTATTTGACCTAAGCAATTTAATTCTTCGGATATCTACCATTTAAACTAATTATTTTTATTGAGTGAAATCAAAATAAACATATGACTTGATATTTTGGAAATATTTCCATTGTTTTTTGTTGCATCATCAAAAAATATGAAAATGTATATGCAAACTCTATGTGAAAAAACAAGGGATAGCCTCCAAACATTATAATTTTCATATTCAATATTCCAAAATTGAGGTTACCTTCTATTAATATTAAACAAAACATTCATATGTTTCCCTTGTATAAAACTCAAACAGAGTTTACACATATTTATAACAATATTAAATACAATGTATTCTACAGGAACTATTATATTCTTCTCACTAAGATGACCAAGCCAAATATGTATTAACATCATAATTATAAAATTTAACATTCAGACTATCATACTTCTATATCATCTTCTTAGGAGATATAAGGTTTCATCCTTAACTCCCATTTTCACAATCTATAATCCTTGGGTATTTTTATACACCTCAATAGGAGAGCTTCTTCAATATCATTCTTCTTCAAACATCCACATATAAATGAGATTTTCCCATAAACATTGGATGTATCTAACAAACATTAACTTAAGGATATTCTTATATAGCATTTAAATATTCAAATCACCCATTAAAAAGACATCAATAACCTTTTAATATACAAAGTGTACCTTATTGAATCTAATAGATAAATAATTATCCATGAACTCCTTCTATAATGTGGAATGGAATGACACTCCAAAATAAAAGATCCATGATTCCACCAAAACATGAAACATAGAAGCAACCTACATCTTTATTCTAAAAAATTTAACGAACTAATTCATTTAGAATTTTTTATTTTGGAACTAACTCTAGGTTCCTTTCAATTATCCTTATTATTAATAATAGTCTCACTATAAGAGAATGTAGGTATAGATCTGGTAGATATACTACCACTCTCAACTCTTGACATTTTATCATTCTTATTAATCATAAAATAGTTTATTTATCATCCTAAAACTTATATACTCAAAGAATTTGTAATATATTACTCGACAACCATTTTGTTAACATATTCATTTAGTATTAATTATTTTAATTCCGCAAATGCTGTGTTGATTTTTTTATTTTAATTTATAACAGAAATAACCATCAACTCCATACTCTTCAGTAGTGATGACTACAAAATAATATTCCAAACATCATTCACGAAGGATACATTCACTTACTCATGATAACTCAAAATCATGTTAAAATAATTAACATGGTTTAAACCTGTTATCCCTTATGAAAATATCATATTGTACAACATACGTATCATAAACACACTTTTTAATGCGTTTTTCTAATTTTTATATGTCTATAAATACTATAATCAATTATGTTGTTCATTTACTATCTTTGACATTGGAAGAAATCTTACATTAGAATTAAATCTGAATCATCTAAAGGTTATTTTGGATCATGTATTCTAATTAGGCTTTTCTTGCTTTTTTGGTTTGATTCAAATTGACAATATATATAGTTTATTTTAGTTGAGATAATATTGCATCTATATCCTCCAAAATCCATGATCATGTTCATAAAACATAACAAAAATAACATTAACTTCTTACAATTCCATTATATATAGACCAATACTGTTACTTTATAGATATCACATTTTCTTATATGACTATTCAATAAATAACATAATGATCCATGATAAAATCCTATAGGTATAGTGCATTAGGAAACATCAACATATAAATAACTCATTCATAAAATATCTACACTATCTCCCTCTAAGTTCATCATAAAAATCACCCTACCAAGATATATCATAATTTGTACCTTTCATCATAACCTCAGTACATGAGTCTTAATAAATGATGATATCGAATTATCTGTAAAATTTAAAAAAGGAGATGTCAATGATTACTTAAGAATAACGTGAACATAATGGTATGTGAACATGAGAATAAAATTTTCAAATCACACCTTTCAAATCACAGAGAAATATTTTGAGTCATGGAATAAATCATGGATTATCATAAAGCATTAATCATAATTTAATAAAATAACATTACTAATGAGAGAATGATGTTTGCATAAGACAAATGTTTCTGGAATATAAATAATTATATTAAATCTTTCCATTGGTAGTCAGTTCAGATTTCCCAGATTATCTTATTAAAACATGTCCAGTTCTGAAGTGGAATAAATACAAATTCTTGTATTATATATCTCATGAGATTTCAATCTTTACCCAATTCATTGGAGGAATATATATGTCCCACCCATCATTTGTTGTAAAATAAATACATTCCATTTATATAATATAACCCCCGTCAATAGTTATAACATAACCAATATAATATAATTAAAAACATACATATATATTCCATAAGATCATAAAACATTCTTTATATCAGTATCCATGAAAAAGAATGGGTTTAATAAATGGTCCATCAGATCCTAACATGTGGAAGTTAAATGAGTTTCATAAATATATTTTCATCACAAAAATAAACCACTCAGATAAATAATAAGGAAGGCATACTTTTATCATATCCCTAGTAAAAAAATATATGATATCAAAGGTTTTACACTTTTATAAATAGAAATAACATTAAAATATTATTAAAATATTCTGGAGTAAAATATCCTTCTATTTAAAAATGAATTCATTAAAATTTAAAATTTTAAAAAAGTATCACATAAACATTTTTCATTTAAAATTAAAATTGAAACTTGTAAATTAATATTTCAATAATTATTTGGTCATTATTATTGCTGTTTTTATCTATTCTATATTAGTTAAAAAACATTCATTTTACTCTTTTGTAAAAAAAAATTAAAAAGTTACTCATTCGTAAAATGAAAAAAATATTCCATTTGAACAATTTATTTAAAGTAAATAAATAGATATAAGTAATTTAACAAATATAAGGATAATAGTAAAAAACTTATTTAAAAAATTATATAAAACATATATATTAAAGAAAAAGGTTTTTTGGCTCAAGAGAGAAAAAAATTTCATTTTACTTATAAAAATATTTTCTTTCTTATTAAGCACTCCGGGTGTAGAAAATGGATATAAAATATTGATTCTCAAGAAATAAAGATAAGGGAATAAAATTAATGGGTTAATTAGGAGGTAGATCATAATTATTCATCATTTGAAACATAAACATAAATAATCTTTATAAACTCTGAGATTCTACTAGAAAACCCTTTAGCTTTTGGTAACATTTGAATCATATACCCCATGACATAAAGAACCCTATAGGGATATGTAAATAAACATAACATTCATAATAATCATCATAAAATTAATTTTCTTAGTATATACACCATTTAAATGAAATAAGTGGGGACTATGGCATATGTCTCAATGAAATAAAAGCGAGATAAAAATATCTTAATTTATGTACCACTTCCTTCATATGAATTGTAATATCCAGTATAATAATAATATATTTATATAAATATATTACAAAAAAATAATCATATATATCGTACCATATAATATTTACTTATAACCTTTTACCACCCTTTTATTATAAAATTCTTTCTTAGAATCAATGTTTCAGGTGATATCTGCTTCATTTTTCATGAATGCTTTAGTATGGTAGTTTTAATCCTTTAATATTGATCATTGTTAAATCATCATCATAATTTTAATCATGATATAAATATCATAAATATTCATTTTATAAATTGTGGGATTCATTCATAAATTTATTTATAGAAAAATGAACTATAGAATTTATGGAGGTGGTGGGACATTTGTACACATATGATATACATTCAAATCCCATTTGATTGAAACGGGGTTAATAAAGGTTGTTTCCAAATCATAATAACATTTTAGTTTATTGAAGAATCATAATATATGAATTTATGATTAATATAAAGTAATTATATAGATTAAAAGAATAATTAAAAAGAAATTTATTGGTTAAAGAGATTAGCTCTTCTTAGAAATAACTCTAATAGATCTCTTATTTAGGGATCTATGGTTAGTTTTTAGAGAATTCAAAAAATATAAAATGTGTATAAATGAGTTTATAATATGATATGGAATAGTTAATTAGAGATATAAAGCTCAAGCTGGTTTTAATAAGAGAAATGAGGGGATCCCTTTTATAATTGAGGAGAGGGGAAACCTAGGATTTTAATCAAATATTAAATTATAATAAATTAGTTTTGATGTACAAATGAATCATAATGAATAATATTCAAAGATAAAATGATGATGAGTCTCAATAATTTCATCTAATAAAATTTGGACAGGTTGGGAAAACATTTGTACCATTTTTTTAACCAATCATTATCCCTTTTGACAGTTACCACAATATTAATGTTTTAAACACATTTATTGTTAATAATGATAACATAGAATTAAAAAACCAATAAATAGACCATGGATTATTTTTTAAATAATAAAAAATTGAATTTCTAGAATCTTATATTTTTAGGGGTTTTATATCATTTAATAAATTATTATGTATTATAAAATATCACTAATGTCCTTTTTAATAATATTCCTTTATTTTGACATTTAATACATCAATAAAAAAAGTTAATTAGAATATTATTCTTTAAAAAAACAAAACTCCGTCATATTAATCAAAAAAAATATGTAAAACTTTATCTCACTCATATTATAACACTTTTTAATATTTTTTAAATCATTTTATATGTTTTTTAATTAATGGAGAAATAATATATTGGTGTTGTATAAGAATTTAAGGACCTTATATAATTTTATAAAATTATAAATTAATTTCTACCAATAATATATTCTCATTAATCTAAAAATAGACCCTTATAATCATCTATATATTTTTTTTGTCTATGTGGACACCTAAATGATATTTGAAACTAAGAGAGTGACATTTTGTAACTTTAATTACATTAAATACTGTATAGGTAATTTTCATGAAAATGTTTCTATTAATCAACTGAATTCAGAGAAAAATTTGATAAGGGTTGATGTTAATTAATCCCATGATAAATATGAGGAAATATTGCATTCTTATTACTTAGTTTTATCCTATATTAATTCAATTAATCCTTTACCGGGGTGATACATTTTACCTCGGTTATTATTAATAATGATCAAAAATAACAAGCGTCTACATATGATATTTTAAAATCTGGATTAAAAATATGGAATCTATTTTATCAATTCAATACCTATTAGTGGTAGGAATCAATTCAAAAAAAAATTCAAAATTAGTTGAAAATCTTTTTTTAGAAAAATACAGTTTTAAGCATAAAATAGAATTTATTCTCATCCCATTCCTAGAAAAAAAAATTATATAAATATTAAACATTTTATTAAATATTATATATATAAATATATCATTAAAAACATTCATAAATAGATATAAATTTAATTTATTAATATAAAAACACATTGTGCATATAGAAACTGTTTTTCGAAGAAAAAATTCATTTTAAAATATAACAAATGTATTTACATCAAATAGAAACATAAAATTAATTTAAATAAAATGAATTATATTATTTAGAATATAGGGGAACTAATTTTACTTGTAATCAATTTCTAAATAAAATCTAATTTTATATATACTTGAAATGATATACCGTTTTTAATGAAAACTGTATTTTTATCTATTCACTGGACATTGAGAATTTTTAGATGAATATCCTAAATTAAACATATAATAATTTTGATATTATAATTTCAGGAATTTAGTTAATTTATTAAAATAATTTTTAAAAATATTAAAAATTAAATATAATTTTTGTATTAAACATAATTAAAATCATATTTTAAGTAAATTTGTATTTTTTATGTATAATATAAATGTTCTATAAATTGAATAATTATTTTATATGATATTAATAAATACATTTATATTTATTAAGTTATTTTTTTATATTTCATAAATCACCTAGTCATATTCATACTCTCTATTTTAATGTCTAGGTTATAATTATCATATTTAAATAATAATATTTCATGATTCATTTAGGCTCGATGTTGCATATCTTATATACTATTGAAGAATTTTTTATATTAAAATATAATTCCACTTCATCCCCAACCAAAAATAAATTCAATAATCTAAATTTTAAATTTTTATTTGTAAAAAAATGGTTTTATATTTTAAAATTACATTGTTGAAAACCAAGATTATAAAAAATATTAATAAAACATCCTTTAAATAGAGTGAATGGAATGTAGGATGTATACCATAAAACTAGGTTTACAAATATAATAACACCATTCAGAAGTGAAAATATGGACATTGAAGAAAAAACAAACACCCAATAACTAATAGATAGTGATACATGACATGGTCAAGAAAAATTTAATTACCAAAAACACATACATCAATGAGGGATAAAAATACCACCAATTAAATATAATAGAATATTATATGATAGTATTGTTTTTCATAAGATCATTTTTCTTGAGTTCAGGTTCTATTTGATATTAAAAACTAATTACATAAATAAATATTCTTACGGGTTAATAAGGATTTCATCAATTAATAAATTATTATAAAAATCTAATCTATAGCTCCAAATAATGATTATTCAAGATGAATTAATCATGCTTTATGTACTAAATTCAACATCAAATAGATCAAAATTTTTTATCATGATATACCAACTATATTTATGAATGTCCAAAAATGAAATTTTTTTCACAAAAGATAATTCTCAATACAAATAAACCATCATATGAAAAAAAAACATTAACATTTAAACAAATTTTTACCTCAATAAACTCATTAAAAAACATAATCTCTAATGATATATCATTCCCTTTATCTAAAATCTGTAAAAATGTAATTGTGTTTTACACAAATAATCCTTTAAGTTAAATAACTTTTTATACCTAAGGTTTATATAGAACAAAACTCAATAAAACATATCCCAATTATCATTAACCTCCATGATAAATTAAGATATAATTTTTTAACGTGGTTTAATAACCCAATATATAATGAATTATGTTTTGATAGTATCATAAAATATAATCCTTAACATGACTATAAATATCTATAAAAATATTACCATTTCAATGAATCACTTATCGACCATCGATATTATCTATATAAAACTATTTATTAGTCCAAAATTAACCTATTATCAAATCATATATCAATATAAAAGGGTATTTAAAATAAATAGTGTAATAGAATATCATCACATAAAACCTTAAAAAGGTGGCGTTGAAGGATTTTAACTTACGATCAATAATAAATTTATAACCCCATGATGATATCCAAAACATTTAATATAACCCCAAGTGAAAAAAATATATGATTCTAAAATTTAAAAAATTATTATTCCTTAAATAAGTTCATA
Organism: Viscum album; assembly: GCA_963277665.1. Lineage (NCBI taxonomy): Eukaryota > Viridiplantae > Streptophyta > Magnoliopsida > Santalales > Viscaceae > Viscum > Viscum album. The sequence continues at coordinate 1,185,883,205 of OY728130.1, read as the reverse complement.
ACAATTAAATAATTTTCATAAATCCAAAAATAATGTAAGATTCTTAAAATATGACCAAAATCACTTTTTATCAAATCATAAACCAAATTCAATGCCACCGATAATATAAATACAAATTATCACTCCATCTATATCAATAAAATTTAACATAACCTCAGATATATATTAAGGTTTACCTTTTCCTTAGTAATTTGTCCATACAAAATATCTCTTTATCGCTAAATCGCTTTTCTTGCTTATTAGTTTCATTGAAAATATCATTTTAAATCCATAAAAAACAAAAGTGGAACAATCCTTGGATGTTTCATGATTTTTATAACCAAAATATCCTAGTATAATAAATTGATATTCTTCAATCCAAAAACATAAACACTTCAATGACCCCATTTCCTTCACAAAAAATTAACATGGCTTTATCATTTTATTCCCCAATACATATTTCCAACAATATAAAATATGAATCATGTCTTAAGATTCAGCAACCTCAATTTAGTCATTATTATTAAGTTTAATATATCAAATACTTTTAACATACCCCATACCTTTGATATGTCATTCATAGTATATTCATCACTTTTGGTGAAAATGTTACCCGTATAATCTTGTTGATTCTCTTATCAAGCATTCCCCTTAGCACATTGAATTGTATAATTACCATATTTAAAACAATCAACCATCAAGTATACTGTAGTAATACCACTATTCTAATCCATTATTTTAACCAATATTGTAATTTTACTTAGAAATTAATTTCATCATGTCCTCCTTTTCCACACTAAAAACATATTGTTGTTCCTCTATGACATTAACTTGAATGATTGTTTTAATATTTTGAACATTTTGGAAGATGAATATTTTCTAATTGTTTGTCTTTATGAAACACGATTAATCTATTGTTATGTCTATTATGAAACATTCCAATGTAAATATTTTTAATCACATAAGGAGATAGTTGATTAGTCATAATCACAATGGTTTTTATTCCATCTCTTATTTCATTTAGTTTCTCAAGAGGAAAATCATTCCATTAACAATCACATTCAACATTGACATGATTCTTTTAGGTTCCATCCATTGAATAAAACCAAAAAATATAGTGTGATAAATAATAATCATATTAGGAAACCAAATAATCATGGAAAAATGTATAAATTTTGAATCTTTATTTTATGAAACCTTAGGTTAAACATTTTTCAATAATGATTGTTACCAAAACATCCTGATTCTATTATATACATAGACATATCTTCAAGGTTCTCACTAATGATTTATCATGGTAGTTTCTAAAGGACAACCAAACCTTTATCTGATACCAACTATAGTGATCGAGAAATTTCATACATAGAGAACCCATATTTTTAGAAGAATATTCATTAAATAACATAACAATCCATGAAATAATTATATAGACCTAGTTACTTTGTAAAATTGGAAATATAAAAAACAAGTTCATAAAAGATCTATATATTTTCCCACTATGATCATTATAACTATCATGCTTCCTTGATATATCATACTTAGTACATTTCTTCATAACATAGGGAATAGAATCCTATTAAAGTGTGAACTCAAATACTTAATGATGTAAAAAAAGGGAGATATCAATTATTATGTTAGCCTAAAATCAAATAACGGTATGACAATATAAGCATTTAATTTGAAAGTCATACAATTCATATAAAAGATAATAATCATATGTCAAGACATAAATCGTGGTAGTTAATAATACAAGAATCATTATGTAATCAAGTAACATGAGACATGATATCATAAAATTGGTATTAGACATGGATTTTTAGAATGAAAATAATCATATAAATTCATTTCCTTAGTAGTCAATTCTCATTACCAATACTATAAAATTATAATGGGATTAATCTCCAAACCATTGTAATATTTAATGTTCACTACAAAGACTATCATAGTGGGAAACTTTCCTTATGAAACTAGGTTCACTCCCCATTCCAGTCCTATTTTATAGTGACCCAGACTTGACATATAGGGATATTACATAATTTTAGAAGAATATTTGGTACAATACAAAAAATAAATTCCCAAGGACCATAACATTTAAGTATATTTGGAAACTGGGGAAAAAAAATTTTTCGTAGTAGATGATCATTGAAATCTCTTAATAATATATACACCCATAATAATTCAACCGAAATCATTTTTTCATAACATGTGGATAGGAAACCTAAGAAAGGGGGTGAGCTCAGATCCTCCAAAGGGTAAATAATGTAATTGTGTAATAATAACATTAAAAAAATTGTATAGAACTTCAGCATAACATATTTTGTTTATACCCTATATACCAGAGATCCTAATAAAAATTCTCATTTCATAAGAAATGAATCACAAGGAAATATTGTAAATAATCAATGAAAACATAACATTGGAATAGAACATGGAATTTTGGAATCACATAAGAATATATAAATTCTTTTTCTTGGGGGCCTAACAAAGCCCTTTAAACATGTTATTCTGGAATTAATCACTAGTGTATCTAATTCAGTATTGGGATTGCCTCCTATATACCCTCTTGTTTTAGGCATGGGATGTCCCTCTATTTACCCTATTGTTTTAGGCATGATATTTCCTCTCGTTTACCATCTTCTTTCAGGATTGGGATCTTCCCATGTATAACATATTATTTAAATCTCCAAATTTCCTTCTGTATAACCTATTATTTCTGATTTGGGATTCCCTCCCATATACCCTCTTGTTTCATTAATTTAATCTCATAAAAATCTATCATTACCCAATTCATTTGAGGGATATATAGGTCAAACCAATCTCGCAGCCTATGAAAATTTATTGGTTTAATATTCTTTTCATGAAACCATATCCTGTCAAAAGAATCTAGTTTCAAAATCATACAACCTGTATAAGTGAAACAAGTGTCTTAATAATCATTCCATAAAATTATAAACCATTCAATAAAGAATATGAATAAAAATATTAGATTATTTCATAGAGAAGAATGAGTAAAATAAATATATTTTACCTTGGATGGAAAATAATTTTTAAATATCTTTCAAAATAGTTTCTGAGGAGCGTATCATTTATTCTTAGAAAATTCATTTTTAATAAAAAACCACTTCAAAATATTTTTAATAGAAAATACCTAAAAAACTTATAAATAAGTATTGAATTTATTTTGAAAACATTCTCCTTGAAAAATAATAAAATAAGATTGAAAGTATTTTAAAAAATATTATATGAAAAAATATTGAGAACATTAAAATAAATCTTGAAAACTTTTGGAAAACTGTTTTATTGAAACAAATTTGAAACATTATAAATAAATTTGGCAATTTTTTTTAAAAACCATTGTACTTGAAAGTTATAAAATTTTATTCTGGATATTATAATAACCATTTTCATTGAAAATAGATTTAAAAGCATTAAAAGAAGAATTAAAAAAAATAAAATATTTTAAAAATCATTGTTCCTTGAAAATTTTCATCATGGGTCATTTTAAAAAAATGTAAAACTTTTTTAAAACATGTTTTTTGTAATAAAACAGAATTTAAACTAAAGAGTGAAATAGGATTCAGATTTTTTAAAAAGGATTTTATTAGTTATCAGAACGTCCGAAGAGTGTAAAAATGTTACTAATAAATGGATATATCATGAATAAATACAGGAAATTGAAACTCATGAGTTTTATTGATATATAGATCATAATATTTCATCAAATAAGAATAATCATTCACAATCTCAGAAATTGATGAGATTTTTTCGACAGAATATTATCACTTGCTAACATGGGATCATACTCCATATATAAAAAATTAAATTAAAATAAGTTTAAAATATTCTGAAAATAATCATATTCATTATATAAAATTTCATCAAAGTATATGATACTCATTGAATAATAATTGTTCATAACATAACTTGTGTCTCAAAGATGGAAAATTGAGACAAAACTACCTTACCTATTTGGTAAATTTTGAAACATAATTCCCAGGAACAAAAGACCATAAAATGGATATTTAAATACCCATAAATTTTATTATTATAATCATATAATTTAACCATGGTCACTAGACACACCACTAAAAATGAATGGGTGGTTAATAACGAATGTATCTCATGAAAATTAAATGTGAGATGAAATACACTTACCCTATGTTTTGATTCTCTTCATACTCATTAAATAATAATATATAATAAGTATAAATCTATTATAAATCTATCAAATAACCATATTATTACATATAATACCATATAAGGTTTGATTATTGATTTATATTACTCTCGCGTTAACAATTCTAAGTAAAGGATACACTTCAGGTAATATTTTCTTTGTTTTTTTGCTTGTGACTAAACAAGATATTAATTTAGACATTATACTTATATCATAATTTCACAAATTTAAAACATGATTTAAATAAAATTTATATTAAGAATATTTTTGTTATAATAATTCATATATTACATATATTAATGAAACTAAAAACACTATTCATGGAGACGGAAAACCATACACATGCATGAATAGTATTTCTGTTTAATTATTATGATGAAAGAAACTATATAAAAGAAATATATATATATATATATATATATACATAATATTATATTATTTTCTTTATTATATCACATATATTTCATATATATTCACTAAAACCATCATTAATACACTTCATGTAGTGTATGAATGAATCATATTGCTTTGAGTGGGCGGTAGTCCACACTTCCTCAAATGAAATTATACTAATAAAAATAATGAAAAGTATAAATACATATGTTTTAGAATAATTAAAAAATAATATTGAACTAATAAATATATTATACAACATATGTAAACAGAGTTTCCATCATAATTTCCATCATGAGAGGCGGTAAAGAAAAAATTATCATAGTTTCATGAGGCGGTAGTTCGACATAAACATAAACAGTATTTTAATTTCCCATTGGATGGATGTATATGTAAGAGTAGGTAAAAAACAAAGAATAAAAAATTACTAGTATATTTATTATATTTGTGTTTCCAAATAGTCATGTAATAAAGATACTGGAGGCGGTGGATAAAGAAAAAATATTATAGAGATTGAGATAAGATGTTACCACTTAATCGGGTAACTCCTTTTTGTTTGTGCCAAAAAAAATTATTGAATTGATTTATGCCAAAATGTCGGATTCATGTATGAATGGAGGGGTATTGTGAAGTGGATTAGGTAGATCATGGCCTAACCAATGTGGTTTGATAGGTGTGAATAAGAGGAAGAGTTGGTGTCCTTTATAGGAAAGGGAAATGACAACTTGGTATTTTTGTAAACATTTTAGGTATACCCACGTTTTTACCTAATACAAGACATAAAAAACAAAAAATAAAATAGTAATGGTAGTTTAATGGACTAATAATGTTAAGATAGGGGGTTTTGGAAAAGAATATATGTTTTTTTGATTCCTTAATTTCAGTATTAATATTTAATTTACATTATTGTTCTCTTAATTATTATATCTAATTTTAATCACTTTCCAAAAATATTTTTGGTAAAATGATTGTTGACCTTATTAAAAATCATATATTATTATGATTAAAAATATTTAATCGCTGTTTTCAAATTTTAATCACATAAGTGGTAGAAATTAATTTAAAAATAATCTGGATGATGGGACGACACTATAGGGTATTAAAGTAAAGGTAATCAAAAGATTGATATGTTTTTATATCCAATTTCAATGAAAAATTGGTTACAATGAAATAAATTGAATTAATTATTAAATTATTATCTAATTTAACTTTTAAAAAAATTTAATATAAAAATTATCCATAAAATTAAATTAAATAAAAACACATTTTTGAATGGAAGTTCGGTATTTTTAACTATTTATTAAAAAAAGAAACCTTACAGAAAAATTAAATTAATTTACCCTATCCTAAATGTGTGTTTTATTTCTAAATATGATGTTTATTTCGACATATTAAATCCAAAAAAGTTCCAAAAAATATATTTAAAATTGGATCATGATTAAAATATGGGAAAACTACAATTATAAAACATATAGGTTTTTATGCATAAAATTATGTTTGTTATAATATTATATCTATCAGATAGATTTGATAAATATGAATTTTTTATTGAATATATAACATATATATTACATTAATACCACTTATTAATTGAAATTAATTTATTTTATTAGCTTAATACATCGTTGTGAAAACAATAATATTTTCTTTGCTATTCAATCAGTTTCCATATTCATTTATAATTAATTAGTAACCTATAAATTCATCTTGACTTTTGTAAACCATATATTTTCATGAATTATTTAATAATATTCATAACCTTTGATTTAATTGATAAGTTATATCCCAATATTTTAAACAATAACATTTTAAGGATATACATTTTCTAGTGAAAATCAATCATCCATGTTACACAATCCATCGAGAAAAATAATTGTCGTGTCTAACACAAGATAATATTGGTGTTCTATATAGGCAAATCTAAAATTTATGTTGTGTATAGTGCATGGTTGAATTTTTTTTATGTTTAACCCAAACCCAACATAGTTCTTTAATATAAAATAAACTATTTTAAGTGTTTTGAGAGCTGAAAAATATCCAAAATATCAAATTAATTCAAAAAAATTAAATAAAAAAATCTAAAGGGGTTACATTCTACCCCCACCCCTCTAAAATTACATTCACCCTCCAAATTCATCAGGGTTATCAAAGGATTAATACTTGAAAGTTCCATTCAGATAAACCCACATCATAAAAATGGATTCTAAAACTTCCCATAAAAAGGGAATGTTGGAACCATAATGGTTACCCAATGTATGATATAACTAGGTTTCCACATTAGATAACATCAGTTAGGGGTAAATATTGGACTTGGAGGAATAGTATAAATGTTTATAGGGACTGATTTAAGCCATCAATAAAGACAATTGAATTATAAAATAAAATTTGAGGGCCTCAAAGTCATAAATTGGTGATGATTTAAAAGGCAGTCAATTCAAAAAAATTAAGGTATTAGGACCAAACATTTTCTTATGATAATTATCTTAAATTTGTGTAATTATTTTATTTACCAAGAATACAATGAAATATAATTACTTGATATATTTATATGAACAATTTTCATTCATTAGTTGTTATTTTATGAATTTAGATTTCACCCATTACATTGTGTATTGGAAATTGAAAAATTATGTTTGATGTTTGAAGTCCTAAACTAATTTTAGAAAAACTTAAGGACCATAAAAAAATTTAAATTATAACTATTTATTTCTAAATATTCTGAAAAATAAATATGGTTAAATATTAATCTCTAATCATAAAAACTAACACTACTATTTGATAATAAACAATTATTCCTCAAATATAATTCTACATTAACCAGGACATTGTGTAGGCCTGTGGTAGGCATAAAACCCTTATCATCCTTTGATCATGGGTTCAAGACCCACCGACTTGCTAGACATGATTTTTAATCCCTAGACATACATTGCATCTTTTTCCAAAATTGTACTGATATAATTTCAAAAATATTCTGGACATTCTTAAATTAGGGTTAATCACAAAAGAGCCTATATACCATGGTTTTCAAGAAAATATCAATACATAATTACTAACTCTGAAGTTTAACATAAAATTATCATGAATAGTTTACCTTACAACCCATATAAGAGATGAATATTCAAAACATTAGAAACAAATTGTTGAAATCTGGTTAGCATTGGTTCCCCCATATAGCACAAATTACCACTTGGTTGTCACAATCCAAACGTGGGAATAACCTCATCGTATATTCCCTTCAAACAAGTTAATAACCTTATTTACTATAAATCCTTTTATATAACATGAATAGATCCTTATTCCAATGATTACTATATATATTATTTAAATCCTGAAGTTATAAACTTTATCCTTGATGATATAGATCGTTATTTCATTAATCTATTAAAGGGAAATATGTATCATCCAATTTGCTTATTCATATCCAACATATAATTATCCATAGTTAATTATCTCAATTTCAAATATTATTTATGGGTTACCTTACCTTAATGAAAATATATCCTTTCCACGAAATTACTTTTCAATTTCTACATATCCATTCAACATGTCCTTTTCAATCCACTTTGAAAGATTATACATAAAATATATATACATTTCATTATTAAAATAGCATAAAATTTGAATTCCAAAGCATAAATAATTTATTAATCCAACATTACTCTGAAACTGTTACTCATGCATCATCATCATATTCATTAATACATCTTTCATAGAATATGAAATATAAATAATGTCTTATGGTTCCTCAACCTGAATATTATCATACTTTTTATTATAACTGTAAACAATACTAAAATAATATCACATACCTTTAACATGTCATTTTGACCTCTTTTTCATCATATGTTTAACCAATAAACATGCCACCTTCCTGATTTTCATTTTGAGATTTCCACTTTGGAAATCAAATTCTGTAATACCTATAATATCCACATAAGAATCATTCAATGTTAACCATGATTATTCTAGTTATCTCTATTAACTTGAACCAGTATGTATGGGGTGATAAAGACATATCATAAAATAATTCCACCTAATCATGAAAAATTACTTATAGGATATATAAATCATGACAAATACCATTTAATCGATGACCCCGTAGTTTTTTCATAGTTTATTCATAGTCATATTCTATTTAAATACTTCATAATGTTTCGTGAAGTGTATTTTAATTTCACAATCATATCTTATAAGAGTGTCAAACAAGGTGTGCAACAAGTCCCATTCCATGTAACATATTAACTCGAGTTTGGCTCAGAACATCTTATCAGAGATGTTACCCTAGGTACATCTATTCCAGAGCCAAATCCAACTATAGTATTTGGATAGGGATGAATTTATAGGAAACCAATCAATCTATCCATTAATAAAAATAATGATCATTTTCCTAAACATTAACTCATCCTGATACTTATCCTAAGGAGACATCCCTACAGATCTCCTTAGAACGATACTTAGGGATATTATTAAATATTTTCTATCCTAGTTTATATAGGTTGAAAAAAAAACATTTCCTTTGATACCTTCTATATAAACCCTAACATAACATATATGGATATTACATCATTTTAGATGAATATTCAATAAATTAAAATAAATACATTCCTGAGGACCATAATAGGTTAGTATCTTTGGAAACATGGAAAAAAAATCTTCTATCACAGTGGAATATCTTTAATATCTCTCCTAAAGATCTCCAAATTTATTAATTCATCATGAAATCTTTCTTCATATCATGTAAAAAGGAAACATAAGAAATAGGTGAGCTCAAATTCTTAGCAAGGGTAAATAAAGGAAATGTGTAACCATAACATGAACAAAATCGTATGGAACACGAGCATAACATTTTAAGATAACACTCTTCATATTAGAGATCATTATAAGTAATATAAATTCATAATATATGAATCATAATGAAATAATGAACATTATATATGAAATAATAATATAAGAATAGGATATAGATTTTGGAAAGACATAATCTTATAAAATCATTGTCCAATGTGACCGACCATGGCCTTTGTAACATGTTAGGATAGGTTTAATCAACTGTATACTTACTTCAATATTGGGATTCCCTCCTATTCACCCTCTTGTTTTGGGCCTGGGATATCCTCCAATTTTCCATATTGTTTAGGGCCTAGTATGTCCTCCCATTTACCTTCTTGTTTCTGGCATGGTATTTACTCTCGTGTACCCCTTATTTTAGGCTGGGTATATCCTCCCGTATACCCTCTTATTTTGGGATTTGTATGCCCTCTTGTACTCCATCTTGTTTTAGTCTTGAGATTCTCTCCTATAAATCCTTTAAGCTCATAAAACATTAATCATTACCCAATTCAATGGAGGGATATTTGGGTCCCACCCATATCATAATTCAATCACACATACAGGTTCCACAAAATAATGAACAATCATATCATAACCCATGAAGTGAAATGGGAATCATTAATAGTTCATCACATAATATCCTATGAAAATAGATAGGTTTCAAAATAACATCATTAAACCATAACCCATAAAAAGATGTGGGATCCAAAAACATACAACTTGTGGAAGGGAACGTGTGTATTAAGCATCATTCTGTCAATATATAAAGCATATGTTAAAGAATATGAATGGAAGCTTTAAATCATTTCCAAGAGAGGCATGTGTAACATCAATGGATGTAATCTTAGATGGAGAATAATTTTGAAATATCATTCAAAAAAATTATATAGGAAAGTATAAATTCTTCTTTGAAAAGGGATTTTTAATTCACCAAACCATTTGAAAATCATTTTTTTTAGAAAATACCTTGAAAAATTACAAAGAGGACTTGAAATCATTTTATAAACCTTTTTCCATGAAATTATATAAAATAATATACAATGAATTTTAATAAATTTTTTATTCGAAAAAACATTTTGAAATTTAAAATAATCATTTAAAATGTTTTAAAAACCATTTTATTGAAAATAATTAGACAACTTATAAAGAAAGCATGGAAATGTTTTGGAAACATTTTTACTTGAAAACTTTTGAAATAATATTAAAAAATCCTTGAAAACATTTTCAATAAAAATATAATTGAAAGAATATAAATAAATATTTTAATACAAAAATTATGTCTAGAATACTTTTTCCTTGAATATTACCTTCAATTATCATTTTAAATATTTTTGAAAAAAAGGTTTCTGTAATCGAACAGATTATCTATAGAAGATAAAAATACAGTCATATTTTATTAAATAACAATTATTAATTACATTTAGTTATAAAGATTGTATAATTGTACCAATAATTGTATATATCTTTTGAAAATAGTGGATAAGTGATCTCATGAGTTTTCTTGATAATTGGGTCATAATATTTCATAAAACATACATAATCAATATCAATCTTGAAAAGCGATTAGATTGTTTCAATAAACTCTTTTCATTTGGTAACTTGTGATTGTACTCTAAATGATCGAAAATTAAATTAAATGAACTTTAAAATTTCATTAAAATATGGATATTTATGATAAAACATTTGAAAAGCAGTATATGTATCTCATGGAAAAATATAGGTGCATAACTACCAAGTGCCTTAATGATGGATAATTAAGACAAAACAACTTTACCAATTTGGTGACTTTTGAAACATAAAACCCATGAAATAACGATAAAAAATGGATATGTATATAATAATAAATTTAATTATTAGAATCATTTAATTTATCCATTTTCAGTATACACATCACTCAAAATTAATGGGAGGTGAATAAATCGTGTATCACATGAAAATGAAATGTGAGATGAAATTCTATTACCCTGTGTCTTGTATCTGATCATACTCATTCAAACCTCATGCATAATAAATATAAATTTATTATAAATCTATAAAATAAACATATTATTACATATAATACCATGTAGGTTTTTTTATTATGTCCTTATATTTTCATATTATTAACAATTATACATTAAGGTTTTACTTTAGGTAATATCTGCTTTGTTTTTTGCATGTGTCCTAATTTGTTATATTTTTGGTCCTTATACATATATCATGATTCCAGGAATGTACAGAATTGTTTAAATATAATTTATTTTTATTATTTTTTTTAATAATTCATATAATATAAAATAATGAAACATAATACACCGTTTGTGGAGACGGTAAGCCATACGTACACATGAATTCTTTTTTCATTTAATTGTCATGTTGAAAGGAATATTTTAAAATACATATATGTATATACATAATTATTAAATTAGATTTATAATATCATTTAAATCATATATATTCACTAAAATCATCCTTAATACATTCCATGTTGTGTATGAACGAATCACATTGCCTCGAAGAATAGTAATCCACACTTCCTCAAGTTAAATTATTATAATAACACAAAATAGAATCTATAAATACATGTGTTATAAAGGAATTAAATAATGTTGAAGGCATATTAAGTATAATATATAAAATATATAACCATATTTTTATCATAATTTACACCATGATAGGTTGTAAAGGAAAAATGAAGAATCATCATTTCGTAAGGCGATAGTTCATTGTACACGTAAATAGAATATTTGTTAGCCATTGGATAAAGGTGTGTTCATTTTTATGAAGTTATATTAACATAACACAATTCTAGTATATTTATTATAATATTTATGTTATAAAAGAATGGAATTAATTTAGTGGAGGGGTGGAGAAAGAAACAAAAGAAAGGAGCTTGAGAGAAGACGTTAACTCTTAATCTGGTAACTAATTTTGGTTTGTGCCCAAAGGCTTCATTATATTTGTTTCTTTCAAAAGAGAGGATTTATAGACGAATGTAAGGATTTTGGGATTTAAATTGGTTATATCATCAATGAACCTATGTGTTTTTATATGTTTTAAGAATTGGAGTATTTAGTGTCATTTTATAGGGAAGGGAAAGGATACATGTGGCATTTTTGGAAACAAGTTAGGTGTACACACCTTTTTACCTAATAAAAGTAATACCAAAACAAAAAACAACAAAAAATATTACGGTTAATGGTATAATAATTTCCATAAATTGGGTTTCTTAAAATGTTTCTAGGTAATCATAGGACTTAGATTTAATGTTTATTACTTTGTTAACCAAATATATCTCTTAACCGTTGTAATTATTATTAATCAAATTCACTAATATTTTTGTTAAAAAAGTTGAAATTATTAGAACATATAAATTATTATGATTCAAAATATGGAATCCATTATTTTAAAATCTAATCACAAAAGTGTTATAAATTAATTTAAAACTAATCTCACTCATTGGATCAGAGATAAAGTTTTTAAAATAATGATGGTCAAACTTGTAATATGTTTTTATATCCAATTTCAATGTAAAATTGGTTCTAATGACCTAAGTTGGATTAATTGATAAAATTATTATCCAATTAAAATTTTAAACCAATATAAACAATAATTTATCCTTATAAACAAATAAAATGAAAATATGGTTTTGAGTAATAATATTTTATTTTTAACTATTAATTAAGAAGGGAAGCCTCAAAGAAAAATAACATGAATTTAAACTAACCTAAATTTTATATTTCATTAAACATTCTGATGTTTACTATGAAATATTAAATCTATAAAATTCCCAAAAAATTTATTTGCAAATGGTTTTCCATTAAAAGGTTTTAAAACTGCCTTTATTAAAAAAATAAAGGTTATAAGGCATAAAATTGGTTTTTTTCATATCATATAACTATCAAGTATATTTGATGAATATAAAAAATTTATTTAATATATAAAATATATTTTACATTAATATCTCTTACTAATTTTAATTAATTAAATTTATTTGGTTTAAATAGATTTGTGAAAATAATAATATTTTCTTTTACATTCAATATGTTTTTATAATTATTCTTAATTAACTGGTAAAATATGAATATAGATTATATTTTTATAAACCCTATAATAGCATAAATTATTTAATATTCCCCATACCAACAAATTTAATAGTTGTGTTTTATCTTATTATTTTAAATAATGACATTTTAATGATATATAATTGTTCTATAAAAACCAGTCATTTGTGTTATGCAATCCATCGATGAAAGACATTATTGTGTGTAACACAAGATAAAATTTGTTTTCTATGTAGAGAAAGATACATTTTTTGTGTGTAGTGTAATATTAACATGATTTTTTATATAACGCAATCTAAAAATAGTGATTTAAAATAATATATATGATTTTTTAGTGTTGTGTGAAATGAGAAATATCAAAAAGATTAAATTAATTCAAAAACAAATCACAAAATCTCAGGGTGTTACTTGTTTATCTCATGAGATATCAATATTTACCCCATGATTTTGAGGAATATATTGGTCCCACCCATCCTTTTTTATAATATAATTACCATATATGGATTAAAATAACCACCATCCATGATTATAACATTTCCAACCGCAAAAAATGAATACCATATAGACCGATTCCAAAAAATCATAAAACATTCATCATATTAGAACTCATGAACATAAAAGGTTTTCATAAAGAGTTTGTCATATAATAACACATGGAAATGAAATAAAATTCAAAAAAAAATAACATCATAAATTTAAAAAATCTTGAGAGAATTGGGATGGTTTCATTTTATCATATCTATAATAAAGAATAAGTGAAATCAAGTATTATTGTATTTGATTAATAGAAATACAATTAAAATATAATTAAAACATTCATGAAAAAAATAAACCATTCATTTCATAATCAATTCTTTAAAATATATAAAGTTAAAAAATATTATGGATAAAATTTCTTTTAAAATAAGAATGAAAATAATATGAATATTCTTTAATGAAATAAGGGGTCAAGATATCTATAAATTCTATATCTACCTTATATGTCATAATTTAACATTCCATTTTCACTCTTGTAAAAAATATAAATAAGTACCAGATTGAAAAAATAATAAGAAGATTCCTTTTAAAGAATTTATAAAAATACCAAAATGGTTAAAAATACATTAAACAAATACATAAAATACTAAAAAGCTTATTTAAAACATTTCAAGAAAGCATTCATGAGGAAGAAAATGGTTTTTCAACTAAAGAGTGAAATAATGTAGATTTCTATAAAAACATATTTTTAGTTTAATGAGAATATAAGGTGATGAAATTTAATGGAAAACTTGTATTCACAAGATAAATAGGATAGTATAATAATTTTCATGAGTTTATAGCTAGGTAGATACTAATAATTCATCATGAGAAGTATAATCATAAAATATACTAATAAACAATGAGATTGTACCATAAAATCCATTAAAACCTTGGTAAAATTTGAATCATATAACCCTTAAAGAAAATAAAACTATATGGATTTGTAAATACCAATAAATGTTATATTAATAATTATAAAATACATTCATGATAAGTTTATACACCACATAAAAGAAACATGTGGTGACAATAGCACGAGTGTGGAATAAATAAAATTGTGATGAAAATCTCTTACCTAAGATCTCACTTAATGCACTACCACTGTAATATTATATATAAAAAATATACATTTATTATAAATATATTATATAACCATACTCATATATACCATACCATATTGGATTTATTTATTTCCTTTTATGAGGAAATTATTAGAAATTGTTTATTAAAATAAATGTTCCCAGTGATAAATGATTCATTTTTCACTTATGTTTTCATGTGATTGATTTAGTTATTTTATTTTTATCATTGTCCCATCATCCGAAAAATTTTAATACTGATATAAATTTAATAAAATTTCATTATATACATGTTTATATCCACTAAAAAAGTATTGATAAAAGGTTATCTACATAGTTCCTGAAGAATATAGGTTGTATGTATGCTAAAGAGATACATCCACTCACCATTTGATATAAATATGGGGAAAAAAATATTGTTCATAAACATATAAATTTTCAAAATATTTATTATAATTAAATTATTATATTGTAACTACTATAAATTATAAATTTTAGATAAGATATTAATTATAAATAAAGTGACTGATTAAGGGGAATATATATTTATTGAAATAACTCGTCACCTTTATAATTCGTATACGGTAGTTTTTAAGATTATTTGGTCAATGTTTTTCAAGATAGAACACTCAATGTTTTGTGAAGAAGTGAAAGGAGGGATCCCTTTTATAAATAAAGGGAGGGACACCCTTAGAAGTTCTTAAATTTTTTGAATTGATATATATTACTTTTTTTGTCCAAATTGATCTAAATTGATAATAATAAAAGATAATATGAGTAATAGTTTAAATACTCTCATAATATAAATTTTTTAATTTCTTGGGTCATATTTTTACACTTATTTGTTTTTGTTTCAATAACTCATCAACCCATTTGTCAATTACTATAATTGAAAATCATTCTATATTTTAAGGGTTAATAATGAAAGTATAAAATTCAAAATGTTCCATAAATGAACCATCAAATGTCTTTAAAACCATATACCATTAATTTTTAGGAATAATAAAATTTTAAAAAATTTATGTCCTTAAATAAAATATTATATATTTTAAAATATTATTTATGTATGTTTTGAAACTATTAAATTAATTTTACATTAAATACATCAATAAAGAATGTAAATTATATATTATTATTTAAAATCAAAATAAAATTTCATATTCATATACAAAATTCCTAGAATACATTTAGTCAAACAAATTATATTACTTAATTATTTTTTCAATAAATTCATTTTTTTATTAGTTAGAGAAAGACTCCATTGGTGGTGGGAAGGAATTGCATACAATTATATAGTTCCAAAAAATTATAAATAAATTTGTATCATGAAAATATTTACCATAATTTCAATATAGACCCTTATATTCATTGGTAAATTTCTTTTTTTACTATTTTGATAGATAAGATACATTTAAAACTAAGAGAGTGACATTTTGTTACTTTCTATTATTTAAATATTATATACGTTAATTTGATAGAACTTTTTCCATGAAAAACTAAATTTAGAGAATATGGTGATTTGGGTCACACTAACTTATATAGATACTGAATACGATGAAATATTACAGCATTACCAGATATTTTTAAACTAGACTAACATAATTTAACCTTCATCGAGGAGATAAATATTACCCTGGTTGCTATTTATATAGACCAAAATTAATAAGGGGCTAATTTAAAATTTTAATCTTACTGGTTAAATATATATAATCCCTTTTATTAAATTCAATACCTATAATATATGGTAATTAACATTTAAATAATTGTACCAAATGCTATGGAAATTTCTTTTTAGAAAAATAATGTTCTAAACAAGAAACTTGATTTATTTTTATCCCATGCATATAGCGAATATTTAATTAATTTAAAAAATTTAATTGAATATATAATACATAAATATTATTAAAATTATTAACCAATAGATATTAATTTAATTTCTTCATATAAAAAAACATTTTTCTCATAAAAATAATTTTTCAGAAAAAATGACTTTTTATATATAAATTAATTTTTTATACATAATTAAAATATTAAATTTATTCTAATTAACATGATTGAATTATTTTAAATAAAGTAGATCTAATTTTAAATTGAATACATTTTAATAGAAAATGAAACTTTTTTAGGGTTGAAACAATATATATTTTTCAATAAAAAATAGCACTTCTCGCAATTCAGTAGAAAATCAATCTTTTCAGAAAAATCACAGAAATTAACCCTTTAGTAATTTTGATATAATTATTCAAATATATGTATTTAATTTTAAAACATGATTTTTTTAAATTTTTTAAAAAAATGAAATTTAATATTTTCCCACAAGAAATCAATAAAGTCATTTTTTGAATGAAATTCAAACATAATGCTTGTTTCCTAAGAATTAATCAATAAATTTATAATGAGTATGATATTTTTATATATTTAATATATGAAATAATTTTATTCATAACTTTCAATTTAATGATTATATTATAATGTCCAGACATAGATAATAATATTTTATGCTTCATTTAGGATTGATGTTGCATATCATATATGCTATTGATTATAGTGTTATTTAAAAATATTGGGTAGTTACATATAAAATTGATAAAGTAACCCCAAAATAATCAAATAATTTCATGAAATAAATAAAAAGAAGATACTTGATTGTTATTAGTTTGTCTCAAACCAATATTTGATACAACTTCTGGCAGAGAAATGATAGGTACACGGTACAATTCGTAATATCATGAGATGATAAACCCCTAGAACAATGAGCATTAATCCATTGTATATATGACCTTTAGATATCCGGTGAAGTAGAAATGCGAAACCCCCCTAAACAAACATCACCAAAACATGGTAATGTTAAATTTATCCCAAATCACCAACCATAATGTCTTCTGATAGACACATACATAAGAATACATGATAAAAAATGACATATGGTAAAGTAAAAAAGAAATTTTGATATAAATGTTTCTAAAATTCATCCTATATCTAAGGTAGAACACTAAAAATATATATTTATTTTATGGTATAATGGTCACAACTATGGAAATGTTAGAAAATGGGTCACTATTATTGAGTAATTTCATTATAAATCTGCAAGTTGTACCACCCCATATATATAATGTGTTCTAGCTAGTCATCCAACTACTTCAACCTCCGTTATTTTTTTCCTTCCAACTAATTGAGGTTGTTACCATAGATGGACTATAGAAGTCTTCGTCATGAAAACATATAACCTGTAGATAATGTTCACCAATATATCCTAAATAATTTACATCACTACGTGAGGACTCAAAAAGTGCATCCAAGATACCTGAGATCAAATATGGGTAGAGAGATAATTTCTTAGGGTACTATATAATAACTACAACAGTACTTTAGAAAGAACTATAGTAGGTATTGTAGCATGTATATTTTTGTAATGTATCTGTTGGGAACTATTAATTTGTTTCGGATTTCGGGCCACCAGTTTGGTCCTTGGTTTCTTTAAGGCCTTTGGGCCACCCAAGACCATTGGTCATGTCTGGCTTGCGGGCCACCTCAAAGACTTCAAGCCACATCAAGGCTTTCAGGATACCAAAAATTTTGATTAATGAACCATGAATACTCTACAAGGAGAAAAATATAGGTTAGGATTCAGAGTAGATGCGTTCACCAGATTAGAAGATAAAAAATTTGGATGAAAGAGATGGTATGTCAATTGCGTCGGGACTTCCCTATGCATACACCAGAAGCCTATCTGAATAACCATGTGAAGGTGGAGAGCTTACATCAAGATATAGACGCTAGGGAGGAGAAGTACAATGTAGTTATAGTATGGATATTTACTCTAAGACATATGGGTCATGTAATCCCTAAACATACATGCCTTTTAAGGGTTCTCCCTCATCCCTCGAAAGGGGGATTATTAAAAATCAATAAAAAAAATAAGGCATTCAGACCATTCAGGGTGATCCAGCTTTTTATGGATTGAAGAACCCATCTGAACATTCTTCTGATCAACCTATCACTAGTTAATATTTCAGTGTTTAATCATTCTTCTAGTAAAACACATATGAAGCCATAAAGAAGATTCAAAATCCTAAATAATACATCCAAAAGGTAATTTCTATATTCATTTGTGATTTTTATGTTTTTATTCATTATGTTGTATTGAGATTAATGTGTATATGGTAGTAATGTTTCATTTTCCCTTATAAACATTCTTTTACTTATCGTTTTTTGAATAATTGTCTCCAATCACATGAGTTGACTATTTTCATTTATAATGGATAAAAATTACTCATTAAAGATATTTCACTTATGATATAGGGGATTAAGATTAGTATAATGTTTCATTTAACATTAATAATTAATTCATTTTTTTTAATTACACATGTTAGAATAATATCACGTTATGAGTCATTGAATCGTATCCCCTAGTCACCTAGAAAGACATATGGGGACTAGTTGGAATGTCCCAATGATGGAATTTTTAATGAAGTTTAAATGTGAATGTTTAGTGGTTAAATTTTATTTTTGATTTAAATTAATGATTTTAGGAAATATTAGGTTACCTGTATTAGAGGAGTCTAAAGGATCTTGGTAGTTCTGATTTTCTTTGACCATGTGAATTTGTTTTTCTTGAGAAGCCAAAAAATAATATTTATTTATTATTCAAACAATTTTCAAATAATAATACTTAGTAAAATATTGTCTAAAATTTATTCACTATCTCTTCCACTCATCTAAATTTTGAATCAATTCGATTTTGATCTCTTCCTGGTGAAGTTACCCAGTCTGGATCTAAGTATAACTAAGTGGGAAAGGGGGACAATTATCGATATATTTTAAATTTATGTTTCCTTAATTATGAAACACCCTTTGACTCCTAATAAATATTTACTTCCCTAATAGACTCAATTCAACTAGATAACTATAGTAAAACACAAATTTATAAGGCTCACTAATAAAGAAGAGTTGCTACATCCTTGGTGCAATTTAGAAACAATAAAAAATCACACTATTCACTAGAAAAATATCATTTTATGTGGAATACAGTGAGTAGGATGTTATCTTACAATCATATATTAAATTGAAAATAATGAAATAGTGTGGGTGTTTACTCAGGCATAGAATGATGCAAAATTAATAATTTGGTGCTTCAAGATCAACTTTCACAAATTAGATCTTTTAGGAAATAATTATTCTCTTTCCTATGCAGATTCTGGTAGAAACATCATTTCATATTTCATAATCTATTCTTATTCATCCATTAACTTCATGTATCCTCTATGAACTGAGTTAAACTGTATAACACGAGTGTGTTGTGAACAACATCTTCTTCTATGAACTGGATCTGTTTCATATACCAATGATGCTCTGTGTACTGTTGTTGCATACAAATTTTATGTTCCACCCCCACATATCACCTATTCTTCTATGTAATTATTTATTCTACATAATTCCCTTTTAAACCATTTTTTTAGAAATGATCCCTTAGGAACTACTTCCACATTCAAGGAAATTGTCTGTTGTGAACCGTTCTCCGTCGTAGACTCCTCCTCATGAAATACTTCAAACTTCTCCAAAATTATTCTACAACAATTATTTTACCTATAAAATTTTATTTCATTAATGGTGGGATTAGAAATCAATATATAGGAATATAGATCATAAAACATTGCTAATCCAAACCTCTAAATTCATCGATATGGAACACCCTTCACTGCATACTTAGCTTCTCTTGTAAACTGCAATATTCCTTCAAACCATTTTGATTAATGAACCAATTTAGTATTTGGTCTGTGTACTGCCTTTATTCCTTCACGATAACCTAAATCACCTCCTCTATTCTACAAACAACACCCTTCTACATAAATCATTAACCTCCCACAAACTGCAAGCCTCTAGAAAACCATGATCCACTCACTGACTATTTATCTTACATGATATATATACCATTCACAAACCATGATCCACATGCAAACCTTTTTCATCATCATATTTTTTGTGAAAATTATTTTAACTACTTTTTCCTCCATCAACATAATTCATTGAAATTAAAATTTTATATGATTGGAAACATTTTTAATCCCATATTCTTTCATAAGGCTTTCATCACAAGTTCTCCAAAAAAAATCATATCTTTTAAATTCAAATCAGCAATGCATTATCATATTTGTCATGGTTTTTACAATGTGAATTGATTTCCCTTTTTGACAATAAAAGAATAAAATCTTCAGAATAAAAACCATCTTACTTCATTGTCTATCAAAATTGTTCCCAACACATGATACTCATTCTTAATCCATAATATTTCATTAATTAAATGTATCAACTAGTTTCCTTCCATCAATTTTTCTATTACAATAATAAACAATGATTCGATAGGTTATTATTCTCCATTATACCTTTTTTAGACCTCATGGAACTGAATTCCATTATAATAATTTTTTTCATTAATTACGGAATATTGTTTTAATTTTGAAAATCATACCAACTCTATAGAGAGTTTCAATGCCTGTGGATACACCAACTTTATCCCCTTTATGACATTAGTATACTCAGTGATGTTTACTATATTATTGGATTCTTATTTTCCATTGGTCATTTTTATATAATTTATTTCAAAACATAACTAAATCATTGTATACTTCTTATAATCACTAAGATACATTTGTGGAACAACATATACATTGGGTTTATTAGTATTGAACCATTTTGACATAGAGGAATTTGGTATTTTTATTATGAAAAATTATTTTTGATTTATAACAGTATTGAGAATTAATCCACTTATCTGTATTTTATAGAATTGATTTTAATGTCAAATTGGTTGATAATAATGTTATTTTATCTACTGTAGAATATTTTATCTTATGAATATCCTACTATAAAATTATTTAATAAATAATATTTATTAAATGTGATCCCACAAAAATGATGGGGCCACATAAATACATAATATTAATATGTGGGATAAGATTTTTATTTCACTAGGAAATGATTTATCATTGATTTCCTTCCCACCACATATTTATTTTGGACGTTTATCATGCGAGTCATATCATATATAACTCATTGATGGTTTAGAAGATAACTATTTTCCCAATATATCACAAGGATAAACTGAACAATATTCTTATAGTACCCTTTAAAGTGGTTTTATTTCAATACCTCAAGTATTTAAAAAATATTATTTTTATAATTAATTTATTTTGTTAATAAATTCTACTACACACAACACTAAGTTTTAATAAACCACAATATATTATTATTATTTAAACATTACCATTATATCATAACCATTAAAAAGGTTGTATGAATAGGAATTATCCCCCTTTAAATAATTTTTATAATGGTTTAATAAAAATAAAACATATAGATAAAATAGTACTTTATTTTTATTAAAGCCACTATATGCTTAAAAATTATTATTCTCTAAAAAATTGTTTTTATTTATTTTTGTGAATAAGTAATAAAATTAGTTTTTTGTACTATTATAAAATTATCTTATAATTTAAAATTGATTTTTAAAATCAAAAATTTTAATTTATCTTTGAGTTATTTTTTGAAAATTTTCTAAAAAGGATAATTTTTCAATAAATAGTAAAGAACAAAGTTGTAGTAAAAAATGCATTTCATTTTAAGAATTTACTTGATTAATTTTATTTTATAATTTTTTTAAAATTAAAATTAGTTCCATTATATATTTATTGAACTAATTAATTCATTTTATTCCTTCTCATATTAAATTTTTATATTAAAACTTTCTATACTTATTATTTGTTTCTATTTGGAAAATAACATTTTCATCGCATCTTGAGAATAATTTTAGATTAAAATTTCCTATTATTTGAATGGAATTTATAAAAATGGATTAAATATTTTCAATAATTTAAATTAATATTATTACAATATTTCCACTTAATTTTTGGCCAAATTTTATAGTAAAAATAATAAAAATTAATTATCACGGTTATGGTTAAAAGAAATTTATTGTGGGTTAAACTAAAAATATAAGTGTTAAAAT
Organism: Viscum album; assembly: GCA_963277665.1. NCBI lineage: Eukaryota > Viridiplantae > Streptophyta > Magnoliopsida > Santalales > Viscaceae > Viscum > Viscum album. The sequence continues at coordinate 1,185,860,180 of OY728130.1, read as the reverse complement.
GAATGAAAAACTTTTAAAAAACAAATTTTATAGAATTATTTGAACCATATAATTTATAATGGTTGATAATAATCTATTCTATAGCCTTTAATCATCTAAAAAATTAAAACACATTATTCCTATCAAAAAAATCCATGTGTGTCCTCACCACCCCTTATAGAAGGGAAACCACTATACTATCCTCTGCACACATCGAAAACCATTTGGTTCATATAATACCTAAACAAATCCTCTCTTTATATATATCACCACATTCTAGAGGCCTTACATTTATTATTAATACCTCCTAATTATACATTGTATATAATCCAAATGAGGTTCTCTGAAGAAGAGTAAGTTTAGACATGTACAAATGAAGTCGATAGATATGGTAATGGATTTTAATATCGATTTAATTTATATAGGACACATTCCTTATAAGAAAATAAATTATTTTTCATGGTGTGTATATTTCCCATGGATTTATTTAATTATTCTTATCATGCAATTATCATACATATATATTGATATACTATTCTTTCTTTTGTTGTCCTTACAATTTAAAAGATACAAATGTGGTCAAGTTGTTATGTTAAAACATCATTATTTATGAAAATTGTAATTGATCAAGTGTCTAATCAAAAAATATTATGATCTACCTAACGATAATTATATGATTTTTTATCTTATGGTTATTTATTGAGAATACATGTTTCCCTTTCATTTTCTTCTCTTTATGTACTCATTATTTCCAAAGAATGATTTTAATTAAAAATGAATTTATTTATCATTAATTAATTAAGAAAAATAAAATTAACTTCTTATAAAAATAAAAATAAAATTCATGAAAATATTGTTTGTTTAATATAATCAATTATTCCCTCATTTAAATGAAAAATTATAAAATATCAAATATCATAATCAATTTGATAAGAAGAATCATAGTCATCATACCAATATAATTCTAAATATAATGGTCCATGAGTCCTGGTAAACATGGATGGATTTAGATATATGTATTCTTTCCTATATCATAATTTATGTGAAGGGATAGGTAAAAAACAATCATAATCCACAAGAACTCTTTTTACCTTCAGAAAATGACTAAATAAAGAAAATAGTTTCTGGGAACCCATCCTCTATATCTTCCCATTTCCCATGAATGCTCTATTTTGTAATAAATTATTAATTTACTAAACTATATTGAAAATATTTTCACTAATACTTATGTTGTGTTTCTCACCAGTTTCATGATTTATGGTCCATTAAACCTTCTATCCTTACTTTGGAACCAAATTTGATTTCCCAACCCTAATCTAATCAAATCATACCAAAATTCCCCGGCTATATGGTTAAGTAAATATTTTTCATTAGACTTATCTTCATGATACAAGATCACATAATTTTTATTACATTTTTTAGCTCTTTGAATAGAACCATCACTAAGATTCTGTTTGTAAATATAAAGAGGGGGTTGCTTTTCTAAAATAGAAACCACATTGTTATGCACTTTTTGTCTTCACAATTTATTCCTATAGGAAGCCTATATATATCTTTTTAAAAAATAAAGATAACAGAACACATTCATGAAAAACTATCCATGACATATAAAATAACATGAAAATATGGTCCAAAATAAAATAATTTTTATACTCCACATTTATAGAGATCTCATCATCCAACAATAATACTAATGTTTTATTAATCATATAAGAGATCAATTATACCTATAATAAAAACCTAGAATAGTGACCATATGTGAATATCATAGTAGCCTTATAAATTTTCATCTGGATTCCCATAGTAGAGGTTATTTCAAATAAAATCTTAGAGTTCCATAAGATATAGTTACGATTGATAATTTTTATCCTTCCATGATCACTAGTACTTTTTTTTTATAAAAAATGGATTGAATCAAAAATAATATTATTGAAATAAATGAATACCTAGATTCAATGTAACTGATCCAATCACATATGATGTTTTCTTCAAATTCTCTTATGAAATAACAATGTGATAAAAACCCAGAACCATAGGAATACATCTCTAATCAGATGAAACCCACGTAACTATTAATTTTCGAACCAGAACATTAGATTTCCAATGTTTTCTTTAAGTATGTAGAATGAGTTTGACTATTATGGAGTACTTAAAAATACTGAATATGTGATGAATATGCTTTGTCTTAGCAGTCACCCCGATGGTGTCTCCTTTCTTCATTACTCATTATGGAACAACATCTTTCATAAATGAAAAATTTCTTCTGTTGGGTTCCATTTTAATTTGACCAAATTGTGGATTCACTCTGGTTTATGATATATCAATATTACCCTCCATAGATACTATGATAACTATATATTAATGTGGTAAAACCACCTCATCCACCAATGAAACATGATATTGAGGATGGATCTCCTCAATCATCTCAATACCAATAGATTGGAGAGAACCATTCGAGTGGGCCCCAAATTTATAGAATGACATGCCTTGGCATCTAAAATTATAGTTCCCTATAGGTCATCCATCTATACCTCCACATGAAAATATCAAGGTTCACCATATGGCTCAACCACAATAATATTTTCCTTCCATGACCCAGATATCGTCTCTATCAGCACAACCATCCTGACCAATCCAAATCCATCCCCTTCAATAATAGAACATGGATCTCTCATCACAACCCCTTCTGATATAGATAAATTCTCACCATCCACTTCTAGAACCATAACCACATTCTAATGATCCCTAGTTATCTCAAAATATCTCAATTAAAGTGGACTGATGATTCTTTTTTAGATAGAAGATACCCACCAATGTTCGCCTTAGAATTTTGAGGCCATTGAACACCCTCTCATCCAGTCAATAAGAGAGATTTCATAAATGAGGTACTTTCCAAATTTGATCAACACTGTCATGATAGGGTGTAAATATCACCATATAACGGGATATCTCAAACCCTTTCCATCTCTCCAACTATCATTATTTATCACTTTAATCAAAAAACAAAATTTCATCTAAATCAAAGTTTTCTAAAAAAATGTTCTCAATAATGTTTAGATGTTACTCTATGGTTTTTTATATTCAGTTTTCCCTTGTTTGACATATTAAAATAAAAATTTAAAATGAATATTATTGTTTTCAAATAAAATCCATATGTAATTTACCAAAAATATGAAAGGAAAATTTGTTTAAATATGTACGATATGAATCAATTTTTTCACCGTGATAAGAACCCAATTGTTCAAAACATCCCTATCAAGTTTTCAATTTTATTTCAAAGAAAATATTTCCATAATATTTGGTATTTTTTGATTTGGAATTTTTTATTTCAAGTGAGAGGATATTTTATTTTAGAACTTTTTAATGAGATTTTATATAATTTTTATTCCTTTATGACAATAACCTTTAATATTGAAAGTATAATAATGGTAATATTATCTATAGGTAACATCCTTATTCTTTTATTGGATAGTTTATAATTATGTATATTATAAAAATATTTTTTTGAAAATTTTTCTCTTTCAAAGGGGTAAACTATGATGAACTGATGAAATGATCATGCATCCTATTTTTTTCAAAGTTTATGCTATAATGAATGTTTATGAAACCAGTTTTTTCATGGGTTCTAATATGACGAATATTATTTTTAACATATTTATGATTTTTATTATTTGATGGGTGGGACCTATATCTCCATCTAATGAATTTTTTAATGATATAAATCTCATGAGATAACAATACTGAAATAGGGAGTGAACTTATTTCCGTAGGTGACTTTTTCCACCATGACGACCATGGGAGTGAGCAATGACTACTATGGTGGTTTGGGGAGTGAACATAATAAACTATCATAGTTTTGGTAGTGATATTTTACTACTTTGATGGTTTGGGGAGTGAACCCAATCCATAATGATAGTCATGGGAGTGAGCCATGACTACTATGATGGTTTCGAGAGAGGACCCGTTCCATAATGATATCAACGGAAATGAGCATTTACTACTAAGGAAATGATTTTTTATGCTGATGTGTATGCCAAAAATTTACTTCTTATACCAATTTCGATCTCTCACGGATAATATTATTTTATTTCACTATGATTCAAGTTTTATAAACTACCATGATTTATTTCATGACAAATTTTAATAATCAATAATATGAAGAGTGTAGTTTTCAAAAGTTATTCTCAGGTTCTCATACTCTTATTCACATGTTATATTGATATACCCCATGTTTACCCATACTGAGTATCTATACTCAACCATTTTTATATTTTCTTTTCTCCAGGTTATGATGATTGGAATTGTGTATGATATGTCTATAAAGGTTGTGGGTTATAAATAACATAACAAGAGATGATGTAGTTCACCTATAAACCGGTTGTTTATGTACATATGTTTCTAATGTTTCTAGACCTAAAGTATTATTGAATGGGTCTTTATGTTTGGAATTTAATATACATATATTACAATGTAATATTTATGTTTCAGAAATATGGGTCACTAAAGTAGGTATCATAGTAAGTTTTTGTAAAAAAAATCCAAAACGTGATGCGAAAACATTAGATATAAACATTAGGATGGTCCCATGTATAGGTTAATATCATAATGATCTTGTAAAAAGGATATTATGTGGTATAACAATAAATACATAATTTTCTAGATACTAAAAGTGGATACAGTTATAAAGTATATGTACATTGGGTGAATTACTTCAAAAAAGGCACATAAGGCTTGACTTGAGTGTTACATGGAATACAAAAATAGGCCTTCATAAACAACGTTTTTCACACTCCCTATGGATATACTATTTTTATTTCATAGATTTTTTATAAACCATCATGAAGGAGTTGAATAATGGCCATAACGGAGCTAGGATATGCCTACGGTGTCATATATTGTAAAGAAGGTGTTATAATTTAGACACCCTAAATGTGATTTACAAGATTATATGGTTCCTCACTATGAATATTATTTTATAAACTATACTTTTTAGTTTAATTAAATAACATTAACCCAAAGTAACTATGTTAATAATGAGTTTTACACTCAATGTAATGATTTTACTCTTGAGAAACCAAATTTTATGGGATCTCAAATGAAAAATATAACTATTATAATCACGCAACTTTCTCAAGGCATGAATGATGTTGAAATAAAAAATGAGAAATGGAGGGAAAAAAATATTTTATATCCTTCATGAGGAAACATATAAATTATTTTGGTGGTTCTAATGATCCACTGGTTTCATAAAAATGTATAGGTTCTATTAAAAGGTTATTTTCTATTCTCTAGTGTTCAAAGTATAAAAAATCCATTTTGAATTTTTATCATTTGAAAGGTGTAGTGTTTCATTGGTGTAATCTTATAAAGAGTATGATTGAAAAAGACTAAATTAAATCCATATAATGGCATCATTTTATTAACTTATTTTTCAATAAGTACTTTCCTCATATTCTTCGCATGAAAATGTATAATGGATTCCTTGAGTTTAAGTATAATGATGGTGAATCTACTTGAACCTATGAGGTGAAATGTCTCAGACTAGTGAGGTATGCATCTGGTATTATAATCCAACATTAATGTAAGGTTGATCGATTATTTAGTGGCTTAAAACTAAGTCTATAAATTTAATTGGATATAAATAAATTTAGCAGTTGTGAGAAAATAATTTAATTTTATATACAGTTAGAAATGGATATTGGGGTTACCCATCAATTACCCGATTTTGATAAGAAAATAAAGATGTAATTAAAATAATACTCTAAAACCATAGAGAAAATAATGTGATATTTCTTTTATCCTCAATGTATAAAAGGAAAGGAGGATGAAATTATCATATGGTGACTATTAAATGTCTTAAGTGTCTAAAGTAAGTTCATTGAATGAATGAATGAAAAATTGATGGAATAATGATTGTTAATGATATGAATAGAGAAAAATCATTAGAAAATGAACCAGGTGCACTCCAGTGTTTCAAATAAAAGATATGTAAGAATTATTCTAACTAGAACCCAAATCCAATGGTTAATGATGATGATCGACTCCTTTAACCAGTTAAGCTGAGAAACAAAGGGAAATATCATGTGATAACTATTTCAAATGATGGGCGTGATAATAAATTGGTGAAAGGTATACAAACCATCCACTCATTAAAATATTATTTCATATTTGCATAGGATCTACCCATTATTTTATTTTTGAATATATTTCTACGTGTATCAAAAATCCATCCACATGATTATATATTTAATTAGATGTGAAAACCCCTACTGATAGATTAACCACAACATAATTCTATTATAATTCTTCTGTTGATGTTTATAGGGGTGTTCTTTTACTTATACTATTCATCTAACTATTGTTAAATTTATTATTATTTTATGTATGGATTGTATTTCACTACATAAGTCCTATATCCAATTTAATGGAATTCAAGTCACACATGATATTCCAAACCAAACTATCATCACCTATCAGTGTGATGATAAATAAAAAATTTCTATGGAAATATAATCCATTGTATGGTTTTTATTCAAATTAAAAAGTGATATTTATCTTATATAGTTGGATATAAACTCAACAACAATTACATTTTTATTCAATGAGAGTTTTTTATGCATCTAGAAGACTTTATTAGTATTCCACTGAAATTTTATGTTTATTTCTTAATAAAACTCATACCTAATAGAACACCTATTTCAAATACTCCTTATAGATTAGCACTGATTGAGTAGATATAATTAAATAACAAACTCTATGACAACCTCTAAAAGGGGTTCATTATTCCAAGTGTGTCACCTTTGTTTCACCTCTTCTATTGGTTAAAAAAATATGGAACAATGTGATTCTACATTTTATATTTATATCTAAAAAATATCAGGATTAATATAATGTATCATCATCCTCGTGTCGATGACCTATTTAACCAACAATATAATGGGAAATGCTTTCACAACATTGACCTTCATTTTTTATATCAGAAATTTAGGGTCAAGATGTGGTATAAACCAAGATAATGTTATTTAAAACGTATGGAAATATGAATATATTGTCATGTCATTTGGGATTATTAATTCCCCAACTATCTTCATAGATTTAGTGAACATATTATTTATATATTCCCTTGATCAGTTTTTGGTAGTCGTTATATATGATGTTCTATTTTTTTAAATGAAACGAATATCATGAAGATTACTGGAGACTTTTCTAATGACACTATAGAATGATAATCTATCTAAAAATTTTAGAAAGTGTGATTTTTTTTGCAAAACGTTTCATTTTATTATCATCTAATCTCTAGAGAGGATATATCTATAGATCCATAAAATAAGGAGGATATTGAACATTAGACGACAATAACTATGGTGACTGAGAAATATAGTTTTCTTGGTTTACGATTATATTATCGATGGTTTATGGATAATTTCTCATTATTATGTAAACCACTAGGCCAGTTGAATCAAAAGGGAGCCATGATCTTCTAGATGGTTGAATATAAAGAAAATTTTAATAAAATGAAGAGAAGATTATCCATGTAACATGTTATTACATTACCCTATAGTGAATAAGGGGTTTTAATAAATATTTACGCATCCAAGAAGTTGTTAGAATTTTTCTCATGTATAATGAATTGGTAATAGATTATGACTCATAGAAATTCTAGTTTCAAGAGGAAAATTTCCCAAAATATGATTTTGATATAGCTTCGGTATTTTTCCATTAAAAATATATATGAAATATCTTTACAAAGAAAATTTTCATATATATATATATATCTAAATATATGAGTAAAAAACCTACAGTATATATTCCCATAGAATCTTTTAAATAATCACCAAAGAAGATGGTTTGAGCTAAATAATTATTATGACTACGTAATCCCTTACCACCATAGGAATGTCAATAGGGTGGCCAATGATTTGTGTTGAAAGCATCATTATAGCTTCTCTATAACGAGGATCCCAAATGATCCAATATTTAAGTATTTTTAAAGGCTGTATCTTAAAATCATGATGGGATGGTAGTAATAATATCATTCTCATATATGTGTTCAACTATTTATCTTTTTGAGGGTAAAATTGGAATAAAAGGATGATATGGGGATGAAATAGAAGGTGATAAATGTTCCTTTTCTTATTCTTGATCATGGTGAAATGATATAGTTTATGATTTTTTTATGTGTTCAATCTATACAATTTGTTACAAAGAGATTTCAAATATATCTTATAGTTATTCATTTACTATTAAACATATACGTACAAGTATTTATATATAACAAAATGATTATTTCTATTGGGATAACATGAAGAAAGATATTGTAGAGTTTTTTCTTGATTCTTAGTATATCAGCAAGTTAATGCTATGATAAGAAATTCAAAGGGGATGTTACAACCATCAGCCATACCAGATTGTAAAAGGGAAACATCGACATGTGTTTGGTCATTGTACTCCCCAAAACATCGAAATGGAATAATTATATGAGGGTTGTATTTTAATGCCTTACAATGATATAAAAATATCCATTATCAATGAATATTTGTCACTAAATTATATTTCCATAGTATACAATATGTAAGTGGAATGGTTGTGTTACATACCACATTTAATTGTATCTGAATGGTATCAGATGTTTACCTAAATTTCTGGGAAAAGTATTTGGAAATCTATTTATACATAGTTGAGTTTCATCACTATGTATCGTACTTGGGAATACGGTCAAGCAGAGATAAAAATCAATACCATAGATTATCTGATAAGATAAATTTATATGGATTTCAAAGATTCCTAGGATCAACAATTTCTTCTAGTAAATTTTACATAAAAATAACTTTCACTCCAGAATTTATATAGATAATTACGAATCCAACAATGTAATGAAGTGTAGAGATCAAGTGTACCAGGATGAATTTGGATGAAGAAATCGATATGGACCCGACTTCCTAATTAATGGAAGATAAGGTTATTGGAATTCCACATCACATAACGAAATCATATGGTCTGTAGAAATGTTATTGTGATAATTTCCAATGAGATTTTGAATTTGATGTTGGGGAAATGGTGTTCCAAATAATTTATCCATTGAATAAATTTACAAGACATGGGAGGAAATAGAAACTAATCCCAAGGTACATTATTCCATTTTAAATTTATGATCATTTCATTGTGGTATATTTTCAATTGGTTCTCTCACCGAACCTCCCATAAGCCCAAGATGTCTTCCAAATATATCTGTTGAAGAAGTACATACCAGATCCCTTACATGTACTAATCTCAAAGCTCATATCATTGGAGAATGATTTTTATTATGAGGAATAACTAGTAGAGATTATAGATTATACATAAAAAGTGTGACAAAAAAAGGCCACTCACCAGATCAATGTTTTGTGGATAAATTACAAATTTGAAGAACCTACATTGGAGACTTAGGATATGATGAGCCAAAAGTATACCCATTTTTCTATATTATAGTGATTAAATTATAGGTTAAAATTAATTTTGAGGGAGGTATAATGTAACGACTCAATATTTTATGAATGTATTTTGAATAAATTTAATTTATTTTGTATATTTCATTACAAGCAACACCATGTTTTTATAAACTACAATATACTATTATTATTTTTACTTGACAATCATGAACCAACCATTAAACACGTTTTTTTATTAGTAATAACTAGCTTTTGAATTTTATATATAAAAGATTTATATAAATAAACCATATTGTGAAACAAAAACATAATTCTTAGTAAAGTATTTATATGTTTTAGAAATTTTATTTTCCAAAAAGAAATTATTGATTTTTGTTAACAAATAAAAAATTAACTATTTATATTTTTTTAAAATTTGATTTTAACAATAAGTATACTTTTTTAAATCTAAATTTCATAAATTATGTTTGAGTGATATTATGAAAATAATTAAAAAATTATTTTCCGAGGAATATTAAAATTATAATGTTTTTATTAAAATATATATTTTGATTTACAGAATTTACAATTTCCATTTTTTTAAATATTATTTTAAAAGTAAAATTTATAATATTATATTCTTTTTAAACATGTTTACTCAATTTCAATGTTTTTTATATTGAATTTTGATATTAAAACCTTATATACTTATATACATTTTCTATTTGAAACCCTATTTTTTCAGGTCGATGTGATTAATTTTAAATTATAATTTTTAAATTTTCTAAATGGTATTTGGATAAATTTATTCCAAATTTTTAATAAGATTAATTAATATAACATAGTAATGGTAAATAATTTGTTATCAAAATGAATTAAAAATAGAGTAAAAATTATTTATCATGTTAATGGTTAATTTTAGTTTATTAGGGGTTAAACTAAAAAAACTATGGGTTAAAATTATCTAAACACTTATCAAAATTCAATTGCATTGAAATAATTTTACATAAAAAACTCTTATGTTTAGTAATGAGAAATTTTTATGCCTTTTGGCATATGACAATCATTAGTAAAATTTATTCATTTGAGAAATACCATGGGTGTCCTCTCTCCAACTTATAAAAGAGAACCCCCTCTGTAATCCAATTCACACATTAAAAACCCATTTGTTTACCCAATTCCTACCCAAAAACTTTCTTTACTTCCCTCTCCACATACCAGAGGACTTATTTTCATTATTATACCTACCTAATAAGGCTTTATAACTTAACCAAAAGGGGTTCTCTAAAAGGGGGTGGGGGTTAGAACATGTATGAAGGAGGCCAATGCTTAAGTTAATGAATTTTCATCTAAAATTTACCTCTATTTGAACGATTAATGATATACCAATTTTTTTTGTGTGTGTTATATATTCTTCCCATTGATATATTTTGTTATTCTTCTCATGAAGTTACCACATATACATATCTCTCTATTATTGTTACTTTGTTTGGGATTATAGTTTAAAAGATATAAATGTGGTAGTGGTTTTATGTTAAAATCTAATTATTTATTGATATTTTTTATGAGTATGTTTCTGATGATGTAATATTCTGATTTACCTCTTAATAAATAAACGTTTTTTCATATCCATTGGTTATTTCCTATAAATATAATTTTTGTTTCAAATTCCTATACTTATTTACTAAAGATTCCAAAAAAATATTTTTAAAGAAAAATGAAATTATTTTTCTCTTCGATTGAAAATCCCTATTTCTTTGATCTCCATGTTTTCTAAAAAATGATTTTATTAAGTTTTTAATACTCCTCAAAGATACTTTTAAATAATTTATACCATTATAAATTCGATTTTATATTTTTTTAAAAGGAATCTCCATGTAGTTATAGAAAGCAACACTATTTTTTTCTTACTGAAAATATAAAATGAAACTTTTATTTAACCAGTACGACATGAGAATAATTTCTCTCTATTAGGAAGAAACAAATATTTGAAACCTACCTCACAATTTTTCAATGTAATTTTTTTAAAAAATTACAACACTAATATGTTTGAAATTTATCTATTTAAATTTAGTGATTTCAAAAAATATGTTTTTTGTCAACATTGTTTTAATAAAATTTTATTTATTTTAATTTCCACCATTAAAGTAACTGTTTAATTAAATTTCATTTAATAGTGATTTGATCCAATGGTACTATCATTATTCTTTACATTGATGATTTATCTTTATGACTATGGTGAAAATAAGTATATGAAACTCAATATATTTTCATGGGTTATTCTATGATAAAATAATTAAATGTTTATATATCATATTTTCATTCCATAGGTTATCATTAAATAAATGATTGTGAAAAAAATTTCATTTCACAGGTTCCGATCTGAATCGTTTTGTATGATATTCTGAAACATTTAAGTGTGATTTTCATTATGTTATTGTTGGGACATTTATCTCTCTCAAATGAATTATATAAAGATTGAGATCTCTGGAGATAAATTGCACTAGAATAGGGAGTGAACCTAGTTTATAAGGATCTTTTCCACTATGATATTCTAGGGAGTGAACCATTACTAGTAAAATGGTTTGGGAAGTGAACCAAATAAACTATTATTGAATTTGAAGTGATCCTTGACTATTATGATGGTTTTGGGAGTGAACCCAATCCACTATGATACTTTTGCTAGTGATCCTTGACTACTATGATTGTTAGGGAAGTGAACCCATTCCACTATAATGTCAATTGAAATTATCCTTTAATACTAAATAAATGATCTTCTACATTTATATGTGTGCCATAATTCTATGTCTAATACCAATTTTATGATCTCATGGATTAATGTATTTAATTTTATTATGATTTATATCTTATGAACTAAAAAAATTATTTCATACTCATGTTTATCTTCTATGATATATAGGGTTTGTTTTTCAAATGTTATTCTCGTGTTTTCATACATTTATGCTCATATTATATTGACATCTCCCATTTTTACCATTATTGACCATATAAGATAACCATTTTTTATTCATTTCCTTATGTTTTGAAGAAAGCTATTAAGTATGATATTTTTAATAAGGGTGATCATTATGAATAATTTAATGGGATAAGATTTACTTCAACAATGAATGAGTTTTTTAATGAATCCATGTTTCTAATGCCAATAGAACTAAATGATTTCTATGTGCATTGTTATATAATGTATCGAATATTCATCTATTATGATGTAACATCTAATAGTAAAAATTAGGCACCTCTACATTTCAAGATATTTGTAACAAAAAATTTATAAAAACAAGGTATGTGAATCCTAGTATCACCTCATTACATTATTTCCATACATAAGATAATTAAAGGGAACCCATATTTTCAATATTCTACCTAGTTGAAAAATCAAGTACTTGAATATTATATGGATTGGAATGAATTTATCACTTAGTAATTTAGCAGGATTTTATCTCACCATATTATCTCATATATTCCATTTACATGTATTTGAGATTTTATTGATTTCAATTTGGAATCCTTATTCATTCCATATAATTAAAATGTTTAAAACATATTTATTTGGGACCATTTTTAGAACTCATATATAGTGGTATTAACTTGAAATAGAAATAAACTATATTCAAATACATCTAAATTAAACATATTAAGAGAGTGCATAAAACCCTTTTAGGTTGAGGTTTAAAATAATGTGAAACAAACAATCCCCACGTGAGTAATCTTGGAGCAGCAAATATCCAGCCCCCTACTTTGAAAAACAAGGAATAATCCCTGCAGATGGTGAGTAGTTTGACACAAATTCTTAAAACCAAACTTTACATTATAAAATGGAGACAAAAATTCCAACATAATTATAACACCTAATATATAAAAACATTATTCCAATTTCAAATACCATCTCATAACCTGATATAATCCAAATACAAGGGAGTAAAAACAAAATCATTGATCATACCTATAATCAAACTCGATATATGCATATATGAAAATTTATATAAGTAGTTTAGAATTTTAAACTAAAGAATAAAACCATACATAATATAATAATAACATTCATGAATCAATTATGTAATAAAATAAATAAATTAAAAATTCATATATTAACACATGAGATGAACTATTTTTGAAAAAATAATTTTTTTATAAAATGTTATAATTTAGAATTGTATTGTATAAATTCAAAAATCAAATAGATAGAAACCCCTTATAATTTCATGTCAAATAATAAATCCATTATATTACCAACTTATATGGAAATAACATAAATGTTTGATATCTAAAGTAATAAAGTTTTATATATTTTCTCTTCATATGTTATATGAACATCTATAATATCAACTAATTAATCCTTGATTATATCAGTTATCAAAACCCATTTTGATATTGTTTAAATAAATTATCAAATAAAATTTTTTATTTGAAAAATTAAAATTAAAATTAACTTTTTAAACAATTCATATTATAAAATATAAACACCCACATATGCTGACTTTTTTTATTTTTCAGAAAACATTATCAATTACACTTTTAATTTACATATAAACATTTTATATAAAAATTATTAGTCAAGCCATATAATTCTAAATCGTATTTAATATTTAAAATTTATATTATAAATATAATTATTTATTAAATCCTTCATAAACATTTATAAATTAATTTTATACATTTTATTGTAAATTTATTTTAAGCGTTTTATAAATAATTTAAATATCCTATAATACCATTATCTGTAATTTTTAAATAATTTATAAATTTTATAATTCAATTTGAAATTGAAAATTAGATTGAGATAAAATAAAAAACTATCATAATTTAAATTCTATATAATTTATTATGTTATCAAATATGATATATAATAATATAAATAAATTTACATTTCAAAAAAGTATTTTAGAATCATATAAAGCATAGTGGGGATTTGATACCACTGTAGGGTTTCTAGGGATTGAACAACAGTTTTTTAATCTATCAGGTTTCATTGAAAAATACATTCCTAATATCACCATGCAATAAAAAAACTAATACCATGTAAAAGATATAAATAAAAAAGAGTTACCAAACTTGGATGTTGTTTGTGAAAATAATCTTTAATCACAATGATTGAGGAAATTTCCTGAGGAGATCCCAATGGTTTTATTCCACAATAGTGTATCCATTAGAAGACCAAATCACCTAACACTTGGGTGGATTCTCTTTAATTTCTACGACTTTCTAGTACCTCAATGTTTTAAAGGAATGGAGATAAAGAGATATTTGAGAAATGGAGAAATTAAGCATGAGGAAGGCATAAGGATCTCACACCCACCTAAATGGGAACTACCTCCTTATATTAGCCTCAGGGACACTCAATAAAATATTATAGCATTTACACATGCATTGTAAATTTAAAGTGTAATACATATGGTTATAAATTCTTTTTAACTTCATGGAACATCATATTTACCCATACATTTCATCTTAGGAAGAATTTTCAATAATGAATGCCATACAGAGAAGATAATTTAATGTTAACACTTATCATTCGAATAACATAATAAATCATAAATTTTATGTGATACATACATTTTGATTATTACATGTGAAAACATTACGAGTTAGCAAGTCATATAATATAGATGGTTATGGAAATGAAATTGTGATATCTATATATATCATATGTTATAATATACCCAATTTCTTATCATAATCAATTTATATCATGGATATTATACCTTATGACACACTTATATCGTACTATATGATATATAAAAAATATAAATTATATATACCATGTTTTTTGGGAGTATCTATAATAGTAAAAAATAACTTCTATGGTGGGACAACCCAATACAATACTGAAGATCCCCAACTATGGGAACTGCCTCCCAATGTGGTCTATTTAGTAAATGTACATAAATAGGTTATCATCACTCTCTAGATATCCCAATAAAAAAAGGGTAATTGGACTATTATTCATGTTAAAACGTCCCCTATTTTAGAGCATCAATTTGGATTTTTATCCAATCATACCATATGAAGATATTCATTCTATCCTAGGGTTACTTCAAAAATACATTATAGATTTGATACTTGTTAAAACATGTCTTAGAGAAACATGAATAACTAAGGTTACACCAATAGCTGTAACATTATAGGACCTCCCAATCCTAATGTAATAGGATTATTTTTATCCTAACCACAAAAAACAATATCCCATTGGGATGGATGAATTTTTATCTCATCTGTTATCATCCACAAAACCATCAAGGTAAAAAATGGGTTCTATTTTCATTGAGTTTGTTCAAAGGAGTTCAATGTTCCTAAGTTGGGGAAATCCGGCATTTATTTGAATAACTAGTCTCCCCTTTTTGTCCCTTGTTAAAGGATGTCTAATCTAATTCCATTCAAATCATATGCCCTGGATAATCCTCTAGATCATAATAGGGGTTTCTTTATCATGATATGGAAAAATTCATCTACGATACCAAGGTCCCAATCGACTTTAGCAAATTCTCCACTAGTTCGGGTAATGGTGAGCTCATTAATGAGTATTCAGAATCTAATGAATCCCCCTACATTAAAAATATATATGATGAATCTGTCCCTATAACATATTGTTGAAACCTAATTTCATCACATGAATGAAAGAACGACAAAGGAAAATACTTCAGAAAATGTAGGAGAAAGTAGATGGATAATATCAAAATATTTAAAGTATCAAATTGAGTTCCCCCATGGTATACCATTCCTCTAGTGGAAATCAAGTACTTCCATGCCAACACCATACACACTACCCACAAGCATTCTATGTCTCCTTCACCCAAGGTGGTGTATTTTTGTATAAATAGACCCATGGGGTCTTCATTTGTATGGATGAATTTCCCTGGTACCTGATTGCTGCTCTGATCACACTAGTTTTCTTCCCAAGTCCTCTAAAATCATCAATTTATTGTCATAACACCTATAATGAGGGAATCAACGTGGTATAGTGAGACATAGGTTCTCCAAGTGATACAAATTAATAACTCTAATGAGAATCATTCGCACAACCACCCTAATATATAAACACTTGAATTACCACCCATCCTCAAATATAAATTTACACACCCAACTACATGGAATACCTATAGAGAATATTGAAGTCATGAACCAAGATTCTCCCCTGTATATTCATTCATGTTTTTCATTACTTAAGGTGACATAAAGTTTCACAAGACTACTTGTGCACCCCTTACATGCCTGCCTCCTACATGACTGCCCATACATGATGTTAAACCCACCTTTCAGGCTTCACAATCCATCCATTTTGTCTCTCTTAAATCCATTCATTGTAAGGACTTTTCTTCTCTAGCACATTTTCTTAAAATTAACTATGTTGAAACCTCCACAAAGACCTCCTGATTTACCAATTCTTAGGGAATGATGCATTTTGTGTCTCCCATTTGGATTTTGATATATATGTTTCGATTATTCCCATAAGTTTCCAACCATAGGGTAAGGGTCCAATGGGTGTAAATGGATTTGGATTTCTTTGATCACATAGAACCTTACCCCTGCGATATTGTTCAGAGATCCGAGTGTTGGATTTCAGGGATAGGATTTTTTACTCCCGTTCACATTTATAGAACCTAGAGGCTTCAGCCCTAGTAGGGAGGGTAAGAATCAGGCATTATCTTTCTATTTTGATAATGTAAAATTATCCCTCTCCTCTAAGAGACCCATTTTAGGGTATCCATCCGTGGTTAAGCCCCTTTCATTTCATATTTGATGTTTGTAGTATTTCTCTTCTATACTTCCTTCAACATCACTCCTTCTTTACATTGGATCCTCATCTAATTTAATGTGAAGTGGAAGAATTTTTATTGCTTCAGTCTATTTATCCATATCCATGGCCTTTCCCATCATCACCCCGGCATCTTAAATCATAGGTTTGGCGTCTTTCATCAATGGAGCAAGAATCTTGTGTGGTTTTTTTTGAATCTATCACATCCTCTTGTTTCAAACAACATGTGTGACTCACAATGGATTAGAGATTTTTTTTAATTTCAACTCCATCACAATCCACATTAAAGAATCAACTACAAGAACTCTGATTCTCACCATAAATTTGATACGTATGAAGCCTTTACCTAGGTCCCTAGATCATGAGATGTCCTAATTTGGAATCTAACCCTAATGCCTGTATTCCATGCATCCTCCTTAGGTGTAAGACCAAAATTAATTCTCTCATTGATCTCTATGAGTTAAGACCTCTCTCATGTATCCTATTACAAGGGAATCCTTTTTTAAGAGTAATCCCCAACCTATTTCTCCCAAATTTCCATACTCACCTATGAGACTAACCAAACTAAGTGGGATTTGATTCCATTGCAAATGGGATACATAGGAAGCCTCCCTAAGGTTCAAACCCAACACTCCAAATCAACCTTATTTCTCCTCATGTCACATTCTCTACCTGGTCTAATCCAACTTGGAAACTCATATACTTTCTATGTTCCTTGGGTTGCTTCAGTATAAGACTCAGACCAAACATTTACTAGGAACCTTCCGCCCATATGTCCTTACCACATGACATTAAACAATATGGTTGATTCCTTATCACATAACCATAAATGATGTTATGTGACTCATTAATCAGAACCAAACTACATGGGTTATGATTCCTTTCACAAGGATATATAGGAATCCCTTCTAGGGATTCGATTCTATCATCAAAATGTCTTTCGTCTCTATAGATGATGATAAACTCTAGAGTATCCTCAGTTTTCCTAGATGATAATAAAGAGTAAATTTTCATCTACTTGGATGAAAATAAATTCCATATTTCCCCAATGAGTGGCTTAAAAACTATTATTGATGTAATAACGATCAAATAATCTCTAGGTAGTGTATGAAAGGATACCATTTATGGATAACCCAAATTACATATAGATATATCCACTCATGAAGAACCTTGAATATATATAGATGATTCTGATTTCCATACATTATAATAATTGAATGAAAATTTCTTGGAAAACCTACATAATTATTTG
Organism: Viscum album; assembly: GCA_963277665.1. NCBI lineage: Eukaryota > Viridiplantae > Streptophyta > Magnoliopsida > Santalales > Viscaceae > Viscum > Viscum album. Next base: position 1,185,841,771 of record OY728130.1, on the reverse strand, counting down.
TAAAATAATTAGGATTAATGATCACATCTTATATATATAAGTTTGTCATGGGGTAGGCAATAATTCCCATCAAAAAGCTGGAATGATCCTAACCTAACATCTTCTCAACCAAGGTGAGTTATTTTGCGTCACAGGTGAAAATCATTAATGAGAATATTCCTTTAGAAATTATGTCCCTTTTAATATATAACTTTTGATTTTTTTCAGTTCCATAAACAAATAGATTGGAAACAATTCAGAAATAGTGATTCCTAATTAGAACACAATTTCTAAGGGAAACAAAAAAATGGTGAACCCGACGTGAATCCTTAACCATATTAATAATGATACCCTTTTTCCCTTTCCCTTTAAATAAAACACAAATCATAAGGCAATCAATCAAGCTTGTGTTCATAAAAAAAAAGATGATACATTTCTAGATTTCATTTTTTTAATTTTAATATATAGAGGCACTTCATTCCAAAAAAACTCCCTCTACTCCAAATGTACTCCTTTCGATTCTCACCAACGAACGCCTTGGATGATGCTCAAGCTGGATCATCCTCCACTTGAAGGATGTCATCACCAAATCCACATCATCAATGATGGGTCACTAACGGACTAGTTTGAGAGTACCATCAAAATAGTACCATTCCAACCTTGGACAATGCCTGACATTCCATCCAAATCATGAATAACCTTGGGTCCTCTGGTCAATGATGACCGGTGGACCAGAAGTAGATGGTATCAACCATCATATTCAACTATTTTTGGAGAATATCTCAGGAATGAAATCACCGGTCCCTCATATATTCCATTTAGGAGGACCAAAATCCATCCTATAGCCTTGTCCTAAAGTCATAGGGGTCCCTCCCAAAGGCTCCTGCCAACAATCATTGCTCCCAACACCGTGAAACAGAAAACCATCAACATGAAGAAAGGGTTATCTTTGGTTATCCGGCCCTGGTTCCTCCGTCCCAGGTTTTCAAGATGAAATTCTAGGGATAATAGCTGGCTAATAGAGAGCATGTTCATACCCTTTCTCCCTCTATAGTAGTCAACAAACCCAGTTTTGTGGCGAGAAGTTACTGATCAAACACACATGTCAGCTTTAATTCCATCAGCCACCAGATTTGTCTGGAGACACCCAACCAATACTACTATTCATATCGAATGGAATACCATGATTAGTACCATACATCTTCTTAAAATTTATTATCCATCTAGATTAATCTTATGGATTCATTAAAGAATCATTCCAAACGAATATGGTGTCACCTAGAATGAATAGACATACACCTATATGAAATGACCATGCCTACCAGCAACCTCATCTAGTAGAACTGAAATAAGTTCATAGACTATGCTTGGAAGAAAATATCCAGTAGGAATATACACTTCCCTTCATCCGTCAATCCTCCCAATAGTCTAATTTGGCCACACCTGGAGAAGTCATTAGGAATGCTCTGACAAAAAACCTCGGGGAGACTCAACTGGGTTCCCCCATCCATGAGTAATATCAGTATCAACTAATAGGAAATGGAGGGAAAGATTATTTATATATACCTACTCTCGATACAGAATGGGCAGTAATTCCCTTTCTAGCTACTTAAGTCATCAAGCTCATTTTGATAATGCTGAAAGAGTGGACAAAAATTACAACCCATATCCTAGAATCTTTCCAAAATATCATAATGAAAGCTTCAACAGTACTAGAGCGATATACACATAATTTTGTCCTCATACCCAGGATGACTCATCACCATGCCATCATAGAGAAGATACACACCACTTTTCCATCCAATAGGATAATGGGACATACTCCCCCATATCATACAGAAAAACATATTTGGAACATACACATGTTCTAATTGGAGATAATCATCCTACTTTAATAGCCACCCCCAAGAAGGCACATACACCTAATAATTATATCCACTTTTACCAATAAGTGGTGTCAGATATGTGTAAGAAGGAATCCAATATGAAGTCTCCCCAAGAACTATTAGAGAATCAAGTGTTGATTGGTGATCCTTCTCCTCTTAATACTAGATTTCATGAAGACCACATACATTCATCTATTTCTTCTCAAGGTCCTACCCTCCCTTTACCAAATTATTTGAGCAGTAGTAATAATTCTAATGTTCCACATAAGAATCTTTATTGTAAAATCTTGATTCATAGAAATTCAATATATCTCAAGATCATATCTTTGGATGAGATCCACAGAAATCCTCCATCTGGCCAAAATACAAAGGTGTAAGAGAATTTGTCCCTTGATGTAATCCACCATGGTGGTCCTCCCCATAACATCACTCGCTGGGAGAGTTCACTCTTCATTAGTGTATCACATTATTAAGAGAATTATGTAACTAAAAATATAGTGATAAGAAATCCCTATTATCTTAAGGTACTTTCAAACCTATGTTCATTTCTGTCTAATGTGTTATTACTGGAAGGTGAAATACTTTCAATTCCAGAAGATAGACCAAGACAATAATCATTATCTAAACCTCCTTTGGGTTATTTTCCTCTAATTTAAAATATAAAACATCCACCCATCCCATTTATTTTATTAAATAAATTAAGAAGCATCCACTTTGTTCAGTCCAGATTGGGAAACATCTAGGAAAATACCAAGTGATTAGGTTAAACATGAGAAAACAACTAGCTATGGGTGAAATACCAGTCATGTTCTATCCTTTGGAAACCTCTCAATACAACATTTTAGAGATGTTGTAAGAAGATTGTATTCAGGATATCCACCTAAACATATGGCATACGCTTCATCATTTAAAATTTAAAGTATTTCCATATGATGAATATCAATGTCATGCCAACATTATAGAAGGGTTGCAGTGTCAAATTGATGTGGTATCTCTCTAGGTTTCACGACATCCAAATATCGAGTATCAGAAGAAGTCCCTTCAATTTTCATGCCTCGATGCATTAATGAGGTTGTGCTAATTTATCAAGGTAACCCCATATAGTGTTCACACTAGAGTATGGGGTGCAAATGGAATGTTGAATTTCACTGCATTGTAAATCTGACACAACCTACCAAAATGGGTCTCATGCAATGTTATTACCCTAGGCTAGATAAAATAAAAATTATTCTATTCTTGATCGAATATATATTCATAAATAGAATGCCTTGACTAGCTTTCATCAAATTCGTACCCAATGTGAGAAATCTATTGAGATACTTTTACATCAAATGTCTAAGAACACTGAAAAGGCCCCAACATATTTTATAAAAACCATAATATTGCACAAATGTCTAAGATAGATTAATGGTATTCCAAAGGAGGTGATTCAAGTGCGTTCTAGATAATGCATCCATCCAATGTTCAGACTAGAATTTTTATGATCAAAATAGAGACTACACTAATATCAACCATAACAATTCAGGAGCCACCCCATCCTGTAGGGATATGGGATTCTTTAATGTATCCCTCAGAGTCAATAAATAGATCTTGATGGGTTTAGAAAGAAGAATAGTAACCACCCCATCCCGTGTGGCTGGGGGATTTTTGAAATTCACAATCCCCTCCTCAGCCAATGTTAGTATTCTTCTTATTGGGGAAGAAGATACAAAATTAATACACTACAAAATTATCATATAATTCTCATCACCTTACTAATTTTCAAGAAATTATCAGGGAACCCACATATAGGATAAATAGGTCTCATGGAGGGTGTAGAAGAAAGAGATTTAATAGAGGTATTGAAGGAAGTCCATCAATTCATTATGTGTTAGTGAATTTAATTATTTCCATCAAAGGATTTCCCATAAACAATTATTCCAGATTCGGGTAATTAGAAGATGATGCCTCAATTCTTGAAAATGAAGAAGGTGTACGTACCAAAAATCTGAGACATTCCCAGAATCAAGGAATCCCCTAAAATAATCTACTTCCACATTTAGATTAGCCACCAAACCGTTTGAAAGGTAAAGTTCATACCATGTGCAACCTTCCCCCTAGAAAAGGTAAATCGCTTTCATTGGAAGAACAATTTGCACTACAGAACGAATAAATAAATGATTTAAAAATAATAAATGAAGAGATATTCCTAAGAAGTCTTCCTACTAGATATGCTCTATAAAAATATCATATTTTAACACTACCTATTGGAAAAAATCAATTAATAAATTTCTTCACAAAAACTGAGGCATATAATCTATTCCATCTATTATAGGAACACCCTTATAGGCAAACCCCTATGGGTTACCTATGACCGATTCCAATGGTCCCACCACCAATGAACATTCCAATCTCTACACCTATTGAGGCTCCATCCGCCACACCTATTCCAGTCTCAGCTCATCCAGATGTTTCCCAGATGCTTCTAAATAGAATTAAGTCATTAACAACATGAATGGATGCTATAGAAAGACTATGTGCACCAATTCAACCATAAATTAGGTTTATCCCGAATGGGTACATATGAATCCTCCTTCACCAAACATTAGTAATACCACATTTCTAATAATCAATCGATCATGAGTTCTGGAGGAGAACATGAAAAATTTCGTCTCTCGCATTGATCACATGATGGGGACCCTTGAGCAACCAGATGAAGTGAAACTCAAATGCTTCATACAATCATTACAGGGGCCAGATTTCATATGCTATAGAATTTTTCATTCTCGATCCATTACTATAAGGGAAGATATTTGATAAAAATTCCTTTTCCAGTTGATAAAATAGCATAAGAAAAAAATTTAATCTCAGAAATTGAAAAGAGGGATAATGAAAGAGTTCCTGATTTTATTGCTCTATGGAAAGGATTAACATAATCCTTGATTTATCTCTCCCTTATAATGGGTTTATTCCCATTTGTGTAATAACTCTTCAAGGTGAATTTCACAGACCTCTAATCCATATGAAATACAGAAGAGGGTTTTAGGATCTACCACAAATTATGTAAAATGTGGAAAACTCCATAACAGATAATAGATCCAAATATCAGGTAATCCCATCAGCATTAGGAATAAGAGTTAAAAAAGAATATACTGATACAATTAAACATAAGGAGGTCCCTATACCCACTCCAATTTCCAAGCCTCATAATACAGTATGGCTTTACCTCCCAAGCATCAGTAACAATGTCCTCATCATTAAGATGATCAAAAAATCAAATGCAAAAACTATTTGAGGATTTAAAAGACAAGGTCTATTCCTTTTGAAATGACCAAGTCCCTGGATACTTCATCTCAACTTCGGGAAACAACTTAGTTTAGTTGAAAAGTCCAAGAAACCTACCAAAAAAGAGATGAAGGCCTCCCAAACTATTTCCACTTCCAATAAATATTGGGAAAAACATCAAGGAGTGTTTTTTTTCATGTATGTTCTATAAAAGATGGTATATTCAAGGCTTGTGAAGCTGATAAATTCAAAATCCCAAGCAGCATGTATTACTGCTACTAATTCAGAAAAGAAAGGTGAGTGGTAGGAAGTAAATAAGTAAGAATTATGAACATTAGATAATTGTATGGATAGAAAAACAATCAAACATACTCATTCTATTCAACGAACACAGTTGATACATCGAATTATGTCTTCTACCACATATTATTTAGAAATTCTGTCTTTATTAAAAGCCTAGTCCTCTAAAGTCTAATCCACAAGGAAGAAACACTATCAGATGGATAAGGAGGATGTAGAAGAAGATGATTTTGTTTCATAAAAAAAATCATTAACCATAGAGTATTTAATCCCAAGAATCTCAAAATCAAAAACACTACCCCGCCAAATGGCACAATAAGAATCAACATGTCATGAAGAATCTTCATTAGATATGGAGTTGATTTTTCGTTCCATTAATGTTCTTCACATAATAGATCCCTATGAAAATGTTTATTTTGATTATGAACATGAGTTCCCCATACCATATTGGGGATTTAGGGGGAGATTTTTTCAAGGTCGAGGATATGTGGGATGATTTAGGAATGCTAAAAGACACTATTCTAATCACACCCCTACTCAAAATGTTTATGCAGTAAAATCTCATGGGAGATCCCTCTAGTGTGCTCAAAAAGAACAAGAGATTTATCCCACACATGATTTTGTCTAACCAAACATGATCTTATTTTAATACTAATTAGAGGCTATACCACCACCTTCTCGGTGAGTGCGAAGACCTAGCCAACCTAATTAACCCGAGCAGATGTATTTCAATCTTCTTCCCCAACAAATAGTCTATCCACATCAGTAGCATCAACTTCCTGGGTTCCAGAAAAATAGAAAAACCATATTAGAAAACAAGTAACTCCACATCAAATATATTATGTGTTTAAAAACTGGACCAAGTACTATCCCAATAGATCTCTAGGATGCGCTCATTAAGGCCTTTTCAAGTCCTTAAGTGTTTGAAAACGAGGTTGATCCTAACGAGGTCTACAATATAGTGAATAATCCTATAAAATATCATGAAGTCATATCTTTCATGAACCAAGATGTGGATGATGTTGTAAAAGGACACCTCTGACCCTTATAAATATCATGCATGATCAATGATATTGATATCTAGTGAGCCTTCATTGGTAATAAATCAGGGGTCTACCTCATTCCCATCTATACACTTTGTTAGTTGGGTCTCACTATATCTGACTTGTTATAATACACTCTGATTCAGAAGAGTTGTGATTTGAATGAACAAGAACCTCCAGTCATGATTACTCATAGAACCCAGTTTGGGGATCTTGTATCTAATTCAGGTTTCATGGTTTTTAGGTAGGACACAACATTAAACATTCTACTTGGAAGGCCTTGGGTACATCCACATAAAACAATTCATTCGTCGTACCACCAATGTCTCATGAATTGCTTCAATGGTCATATTAGTACATTTCAAGGTGACAAAGACCAATTAAAAACAAGTGAAACTCAATACATTGATGTAGAATTTTATCAAACAAAGGGAAATGATCTATGGAAAATGATATAATAAGAGTAAATTCTCTAAATGGTCTGGAAAAAATATCATCTAACCCATTCATGCATCTCATTGTAGATTATGTGTCTCCTATCAATCAATTTGAAGGGTAGAACAAAATCTGTGAACTCATTCACTAGACTCCGTAATTTTAGTTTATGAAATTGAGCCTGATAGCGTAAGAGAAATCATTGATTCAAAAATCATTAATGAAATCCTAAGTAGAGACCTCTACTTTCCATCTACCAAACATAGAAAGTATTTCATTCATCATCCATGATAGAATAATTTGTTACACAAATGGAAAAACTATGATTTCTATTCTTTCCCCATCATCTTCCCTTCATAACTTCAAAAGAACCTTCATCATCATTTGGGCTTGATATGGTTGCCTCTTATTCTGGATTTCTATATACTGACACCTCCCCAAACTTTGAGAGTATTTCTTCATCACCTACCCTTCAAGAAGACTTAGAAAAAGAAACACATAAATAAGAGGAATATAAGGAAGACATTAGAGATACCTCTCCAGCATTTGAGGAAGTCATCTCCAACACTATGGATGAAATTAGAGAAATAAATCTACTTACAAATGAAGATACACTTCCCCACTCTGATTAGTGTGGCCATAACCCAAGAAGAATAAGCAGTGTATAGATAATTTCAAAAGCAACACTGGTAAGAATTTCCTTCAAATTACATAGATAAACCAAGTCTTCACCCTAAGGTGGCCACCCATAATTTGGGCTTACTAGATGAGAAATGGGGATATATGTTGACAACAAGAAGAATGCACCCGACTCCAACCTCCAAGATGGAGCCTGAAGTTGATAGGCCTATAAAAAATGATTTCATCGAAGATTTGAAATAAGAAATTTTTTATCCAATATAGCCTAGCTAAAAAGAAGAACAATAAAATCGCAATTTTCATTTATTTTGACGTTTTTTACAAATATTTTACCAAATATGACTCCCTGGTTCAAATAAAAAAACTATAAATTGATGAAAGGGAAAGCTACAAATCTATCACTCTCATGGAAAAATATTTTGGGTATAATGAAAACCATATAGCCATAGAAGATGAAGAATATATTGCTTTACGATCACATCAAGGTGTATTTTTCTATCGGGTAATTACCTTTGGCTTGAAGAATGCAGTGTGACATATTAATGTACAATTCAACACATCTTTAGACACATCATTGGAAAATTCAGTGAATACTATGTTGAGGATTTAGTGGTTAAATCCAGACAATGTTCTGATCACCTGACTAATCTAGAAATCATGTTCTACAGCTTTCGCAACATAAACTGAAGATAAACCCATGAAAGGTTCTTTTGGGGTAACCTTGGTAAACTTTATGGGTTTTTTGTATGCCATCATAGAATAAAAGTCGGTCCTGAGAATACTAAACAAAACTATGAAACCCGCATATAACAGCACTATCATTTACCAGTGCTTGTAAAATTCTCTGATAAAGTCCATCTTTATCAGCTAATTACTTTTGCACTGATAAAGGAAACTTGTAATATAGCTTAATTTTTACTGCTAATAAAAGGTATCCTTTATGAGCGCTTCTTAAGCACTAATAAAAGTTTCCATTCATCAGTTCTTTTTTATCACTCATAAAGGTCCAAAATATATTGAAAATTTTAACAAATAAAAATAAAATGGGTAAATAAATAAACATATGAAATAATTTTTTAATTGAATAATTATTGATAATACTGAATTAATTTTGTATACATATATAGAGTTTATAAATATTAAATAAATATATATATATATATATTATACATATATATAATGAATATGTATAATATATATACAATGTTAGTTAAAGAAATATTAATGTCTTATTCATTTTTAATGTTGCATGATTTTCATTTTATACTTTATTAAACGTCATGTGTTGCATTTATTTCACAAACACACAAAAACATATATATCTGTTTGTGTGTGTGTGTGTTAATTCATATTTATAAACAAACGCACCCACAAACACACACACAAATATATTACATAATATATAGAAAAACATATACCTAATAGTTATATAATTTGTTCAAATTATAGTATATCATTGAATGTAATTACAACCTGATATATTTAATAAATTTTATATTTTTAGTCTGTAGATTTTAGTAATTTGTATTTAATATACTCCCTTTAAGGTATTCATTTTTAATGTTTTTTATTTTTTATTTTCTTATTGAATTTGATCAATTTTTATTATTTATATTTATTTATTTATTTACTTTGTTTTAAAATGTTCAATTTTTATTCATCCACTTCAACATATATATATATATGTGTGTGTATATGTATATCCATATTTGTTTAATAATATAAATTTAATCAATAAAACATATCCATTATTTCAATTCTTTAATGTTTACCCATTTTGAATTATTCAATTTCACTCTTTTTTAAAATGCATGTATTTAAGATTATATATCTATTAAAAATGTGAAAATATATTTTTAAATAATTATTTATAAATAAATATATCTAAAAATATGTATTTAATATATTAATAATTATTATAAATAAATAATAAGTATTTTTATATAAGTATTTACATAAATATAAATAAATAATTATATATATTAAAATTAGTATAAATTTATAATAAAGTTATTTAAATCATTTTAATTATAAAAATTTTAACAACTCTTTTATAGAATTGATAATGATCAATCTTCATCAGTTCTTTATTAACATTATTAAATGTCATATTTATTAGTGCTAAAATGTTAGCATTGATAAATGTGTCTTTTATCAGCACCTTCTTAGCACATATATAGTTTGATATTTATCTGCACTAAAAACACTCTTAAATACTACTTTTATATTTGTTTATAATGTTTTTATTGATTAAAGAGATCATTATCAGCACTTTTATTAGATCACTGTATAAAGTGTCCCTGGTATATTTATAAAAACCCTAGCCATGGATTAGTTGATCTTGATTCTGAATCTCTTTTGGAGCTCGTCTACTCTGGTGCAAGTCCTCTAAATTCCCTCAGATTAATCATATCTATAATCCATTGTATGTTATTCCCTACCATTCCTCTATTATTGTTTGATGTTTTAGATTCTGTATTTTCGGTTTTTTCACTATTTTTAAACATGATTAACCCTACATCTTGTCTTGTCGCTACTGAAAGACAATGAGTGTGGTTCTATTTCTTCTTCTCTTTTCATATATATTTGAGTGTCCAGCCCATTTTTCCATAGAGACACACATATATGGTTTACTCTTCTCAGGACATTAATAAGTATACCTCTCATCCCTCCCATGTTTTCTCTTCATTTGAATAATATAGGGTTAAAAATGCTAGGTTGTTTCTCAAATTTAATTATTCTTATAAACTATATTTTAGTCTCTAATGTATTAATTTTGAGGTTTTTTAAAGATTAAGGGACGCCATGTAATTACCCTCATTCATGGGTGATGAAAACATTGGGACCAAGGTAACTGTAAAAATCATTAAAATAAGTTTTGTGGATTTTAGTTATTCATGAAAATTGTTAAACCATGAAATGGGTAATTTAGATTTATGATATTGATGGAATTTGTTTTTGTTGAATTCAAAAAATATTGAAATAATTAAAAAAGTTCCAAAAATTATTTTAGTTATGCATGTTCTGAGAGTTTTGATTTTCAATTAATTCAATAATATTATAAAATATTAACCATTCATGGAGTATGATTAACGTTTCATCATAGAATATGATTGAGTTGAGGTGATACCTCTCTCTAATATTATATTTTACAACTGATAATATAATTATCATTCATAAAGTATAATGTTCATATAGGCAATTGTAGATGTACTTAAAAATATGGGGTATAATTTTAAATGACGGGAAGTATCTATGGTTCCTCTATAATATTTTTTTGTAATATATCATAATAATAAATATAGTATTAAAATAAATTAATTAATTCCTTTTATGAGATAAAAAAAATTCTATATCAATACTGTGCATAAGTTAAAAATATCACCCTTTAATGGGATGAAGGGTTTTGGAAGGATCATATAGTGGACTAAAAAATATCTCAAATTGGATGTTGATGAATATTTGAGTAGAAATAAGTGATGTCTAATATAGGTGGGGTGATATTAATTTCAGTAGGATCTTTATTATAAATACCCGGAAATTCCATGTAATTTTTTTAATAAAATGGGAATTTTATGAGTCCGTGAAAATTGAAAGCGCGTGATTCCGAGTCCCGGAGTGCCCAGAATGAATTTCTGAACTTTTTTTAGGTACGTTCAGTAAACATGCGAGAGGGTTTTTCTAAGTTTCGAACCGGTGCGTGGAATTGAAATCTGATGGCACCGTTGAAGTCACATAGCCGAAATTCACTTAAGGAGACCTACACCTCGACCGTAGTAGGTCGAGGTTGGAAGTTAATTTTTCACTTATTTGTGAAATAATAAAATAATATAAAATTGTGTAACATTTTATTTTCATTTAAAACTCCCATGGGGATGTTAAGAGGTGGAGACCACTAGAACTAAACCCCCATTATGAGTGTAGAGAGTTGGGGACCACGAGAACTCAACCTCCCAATAGAGGTTATGGAGGTGGGGACCACCGAGTCTAAAACCCCGAATTCGAATTTAAGGGTGGGGACCACCCAAAACCTCTTAATGGGGAAGAAACCTATCAACTCCCCATTAATCCATTACTCCCATTAATTTAAGCCAACGTGGTACAATTAATTAGGCCACCCTTTTAATTTGATAAACTTAAATTAACAAGTTGAATAATTTCACATTTTGGTGGAATTGGGAGAGGAGAACTATTGGAGGATTATTATGTCCTATGAAGAACACTTTCTCCAAAAAAATGCGCTCCCCAACGAAGAACGCTCTCACAAAAAGGAACATCTTCAACGACAACGAACCGACGATCGAGGAAACGCTGACATCACCAATGTCCGTGTATCCCTAACAATATCGGCTCCTTCCCCGTGACCTCCTTCAATGAATCTCTAAGGCAGGGGTTATTTATGTATTATTATGGATTCCCATATTCTTCCCTTCTAAACAATCATCCAAATATGAACTACTTAAATTAAAAAGTTGGCTATTTTCACATTTTGGTGGAATTGGGAGAGGAGGACTGTTGGATGATTATTATCTCCAATGAAAATTCATTCTCCAACAAACAACGTGCTCCCCAATGAATAATTCTCTCGCCAACAAGGAACATCATCGATGACAATGAACAGAGGATAGAGGAAATGCTGACATCACGGACGTTCGTATATCCCCAATGACATCGTTTCCTTCCTTGCAATCTCTGTCAATGAATCTTTGAGGTTGGTTTTTTTATGTGTGATTATGGATTCCCATGTTCTTTCTTTCTAAACAAATAACACTGATAAAATCTATAACTAATTGATCCATAAATGATTATTTTTCTATGGGTTTTGGAATATTCATTGATGGGGGTTGTACAGTTTGACGATCTTCATTAAAGGTTTGTTGAGTTGCCTGATAACACTCTAATGCAGATTGTGCGGGCCAAACAAACATAGACCGAACCCTCCGTCATTCTTCTTTATTGTTGTGTTCTTCTCAATTGATGAAGGAGGATTTGTGCCGCGATGACGAACAAAGAGCGGTCGGCCAAACCGACCGCCGACAAAGGTGCGGCGTGCGACCATGCCGCACGGAGAGTACTGTTGGCCATCGAGCTAGCCGCAGCCGCCCAACTACACCATGACCACCCCACAGTCCTGCGACCTCGCCACCTCGCAGCCCTCTATGGACCCCATGCCATTCGCAGTCTCACAGCCTCGTGTCCCTCGCAGCCTCGCTGCCCCGCGACCTCACCACACAATGGCCCTCCGCAACCCTCGCGGCCTCGCCACCTTTTGGCCCTCCACAGCCACCACTGCCTCCGCCAAAACGCTGCCTCACAGCCCCCGCGACCATGCCACCTTGCGGCCCTCTGCGGCCCCCACGGCCTACACCATCCCGTGGCCCTTCGTCACCCCCACGACATTCGCCGCCCTCACGGCCCTTGCGCCACCCTTGCAGCCTCTGCACTGCCCTCGCGGCCACTTGCTAACCCACGACCCCCATGCCACCCCACACTGGTGGGGCTAGACCCAGTGGGCCGGGATGGATCTAGTATCTCAGGTCGACCCAAACTGGTTTGGGTCAGCTCAGGCCGGGTCAGGCAGGGTCAGACCGGACTCGTACCAACTATGAGCTTTCCACTCTATCATCCATATCTTTGGCACCGGGCGTCCGTTTGACAAACCTTCAATGGTGCTATGAACCTTGGAGTAAGACAGTCCATTTATTATACCCCCACTGATGTTTTGGGTAATTTTGGGGTATGGATAGGTTGGATTGGGCACAAATCCCACCGAGCCCTCGGGAGTAAAAGGCTAATAACTTTTCGAACGTGCATCTGATTGACGCACCGTCTATTGCGTTGTGACCCCTTTGACGTGGTGGCCCTTTTTGATTCTTCTTCACGGGACGTCATGGAAGTTGGAGTATTAAATAGTGGCTTGAGGAGTGTACTCTACTAGAGACGACCAAACATAGTGACGGAACCTAGTAGCTGGCTGTGAAAAATGAATTGCGATCCTATGTGGGTCAGCAGCTATCGATCCGGTGTGGGTCAGAATCGAGCAATCCATCATGGGTCAGAACCTAATGATCCAGTGTGGGTCAGCACCGAGGGATCCTCTGTGGGTCAGCACCGAGTGATCACTTGTGGGTCAGCACCGAGCGATTTTATGTGGGTCAGTAGCATAGCCTCTTAATAGGGTAAGATGATTCTGTAGTTACATCTATTCATATCTACTACTGTACCTAAGAAATTCTTAGTGTGATATGAGTATGTACCAGAGTGGTACATTACATTGTGGTAATACCTTGGTTGTATTCTTCTGCGTGGCATACCTGAGTGTTACTTACCATCATGGTACTCCTTCTTTTTTGGAACAGTTGAGCTTTGGGATTTTGAGTAGGACTCTTTGTTTTATCATGATTGAGATGGTATACTTGATAACTTAGGTCTATGTATGGGCATATACGTAAGTAGGGTTTTCAGATGATTTCATGCTTTCTGGTTTATACTTTGTGGATTTTGTGAGACCTTGAGGGTCTCAGGGTCCCTACTAAGTATCGTTATACTCACCCCTATATGGTTTATGCCCACACCTCAATGTGTTTGGTGCAGACGATGGACAATGTTGACTGAGGAAGAGAGTACCAGGATTAGAGCTAGCTCGGAGGAGGTCCTTAGATGAGGCGTACCGTATAGACAATCGACTGAGAGCTGTACTAACCATTAGGTAGGGTCCTTGGTGGATGATCACAGGAATTGTTCCAGTTTACGTGTACTCTCAAGTTTTTCTGTAATTTCCAGTTGGGCTTGTATTCAGTCCCCCTTTTTACTTTCGATACTCACTTTGTTTACTATTCAATTTTACATTGTGTTCATTTCCAGCTGTGTGCTTGGTTGTGAATGTTTACAGAATATAAAGGCAATTCCATCCCATTTTTAGGTAAGCCTTCGGTGCTAGTCACCAGCCCTTGGCCTATGAAAGGCTGGTTTGGGTTCGTCACGACACAGGCCCCGGGGGATGGGTCATGACAAATTGGTATCAGAGGAGTCGGTTCTACCGTAGAACATAGGACTCTGATCTTTATTTTTAATGGAAATAGTGTTAAGTGTAGTGAGTGTGGTTATCAGTTTAGGGAATCCAGTGTTGGTGCAGCAACTGACATATCCATACACCAGGACCCTGACTTCTGACTTCGGACTCAATGCATGAAAACACTGATTGCGTGTGTGTTTTCAAGAGTCTTCTTTGTGAACTCTTTGGAGTCAGCTCACGAGGTATAACTTGACAGTGGAACACCTGTTTCTTTTCATGATGCTTCCACACAGACAACCAGCAAGGGTTCCAGATATAGTATGCACTGATAGCCCACCGAGCGATGAGGCCTTTGTGCAGAGACCTCTTCAAGTAGAGACACCAGCGAAGGCACCATCGATACCATTACCCATTGGGCCACCGATTCCACCGGCCCTAGTAGTAGACGGTGCATGCTGATTGAACGTGTTGCATGAGTTCTAGCACCAGAGGCCACCCAAGTTTAGGGGAGAGACGGACCCATAGGTGGCTGAGGATTGGCTGGAGGCCGTAGTGAGAGTCTGTTGACTAGTAGGGGCACCAACTGATTGCATGGTGACCCATGTATCCAGCCTTCTATAGGAAGCAGCAGGAAGATGGTGGAGCTTGATGATCCAGGTTCACGATGAGGTGACACATCTCTAAGTAGACATTGAGAGCCTGTTTTGGGCAGAGTTTGTCCCAGATACTCTTTGCACTGTGTGCATACACGAGCTTCTTCATTTGTAGTAGGGCAGCATGACTATAGCTCAGTACTCAGTGAGGTTCACTAACCTCTCATGCTACTCCACTAATATGGTGTGATACCCATTCTTCAGGGATCGTACCTTTGAGCAGGGGCCAGGCGAGAGATCAGGGCTTCGATGATTCCTCTTATAATCCCGACGTAGGTGGGGGTGTTAGAGAGAGCCCTCATAGTGGAGAGTTTTCTTGCTGAGCAGTCACTAGTAGCGAGACCCACCACCGGACGTCATGTAGTAGAGTCATCCGGAGCTGGCAGTAGACAGTTTTCGCAGAGGTCAAAGTGGACTAGACATACAGGTGGACGACCACATGTTTCAGGGTCGGTTATGTGGGGCACCCAAGTTAGAGTCAGTCACGCCAGGAGCGGGAAGTTTTAAGCATGCGGTAGGCAGGGTTACATGGCTCGTGACTGTCTGCCCCGCCATAAGGATGATTATCAGATGGTCGAAGGACCGCCCATACAAGGATAAAGGTTCAATCGAGTTGGTTTACAAGGAACAGGTGGACATGGTAGAGTAGTAGGCCATGCAGCTGGTGGTGGGAAACAATTCGAGATGTTACTGCCACCAGAACCAGGTGGTCCACCCCGACCACATGGAGTAGTGGACATTGGCGAGCTCAGTTCCAGGAAGTTGGGGCCTACAACCATGGTGCTTGAGAGATGATATGAGGTACGATATATGTCTACTACCCCTTAGTTGTAGTACTTATAGACATAGGTACTAGTCAATATTTTAATTCCACTGCCCTCGTTCAAAGCTGGGAGATTGCGACAAAGTCATTGGATCAATCCTTACATCTTGATAATCCAACAGGGGCAGATTCGATGATTACGCACTGGTACCGGAAGTGTGATCTTACTTTTGGAGGCAATATATTTGGAAGAGATCTTCTAGGAGTGGCATCGAGGCCTTATGGCATCATCTTGGGTATGGACAGGTTATCAACAGTCCATGCTAAAATAAAATGTATTAAGCACAACGTCTGGTGTGTCCACACGGATGGGACTAGGTTTACCGTCACTAGTGAGAAAGAAGCCTTTGAAGCATAGGATGGACTTACATAGAGGAGAGTGTAGCTGATCAATCATTAGTTGTCTAGCATCACCCTCGGAGCAATTGATGTGGAGAGTTTGAGTTATCCAGCAGTGGTGGACTAGTAAGTATATGTCTTCCCTGATGATGTTCTAGGTCTACCTCATAACATAGAGGTAGAATTTTACATTGACTTGTACCCTAGTACAACACTGATATCTACAACTGCATATCGGATGGCTCTCTCAGAGCTTTGTGAGCTGTGGGTATAGCTATATGTCTTGTAGTGGAAGGGATTCATTTTTCCTAGTGTATTTTCTTTGGGGAGCCCAGATTTTGTTCTCCAAGAATTTGGATGGGATCTTGTGGATTTGTATTGAATATCAGTGCCTAAACCAGGTGACTGTGAAGAACAAGTACCCACTTCTGAGGATTGATGGACTCTTTGATCAGCTGAAAGGAGCACAATGGTTCTCAAATATAGACCTTAGATTAAGCTATCACCATCTCAGAGTACGAGATGAGGATGTGCAGAAGACAACTTTCATATGTCGTTATAGCCATTACGATTTCTTGTTTATGCCATTCGGTGTGACCAATGCTCTAGCAGTGTTCATGGGACTCATGAACAAGATCATTCAACCATAACTTGATCACTTTGTAGTTGTCTTCATCAATGAAATTCTGATCTACTCGACTACTGAGGAGGATCATGCTTATCATTTGTAGGTAGTAATGGACATGTTCCAAGAGCACCAACTTAATAGTATGCTCTCGAAGTGCCATTTTTGGATCCGAGCGGTTCACTTTCTTGGACATGTCATATTTGGGGCTGGAGTTGCAGTAGATCCAGTGAAGATTGAGGTGTTACATGCTTAGGAGCCACCCAGGAGTGTGATAGAGGTACAGAGTTTCCTGGGTTTGGCTGGATACTACCGGAGGTTTGTGACAAAATTCTCTAGAGTGACAGTACATTTATCAGCATTGAAAAAGAAGGGGAAACCCTTCGTGTGGTCAGAGAGATGTCATTAGAATTTTCTGGAGAAGAGGTAGAGGCTGACTACTACCCCCATCTTGAGGCTTCCAGAGGAGGGTGTAGGGTACGTAGTCTACTACGACGCATCAGGTACTGGGGTTGGATTTTTTGTGATGTAGGAGAAAGTAGTGATCAGATATTGTTCTCGACAGTTGAGACAACATGAGCAGAATTATGCTACCCCTGACCTGGAGTTATTAGAAGTGGTACTCATCTTGAATATGTGGCGACATTACTTTATGGGTGAGCATTTTACAGTACAATCGAATCACAAGAGTCTCAGGTATATCTTCTTCCAAAAGGACCTGAACGTAAGACAACGATGTGGGCATGAGTCCCTCCAAAACAATGACTTTGAGATAGTCTTTACACTTGGTAAGGGGAACGTTGTTACAGATGCACTCAGTAGGAGTTCTAGTATCTGTCTACTAGGGGAGGCAACGGAGCAGCTAGCCACTTCGGTGATATCCTTCATGGATCTAGAGGGAGCATCTTTTCTTCCATCTCTTACACTCTCTCTGTAACTCCCCGACCCCAGTTACCTAGATTCGGTCCATTATTACATAACATTGGAATGATCACAAGAAAGATCAAATCTCGAAAGACTGATTGGTTTAGTATCCTTGGAAACACTAGATATATTCCTAAAGTTTTACATTACATTATAAAGTGGAAAACTACTACAACAACATATTTTCTCCATATTCCACACTCATATCCCCACATAATATCCCTATAGGTCATTCATAATTTACTTCTTCACTTCTTGGGAAAAATAAAACATAGAAAAGGGGTGAGCTCAAATGCGCAGTAAGGATAACAATATCGTAGAAACTTTTAAAAATAAGCATAAACATTTTAGGCAATGCATAACTAAAACAAAATATATTTAAACATGAACTTCAACAAAGTATGGAAATAGTAAAATGAAATAATTCCATTTAATTATTCACATGGATATTCTACTAATCGAATAATCACATGTAATATCAATAACCACTTTAATAATGATGGAATGCATAATGCCAGACTATCATAACCACATAGCCAAGGCCTCATGCCAAGACTACAAATAAGATTTTTCCAAGGCCTTGTGCCAAGACACTAGTTTGTCTCATGAGACCTACTGATGCATCGAGGATCTATAGCGGGCTCCACTCGTCACATATTAAGTTCAATGCATTCCCATATGAAATGGTTTAAACATAACATAAACATTCGTATTAAAACTAGCATACAAAATGTCAATACTTTCACTATAAACTATGAATGGTATAAAAATATCACATCCACAGTCAAACATATCACAAAACCTTCAATACAATATAGAAGTTTTGTATCATGATAAATCAACTTCAAATAAGCGTAAAATCCATCAAAGGTTGTTGACATAGATGAAATCAAAACTCTTTTCAGAGAAATATCTCTTTCTATTTTGAAATAAATTAAGAGTCTTATATTTATGAAATAAAACATTTTCTTTGAAAATATTCTTATAAGCTTGTAAGGGAAGTTTCGACGATTTTATAACAGCGGAAAATAACCGCACCCGCCGTATAAGTTAAAAAAACATTCTTACCTTAATTCTGTTGAAAAGGTTAAAAAGAAACTTGTTTGGAAGAAGACGGAATGATTCCTTTATAAAACTCTTATAAAAAGTAAAACAAGGGTATAAATGACCATAACCCATATTATTTTAAATAGAATTTTTTTTTTGAAATACATTTTTAAGAAACATGGATGTGGATGATAAAGAGATCCCAGTAGATTATTACGTATAAACAACCTCGGATTATGAAGAGATTGTGAAATAACCCTTACCTTGTACTTTTCCTTGGATGGGGTAGGTTAACCTCCTGTATAATGGTGAAATAATTGTTATTAAATTATACATGAATCATATACATTAACATGATATCATATATGATCTTTTAACATTAATTTGTTAATAATATCTTAGTATTATCGTTGTTTCGGGTGTTAACTTACTCGTTTTCTTTTATATGTCTTGTTACGTAAGCCATGTTTGTAATGGATAGGTTGTATATAATTAATATAAATAATGATATCAAGTCCTTTAACATTATTTTTAAATCATCAAATGATATTTATACATGAATGGATACGATGGAGATTGAATCTCATCGCGTTCGTGGAGACGGTAGTTCGTACGTACGCACGAGCGACAATATCATTCTTTTGATATCAAAATAGTATATTAATGAATGGTATATCATATATAAAGAGTCATTAACATGTTATATTTATTATTTACATGAGTTACACATTATTATTATACTCATCCAAATAATAATATATTGAATAACAATTACACCACGACGTGGAGACGGTAAGCCGTACGTACGCACGTATGGTGACATGTTATTCAAAGGGTGGATAGAATACTGAATATGGTCGTACCATATTTATAATAACATCACAATATATATATGATACTAGATTTATTATTTTATAATGGTAATAAAAAAGGAAGAAGAAGTGGAAGAAGAAAGGAACTTGGAAAATGGTGGTGAAATCATTACCTCTTTTTCGGGTTCTTCCTTTTAATTTGATCAAAATGGCTCCGTAGATTGGCTTTCTGATCAAACTAAGGCCTCTAAGTTGTTGTGAGGGAAGTTTGGAGAGTATTTGGGTAGAGTTTGGTCGAACCAAAAGGCTTTGAAGGTGTGAAGAAATGAGAAGGAGGAGTGCCTTTTTATAAGAGGGGTGAGGGGCACCTTGGGAAAAGATAGAAATATTAATTTTTAATAAATTAATATTCGGTTTCTAATGGATCAAAAGCTGATTATTTAAATTTTAAGGTTGGTATAGGTCGAAAACCATTCAACCAATAGAATATATACAGGTTTGTGTTACTATATTAACCTTATCATTAAGTATTAACTCTTAGTTAATTAGTTTGACATTTACCATGTCACTTTGTATTTTTATATTATATAGTTAATAAACTTACTATATATATACAAGAGACCCCCCAGTGGTCCCTTAATGATAACACTATCATGATATAAGTATCTTGTCAGAACCTTAGATTTTTAGAAATTTAATATCAATTAATAATATAATATTTGTTTTAAAAACTCTTTTATGTCAATTTTGACACAATTCAATAGTTTATTTTTTTGAAACTCATAACAGAATTATTACTTTGAAAAAATTTAATTAAATAATTCCTAAAATGTCATATTAACGTAGAAAATTAGTTTAATTCATAAAAAGTCTCAAATTATATTTATTTGTGTATTTATAATATCAATTATTTTAATTTTTCACTATTATGGTAATTACTGCATCATCATTGTGTCATACATAAATTAAATTATTTAATGTCTAAAAATTATAAATAAAATATCTTTATGTAGGAAATCGTTTTATCTTTCTAATGAATATTTACAATCGAATTTATCTTATGTATAACCCTATATTAAAAATGTTTTAGTAAATACACTTTGATTTTAACTCTTTTAACTCTTCTTTGATTTAAATAATAATAAATGTCCTAATCTAATCCAAGTGGACCTAAATGATAATATTTTATTCCTAAGGTTGTTTATGGTCGAGATAAACTGGTCCAATAGAATTAGGATATGTGTTAGGGTATTATTAATATCATTTTTACCCTTAATTACACTATTTACTTTTAATCGTGGTAAATAAAAGTAAAAAGTTACTATTCACCAAAAATTATTTTCATCTCATTGAACCACATTTTACTTCTTTATATTAACCTTGTCTCTCGGATTTTCGAAATTCCATTCACAGAAGAGGTAAAATTATGTTTTATGAAAAATTCAGTTTTTTAACTACCACTTAGTAGTTTGACTATTCATCAAAAAATTGAAGTTTTTCAGAACAATGCCAAAATTTTACCCTAAGCTATAATTGATATTCCGAATTCAAAAATGTTGTCTATTTTACAAAATTCCAAACATATAAGTTGCATTAATTAATTTTATAATTAATTCCCGCTGTTACAAAAAATACCGTGTTTTTAAGAAACAATATATATCAAAAGATTGACAATTGTTTAGGTCCAATTTCAAAGTGAAATTAATTATAATGAACACCATTGGATAAAATGGTAAAAATATATTATAATTATAAAATAAAACAACTAAATAATATAATTTATCACTATAAATTATTTTGATTAAACAAGTTGTTTTTAAGTATTTTTCACTATTCATTAAAATTGGACGTTCTCAGAAAAATTCAACTTAGGATAAATTCGATATTCTGAATCCAAAAAATGAAGTTCATTTTGAAATATAATATATATATAATTTCAAAAAGTAGGTATTACTATTCATAACGGCTAGTTTGATTGGTTGTGGTGTGTTAGAACTCAATGTTGCGTACAACACACGCTATCGCATTATTCAAAGAGAAGCGTATCGTAGAAGCTTGTAGTGTTACATTCTCCCCTCCTTCAAATAATTTCATCCTCGAAATTTCTTGAATATTATCACATGAAAAGACTCGGGTGGTTCTTCATCATAAGTTCCTTGGGTTCCCACGTTGCCTTTCCATCTTATGGTTTCTCCACAAAACTTTTACCAGACGTGTCGTCCAATTTCTCAGTACTTGTTCTCTCATATCAAGAATCCTGATGGGCTCTTCGCAATAAGACAGATCGGGTTCCAGTTCTAATTCCTCATAGGTGAGTACATGCGTTGGGCCAGGCATGTATTTCCTCAATAGAGATACATGGAACACATTGTGAACTTTGGAGAGACTTGGTAGCATTGCCAATCGGTAAGCTACAGCCCCAATTCGTTCTAGAATTTCGAAAGGTCTGATGTACCTGGGAATCAATTTACCTTTATTACCAAAACATATTACTCCCTTCCATGGAGATACCTTCAGGAAAACATGATCACCAACTTGAAATTACAAATCCTTCCTTCGATTATCGGTATAGCTCTTCTGCCTACTTTGAGCTGCTTTGATGTGATTTTGGATTACCTTCACCTTTTCCATCGTTTCCTCCACCAGTTCTGGGCCTATAAGTTTTCTTTCACCAACGTCATCCCAACAGGTTGGTGTACGACATCTCTTTCCCTATAACGCTTCATATGGTTCCATCTGAATACTCGAATGGAAGCTATTTTTATAGGAAAATTCTACCAGAGGTAAATATTGATCCCACGTACACTGAAATTCAATTGAGCAAGATCTCAACATGTCTTATAAGGTTTGAATAGTCCGTTCTGATTTTCCATCTTTCTGAGGGTGGTAAGCAGTGCTCAAATGAAGTTCAGTATCCAGGGATTTCTGCATAATTTTCCAGATTCTTGAAGTAAAACGGGGATCACGATCAGTAAAAATCGATAAGGGTACTCCATGAAGTCTCACAACTTCATTAATATATAATCTTGCTAGATGTTCCAGGGGTAGATCTTCTCTTATAGAAAAAAAATGTGCTGACTTGGTAAGATGATCAACAATAACCCATATTGCATCGTTCCTTCTAGGAGTATTTGGTAGTCCCATGACAAAGTCCATCATAATATTTTCCCATTTCCACTCTGGTATGGGAAGAGGTTGCATGACTCCTCCAGGCTATTGCCTTCCAGCTTTCACTTGTTGACAAACCATACATCTTGACACAAAATCAACAATATCCATCTTCATGTTGTCCCACCAAAAATTATCCTTCAAATCTCTATACATTTTGGTGCTCCCAAGGTGTATATAGAAATTATAACTATGAGCATCATCCAGCAATTCCCTTTTTAGATCAGGTATATCTGGAACACAAAGTCTCTTCCCAAATTTCAAAATTACATCTTCATACACAAAGTCTCTCAATCTCCCATCATTCAAAACATTAATCTTCTTTTGAAATTCTTCATCATCGGTCTGAGAAATCTAAATCCATTCTAGTAAAGATGGTTTGGAAAGCATTTTAAAAGCATTGATGTTTCACCTTCCCTGGTTATTCCCATGTCCATCTTCACTAGATCCATGAAAATTGGATCCCTTTCAATTCTCATATTGTTCAAAACTCCATGATCTTTTCAGCTCAAAGCATCTACCGCCCTGTTTGCCTTCCCCAGGTGGTAGTGTATCATGCAATCATAATCCTTGAGTAATTCAAGCCATCTCCTTTGCCTCAGGTTGAGTTCTTTTTGTGAGAAATTATACTTCAAAATCTTGTGATCAGTATAGATATCACAATTTTCACCATAGAGGTAGTGCATCCATATCTTCAAAGAAAAGATCACAGCTGCTAACTAGAGATCATGAGTAGGATAGTTTTTTTCATGAATTTTCAACTGTCGTGATGCATAGGCAATAACTCTATCATTCTGCATAAGGACACAACCATGTCCTTTCTTTGATGCATCACTATAAATAACGAACCCATCATTCCCCGATGGTCGAGTCAATATAGGAGCATTGAATAATCTTCTCTTAAGTTCTTCGAAACATTCTTAACACTCTTTTGTCCAAACAAATTTAACCCCTTTACGTGTGAGCTTCGTTAATGGGTTAGCTAATCAGGAAAAATTCTGGACGAAGCGTCGATAATAACCTGCCAAACCAATAAAACTATGTAACTCAGTTATACTCGCAGTTGCTTGCCATTCATGGATTGCCTTGGTCTTAGAAGGATCAACAGAGATTCCATCTTTAGAGACAATATGGCCATGAAAAGAAATCTCATGAAGCTAGAATTCACACTTGTTAAACTTCCCATATAATTCATGTTTTCTCAGAGTCTTCAGGATAATGTGTAAGTGATTTTCATGATCTTCATAGCTATTGGATTATACCAAGATATCATCAATAAATAACACCACAAATTCATCGAGATACTCCTTGAAAACTCTATTCATTAGATCAATGAATACAGAGGGTGCATTAGTCAATCGAAAAAGGCATTACAGTAAACTCGTAATGCCCGTACCTGGTTCGAAATGTTGTCTTCGGAATGTCTTCCTTCTTCACACACAACTGATGGTATCCAGATCGAAGGTCAATCTTTGAAAATTATTGAACTCCATGCAGTTGGTCAAATAAATCATCAATTCGAGGTAGGGGATACTAGTTCTTTATTGTTATAGCATTGATCTCCCCGTAGTCGAAACATAACCTCATAGATCCATCTTTCATTTTAACAAAAAGAACAGGGGCTCCCCATGGAGAAACACTAGGGCGAATAAATCCCTTATTACTCAATTCCTCTAGTTGTTACTTTAGTTCAAGTAATTCTATAGGGACCATTCTATAAGGGGTCTTTGATATAGGCCTTGATCCAGGAATTAAATCAATGAAAAAATCAACTTCTCTTTCTGGAGGATGTCCAGGTAAATCATCTGGAAATACATCTACATATTCTTTCACAATAGGTACATCCTCTATTTGAACATTCCTTTCCTCACCCAAAATTATTTTTTCCTCTTCCTCCCCAATAATTCAATTTAGTTGAGCTACTAGGGGTGGATCTAGATAAGAATTAGGTGTTGACGATTATGCTCTAAAGATAAGGTGTTCCTTATCATCATCATCAAAAATCGTAACCTCTTTCTTCTTACAATAAATCTTCTCATCATAGTCCGAAAGCCAGTCCATACCGAGGATTATGTCTAACTCAATCATAGTTATGACGATGATATCAGCAGATAAAGAACATTTATGTGCTCTAATGTGGACTGATTCACAAAACTTTGTTATAATGATACTTCCCTTAGGATTTTTAACTGACAACTCCCTTGTTAAATCAAATTGGAAATATCTAATTTTCATAGCAAACTGGGAAGATATGAAACAATTCGATGATCTAGAATCAAATAATGCATTTGCTAAACTTGATGAAACCATTAAATTACCTGCCACCACGTCTTTCGGAGCTTCTACCTCAGTAGTAGTGATAGCATAAGCTTGGCCTTTATCCCTTGGCCTTTTCTGAGGTATGTTCTCCTAACACTTAGGACATTCATTTGCATAATGTCCCATCTCCCTACAATTGTAGCACTGAATATTGGTAGCTTCCTTCTTCCCCTTGAAATCACGAGCTTGGTGGCCTTTTCACCACACTTGTAACAAACTCCCATTCCCATCAAACAAGTACCGGGGTGTTTCTTCCCACATTTAACACAGGATGGATATTTAACCATTCCCTTCATCCCCTTATTTCCATTACCAGATTGATCAACAGGTCTCTTCTTATCTTGCTTTTATTTAAGTTCATAAGACTTAGAGAATTCCTTTTCGGTCTTGATAGCACAAGAGACAATGTCTTCGTACGATGAAAAGGATTGTGAGACTAATTCTCGACGGAGAAATGGTTTTAACCCATAAAAGAAACGATCAATGTTACTTATTGGGTTACATATATAATCTCTATCATACCTTGCTATCCTTGTAAATTTAGCCTCATACTTTGCGACATTTTCATCCTCCTTCTGTCTCAGACTCAGAAATTGCCTTTCCATATCTGCTCAATGGTCGCGAGGAAAGTATTTTTCTAAAAACAGATCCTTGAACTCCCTCCATTCCATATTTGATACTTCATCATCTTCCTTCATGTTTTGAATCAATGACCACCATTGATCAGCATCTCTAGTGAGTCGGTAAACTGCCATGATAACTTTTTCCCTTTCACTACTCCCCAAAGCCTAAAATATTTTCTCTAGGGAATTTATCCATTGCTCAGCTACTAAGGTATTTGTACTCCCATTGAACATTGGTGGTTGTTGCCTCATGAATCGATCTAACATTGATCCTCCACGTTGTGGATCAGGGTGCTCCATATGGGTAAGGTTATTATTCATAACTTGAGTAAGTTTTCCCAGTAGGGTGATTAGCTGATCGGCACCAGTTGCATCACCAACTCCACTATAATTATCTTGAGCAGGAGGGAAATACCTACATGGAGTGCGTGCATTTATAAGGTTTCCATTTCATCCACTAGGCGCCATTTATAAACAATGGTATAAACTAGATCAGTTTATGAATCAAAATACATAATCCCATACTTACAAAACACATAACATAAATTGAACTATTTATGGAATAATCCATAATCATAAGAATGTTTTCTCTGAGGAAGTATATACTCATAAACCCTTCATAATTATTTGTAAAGAATATGAGAGTTATCCTAAGCATATCCCCCGAGAGTGTCGTAACCAAGAGTGCAGCAAGGCCCGTTGTCGTGCACCAGTTCCCGTTCGAGTCTAGCTCAAAGCGGTGTTTTCGGGTTTTACCCCTAGGTACATTTGTGCCAGAGTCGCCTCTACCTGCTCGTATCCAGACAGAGATGTATTTCTTGGACAACTCACAAAATCTCTACAATACCAAAATTCTAGGAAGTTCTTCTATACTAATCCTCAAAATTCATCTTAAATTTATGTTCTCTAATCAGAGTTTATCTAAATATAGCTTCCAAGGTTTGTACTAAACTTCCTCGGATACCAACTATAATGCCCCGAGCCCAGTTACCTATAGTCGGTGCATTATTACATAACATTGGCATGATCTCAAGAAAGATCAAATCTCGAAAGACCGATTGGTTTAGTAGCCTTGGAAACACTAGATATATTCATAAAGTTTTACATTACATCATAAAGTGGAAAACAACTACAACAACATATTTTCTCTATATTACACACTCATATCCCCACATAATATCCCTGCAGGTCATTCATAATTTACTTCTTCACTTCCTGGGAAAAATAAAACATAGAAAAGGGGTGAGCTCAAATGCCCAGTAAGGATAAAAATATAGCAGAAACGTTCAGAAATAATCATAAACATTTAAGGAAATGTATAACTAAAACAAAAGCCTTTTAAACATGAACTTCAACATAGTATGGAAAAAGTAAAATGAAATAATTCCATTTACTTATTCACATGGATATTCTACTAATCGAATAATCACATGCAATATCAATAACCACTTTCATAATGATGGAATGCATAATGCCAGACTATCATAACCACATAGCCAAGGCCTCGTGCCAAGACTACAAATAATATTTTGCCAAGGACTTGTTCCAAGACACTAGTTTTTCTCATGAGACCTACCAATGCATCGAGGAGCTATAGCGGGCTCCACCCGTCACATATTAAGTCCAATGCATTCCCATATGAAATGGTTTAAACATAACATAAACATTCGTATTAAAACTAGCATACAAAATGTCAATACTTTCACCATAAACTATGAATGGTATAAAAATAGCACATCCATATTCAAACATATCACAAAACCTTCAATACAATATAGATGTTTTGTATCATGATAAATCAACTTCAAATAAGCGTAAAATCTATCAAAGTATATTGAATAGATGAATTCAAAACTCTTTTTAGAGAAATATCTCTTTCTATTTTGAAATCATTTAAGAGTCTTATATTTATGAAATGAAACAGTTTCTTTGAAAATATTCTTATAAGCTTCTAAGGGAAGCTTCGACGATTTTATAACGGTATAAAATAACCGCACCCGCCGTATAAGTTAAAAAAAACATTCTTACCTTAATTATGTCGAAAAGGTTAAAAAACACCTTTTTTGAAAACGACGGAAAGATTCCTTTATAAAAATCTTATAAAAAGTCAAACAATGGTATAAATGACCTTAACCCAGATTATTTTAAATAGTAAAAAAAATTTGAAATACATTTTTAAGAAACATGGATGTGGATGATACAGAGATCCTAGTAGATTATTACGTATAAAAAACCTCGGATAATGAAGAGATTGTGAAATAACCCTTACCTGTACTTTTATTTGGTTGGGGTAGGTTAAACTCCTGTATAATGGTGAAATAATTGTTATTAAATTATACAAGAATCATATACATTAATATGATATCATATATGATCTTTTAACATTGATTTGTTAATAATATCTTTGTATTATCGTTGTTTCGGGTGTTAACTTACTTGTTTTCTTTTATATGTTTTGTTACATAAGCCATGTTTGTAATGGATAGGTTGTATATTATTCATATACATAATTATATCAAGTCCTTAAACATTATTTTTAAATCATCAAATGATAATTATACTTGAATGGATACGATGGTGAATGAATCTCATCGCGTTCATGGAGAGGGTATTCCGTACATACGCACGAGCGAAAATATCATTATTTTTATATTAAAATAATATATAAATGGATGGTATATCATATATAAAGAATAATTAACATGTTATATTTATCATTTACATGATTTACACATCATTATTATACCCATCAAAATAATAATATATTGAATAACAATTACACCACGACATGGAGACGGTGAGTCGTACGTACGCACGTATGGTGACATGTTATTCAAAGGGTGGATAGAATACTGAATATGGTTGTACCATATTTATAATAACATCAAAATATATATATGATACTGGAGTTATTATTTTATAATGGTAATAAAAAAGGAAGAAAAAGTGGAAGAAGAAAGGAACATGGAAAAGGGTGGTGAAATCATTATTTCTTCTTCTGGTTCTTCCTTTTGATTTGATAAAAAGGGATCCTTAGGTTGGCTTTATGATAAAACTAAGGCCTCTAGGTTGTAGTGGGGTAAGTTGGGAGAGTATTTTGGCAGAGTTTTTCTGAACCAAAAGGCTTTTAAGGTGTGAAGAAATGAGAAGGAGGAGTGCCTTTTTATAAGAGGGGTGAGAGGCACCTTGGGAAAAGCTAGAAATATTAATTTATAATAAATTAATATTCAGTTTATAATGGCTCCAAAGTTGATTATTTAAATGTTAAGGTGGGGATAGGTCGAAAACCATTCAAACAATATAATTTAGACAGGTTTGGGTTACTATATTTACCTTATCTTTAAGTATTAACTCTTAGTTAATTAGTTTGACATTTACCATGTCACTTTGTATTTTTATATTATATTGTTAATAAACTTACTATATACATCCAAGAGACCCCCCAAGTGGTCCATTAATGTTAAAACAATCATTATATAAGTCTCTTGGAAGAACATTAGATTTTTATGTATTTAATATCAATTAATAATATAATATTTGTTTTAAAAACTCTTTTATGTCAATTTTGACACTATTCAATAGTTGATTTTTGTGAAACTCATAACAAAATGATTACCTAGAAAATAATTAATTAAATCATTCCTAACATGTCATATTAACTTAGAAAATTAGTGTAATTGATAAAAAGTTTCAAATTATATTTATTTGTGTATTTATAATATCAATTATTTTAATTTTTCACTATTATGGTAATTACTGCTTCATCATTGTGTCATAAATAAATTAAATTATTTAATGTCTAAAAATTATAAATAAAAAATAATTATGTATTAAATCTTTGTATCTTTCTAATGAATATTTACAATCGAATTTATCTTATGTATAACCCTATATTAAAAATGTTTTAGTAAATAAACTTTGATTTTAACTCTTTTAACTCTTCTTGAATTAAATAATAATAAATGTCCTAATCTAATCCAAGTGGACCTAAATGATAATATTTTATTCCTAAGGTTGTTTTTGGTTGAGATAAACTTTTCCAATAGAATTAGGACATGTGTTAGGGTAATATTAATATCATTTTACCCTTAATTACCCTATTTACTTTTAATTGTGGTAAATAAAAGTAAAAAGTTACTATTCACCAAAAATTATTTTCATCTCATTGAACTTCATTTTACTTCTTGATATTAACCGTGTCTCTAGGATTTTCGAAATTCCATTCACAGAAGTGGTAAAATTATGTTTTATGAAAAATTCAGTTTTTTAACTACCACTTAGTAGTTTCACTATTCATCAAAAAATTGAAGTTTTTCAGAACAATGCAAAAATTTCACCCTAAGCTATAATTGATATTCCGAATTCAAAAATGATGTATATTTTAAAAAATTCCAAACATATAATTTGAATTAATTAATTTTATAATTAATTCCCGCTGTTACAACAAATAGCGTGTTTTTAAGAAACAATATTTATCAAAATATTGACAATTGTTTAGGTCCAATTTCAAAGTGAAATTAATTATAATGAACACCATTGGATAAAATGGTAAAAATATATTCTAATTATACTATAAAACCACTAAATAATATAATTTATCACTATAAATTATTTTGATTAAAAAAGTTGTTTTTAATTATTTTTCACTATTCATAAAAATTGGACGTTCTCAGAAAAATTCAACTTAGGATAATTTCGATATTCTGAATCCAAAAATGAAGTTCATTTTGAAATATAATATATATATAATTTCAAAAAGTATGTATTACTATTCATAGTGGCTAGTTTGATTGGTTGTGGTGTGTTAGAACTCGATGTTGCATACAACACACACTATCACATTATTCAAAGAGAAGTGTACCGTAGAAGCTTGGGGTGTTAAATTCTCCCCTCCTTCAAATAATTTCTTACTCGAAATTTCTAGAATATTATCGCATGAAATGACTCGGGTGGTTCTTCATCATAGGTTTCTCGGGTTCCCACGTTGCCTCTTCCATCTTATGGTTTCTCCACAAAACTTTTACCAGACGTGTCGTCTAGTTTCTCAGTACTTGTTCTCTCGTATCAAGAATCCTGATGGGCTCTTCGCAATAAGACAGATCAGGTTCCACTTGTAATTCCTCATAGGTGAGTACATGCGTTGGGTCAGGAAAGTATTTCCTCAACAGAGATACGCGAAACACATTGTGAACTTTGGAGAGACTCGGCGGCATTGCCAATCGGTAAGCTACAGCCCCAATTTGTTCTAGAATTTCGAAAGGTCCGATGTACCTGGGACTCAATTTACCTTTCTTACCAAAACGTATTACTCCCTTCTATGGAGATACCTTCAGGAAAACATGATCACCAACTTGAAATTCCAAATCCTTCCTTGGATTATCGGCATAGCTCTTCTGCCTACTTTGAGCTTCTTTGATGTGATTTTGGATTAACTTCACCTTTTCCATCGTTTCCTCCAACAGTTCTGGGCCTACAAGTTTTCTTTCACCAACGTCATCCCAACAGGTTGGTGTACGACATCTCTTTCCGTATAACGCTTCATATGGTGCCATCTGAATACTCTAATGGAAGCTATTGTTATGGGAAAATTCTACCAGAGGTAAATATTGATCCCACATACCCTGAAAGTCAAGTGAGCAAGATCTCAACATGTCTTCTAAGGTTTGAATAGTTCGTTCTGATTGTCCGTCTGTCTGAGGGTGTTAAGAAGTGCCCAAATGAAGTTCAGTATCCAGGGATTTTTGAAGACTTTTCCAGAATCTTGAAGTAAAATGGGCACCATGATCAGAAATAATCGATAGGGGTACTCCATGAAGTCTCACAACTTCATTAATATCTAGTCTAGCTAGACGTTCCAGGGGTAGATCTTCTCTTATAGCAAGACAATGTGCTGACTTGGTCAGACGATCAACAATAACCCATATTGCATCATTCCTTCTAGGTGTCTTTGGTAGTCCCATGACAAATTCCATCGTAATATTGTCCCATTTCCACTCTGGTATGGGAAGAGGTTGCATGACTCCTCCAGGCTGTTGCCTTCCAGCTTTCACTTGTTGACAAACCATACATCTTGACACAAAATCAGCAATATCCCTCTTCATGTTATCCCACCAAAAATGTAAATCCAATCTCTATACATTTTGGTGCTCCTGGGGTGTATAGAGAAATTAGAACTAGGAGCATCATCTAGCAATTCCCTTTTTAGATCTGGTATATCGGGAACACAAAGTCTCTTCCCAAATTTCAAAATTCCATCGTCATACACAAAGTCTCTCAATCTCCCATCATTCACAGCTTTAATCTTCTTTTGAAATTCTTCATCATCGGTCGGAGAACTCTTTATCCTTTCTAGTAAAGATGGTTTGGCAACCATTTGAAAAATCATTGATGTTTCACCTTCCCTGGTTATTCCCATGTCCATATTCACTAGATCCATGAAAATTGGATCCCTTTAAATTCTCATATTGTTCAAAACTCCATGATCTTTTCTTCTCAAAGCATCTGCCACCCGGTTTTCCTTCCCCAGGTGGTAGTGTATCGTGCAATCATAATCCTTGAGTAATTCAAGCCATCTCATTTGCCTCATGTTGAGTTCTTTTTGTGAGAAAATATACTTCAAACTCTTGTGATCAGTATAAATCTCACATTTTTCACCATTTAGGTAGTGACACCATATCTTCAAATAAAAGATCACAGCTGCTAACTCGAGATCATGAGTAGGATAGTTTTGTTCATGAATTTTCAACTGTTGTAATGCATAGGTAATAACTCTATCATTCTGCATAAGGACACAACCAAGTCCTTTCTTCGATGCATCGTTATAAATAACGAACCCATCATTCCCCGATGGTAGAGTCAATATAGTAGCATTGACTAATCTTCTCTTCAGTTCTTCGAAACATTCTTCACACTCTTTTGTCCAAACAAATTTAACCCCTTTACGTGTGAGCTTCGTTAATGGGTTAGCCAATCGGGCAAAATTCTGGACGAATCGTCGATAATAACCTGCCAAACCAATAAAACTACATACCTCAGTTATACTCGTAGGTGCTGGCCATTCTTGGATTGCCTTTGTCTTAGAAGGATCAACAGAGATTCCATATTTAGAGAAAATATGGCCAAGAAAAGAAATATCATGAAGCCAGAATTCACACTTGCTAAACATCCCATATAATTCATGTTTTCTCAGAGTCTTCAGGATAATGCGCAAGTGATTTTCATGACCTTCGTAGCTTTTGGAGTATACCAAGATATCATCAATAAATACCACCAAAAATTCATCAAGATACTCCTTGAAAACTCTATTCATCAGATCCATGAATACAGAGGGTGCATTAGTCAATACAAAAGGGATTACAATAAACTCGTAATGCCCGTACCCGGTTCGAAATGCTATCTTCGGAATGTATTCCTTCTTCACACACAACTGATGGTATCCAGATCGAAGGTTAATCTTTGAAAATTATTGAGCTCTATGCAGTTGGTCAAATAAATCATCAATTCAAGGTAGGGGATACTTGTTCTTTATTGTTATACCATTGATCTCCCTGTAGTCGACACATAACCTCATAGATCCATCATTATTTTTAACAAAAAGAACATGGGATCCCCATGGAGAAACACTAGGGAGAATAAATCCTTTATTACTCAATTACTCTAGTTGTTTCTTTAGTTCAACTAATTCTATAGTGTCCATTCTATAAGAGGTCTTCGATATAAGCCTTGATCCAGGAATTAAATCAATGGAAAACTCAACTTCTCGTTCTGGAGGATGTCCAGGTAAATATTCCTGAAATACATCTACATATTCTTTCACAATAGGTACATACTCTATTTGAACATTCCTTTCCTCACCCATAGTTATTTAATTCTCTTCCTCCACAATAATTGAATTTAGTTGAGCTAATAGGGGTGGATCTAGATAAGAATTAGGTGGTGACGATTCTTCTCTAAAGATAAGGTGTTCCTTATCATCATCATAAAAAATCGTAACCTCTTTCTTCTTACAATAAATCTTCACATCATAGTCTGAAAGCCAGTCCATACCGAGGATTATGTCTAACTCAATCATAGGTATGAAGATGAGATCAGTAGATAAAGAACATTTATGTTCTCTAATGGGGACTGATTCACAAAACTTTGTTGCAATGATACTTCCCTTAGTAGTTTTAACTGACAACTCCCTTGTTAAATCAAATTGTAAATATCTAATTTTCTTAGCAAACTGGGAAGATATGAAACAATGCGATGATCCAAAATCAAATAATTCATTTTCTAAACTTGAGGAAACCATTAAATTACCTACCACCACGTCTTTCAGAGCTTCTACCTCTGCAGTAGTGATAGCATAAGCTTGGCATTGATCCCTTGGCCTTTTCTGAGGTACGTTCTTCTGACGCTTAGGACATTCATTTTCATAATGTCCCATCTCCCTGCAATTGTAGCACTGAATATTGGTAGCTTCCTTATTCCCCTTGCAACCACGAGCTTGGTGGCCTTTTTCACCACACTTGTAACAGACTCCCATTCCCTTCAAGCAAGTACCGGGGTGTTTCTTCCCACATTTACCACAGGATGGATATTCAACCTTTCCCTTATTCCCCTTATTTTCATTCCCAGATTGATCAACAGGTCTCTTCTTATCTTGTTTTTCATTAAAGTCATAAGACATAGAGAATTCATTTTCGGTCTTGATAGCATGAGAGACAATGTCTTCGTACGATGAAAAGGATTGTGAGACTAATGCTCAACGGAGAAATGGTTTTAACCCATCAAAGAAACGATCAATCTTACTTCTTGGGTTACATATATAATCTCCAACATAACTTGCTAACCTTGGAAAGTTAGCCTCATACTTTGTGACATTCTCATCCTCCTTCTGTCTCAGACTCAGAAATTGCCTTTCCATATCTGCTCGATGGTCGCGAGGAAAATATTTTTCTAAAAACAGATCATTGAACTCCCTCCATTCCATATTTGATACTTCATCATCTTCCTTAGTATTTTGAATCAATGACCACCATTGATCTGCATCTCCAGTGAGTCGGTAAACTGTCAGGATAACTTTTTCCCTTTCACTACTCCCCAAAGCCTGAAATATTTTCTCTAGGGAATTTATCCATTACTCAGCTACTAAGGGATTTTTACTCCCATTGAACATTGGTGGTTGTTGCCTCATAAATCGATCTAACATTGATCCACAACGCTGTGGATTAGGGTGCTCCATACGGGTAAGGTTATTATTCATAACCTGAGTAATTTGTCCCAGTATGGTGATTAGATGATCGCCACCAGTTGCATCACCAGCTCCACTATAATTATCTTGAGTATGAGGGCAATACTTATATGGAGTGCGTGCATTGATAAGGTTTCCATTTCTTCTAATAGGCGCCATTTCTAAAAAATGGTATATACTAGATCATTTTATGAATCAAAATACATAATCCCATACTTACAATACACTTAACATAAATTGAAATATTTATGGATATAATCCATAATAATAAGAATGTTTTCTTTGAGGAAGTATATACTCATAAACCCTTCATACTGATTTGTAAAGTAAATTACAGTTATCCTAAGCATATCCCCCGGGAGTGTCGTAACCAAGAGTGCAGCAAGGCCCGTTGTCTTGCATCAGTTCTCATTCGAGTCTAGCTGAAAGCGGTGTTTTCAGGTTTTACCCCTAGGTATATATGTGCCAGAGCCGCCACTACCTGCTCGTATCTAGACAGGGATGTATTGCTTGGAAAACTCACAAAATCTCTACAATACCAAAATTCTAGGAAGTTCTTCTATATTAATCCTCAAAATTCATCTTAGATCTATGTGCTCTAATCAGAGTTTATCTAAATCTAGCTTCCAAGGTTTGTACTAAACATCCTCTGATACCAACTGTAACGCCCCGACCCCAGTTACCTAGAGTCGGTGCATTATTACATAACATTGGCATGATCACAAGAAAGATCAAATCTCGAAAGATCGATTGGTTTAGTAGCCTTGGAAACACTAGATATATTCATAAAGTTTTGCATTACATCATAAAGTGGAAAACAACTACAACAACATATTTTCTCCATATTCCACACTCATATCCCCACATAATATCCCTGCAGGTCATTCATAATTTACTTCTTCACTTCCTGTGAAAAATAAAACATAGAAAAGGGGTGAGGTCAAATGCCTAGTAAGGATAAAAATATAGCGGAAACTTTCAAAAATAAGCATAAACATTTAAGGCAATGTATAACTAAAACAAAAGCCTTTTAAACTTGAACTTAAACATAGTACGGAAAAAGTAAAATGAAATAATGCCATTTACTTATTCACATGGATATTCTACTAATCGAATAATCACATTCAATATCAATAACAACAAACATAATTATGGAATGCATAATGCAAGACTATCATAACCACATAGCCAATGCCTCGTGCAAAGACTACAAATAAGATTTTGCCAAGGCCTTATGCCAAGACACTAGTTTGTCTCATGAGACCTACCGATGCATCAAGGAGCTATAGCGGGCTCCACCCATCACATATTAAGTCCAATTCATTCCCATATGAAAAGGTTTAAACATAACATAAACATTCGTATTAAAACTAGCATACGAAATGTCAATACTTTCACCATAAACTATGAATTGTATAAAAATAGCACATCCACAGTCAAACATATCACAAAACCTTCAATACAATATAGAAGTTTTGTATCATGATAAATCAACTTCAAATAAGCGTAAAATCCATCAAAGGATGTTGACAAAGATGAAATCAAAACTCTTTTTAGAGAAATATCTCTTTCTATTTTTAAATCATTTAAGAGTCTTATATTTATGAAATAAAATAGTTTCTTTGAAAATATTCTTATAAGATTTTAAGGGAATCTTTCACCATTTTATAATGGCCGAAAATAACCGCACCCGCCGTATTAGTTAAAAAAACATTCTTACCTTAATTCTGTCGAAAAGGTTAAAAAACACCTTGTTTGGAAAACGACGGAATGATTCCTTTATAAAACTCTTATAAAATGTCAAACAAGGGTATAAATGACCTTAACCCATATTATTTTAAATATTAAAAATGTTTTGAATTACATCTTTAAGAAACATGGATGTGGATGATAAAGAGATCCTAGTAGATTATTACGTATAAACAACCTCCGATAATGAAGAGATTGTGAAATAACCCTTACCTTGTACTTTTCCTTGGTTGGGGTAGGTTAACCACCTGTATAACGGTGAAATAATTGTTATTAAATTATACAATAATCATATACATTAATATGATATCATATATGATCTTTTAACATTGATTTTTTAATAATATCTTAGTATTATCGTTGTTTTGGGTGTTAACTTACTCATTTTCTTTTATATGTTTTGTTACGTAAGCCATGTTTGTAATGGATAGTTTGTATATTATTAATATTTAGAATTATATCAAGTCCTTAAACATTATTTTTAAATCATCAAATGATAATTATACTTGAATGGATACGATGGAGAATGAATCTCATCGCGTTCGTGGAGACGGTAGTCCGTACGTACGCACGAGCGACAATATCATTCTTTTGATATTAAAATAATATTTGAATGGATGTTATATCATATATAAAGAATAATTAACAAGTTATATTTATTATTTACATGAGTTACACATCATTATTATACCCATCCAAATAATAATATATTTAATAACAATTACACCACGACGTGGAGACGATAAGTTGTACGTACGCACGTATGGTGACATGTTATTAAAAGGGTGGATAGAATACTGAATATGGTTGTACCATATTTATAATAACATCAAAATATATATATGATACTGTAGTTATTATTTTATAATGGTAATAACAAAGGAAGAAGAAGTGGAAGAAGAAAGGAACTTGGAAAAGGGTGGTGAAATCATTACCTCTTCTTCGGGTTCTTCCTTTTGATTTGATGAAAAGGGCTCCTTAGGTTGGATTTATGATCAAACTAAGGCCTCTAGGTTGTAGTGGGGGATGTTTGGAAAGTATTTGGGCAGAGTTTGGCCGAACAAAAAGGCTTTGAAGGTGTGAAGAAATGAGAAGGAGGAGTGCCATTTTATAAGAGGGGTGAGGGGCACCTTGGGAAAAGCTAGAAATATTAATTTATAATAAATTCATATTCGATTTATAATGGCTCCAAAGTTGATTATTTAAATTTTAAGGTGGGTATAGGTCTAAAAACATTCAACCAATAGAATTTAGACAGGTTTGGGTTACTATATTAACCTTATCTTTAAGTATTAACTATTAGTTAATTAGTTTGACATTTACCATGTCACTTTGTATTTTTATAATATATTGTTAATAAACTGACTATATACATCCAAGAGACCCACAAGTGGTCCATTAATGATACACCTATCATGAGATAAGTCTCTTGGCCGAACCTTAGTTTTTTAGGAATTTAATATCAATTAATAATATAATATTTGTTTTAAACACACTTTTATGTCAATTTTGACACTATTCAATAGTTGATTTCTGTGAAACTCATAACAGAATTATTAACTCGAAAACATTTAATTAAATCATTCCTAACATGTCATATTAACATAGAAAATTAGTTTAATTCATAAAAAGTCTCATATTATATTTATTTGTGTATTTATAATATCAATTATATTAATGTTTCACTATTATGGTAATTACTGCATCATCATTGTGTCATAAAAAAATTAAATTATTTAATCTCTAAAAATTATAAATAAAATATCATTATGTAGGAAATCGTTTTATCTTTCTAATTAAAATTTAAAATCGAATATATCGTATGTATAACCCTATATTTAAAATGTTTTAGTAAATAATCTTTGATTTTAACTCTTTTAACTCTTCTTTGAATTATATATTAATAAATGTCCTAATCTAATCCAAGTGGACCAAAATGATAATATTTTATTCCTAAGGTTGTTTTTGGTCGAGATACACTTGTCCAATAGAATTAGGACATGTGTTAGGGTAATATTAATATCATTTTTACCCTTAATTACCCTATTTACTTTTAACCGTGGTAAATAAAAGTAAAAAGATACTATTCACCAAAAATGATTTTCATCTCATTGAACCACATTTTACTTCTTGATATTAATTGTGTCTCTCAGATTTTCAAAATTCCATTCACAGAAGCGGTAAAATTATGTTTTATGAAAAATTTAGTTTTTTAACTACCACTTAGTAGTTTCACTATTCATCAAAATATTGAAGTTTTTCAGAACAATGCCAAAATTTCACCCTAATCTATAACTGATATTCCAAATTCAAAAATTATTTCTATTTTACAAAATTCAAAACATATAAGTTGCATTAATTAATTTTATAATTAATTCCCGCTGTTACAATAAATAGCGTGTTTTTAAAAAACAATATATATCAAAAGATTGACAATTTTTTAGGTCCAATTTCAAAGTGAAATTAATTATAATGAACACAATTGGATAAAATGGTAAAAATATAATCTAATTATACTATAAAACCACAAAATAATATAATTTATCACTATAAATTATTTTGATTAAAAAAGTTGTTTTTATGTATTTTTCCCTATTAATAAAAATTGGACGTTCTCAGAAAAATTCAACTTAGGATAATTTCAATATTCTGAATCCAAAAATGAAGTTCATTTTGAAATATAATATATATATAATTTCAAAAAGTAGGTATTACAATTCATAACGGCTACTTTTATTGGATATGGTGTGTTAGAACTCGATGTTGCATACAACACACGTTATCTCATTATTCAAAGAGAAGCGTACCGTAGAAGGTTGGGGTGTTACAATCTCCCCCACTTCATCAGTGGGTTAGGGAGTTGTAGCATGGGGACACTGACTACGAGACATGATGTTCTCAGAAATACACAGGATAGGAACCTGATGGATTTTATGATGGTGGGTAGCACATCATCCTCTTCAGAGGACATACCATGGTACCAGTGTCACTTCAGGAGGAAGTGTTGAGGGAGTTCCACACAACCCCTCTAACGGTACATCCAGGAGGGGTGAAGATATACCAAGACCTCGATGATAGAATTTTTGGTCGGGAATCAAGAATGAAGTAGCGGAGTTTTTCTCTTGGTGCATAACTTTTCAGTAAGTGATGGCAGAGCATCAGGTACCAGTAGGCTTGGTTTAGCCTTTAGAGGTCCCAGAGTGGAAGTGGGATGGGATATCTATGGACTTTGTGATAGGACTTCCCTGTATATTGATTATCCATGAAATGAGGCTAATATTTATTGTTAATATAAATTATATTCATGTGCATTATTATTCATAAACAATAATTTTAGTTCATTTTAAACTTTGAACATCATTTCACATTATGATTGTAATTTCATCTTAAGATGCTCTATTATGTGGTACATTTTTTAAAATCTTTTAAAGTAACCAATAATCATGATATTATTTTAATTTTTAATTTTAATTTTTATAATTTATATTGGGAACAATTCATACTTGTGGAGTGTCAGAAGATTCACATTGGAAGTCCACCAAAATAGGATTTCATGCAAACAATTCGGGAGAAGGAAGATTGGACACCAGCCCACTGATGAGAATTTGGGGCCAAACATACAGGCCCAATGAATCCCAACATTCATTGTAGGATTGATGAAATATAGAGGAACACTTAATTTTTCAGGAAACAATGCTAATTCGTCCTCCATTGTGGTTATTCAAGCGGCTCAAGTTGAAGATAAAATGTTTGTCCAGATTCTGCGGCCAAGAAAAATAGCCCACCATTTTGCACATATCTATATAACAGTATATTATTTTAGTATGGAACCTTTCATATGATTAGGGGAGATCTGGAGATTCATTTTTGTATACTATGGCCCACTCCAATTCGGCCATCTAGAAGGCCTTACAGGCACGTCTGTTCAGTGGAAGCAAGCTGGCTGCCACCTCAGGTCAAGGGTGGAAATGGCTCCTCTCCATTACTTTCCACCACCCTAGGCTTACCATACTCATGTGAGATATCTTGTACAGTTGGGAGATCAACCCAATCTTCTGGAAATTCCTATTTAAGGTAGTGTAGGTGGAGGAGTTCATCATCTTTTGAGCTTTCTTTAATTGTAATGTTATGCTGCGATTTTGTTGTATAAATTTTGTCTCTCAAATGTATGTGGTTTTAATTCATCCTAGTTTCTTAATACATTTTATTCTTCTACTATTATTATGTTTCCCTCCATATCACATTGATATTGTTTCCTCAATGTGTGAATTTATTCACACCAAACCTTGTGAAATTATTAACACATTGGTGGAGTTATCATTATCTTTTTATTGTTTTTTTTACTTTTTCAATTCCTCCCTCATGAGTCTACATCCTGCTTCCATTGAAACCATATCAACATTGGAGGACTCGCCCACGTTTGGGTTGATCCAAGGGAGTATCAAGGGGCTATATTGGATGTTATTTATCACTCCATTAATGTATAATAACTTCTTTTAATTGATAATTTTGTTTGAATATCATTAAACTCGTTCATCCTTCTTGAACATAAGGCCACACACATTAAGTTCTAATACAAACCTTTACCTTGAAGTGATCAAAACGTTTATCCATCAAGTGTATAGGTGATTAGTATTAAGGGGTTTAGGTATTAAACTACTAAGTGATGATGTTGTTTAATCTTCTTAAATGAACCCATCTCAAATATAAGAAATTGAAATCATTGAAAAGGAAATATGTATAATCCTCCCCAAGTGGTAACCTACTATCAACTCACTATTTTAAATTTAAGTCACTTAATTATATAATATTTCATTTAAAACCATCTTAAATCAACCCATGTTGGCCACTTCATATCCAAAAACACTCCATATAATTTTTGTGTCTATATATTTCTTCTTAGGTCTACGAGGAATCGATAAACCAAGCTAGACAGCAAGGACCGTTCTACCTTCTTCTCTTGGGTAAATATGAACGTGAATCAAATTTTGGCGCCGTTTCTGGGGACCCAAGTAAGTCATCTCAACAC
Source organism: Viscum album (assembly GCA_963277665.1). Taxonomy (NCBI): domain Eukaryota; kingdom Viridiplantae; phylum Streptophyta; class Magnoliopsida; order Santalales; family Viscaceae; genus Viscum; species Viscum album. Next base: position 1,185,799,864 of record OY728130.1, on the reverse strand, counting down.
CAATTCTAATCTACCCTATTTATTCTATTCTCACCCAAGATCCCTTATCTTGTCCCTTTCTATTTTTTTTTCTTTTGATGCATGTCCGCCTATACCCGCGATAATTCAAACAGACTAGTTAGGGTGGAAAGTCCATGGGTTGGGGAGTCAAGTGAACCTGTGGGATTGTTTCCATTAGATCAAAATCTTCTTGATATTCCAAAGTCCAAAATTGATCACATTTCAATGGAAGGTATTCAAGGAAACCAACTCATAAATCCAGGTGGAATGCAAAATGGAAATACAAATGAGGAATCCATAAACATGGGGAATGTGGTCGATCAAAACATGAATGACTACCTCACACATTCCTGGACCAATTCCCCCTTATGCATTCGACACAATTCCCTATGTGATTCCAACTACATCTTTAAACCGTATGTCCTAAACTACCTTCCCACATTCCATGGAATGGAGTCTAAGATTCCCTACCTTCACGTTAAGGAGTTCAAAGACATTGTAGAAACCATGTGTCCCCCACCTCATCTAAAATCAGCTACGATGAGGCTATTTCCTTTTTCATTAAAGGATTGAGCTAAAAATTGGATAAACAATTTGAGCCCATCAACCTTCAAGTCTTGGGACCAATTACAAAGAGAATTCTACAAAAAATACTTTCCCCACCACAAAACAATTAAACTTAAAAAAAGTATCCAACACTTTTCTGAAAAAGAGGGAGATTCATTCTATGAAACATGGGAGAGGTTCAAAGACACTCTAAACATGGTTACACACCATGGGTTTTATATTTCTAAATAATTTAGATTTTTTTATGAAGGGTTGGGTCCGGTGAACAAAAAATTCATTGATATGATGTGTAATGGAACCTTTAAAAATAAAGCCCCAAATGATGCTTACGAATATCTAGAATGCCTTGCTAAACAAAACCAGACATGGTGAACTTCACCTTATTCTAAAAATCCACAAAGAACTACTGGAAGTCATACACTTAGAGAAGAGGAAAGCCTTAGGTCTAAACTCACAGCACTCTCTAGGAAGGTTGAAGTGACAGACCATAGTAAATTCCATGAAATCCAAACTATAGACCCTGTTAGCACAATTTGTGACAAACATGACCATAAGACAGACAACTGCCCAACCATTCCAGCTATCAAGGATGTTCTTTTAGGAGGACCCCCAGTGGATTTAAATTCCTTGAACTTTCAAAAGCCTCAATACCAAATCAACTTCAACCCAAGGTATAATGACCACCTAGGAATCTTCTAGAAAGATAACCAGCAACCTATCCAACCACAGGGTAAAAATCCTTACCCCCATCAGAACTACCAAAACCATAACTAGTTCTAAACCCAACCTATCCAATACAAACAGCCCCGGTCCATTTTCAACAAACCACCCCACCTCCAAAATATCCCCCTCGGATAAACTAATCTTCTCAAGCACCAACCCAAACTGTTCCACAAAGCCAACTAGAAAAACTGTGCAAACAAATGGAAAGGATGCACTTGGAAGTCTCTTCCCTTAAAAAAGAACTTCAAACCATCAAAACTAGAAAGGCACCCATGCCTACTCATTCGGTACCATCCTCAAATTTAATGGGATAGTCAAACTGCACTCAAATAAATCATGAAGATCTAAAGGATGTAACATTTTTAAGAATTGTGAAATCTATTGAGAAACCTGAACAACTAATTTAGAACTCATCTTAAGATTCAAACTTGGATGAAAATTCAAATAAACAAAATGATCAAACTAAAAAACGTGATAACATTTTCAAAGAAACAACTCTTCAACAAACAACCCCAAAACCTTCACCCGTTCCTCAATGAATGAGGTGGTAAACCAATCCTGAATTAAGTGAAACATTTGGGGAAATCATCTCACAAGTCAAGTTGAACATTACCCTTCTTTATGCAATCCAAACCATACCTACCTACTCAAAGCACCTTAAGGACTTGTTCACATTTAAAGGAAAATTTTCACATAAAAACCAATTCCTTTTGGTAGCTAATGTGAGTACCACCATTCAAGGGACCATTCCTCCTAAGTAGAAAGACTCAGGCTTCCCTTACATGAAAGTTGAACTAGGAGACAGAAAAGTTGTCAAGGCCATGTGTGACCTAGGTGCTACTGGCAATCTCATCCCATATGTTGTGTACTTCCAGTTAGGCCTAGAAGAGATCCAACCCACATCTTCCACACATTAACTTGATGATCATAGAAAAAGGGTTCCAAAGGGTATTTTAATGTGTGTTCTGGTAATGGTTGAAAACATCATCTATCCTACTGAATTCATGGTCCTTGACAACCATCCAATCTTAGAAAATAAGGAAAAACCCCAATCATCCTTGGTCGTATTTTCCTTGCAATAATCAACTCTGTTATCTGAGTCCGAAATGGGAACATGACCATCACCTTGGAAACATGAGTATCGAACTGAACATCTATAATGCATGTTCACAAATAGGGGATGGTGATGACATTCATGAAGTAAACATGATAGGATGAATTGATAATTAATCCATAGAACATCAAGGAATATTTTATGGATGTTTAATTTAGGATGTGATTGATTTTATTTTTTCACATGAAGGATGTTTATCTCCTTTTATTGAAACATTTTCAAATTACTCTTATGATGAAGTCTTAGCTCCAACAATCAGTGAAATCTTTCATGAAACCACTTTCATGGAGACCACTCCATCTTCCTTCCCAAAATCTGATCAATCCAATCTAGTAGATGAACCTTATACACATGGTTATTCAATCCTTTCTAAAACTCTAGAAAAAAAATTGATCTTCATCCAATGTCCCACTCTTCTGCTAAAATTCCAAACCAACCTGATTTTTAATTGAATGAACATCTTGATGCACTCAAGTATTCCTTATTAGGAGATAATAAAACACATCATATTGTCATTTCTTCTTTTCTTGAAGATAATCCTGAGAGGAAGCTTCTAAATGTCCTTAGGAAACATAAGAAAGACGTGTTTTGGACCTTTTCTGATATTCTAGGGATTAGCCCACTTATTAGGACTCATGGTATTGTTCTAGAAATTGATTCAAATCCATGTCGTCAACCTCAATGGGGACTCAATCCTAATCTCATGGAAGTAGTGAGAAAAGAACTTATAATATATTTAAAATCTAGTATCATCTATCCCATAGCTGAGAGTGAGTGGGTGAAACCAATCCAAGTGGTTCCCAAGAAGGTAGGAATCACAGTGATAACCAATAAGGATGGTGATATTCTTCCAACTAGGGTGAGTAGTGCCTAGAGAGTCTACATCAACTACGGGATGCAAAACTCATTCATTAAGAAAGACCATTTCCCCTTACCATTTATTAACCAAGTCCTTGAGAGAGTGTAAGGTCAAGCCTTCTACTGTTTCTTAGATGGGTACTCGGGGTAAAATCAGATTGAGGTGTCCCTAGAGCATCATGGGATGACTACATTCACTTTTCCTTTCAACACCTTTTCCTTCAAACACATGCCCTTCAGTTTATGTGATGCCCATGGTATCTTCCAGCGGTGCATGATGGGAATCTTCTTAGACATGGAAGGGGATTTTCTATAGGTCTTCATGGATGACTTCTCTATGTTTGGGGATAAATTTGAGGGATATCTGAGGAATGTGGAGAGAGTCTTGTAAAGATGTGAAGAAAATAATCTAGTCCTAAACTTGGAAAAATGACATTTCATGGTTAAAGAGGGACTGGTTCTAGGCCATATGGTCTTAGGTAGGGGGATTGAAATTGATAAAGCCAAGGTTAATATCAATCATCACCTTCCATCTCCCAAAACTGTCAAGGAAGTGACGTCTTTCTTAGGAAATGATTGTTTCTATAGAATATTCATCAAGGAATTTATTTCAATCTTCCATCCCCTTTGTGCTCTCTTAGTAAAGGATGATCCATTTGTTTGAACATAAAGATTTGAGGGTTCATTATCAACCCTCAAATCCTCTCTCACCTCTCCTCCCATTATTAAATCTCGAAATTGGAACCTTCCGTTCGAACTTATGTGTGATGATAGTGACATTACTATCGGAGCTACGTTTGGACAATGTTGTGATAAAAATCCTTTTGGAATTTCTTATGCAAGAAAATCCTTAAATGATTTCCAAATCAACTACACCACTACTGAAAAGGAGATACTTGTAGTTCTGTTTGCCTTAGAGAAGTTTAGTTCCTACCTCTTAGGATCCCCCATCACTGTGTTCACTAACCATTCTGCACTAAAATACCTCTTCCAAAAACAAGATTGCAAGCGAGACTAATTAGGTGGGTCCTTCTCTTATAAGAATTTTACCTCACAATCAAGGATAAAAAGGGCATTAAAAATTTTGTATCTGATCACCTCTCTAGGATGGAATTCAAAGACAACTCAAATCGCCTTAAAATGTTTGATTCATTTCTTGATGAACACCTATACTCTGTGAGTGACTGCCCTTTGTATGATGACATAGCCAATTTCATAGTTACAGGATTCATTACAAAATTCTTAGAGACGCATGCTCAAAGGAAGTTCCTTTCTGATGTTAGACACCATCTGTTTGATGATCCATACCTCTATAAGTTCTGACCTGAACAAGTCCTTAGGAGGTGTGTCCTAGAATATGAACAAGATTCCATCCTTAAATTATGTCATAGTGAGGAATGTGGAGGTCACTTTTACTCTTATAAAACATCTTCTATGATTCTTCAGTGTGGTCTCTTCTATCCCACCTTCTCAATTAACTCCTACACATTTTGTCAAAGCTTTCCTAGGTGTCAACAAGTAGGGTCCATCACCAAAAGGAATCAAATTCCACTCACTCCCATCTTAGTGGTTGAAATATTTGACTTCGGGGGAATTGATTTCATGGGTCCCTTCCCAATCTCTAGGGGATATCATTACATTCTATTAGCTATTAATTATGTCTCAAAATGGGATGACGCCATTCCCAAAAAATATATTGATCATTAAATAGTGATTATATTCTTAAAAGAAAACATATTCTCTAGATTTGGAATTCCTAGGGCTATGATTAGTGATCATGGAACTCGTTTTATCATTCATCCATTCTCATCACTCATGGACAGGAATGGAATTTCTCACAAAGTGTCCAATGCTTACCACCCACACACCAATGTTCTAGCTGAGTTATCCAATCGAAAAATCCAAAAAATTCATGAGAAAACTTTTAAACCATCTAGGAAGGATTGGTCATCCAAACTCTTAGATTGTATTTGGGCCTATATAACCGCATATAAAACCATTTTAGGAATGTCCCCATGTAGGTTGGTTTATGGTAAAGCATGCCATATTCTAGTGGATATTGAACGTAAGGATTTATTGGGAAATTAAGAAAATGAATTTTGACCTCTCATTGGTAAAAAAAGGAAATTAGATCTCAATGTACATGAGGAACTTAGGATGTAGGATTATGAAAATTCAAGGATTAATAATGCTAAAGTACAGGCCTACCAATCATGAAATATTAAAACCAAACATATTGTACTGGTTAAACCTATTCTTTTTTATTTTTGTAAACTTCATTTACACCTAGGAATGTTGAGGTCTAGATGGTCAGGTCCATACAAATTGCATAAGGTGTACTATAAGGCCCCAGCCATAAACCTTACTTAATCTTTAGTTATTACAAGATTACACATTGAGGATATTTTCAGGTTTAGATTTTTAGAGAATTAAATCATGAAACTTGCATTACATTCCACATTTAAACAAAGGGGTTACATAAAAGACAATATTCATTTTTCCCATCAACGGAAACATATTTAAAATAAAACATGGATTCTTTCCTAACACTTCCTTGACACTATCATCACATCATGTACCATTCCCTTAACCTGCGAAAAACATTTCAAAAACATGGGATGAGCATAAAAACCTCATTAAGGGTTATAAAAAGTGTGTAAAGGAAACATGAGTACATATATAAATAAGAATGAAATCATTCTTTACCATAAATCACTTTAACATACCTCATAAAATCATGAATAAATCAAAGAAATCATAAGAAATAAAGGTATCTTGAGGCATTTATAACATTATTACGTAGGGAGTAACCCTATTGGTTATGGTTGGAATACCCATCACAGTATATTCCCTAAATCTCTTCAGAGAAGCCTTAACGTTTCACCCCTTCGTGTTACCCAATGCATTGGAGAGCTATATCAGGCTCACCCGCCCTTAGTTTATCACAAAACCACCCGTCTTCATAAACAATTCCCAAGAACCATAACATAATCATAGAACATTACATAATCATAAAGGATATATAACATCCCCACATATTACTTTTTAAGATATTGAAATAATGAATCCATTCCAAAAAACATTTTCAAAACCATTTAAAACATTTAATAAAGAGATTTTTTATAATCAAAGTGTCCCATACCACTTTGAATCTATTAAAATTTTAAACCATTAATATCCACATAAATAAATCCTTGAAACCATTTTGAATACATGGATATTAATGTGAAATATTTATAAGAATAAATCATTAAAACATTTAAAACGATATTTTACTTAACGGGTTTTTATCAAAATGGGAGACACTTGAATACGATAACTGAGGAATAACATTTAATCAGAACTTTATAATATCATGATAATAAAGGGATTCTGGATATAATATTCCAAAGGACAGTATATACACAATATAAGAGTGAATTTGTGCAAAACAACAATGAAGTCTCAATAGAAATTTAAAATGAGATAAAATCCCTTATAAAGAATGTATCCTTAAATTAAGGATGAATCAATCTCATAATTATGTGTGACAAACATAAATACACCCAATATAAGTTGATATTAACTGTAAAACAATCAAAGTTCATTCACACATATTCAAAGGATAACATATTCAATAACTACATGTTTAACCCAAGGAAATTGAAATTGGGTTAAGAAGTTCCCTTGGTAAAATTCGATAGCCTAACGGGGTCACTTTAAAATTCATAAAATTAATTGATGAGAGAGAAAATGGTATCTCATCAATTGGACATAATATTTACATCAATAAGGATATATAAGAATATATCCAAATATAAAAAGTTGTAAATTAAAAGACATAACAAAATAAGTCTTTTTAAAAGAGGATTGTGGAAGGTTCTCTTACCGATTTGGGCAACATTCAAAACGTACACCCCATGAAAGAAGGATCATACAATGAATATGTAACTACCAATAAATGAGAGTATATTATAATAATAGTAAAATAATGGGTAGTACATGCACAACACAAAAAGGAAATAGTGGCCAATGTAGCATGGATCTCACGGGAACAAAAAGTGAGATGAAAATCCCCTTATCAAAATTCGGCAGCCTAACGGCACCACATAAAACGTCCAAAAATGGATTGAGGAGATCAAACAGGGTCTCTCATCACATGAACATAAAAATTAAAGAAATAGTAATATAAAATAACATCCTCTAACATAAGAACATGGAGCATAAAATAGATGACATAAAAGAGAGTACTTGCAAAGAAAGAGAGAGGTAGGATTCCCTTACCTCGTGTCTGACATGACTCGATCATTATTTAATCTCATGAATAATAAAATTTGGTCAATTTATAATTGATTAAGGAAATAATTTAAATATTATTATTCAGTTCATATCACATATTTTAATTTTATAATAATTGGTTAATAAAGTGAGTTCATATCAGACGTTTTTGTCGATGTTCAGTACATGAGTAAAAATTGAACTTGTTGGAAAAGAATTTTCCATGTAGTTATAGGTACATCATCTACAGAATAGTATTTATGTTTTAAATATCATATATATCTAGTATATATTCATTTTATACTATTAAATAACATTTGGAGATAAAAATTAAAAGCACCATTCAGGGAGACGGTAGGCCGTACGTACGCATGAATGCCACTATCATTTTTTGTCATATTAATGGAATTAAAACAAAATGAGATATATATATATATATTATAATTCCAGAATTATATCCATAATTTAGATGTAATATATTACATATATATCCATTATATATATGTACTTATAATAGTACATAACATTTTGAGATAAGAAATGAAATGTACCGTTCATGGAGACGGTAAGCCGTATGTATGCATGAACGCTACTTTCATTTATTTATTTTTATATTCAATGGAATGAAATAATAATGATATAAAGGTATATTATAATTCCAGTAGGAGAACATTTGTAATACGATTAATTCCATCCTTTATACGTCCCACATATGGCATTAACGAATCAAATCACTTTGAGGGGGCGATAGTCCGCACTTCCTAAAATGAAGATATCGCGTTTACCCATAATGGAAACCATAAAGGTATGACATAAATGAAAAATACAGAAGCTTAAGGAAAACGGAAACATATTATATATCATATATAAATATATTGACATCTTAATGGCCACCTTTGAAAGTGTTAAAAGAATATTGAACAATTATCATTTCGTGAGACAGCAATTCACCATCCACAGAAACAGTATGTTCTTTAACCATTAGGCGAAGGTGTGTGTAAGTGTAGCTAGAATACTTCACATTACAACATCCTAGTATATTGAAGATACTGGTGTTTTTACAAAAGAAAAGAATAAAAATATTTAAGGGTTTGGAGAATAAAAATAAAACAAAAGAACACAAGGGAAGACATTACCTTTCAATCAGGTAACTTCGTTTGATTTGAGCTCAAAGGATTTCTTGGAAAGGATTATGCCCAAAGTGAGGCTTCAATGATGAATAGAGGGATGTGGAGAGATGAAATGGTTATGTTTTGGCCGAGACAAAGGCTTGAGAGGTGTGTATAAGGTGGTAGAGGTGGGATCCTTTTATAAGAGGAGAGGAGGGCACTCTTGGAATGTTATAAAATATTACTTTATTATAAAATGATTTTTGGATTTAAAAGGTCCCAAAAGTATATATTTAGAGGATAAGGTGATAAGGTTTCTAAATCCACCCATACAATAGGTTTGTGACAAGTTTATGTTATATTTTTAACATTATCCTTTCATTTTATTTAAATCCCTTATTAATGAGGTAATTGCTGCATCATCATGATGTCATAAATAATTTACATTATTTAATGTCTAAAAATTATAAAAAAATATCATGATGTAGGAAATATTTTTATATTTATAATTAATATTTATATTAAAAAATATGACTTGTATAACCCCATTTAAAAATTGTTTTAGTAAAACAATTCATGTTTGTGACATTTTAATTTTAACTTTAAATAAAAAGGTATTTATGTCATTTTCCAACCAATGTGGCTCCATGGGGTCCCCAAGTAGACCCATGGATTGTCTTGGACGGCCATTACACATCAAAGAGGGTATTACATGTGTCAAGTTCATTTCATATTGTTAAAACATTATTTTTACCTTAAATTACACTAATTACCTCTAATCACGATTAAAAACATAAAAGTTACTATTCAACAAAAAATAATTTTAATGCCATTGAACCACATTTTACTTCCTAATGACAACCATGTATGTCGGATTTTTGAAATTAAAAACATAGAAGTGGTAAGGTTTCATTTAAACGAAAAATCAGTTTTTTATGTACCACTTAATGGTTTCACTATTCATCAAAAATTGAAATTTTTCAGAATAATACCAAAACTTCACCCTAAGCTATATGTGATATTCTGAATACAAAAATGATTTATATTTTCAAAATTAAAATCATATAAGTTACATTAATTAATTTAATAATTAATTCCCGCTTTCATGACAAATAGTGTGTTTTTATGAAACAATATATATCAAAAGATTAAAACTAGTTTAAGTCCAATTTCAAAGTGAAATTAATTCCAATGACCACTACTGGATTAAATGGTAAAAAAATATTCTAATTTAACTTTAAAACCAGTTCAAAATATAATCTAATCATATAAATAAATTAGATTAAAACGTGTTTTTGAATTAAAATACAACATTTTTCACTATTTATTTAAAATGAACTTTATCGGAAAAATTAAAAAAATGTACACAAAGTAAATTTTGATGTCCCGATTCTAAAGAAGAATTTTATTTTGTCAAATATAACACATAAAATTTTTAAAAAGTGGATTTAAAAGTGGTTCTCCATCAAAAGTCGGTTAATCGACTTTTTAATGAATATTAGAATGTTTATGCTTAAAATTGGATTCATTCGCGTTTTTAATCCTCTAACATTTATTGTAAAGATAAAAATATTTGACAAAAATATATAATCATTTTTTATTTAGTTCTGTTCATTCCCGCCATTACAACTACTAGGTGTTAACTACCATTTAAAATAATATTATATTATTATTAGAGTGCAACGTAAGATTCCCAAGAAACTCGTTGTTGCGTATTGGGTACTCTATCGAGCATAGCATCCCCTTTAAAGTAATATTAATATTTTATTCACAAAAATGGATAAATTTGAAAATGTCATATTATTTATTTACCTAGGGTGTTACAACCTTCCCCCATTTTGGGAATTGCGTCCACACAATTTTAAAATTGGGCTTGGAAACTTCATTGAAAATCCCTCATCGGAACAAGAGTCAGTAAAAAAATCACTTTAAAATAAAGAAATAAATGTACAAAGGTCACCAAAGTTAACCCATACTATGATTCCATGTATAAAAATATGGATATAGAGGAGAAAACAAAGGGTCATGTTTTGATATAGAGTGATATTAAACATGTCTAAGAGAAAGTTAACCATAAGAAAATCACAAACTTCTGATGGGTTAAACAGTATTCGATTCCCCAGTAGGAAAAGTTAACAGACACCATTTTTTGTTTTAAGTTACTCTCCACTGAAGAATTTATTTTTGAGCTTAACTAAATCATAATAAAACATACTTACTTGTCACGTAGACTTTCAAATTTTACTAGATTCCTTAATCAAACTCATATTTTCTCCAGAAGACAAGTTTTTAGGAAGACTAGTTCACATTAAGAGTACTATAATCAACTTCTTGAGAATCACCTAATCCACAAAAGAGAACTATATATTTCCCATGTCTTTAGACAAAATCCAAAACCAAAATTATTAGTATGAGGTCAGATAATCCACAAAAGTATAATCCTTCATAAAAATAAAATCTATTCTTAATCTCCAAAATTTGTTTAAAAAACCCAAAGATCAATGAAGACCATTCGATAAACAATTGTCCATAAAATTCATCAAATTAAACCAAAATAAGATTGAAACCCAAATATTTGAAGGATTTAATCACATAGTCTTCCAAGGTACAAATTAACTTTTATCTCCAAATAACATCAGTTGCTCTTAAATTCTCATATTGAAAAGTAATTACCCTAATCACATATCCTCCATTATAGGTTAATCATTTCCATAGATAACCCAAAATAAACTTACTCTTGATTCCTAAAATCATCTAACTAAAAAGAATTAGTCAAACTAACTAGGGACTTCACGTAGTCTAGTGGTAGGCGATAAATACAAGTCGCACTTTGGTTGTGGGATCGATTCCCGCAGCTTTGTCCGACGCGACGGGTTGTCACATGGTCTGCATGTTGTCCTTTTTCCAAAACTATATAATTCTTAAAACATTACCCAAAATGAGATAAAATCTTCAAAAATAATCATAACATATTTTAACCTCAAGTTTATCGCATGCCTTTCATTTTCCATCATAACATATAATAACCCATAATTACCTCAAAAATTAAGGATCATATAAACCCTAATGTATACCTTTATAATTATTACCTGAAATTCCACATCGATTGGTCATCTCGTACATGATGCATTATAGAACATAACAAGGTTCAAGTGTTTGATCATGACTCCTTTATAGTTAGTTTAGAACAACAACGATTTTCCTCATTGAATCCCCCATTTCATCCAGTCTCTTAATCAGATAACCACCACAGTTTCCTTCAAACCTATTGTCACTTTGGTGCCTACTAGATCTATCCATTCACTTAAAACAGAAATATCAGTGTGAGTATATCAACAAAACCATCATGTACTAATGAGGAAGATATACTTACTCATTCACTTTATCTAAAAACTATGACTCTTTCTGAAATCCTAACCATTATGGTAATGTCACCTATGATTAAAGAATACCCTAACCTCTAAAGTTATCTAAACTGACCTCTGATACCAACTATAAGGCCCCAGCCATAAACCTTACTTAATCTTTAGTTATTACATGATTACACATTGTGGATCTTTTCAATTTTAGAGTTTCAGTGAATTAGATCATGAAACTTGCATTATAATCCACATTTAAACAAAGTGGTTACATAAAAGACAGTTTTCATTTTTCCCATCAACGGAAACATATTTAAAATAAAACATGGATTCTTTCTTGAAACTTCCTTGACATTATCATCACATAATTTACCTTTCCCTTGACCTACGAAAAACATTTCAAAAACTTGAGATGAGCATAAAAACCTCAGTAAGGGTTATAAAAAGTGTGGAAAGGAAACATGAGTATATATATACCTAACAATCAAATCATACATTACCATAAAGCACCTTAACATACCTCATAAAATCATGAATAAATCATAGAAATCATAATACATAAAGGTAACTTGAGGCATTCATAACATTCTTACGTAGGGAGTAACCCTCTTGGTTACGTTTGGAATACCCATCATAGTATATTCCCTAAATCGCTTCAAAGAAACCTTAACGTTTAACCCCTTCGCATTACCTAATGCATTGGAGAGCTATATCGGGCTCACCCGCCCTTAGTTTACCACAGAACCACCCGTCTTCATAAACAATTCCCAGGAACCATAACATAATCATAGCACATTACTTAATCATAAAGTGAATATAACATCCCCACATATACCTTTTTAAGATATTGAAATAATGAATCCATTCTAAAAAAACATTTTCAAAACCATTTAAAACATTTAATAAAGAGATTTTTTTATAATCAAAGGGTCCCATACCACTTTGAAGATTTTAACATTTTACACCATTAATATCCACATAAATAAAATCTTTAAACCATTTTGAAAACATGGATATTAATGAGAAATATTTATAATAATAAATCATTAAAACATTTAAAATGATATTTTAGTTAAAGGGTTTTTATCAAAATGAGAGACACTTGAATACAATAACTGAGGAATAACATTTAATCATAAATTTATAATATGATGAGAATAAAGGGATTCATGATATAATATTCCAAAGGACATTATATACACCATATAAGAGTGTATTTGTGCATAACAACAATGAGGTCTCAATAAAAATGTAAAATGAGATAAAATCCCTTATAAAGAAGGTATCCTTAAATTAAGGATGAATCGATCTCATAATTATGTGTGACAAACATAAATACACCCAATATAAGTGTATATTATGTGTAAAAAAATAAAAGGTCATTCACACATATTCAAAGGATAACATATTCAATAAGTACATGTTGAACCCAAGGAAATCGAAATTTGGTTAAAAAGTTCCCTTGGTAAAATTTGACAGCCTAACGACGTCACTTTAAAATTCATAAAATTAGTTGATGAGAGAGAAAATGGTATCTCATCACTTGGAAATAAAATTTACATCAATAAGGATATATAAGAACATATCCCAACATAAAAAGATGTAAATTAAATGACATAACAGAATAAGTCTTTTTAAAAGAGGAGTGTGAAAGGTTCCCTTACCGATTTGGGCAACATTCAAAACGTACACCCCATGAATGAAGGGTAATACAATGATTATGTAACTACCAATAAATGAGAGTATATTATACTAATAGTAAAATAATGGTCAGTACACACACCACACAAAAAGGAAATAGTGTCCAATGTAGCATGGATCTCACGGGAACAAAAAGTGAGATGAAAATCCCCTTATGAAAATTCGGCACCCTAACAGCGCCACATAAAACTTCCAAAAATGGATTGATGAGATCAAATAGGGTCTCTCATCACATTAACATAAAAAGTACAGAAATAGTAATATAAAAGAATATTCTCTAAAATAAGAACATGGAGCATAAAAGAAATGACATAAAAGAGAGTACTTGCAAAGAAAGGGAGAGGTAGGATTCCCTTACCTTGTGTCCGACATGACTCGATCGTTATTTAATCTCATGAATAAAAAAATATGGTCAATTTATAATTGATTAAGGAACTAATTTAAATATTATTACTCAGTTCATATAACATATTATAATTTTATAATAATGGGTTAATAAAGTGAGTTCATATTAGATGTTTTTGTCGATGTTCAGTACATGAGTAAAAATTGAACTTGTTGGAAAATAATTTTCCATGTAGTTATAGGTACATAATCTCCAGAAAAGTATTGATGTTTTAAATATCATATATATCCATTATATATTAATTTTATATTATTCCATAGAATTTGGAGATAAAAATTAAAAGCACTCTTCATGGAGACGGTAGGCTGTACGTACGCATGAATGCTACTTTCATTTTTTGTCATATTAATAGAATTAAAACAAAATGAGGGATATATATATTATAATTACAGAATTATATCCATCATTTAGATTTAATATATTACATATATATCAATTATATATATGTACTTATAATAGTACATAACATTTGGAGATAATAAATGTAATATACCGTTCATGGAGACGGTAATCCGTACGTACACATGAATGCTACTTTCATTTATTTTTTTAAATATTAAATGGAATTAAATAATAATGATATAAAGGTATATTATAATTCCATTAGGATAAATTATTTAATACCATTAATTCCATCATTTATATGTCCCACATATGGCATTAACGAATCGAATCACCTTGAGGGGGCGGTAGTCTGCACTTCCTAAAAAGAAGATATCACATTTACCCATAATGGAAACCATAAAGGTATGTCATAAATGAAAAATACAGAAGCCTAAGGAAAACATAAACATATTATATATCATATATAAATATAGTGACATCTTAATGGCCACCTTTGAAAGTGTTAAAAGAATATTGAACAATCATCGTTTCGTGAGGCAATAATTCACCATCCACAGAAATAGTATGTTCTTTAACCATTAGACGAAAGTGTGTGTAAGTGTAACTCTAATACTTCACATAATGACATCATAGTATATTGAATATACTGTTGTTGTTACAAAACAAAATAATAAAAGGAGTTTAGGGGGTTGGAGAAGCAAAATAAAACAAAAGAACACAAGGGAAGACATTACCTTTAAATCGGGTAACTTCCTTTGATTTGAGCTCAGAGGCTTTCTTGGAAAGGATTCTGCCCAAAGTGAGGCTTAAATAATGAAGAGAGGGATGTGTAGAGATGCAATGGGTAGGGTTTTTCCATTCCAAAGGCTTTAGAGGTGTGTGTAATGTGGTAGAGGTGGGGGCCTTTTATAAGAGGAGAGGAGGGCACTCTTGGAATGTTATAAAATATTACATTATTATAAATTGATTTTTGGATTTAAAAGGTCCCAAAAGAATATATTTCGAGGATAATGTGATAATGTTTCTAAAACCACCCATAAAATAGGTTTGTGACAAGTATAAGTTATTGTTTTAACATTATCGTTTCATTTTATTTAAATCCCTTATTAATGACGTAATTTCTGCATCATCATGATGTCAAAAATAATTTAATTTATTTAATGTCTTAAAATTATAAAAAAATATCATGATGTAGGAAATCTTTTTATCTTTCTAATTGATATTTATAGTCAAAAATATGACTTGTATAACCCAATTAAAAAATTGTTTTAGCAAAACAACTCATGTTTGTGACATTTTAATTTTAACTTTAAATAAAAAGGTATTTATGTCATTTTCCAACCAAAGTGTCTACATGGGGTCCTCAAGTTGTCCCATGGATTTTCATGGTCGGAAATTACTCATAAAATTAGGGTATGACATGTTTTAAGTTCATTTCATTTTATTAAAAAATTATTTTTACCTTAAATTACACTAATTACCTCTAATCGCGATTAAAAACATAAAAGTTACTAACACCAAAAAATTATTTTAATCCCATTGAACCACATTTAACTTCTTAATGACCACCATGTATTTCAGATTTTTGAAATTCAAAACACAAAAGTGGTAAAGTTTCATTTAAACGAAAAATCAGATTTTTAAGTACCACTTAGTGGTTTCACTATTCATCAATAATTGAAGTTTTTCATAATAATACCAAAAATTCACCCTAAGATAAATTTGATATTCTGAATTCCAAAATTATTTCTATTTTACAAAATTCAAATCATATTAGTTACCTTAATTAATTTAATAATTATTTCTAGCTGTCATGACAAATAGCGTGTTTTTATGAAACAATATATATCAAAAGATTGACACTAGTTTAAGTCCAATTTCAAAGTGAAATTAATTCCAACGACCACTATTGGATTAAATGGTAAAAATATATTCTAATTTCACTTTAAAACCAATTCAAAATATAACTTAATCATATAAATAAATTAGATTAAAAATTGGTTTTGAATTAAAATACAACATTTTTCACTATTCATTAAAAAATGAACATTATCAGAAAAATACCAAAAATTTACACAAAGTAAATTTTGATGTCCTGATTCTAAATAAGAATTTTATTTTGTCAAATATAACACATAAAATTGTCAAATAGTGGATTTAAAAGAGGTTCGCCATCAAAAGGCCGTTAATCGACCTTTTAAAGAATATTAGAATTTTTACGCTTAAAATTGGATTCATTCGCATTTTTAATCCTCTAACATTTATTGTAAAGAGTAAAAATATTTGACAAACATATATAATCAATTTGTAGTTAGTTCTGTTCATTCCCACCATTACAATGGCTAGGCATTAACTACCATTTACAATAATATTATTTTATTATTAGAGCGCAACGTAAGATTCCCAAGAAACTCGTTGTTGTGTAGTGGGTACGCCATCGAGCATAGTGTCCCATTTAAAGTAATATTAATATTTTATTCCCCAATATGGATAAATGTGAAAATGTCATATTCTCTATTTACCTGGGGTGTTACATGTACCCCCATGGGGTTGTAGAAATTCTAGATCCCAAAAATGGTCAAACCTTTAATGTTAATTGTCATATAGTCAAACCATTAATCGAACCACTCCAAAAAGTAAATTAGATGAATTTTTTTTGAACCAACCATATATGAGGAAAATAAATAAATAATTAAGGTTCTAAGTAGAGCTAGTGACATTAAACCAAAGCGTTGCACGGAAGGCAACAAGTGATTTTCATCTTTGTGAATAATTTTTTCAATTAGGATTAATGAATCATTTTGATATTCAAAAAAATATATATACTGTTGACATGTTCTTCTATTATGAGTATGGATGTGTATGAAAGGAGAGAACCATATTAATCCATGTCACGTGGTGTGATCCTTGAGTAATATCTTACCCAAAAATTTAAAATGAAGACAATGTATCATCAGTTTATATTATTTTATGAATTTGAAGGTTAAAATATAAATAAAAAAATAAATAAAAATATAATTACAATAATAAAAAGGGATATGTCCAAGGTCGTGGGTCAAACCCCGTCACAACAGGTGAAGACGCGGGGAATCGAACCTGGGACCGAAGGGATACAGGGGCGCGCACTTACCACTGACCTACAACTTATTATGTTTCCTTATTCTATAATTTTTATATATATACATATTATATATATATATATATATTGTTTTTTTTCTTTTTTGTTTGTTTTTTTCCCTTTTTCTACTAGGAAACTCTGCAAGTGGCATGGATATCATAAGACTAAATTAGAGCAACAAGAACAGAAAATTCAACCACCAGGTGACTTCATTCCATGATCCTCATATTTCAATTTCCTTTTTGAAATTCCCTTATCCTCCTCTAATCCTTCTAAATTCTATTTTCTTTAAACACTAGGGATAGTGTTATTTTAATTTTGGGGGAGATGAAATAGAAATATTTTCTTTTGTGAAGAAAATTATTTGAAAACAAATGTGTGTAAATGGAAAGAAAAAATCCATTTAAATTTTCAAATAATAATACACAATGAAAACATTAAAAATGAATATCAAATAATTTAGCATGCTCTGATTTTGATTTTAATCCATGTATACTTTTATGTTCATAGATTTTGGAAAGTGTGGATGTCTAATGTGATATTTCATGGTTTATATTTTCATCCAAATAAAAGAAAATCACAACACACATCCTTTGGATGGTGGGGTATTAGTTTGATTTCATGGGGTCCCCCAAATAAATAGCATAGGTTTGGTGATAATTTTTTTTAAAATGAGTATTCAATAAAAAAATTAAAAAAAAAATAAATTTGCGCGTAGATCAATGAAATGACCTAATGTGTGGCTTTCGACACATGGGGATCATGACTCCATAGTTTTCTGGCCCATAGTTAGAAATTTTACCTCTATTTTTGGTAATTTGATTTTGTTTTTTATTGAGTTAACTTGAGATGATGCTTTAGTATGTGGGATTCACTTGGTTCCCTAAGGTATTTGAGCCTAGGAGTCATCGGTAAAGTCTCACTATAGGGGTTGAATCTTTTGAGTGCAAATTCAATTACCAAGGAAAAATTGAAAAAAATAAAAAAATAAATTTTTTTTAATACTCATCTTAATATTGAGATGTGATTCCACCTAGAGCTTCTGTCATTTCCCCCTTCAATAAAGATGACCCACCATGTCTATTGTGTTACACAACACATCCTCATACTTAATTTATATAGGATGAAATATAGAAATGAATTTGAAGAAAGGAATGGTCTTGGAATTTGGATCTTATTACGAAACAATCTTGTATTAAAATATTGTGATGGGTTTCATGATTTTTGGTTATAAGTGTTTTTGGTGATCATTCTGTATTAAAATGTTTTTGGAAAAAGGAATTAGAATTTCATATTGTTGGGATATATTTTGTTTGGGACTAGAAAAACTCAAGTTTGGGGGTGTGATAATCCACTAAATGAGGATAATATTCATTATTAATATATATTATATTCATGTTCTTTATTATTCATAAACACCATTTTTAGTTCATTTTACACTTTGAACATCATTCCACATTTTGATTGTAATTCCTTCTTAAAATAAACTATTATGTGGTACATTTTTCAACATTATTTAAAGTACCCAATGATATTGATTTTGTTTTCATATTTAATTTTCAGGTTTATAATTATATTTTTAACAATTCATACTTATGGAGTGTTAGAAGATTCACATTGGAAGACCACCAAAATGGGATTTCATGCAAACAATTCTGGACTAGGTAGATTGGACACCGACCCACCGATGAGAATGTGGGGCCCATCATACAAGCCCAATGAATCCCAGAATTCCTTGGATGATAGAAGGAATATAGAGGAACAAATAATTCTATAGGAACTAGTGATAATTATCCCTCCATTGTGGTTATTCAGGTGGCCCAAGTTGAAGATAAAATTCTAGGCCAGATTCTGAGGCCCAGAAAAACAGCCCAGTATTATACACATATCTAGTTAACCGTACACTATTTTAAGCTGAAACGTTACATAAAGTTAGGGGACATCTGGAGATTAATTTGTTTCTTCTATGTCCCACCCCATTCATCCATCTAAATGGTCTTCCAGGTGTAGCAGTTCGGTGGAAGCAAGCATCCTGCCACCTCGGGTCAAGGGTGGAAAAGTCTCATATCCCTTACTTTCCACCACCCTAGGCCTACCATACTCAAGTGAGATATTTTTTAATTTTGGGAGCTCGAACCAAGCCTCTGGAAATACCTATTAAAGTTAGTGATGGTGGAAGATTTTATCATCTTTTGAGAATTCTTTCATTGTAATGTTATGCTTCAATTGTGTGGTCTTATGTTTGTCTTTCACATGTAAGTTGTTTTAATTCATCCTAGTTTCTTAATACAAGTTATTATTCAACTATTATTTTTTTCTTCTCCATCTCACTTTGATACTTTTTCCTCATGGTGTGAATTTCTTCACACCAAGCCTTGTGAAATTATTCACACAATGGTGGAGTGATCATTTTCTTTTTATTGTTTTCTTTACTTTTTCAATTCCTCCCTCATGAGTCTACTTCATGAATCCATTGAAACCATGACATCAACATAGGGCTAACCCACTTATGGGTTGATCCATGGAAATATCAAGGGGCTGTATTTAATGCTATTTATCACCCCATTAATGTATAATCACTTCTTTTAATTGAGAATTTTGTTCGAAGATCTTTAAAAAATTTCATCATTGTTGAACTTAAGGCCACACACTTTAAGTTCTCATACGAGCCTCTACCTTGAGGTACTAAAATCATTGATCATTAAAGTGTATAGGTGATTAGTATTAAAGTGTTTAGTTATTAAACCAATAAGTGATGATGTTGTTTGATCTTTTTAAATGTACACATCTCAAATATAAGAAATTGAAATCATTGAAAAGTAAATACGTACAATCCACCCCAAGCGATAACCTAGGATAAAATCACTATTTTAAATTGAATTCACTTAATTCCCTTAGTGTTCATTTATAACCATCTTAAATCAACCCATGATGGCCACTTTATAGCCAAAAACAGTCTATAGAATGTCTGTGTCTATAGATTGCTTATTAGGTCTTTGAGGAATCAACAACCCAAGCTAGACTACAATGACCGTTCTCCCTTTATCTATTGGGTAAATTTGAGCATGAATCATACATCTAGGGGACATGACTCCAATTGGGTTTATCGTCGACTGACTCACCAAGTCATCTCACTTATTACCGATCAAAGAGCAGGGTTCAGCAGAGTGCTTGGGATGCCTCTATGTGCAGGAGATTGTGCAGTTTTAATGGATTACCCTCGACGATTGTCTCTGATCATGATAAAAATTTCACTTCCCAGCTATGGAAGGGGATGTAGGTGGATTTCGGGATGTATCTTCATTTCAGCACTGTCTTCCATCCCTAGAGGGATGGCCAGATTGAGTGGACCATACAGACCCTCGAGGATAAGTTGTGTGCTTGTGTCCTCAACTTCGGTCACAACTGGCAGGATCGCTATCCTCTAGTAGAGTTTTCATACAACAATAGTTATCACTCCACCATTGGGATGACACCTCTTGAGAAGTTTTACATGAGACCTTGCAAATCACCTTTGTGATGGACTGACCTCGGAGAGTCAGTACTCGTGGGATCAGAGATGGTATGTGCTACAACAGTTATGGTACAGATCATCCAGGTGCGGATGAAGACTGCACAGAGTAGGTAGAAGTCATATACTGACAGTAGACATAGTCTCCTAGAGTTCAAGGATGGTGACCACGTCTTTCTACGGGTCTCACCTCAACATGTTTTATGGAGATTTGGCTGAGGTGGTAAGTTATCTTCGAGGATCATTGGACCCTTTCAGGTCCTCAACAGAGTTGGTGAGCTGACATGATGCTTAGCTCTTCCACCTCAGTTTCATCGGGTGCACGACGTCTTCCAATTATCCTAGGTGAAGAGATATGTGCATGACCCTTCTCATGTCATCGACCAAGGCGAGTTGGACATCAATGATGGGGTGATGTTTTTGAAGGTTCCAGTGGATGTTGAGGATCAATAGGAGAGGGTCCTTTGTGGGCGTTCGATACCTCCGGTGTGCGTTTTATGGAAACACGTGAACCTCCAGGAGAGTTCATGGGAGGAGGAGGCTTAGATATGTGCTTAGTACACCCACTTGTTTTCCTTAGTTTGAGTTCATGATTATGGGGATATAAAGCCCTGACATGGGGAGAATGTAATGACCCATAAATTATATGTAATTTTTATTAATTAAATTTATATTTTATGAGTCTGTGAAAATTGACAGCATGTGACTCTGAGTCCTGGTGTGCCCGGAATGAATTTCTGGACTTTTGTTCGGGTACGTTGAGTAAACGTGCGAGCGAGTTTTTTTAACTTTTGAACAGGTGAATTAAATTGAAATATGAGGGCACCGTTGAACTCAGAGTGCCGATAGTTACTTAAGTATACCTTCCACTCGACCACAGTAAGTCGATGGAGGAAGTTAGATTTTCAATTACTCATGAATGAATAATATAAAATAAAATTGTGTAAAATTTTATTTTCATTTGAAACTCCCTTGTCGATGTAATAGGTGAGGACCACCAGGACTAAACATCCATTTTGAGTGTAGAGAGGTGGGGACCACCAAAACTAAACCTCCCATGTGAGGTTATGGAAGTGGGGACCACCGATCCTCAAACCCCCAATTTGAATTTAAGGGTGGAGACCACCCGAACCCTCATAATGGGGGAGAAACCTCTCAAATCCCCATTAATCCATTCCTCCCACTAATTTAAGCCAACGTGGTGCAATTAATTGTGCCACCATTTTAATTTGATAAAATTAAATTAACAATTTGATCATTTTCACATTTCATTGGAATTGGGAGAGGAGAACTATTGGAGGATTATTCTTCTCTCCAACGGAGAACACGGTCTCCAACAAAGAACGTGCTCCCCATCGAAGAATGCTCTTTCCAATGAGGAATGTCATCAATGACAATGAAATGATGATCGATGAAACACTGATGTCACCAACGTCCATCTATCCCCAAAGACATCATCTCCTTCCTTGCTATCTCCATCAATGAATCTCCGAGGTAGGCATTTTTTATGTTTGATTATGTATTCCCATATTATTCATTATAAAAAAAGAACATGTATCAACTATCTAACTAGTTGGTTCACATATGATTTATTTTATGTGGGTTTGCAAATAATAATTGATGGGGGTTGTAGAGTTTGACGTTCTTCATTCAATGTGTGTTGAGCCACTTGCTACTACTCTAACGCAGAGGGTGCGGGACAGACAAAAATGTCCCGACCCCTCCACTGTTTTTCTTTATTAGTGTGTTCTTCATGATGGAAGAAGGAGTATTTTTTCCACGGTTACAAACTAAGAAAGTCCAACCAAACTAGCTACCCGTGAAGGCACGACACGCGACTGTGCTACGCGGAGAGTAAGGCTGACCATTTGGCCAGCTGTGGCCATACCACAACCTCAACACCTTGCTTCCCTTTGTCTCCCCCGTGGCTTCTGTCATCTTGCAGCTTTGCGACCCCTGTGGCCTCCCCACCCGGTGACCCCTACGTCCTTTACCATTCTTGCGGCCTCACGGACTCTATCGCCTTATGAAACTTTGTGGACCCCACAGCCTTCGATGCCCTCGAGGCCTCTACACTGCCTATGCAGCCTTCACATAGACCCTTTGGCCACGCGCCACTCCGCGGACCTTGTGCCACTCAGCATGGGCCAGGCCAGACACAGTGGGTCGGGATAACCCAAACAGGGTCGGGTCGCCCCAAGCCAGGTGGGGAAGGGTCACTCCAACAGGGTCAGACTGGACCTAGACCAACTACAAGATTTTCTCTCTATCATTCATAACATGGGCACCAGACATCCGTTGGACAAACAGTCAGTGGCACTGTAAACCTTGGAGTGAGACAGTCCTTTGGTGTACCCCCACTGGAGGTTTGGGTAATGTTGGCGTACGGTCAGGTTGGATCGAGAACAAATCCAACCAAGACCTTGGGACTAAAAGGCTAATAACATATAGACCGGGCATCTGATTGACACTCCATCTATTGCATTGATACCCCTATGATGTGGTGTTCCTTTGTAATAATTCTTCATGGGACTTCATGGAAGTTGAAGTATCAACCAGTGGATTGCAAAGAAGACTCTCCCAAATATGAGAAAGCTTAGTGCGGGAACCTAGTAGGTGGCTAGGACGTGAAGAATTAATAGAGATCCTCTTTGGGTCAACACCGAGCGATCTTGTGTGGGTCATCACTGAGCGATCCTATGTGGGTCAGCGCCTAGCGATCTTGTGTGGGTCTGCACTGAGCGATCCTGTGTTGGTCAGCACCGACCGATCCTGTGGGGGTCAGCACTGAGTGATCCTGCATGGGTCAACAGTAGATCCTCTTAATAGATTAAGATGATACATTAGTTACATCTAATCAACTATACTATTGTACCTAATAAATACCTAGAGTGAGATGAGTTTGTACCTGAGCGATACATTCCTTTGTTGTAAACCCTTGGTGGTATTCTTCTATGCGGTGTACATGTGTGGTACATACCATCGTGGAACTTCTTCCATTGTGGAAAAGTTGAGCTTTGAGATTTTGAGTTGGACTCTGTGTTTCCTCATGATTGAGAAGGGTACACTTGATAATAAAGGTATATGTATGGTCATATACCTAAGTAGGGTTGTCAGTTGATTTCATGCTTAGTGATTTATCCTTTTTGTATTTTGTGAGACCATGAGGGTCTTAGGGTCCCTACTGAGTATCGTTATACTCACCCATGCACGGGCTATGCCCGCACTTCACTGTGTTTGGTGCAGATGACAAACATCATTGAATGAGGATGAGAGTACCAGGACTAGAGGTAGCTCAGAGGAGGAACTTAGATGAGGCCTACCACAGAGACGATCGATCAAGAGTTGTACCAACCCTTCTGGTAGGGTCCTTGTCGGATTATCACATGAGATATTCTAGTTTACTTGTACATTCTAGTATTCCTTTACATTCTAGTTGGGACTGTTTTCTGGCCCCCGTTTTACTTACCGTACTCACTTTGTTTACTATTCAGTTTTACCTTGTGTTTGTATCTAGTTGTGTGCTTGGTTGTGCTTGTTTATAGAATATAAAGTAAATTCCTTCCCATTTTTAGGGAATTATGCCTTCGGTGCTAGTCACCAACCCCTGTCCTAGGGAAGGCGGGCTTGGTGCCTATTTTTAAACTTCCCCAGCTATTTGATGTCTATTTTTAAACTTCCTGACATGGTTCTTTCACAGATTCAATCCAGCACATCTAACTTCTGGTGGGGTCAAAAGGACGGAAAAAATAAAGTCCATTAGATCGCCTGGTCTTCTCTCTGCCAACCAAAATCTGAAGGAGGAATGGGCTTCTGGGACCTTTCTCTTTTTAATGATGCTTCGCTGGCTAAACAAGGTTGGCGTATGATTAATAACCCATCATCCCTATGCACGCGAGTTCTCCAGGCTAAATATTTCCCACATAAGGATTTCTTGGATTCCCATCTTGGCTATCGACCCAGTTTTCTCTGGAGAAGCATTTGGGGTGTTCGCAATCTTCTGAGGAAAGGACTAGGCTGTAGGATTGGGAATGGTTTAACGGTCATGATTTGGACTGATCCCTGGCTTATTGATCAGGCAGGCACGAAGGCATCGTCCCCTATTTTTCCTGGCTCTGAACACGCCACAATATGTTGTCTATTTGATAATCAAGGGGCGGGATGGTGTCTGGAAAAACTATTTTCATGGCATAATGAGAGGGATAGGAGAATTATTCTAAGTATCCCTTGTGTGGAAGACGTATGGCCAGATCATCTCTACTGGACAAATGAAACCTCAGGAGAGTACACGGTGAAAGCTGGCTACCGGCGAGCTCTCACTGCTCAAATTATAGAAGGAGATGCAAGGCCCTGGACATCAATTTGGAAGCTTAATGTTCTGCCTAAAGTCCGCTTTTTCTGGTGGTAGGTGTGCACCGGTATCCTTTTCTACTAAGAGCCTCCTTGCCTACAGACACTTTTCAAATGAAAACTCATGCCTCTTCTGCCCTATTGTGCCTGAATCCCCTCTCCATGCAATCATTCAATGCCCCGGGGCTCAGGAGGTTTGGAATTACTGGGGATCTACTACGGAGCTGTACCTGGACGTCGCCTCGTATCTTACCTCTCTCCTGATGCGATGGTGCTCCTCCTTTTCACCGGCTAAAGTAGGCGCCCTGTGCATTCTGACTTGGATTATCTGGGATAGGCAGAACGAGGCCATTTTCAATCTTTTTCGGAGGCCCCCCAGATTTTGGATTGACCGGGAATCATCATGGATTGCGGTTTGGCAGAACCACCCTGAGCAGCAAAGACTTTTCACCCCCTCTCCTCATTCCCATCATTGGTGCCCCCCACCGGAAGGGAATATTAAGATCAATGTGGATTCCTCTCTCCCTAAGGATGGC
Source organism: Viscum album (assembly GCA_963277665.1). Taxonomy (NCBI): domain Eukaryota; kingdom Viridiplantae; phylum Streptophyta; class Magnoliopsida; order Santalales; family Viscaceae; genus Viscum; species Viscum album. The sequence continues at coordinate 1,185,773,910 of OY728130.1, read as the reverse complement.
CCAGTTGGACTAGGTTTGTTGGCCCAAGAAAACCAGGGAAATCTTATTGCAGCCAAATACGAAGCACGCTACGCACTTTGGGAGTCCTCAGTCACGGAGGCCGCCGCCATCCTTGCTGGGATAAACTTCACAAAATACCGCGGTTGGGATTCCATTCACATCGAATCTGATTGTCTCACCGTAATCAATGCCATCAATCTCACTGACGGCAGGCTTCGACCTTTCGGCTCCATTACTCTATGTATTCACTCTCTGAGACAAGGCTTCACATCCTGCAATTTCTCATTTATTAAAAGGGAAGCGAATGAAGCCGCTCACATGATGGTAGCCGTTGGCCCTCCTTACGAGGATTTTCTCTAGTTTAATCATTTTCCATCGTGGTTATGCGACTGTTTTTCTAATGATCTCCATCATTAATGGATCCGTCTTATTTTGTCAAAAAAAGGATAGGTAAAATAAATGTAGTGAAGGATAGTTGTACTATAGTATAGAATTAATATATCTATGTTCAAGACAGAAAAAAATTTCATTAAATATTTATGAAATTGAAGACATTTATTCATAGATTGTATTGTGTTATTGTTGTCAAAGAGAAATTAAATGTTTGACTACTCATGCAGACAATGTCTTCTGAACATTATGATGTTTTCAATCCTGAGAAAGAACAAACCGTTGACAATGAAACTGTATAATTATAAGGGGATCAACAACACATTGGTGAATAATTAGAAAAAATAATGAAGAATCATCATTGTTTTGAATGAAATTATCATGGAATGAATCATTGTATAAAATTTGAGGTTGGTTAGAATCAACGTGGCCAGCCTATTGACCCCAAAATTCAAAATTCATCATTTATCTTATGGTCACCAAGAGGATGAATGTACCTATTGATATTGACTCATGAAGCCATGTCTAACCTTTAATGAAAGAAATCATTTGAAAAGATAAAAAAATAATTTTACAATACAATATCTCTATTTTACTGAAAAAATTATATAATGAAATGTTGATTTAGTTTCCATTATTCCTTATAGTATTCATTTATTTTAGAAGAATTACATAAGATATTTTTCTTAATGGACACTATAAAAAAACATAGATGCATTCAGACTCTTCTGTTGATGTTACATCTTAGGGATGCTATTGGGAAAATAAAGCTCCACCCACCACGTTGTTATGAACACATTGTAAAGAAGGAAACATGGGATACTTTCATCAATATTCGTAATCCGAAATAATTTCTAGTGCATTGTGATCAAAAATATATTATTTTAAATCATTTATTTTATCTAACATGATTAGAAATTGTTAATTTATGAAATAGAAAAAGTGTGCTGAAAATAAATAGTGTGCATCAAAACCAGAGTACCCCTATCTCAAAGAAAGGATGGGGTAGACATCATTAGAGATGAAATTGGTATGTATTTTAAATCAAAAATAAATGTTTCAAATTATGTGATATGAATCAATATATGTTCTCTTATTTATATTCATATTGATGAATCAAAGTCTGAAGCCACTTCCATGTCACGTCATTTGCTATAGAAGGAGGATCATGAAAATAAGGATGGTATATTAGTTGATGAAAGAAAAATATCAGAGTGGGAAGCATGTGTAAGTATTAAATAATTGTAATTTTTTTATTAATAACAATATTAAATAAAATAAAAATGATTATATTTTTTTATGGTTTGGAGATAAGAATCAGCAATGACCATACCCTAAGAAATGTGATTTCAATATCTTTGAATCACAATAAAGAATATGGTCATGTTAGTGGATTAGGTTTTGGAATCTCTCATCAAATATATTTTGAGAAGATAAAGTCACATAAAGATATATATAATATAATGAGATTAATGCAGACACTAATAGACTCATTAAAAAATATTATTTTGTAGTCTTGTTTTGTAGACCCGTCTATAAGAAATGACCAAAGTAAAAAATGGTGGAGAAATATCTTCACATGATCTAAATGATCCCACTAGCATTGAGGATATTCATTTACCCCAAAATTTACCAGGGGTAATCAATTTTTTCCTTAAAAATTCTCCTAAATGTGAATTAAATAACTTCTAATAAAATTATATTACTAAAATTCTATAATGTCTAGTGGTATGTGATTTTTATCTCTCAACACTCACATACAACCGTGTTGCATGGGGTACATTGTATAATATCCCTAGAGACTAGATACAAAATCAACCCCAACCAAAAGTTCACATGAGAGTGAGGATGGAGGTGTCTTATGAATGGAATACTGAGTTTCCTATTCAACATGATGATCCAAATATTACAATGGTCTAAACTACTATTGGATCTTTCATATCATGGCCATATAATCCTATAAAGATACATGAGGTACAACATTAAAGAAAAATTTTCATATAAAAACACCTTTAACTATTGATAATAAATGTTTGGAAGTGAGGTATTATATTATAGATGGATAAATTAGTGGAGAAATTTAAGGTCAAATCAAGAAAACTTAATGAATCAGCTAAGAAAACAAAACAAACATCTGAGTGTACCTTCTCTCCACTAGATCTCGAGCATCATTTTTTATTACATCTTAATAAAGTGCCCAAATTTAAATATAAAAATATATCTTACATTTACAATGAAGAATAAATATTTAGAGTTTCCATTATGGGTGTAATTGTATTTGATACTCTAAATGAGACTCCCAGGCATGAATGGTTGGGCATCCTAGTTTTGAATACATACATAAGGTACATTATTATAATGCGTTTGACAAATTAGTGAGCTAAATATTCTTATTAATGTTAATAACTATTCTTATGTCGTAAAAGTGTTTATATTACAACTAAATTAATAGAATAGCACGAAGCACAATTTGGATTCATTAATACCAATATCATTAATAGCGAAAAAATTATTTCAGATAAGAAAAAATAAATAAGAAAAGAGATGTGTTACTCCATGTGTTTAATTCAAAATTATTAGATGACATACATTTTTGATAGATATAATGCAAGGATAAAACTCTACAATCAAATCACATCAAATATATTTTTAATTTTTTCCATAATTAATTGTTTTTGATTTTTTATAATGCTTAAGATACTGATAGAAGTCAACATAGACACCGCAACTCTTTAAATTTGGGTTCAATGCATGGACCGACAACCAACAGACTTCACATGATGTGTATTGTAAATATTTAATACTCTAAAAAGAATATTTTATAGACATACCTCGAATTATATGTTCAATATGTGTTTTAAAAAGAATTTTGTTGTGATAGGGATGTCTCTAAATATATTCTAAATCATGGAATGATGTGATCGTATGAAATGTTAATGCCTATGGATTACAAAAAATGGAAAAAATTATGGTATATATAGAAAGATTTTACTATAAATGAATTTAAAAATTAATTACTTATTTTGGTTAACATTTCTATAGTGTTCGAAATAAGATAATGAAATCTCTCGTGCATATTATGTTTGAATGTTTATGAGATAAATCATACAGCATGAAAAAACAAGCATCCCTCTATAGGTAACTTTTGAAGGTACCTACTATTTAATGAAATATATTTCATAATCATTTGACTATTTATATTTTCTATGTACGATCAAGATTACTGAAAAAATATTTATTCAAAAGAAGAAATAAAATCGTTTAGTGATGAGTTGGTAGCGTACTTTTTCCAGAATGTATGAAAAAATATTTAAGAGAATACATGCTATTTTCTTGATCTAGAATGATTTATCTCCATAAAAAAATATTTGGGGTGTGAAGCATTAGTGTTAGAATTCTGATATATTAATCATCATCTATTTCTTGAGGAGAAGATTTATGGGGGAAATCTATTTGTTTAGAAATTCAGTCCTTCAATAGTAAAATTATTGAAAAAATGAGGAGGTGGAGGTGGAGGAATAGGAAATGGTAGAGGCATCAGTGGAGTCAAGGGAAGAGATATTGTCAGAGATGGAGACCAATGTGGTGGAGGAGGCATAGGAAAAGACTGAGGTGGAGACCGAGGCAGAGGAGGATAAGAAGCGTTGGATGACTAACAACAATACATTTGTTCAATTAAGTAGAATAAGGATCACACAATGATTTTGTTTGATAACCATTTTTTAAATGTTCACACAACACTTGTCACTTGGGATAAGATCCATTATGAATTTACATGTTTAAAATAGAATTTCGTTAAAAAAACATATGGCATACTAAAAAAAGATCAAATAGATTCTGGTAGTTTTAATACATTTAAACAATGATCGATGAGTCATATGATATGTGTATCATTCACACACACCTCAATCAGATGCACAGTGTGACCAATATGATTCCAAGTGCATCTTTTTTGTTCAAAAGTGACATAAATTTTAATCAAAAAAATAATTGACAAACTCAAAACAAATAAATCAAATACAACATGTTTAGATACTTTAGTACCATGATCCTTGAGTAATTTGGGATGCGTATCATTCGATCACACCTTAATCTGACTCTATGTGTGACCTATATGACTTAAAATGCGTCTTTTTTATTCAAAATTGACATTCATTTTAATCAAAGAAACAAATAACATACTAAAAACCAATAAAATGCATTCAGATTGTTTTTTTATTTCATAAAATGATTCATATTTAATTTGGGACATGTTGGGATTAGCTGCATCTCAATCGAATGCATGGTGTGACTAGTATGACCCCAACTGCTTCTTTTTATTCCAAAGTGACTTTAATTTTAATCAAAAAAACAAAAAACATACTGAAAACTAAGAAAACACATTCTGAATGTTTTGATAATTTAGTAAAATGATCCATGAGTCATTTGGGACTTGTAGCATTTATCCACACCTCAATTCGACGCATGTTGTGACTGAAATAACTCTAAGTGTGTCTTTTTTATTCAAAATTGACACTCATTTTAATCAAAAGAACTGACATACTCAAAACCAAGAAAATATATTCATATTTGTTTTGTTTATTTAGTAAAATGATCCATTTATCATTTTTTACATATAGGGATAAACTTAACCAAAATCTAATGCACTGTGTGACCGGAATATCTCCAAGTGCATTTTTGTAATCAAAACTGACATTAATTTTAATAAAAAAACTACTATACTCGAAATTGAGCAATCACATTACAATTATTTTAATAATTTAGGACAATTATACTTAATTTATATGGGACATGTAGAATTCAGCTGGACCAAAATCTGACACATGGTGTTATTTATATGACTTCAGGTGTGTGATTTTTATTCAAAACATACATTAATTTTAATAAAAAAACAACTGAAAAATTCAAAACTAATAAAATTTATTCATGTTTTTTAATGTATGAAAATGATCCATATGTCATTTTTGATTTACAAGGATTATATGCACCTCCATATGACACATAGTGTGACCTGTATAACTCGAAGTGCATCTTTTTATTCAGAACAACCATTAATTTTAATAAAAAAACAACAACTTACATACTCAAACCCAATAAAACACATACCAATTATTTTGATACTTTAGGAAAATTATGAATGAGTCAATTGGAATGTGTATCATTCATCATCACCTCAATAAAACACACGGTGTTATAGGTATGATGAAAATGTATCTTTTTTTTCAAAACTAACATTAATGTTAATAAAAAACCATTGACATGATCAAAACTAAGAAAATACATTCATGTTGTTTTAGTACTGATGAAAAATGAACCATATGTCATTTCTGACATCTAAGGATTAGTCAAATGTTAATCTGATGCACTGAATTACCGATTTGACTCCATGTGCGCCTTTTTTAAATCAAAAGTGACATTCATTTTAATCAAAAAAACTAACATACTCTATAATTGTGTTTTTTATTATATTTGTGTGAGAAATTTTATTTCAGTTAAATTCATTATTTTTATCTTATTTTATTAGTTTTTTTTGTTTCTACTGATGTATTGTGTTGTTGTAACACATTGCACCTGTTTCTAGTAATGAAATGTGATGGTGCATCACGGAATAGTTTTCACCGTTATCGAAGCTTATAAATGCACTGATTATGTCTACATTTACACACTCATTAAAAATAACTGATAAATCATATTTTTATCACTGCTGATAAAAGAAGTGTTAAATCATACTTTTATGAGTTCTTTTTAAAGCACTGACAAAGGATATCTTTAATAGTGCCAAATGATAGCGCTGATAAATGGGAACTTTTATCAGCACCTTGCAAATTTTTTATAAATATTACCCTTTTAGAGATTTTATATGCACTAAGAAATCTCCCCTTTAGCGGTTCTTTTTTAGTGCTGATAAAAGTCATAGATTTTTTACCATTCTACGAAAATTAGTGTTTCTCTAGCACTGATAAAAGCTAATTCTGGAACTATTAAAAGTGTGTTTTTGTAGTAGAGAAAGCTATCTTTGGCATGTCACCTCCTTGAAACTTAAATGAGTTGAGAGGTCTTCAAGGACCCATGGAACACATTCAGGACTTTATAGCCAATATAGAAGGAATGTTTTTTCCCTTCACTAATTACAAAATAAAGGGGATACATGTCAATTGAAAAATGACTACCAAGAAGCATTTGATACCCTTAGGATATACCTCTTGAGTTAAATGTTATTTATTCCAAATGTTTAGAGAAAACCGCTCATCCTTTATGTGACAGCCTTGGAGTGATCATTAGGCACCCTACTTGTGTAGAAGAATGATTCTGGGAATAAAAACAAAATTTATTTTCTCAATCGAACCATGATCGATTTAGCAACTTGATATATAGATATTGAGAAGATCTTCCTTGCATTAATCTTTTCAGTAAAGAAATTGATGCACTATCTGCAATATCAGGAGTTCTACGTAGTATCTTGCAACAATATGCTCAAATTTGTTCCCATTCTTCATATGTTTCTTATAGGATTTATGGAATGGTGGGTGTTTCTTCTAAATCATTTTTATATATAGTTAGTGCCTCAGAATGTAATTAAAGGCCAATATTTGGCATTCGTCCTTACTGAGAACCTATCTATGGAAGAAACATATTTAAATACTAAACTACGTTATGAAGAAATATTCTCTTTTTAGGAAAGCCCCCGAACATGGAAAATGTACTCTACTGGTGCTTCTGAAAGTCCAATGAGGAAGAGAATGGTAATACCTAATCTCAAAAATGTTCTGTTATGGATTATACTTATCTCCCCAGAGAAGGCAGTATTTACAGTTTCCATCCTATTATCAGAAGTTCGTACTAACAATGAGTTATAGTAATAGGCTCTCATTTTATGCCTAAAATTATAAATCTAGATACCAATAAATTACCAATAAGAGAAACATGATTCATAAATGGTAATCAAATATATTAACAAAGATTACGCTATCAGAAAAGAGGATTTAATTCCCATATTTGAGTATGTATGTCAGTAATGGGATTAATTTCCATCAAATACAACATTTTATTATGTCCCATATTCAAAACAATACCCAAGCTAATGTATTAGAAAACATATCCACGAACTTGGAAGATCTAAATTGGGATGAAATAGTTTTTAGCATTTCCCATTATCATGTGGTTTCACCTTTTTCTCAAATAATAACAGAGGAAATCAATGGACTTAGTCCCATTTTGGAGCCATATGGTCATACCATGGGATTGATGGAACCCATCACAGAATATCTCTAAAATTTGGAACTTCCATCGAATATTGTTGAAAGAGATTACATATAGTGATTAGTAGTTAATTTCACTCATTATGATGGTCCAGAGCACCAGAAGATCCTCTAAAAATGATGCTTTGATGGAATCGTCCTCAGAGGTATTGCTGGAGAAGAGAATACATCTATCATGAATGAAGTATATATAGGATACTATAGTTCCCACCAATTTGGGCATATGCTTACTGATCAAATCTGAAGGATTGGATACTTTTGGATTTCAATGATATAGGAATGCGCATAATTTTTTAAGAAGATTCTTCCCGGCCAGTTGCATGACAACTTTAATCATCAACCCCCCAGAGTTTCTACATAAAATTATATAATCCTAGTCATTTTCAATATGGGGAATGGATATAGTGTGACCATATCCACCACCTATGGCTAAGCAGTTCTAGTGCATTCTTACTGCTACCAATTTCTTATGAAAATGGGATGAGGAAATACATCTTAAAAAATATGGGGCCAAAGTCATTTTTATATTTTTTCAAAGCTAATATTGTCAAAATATTTGGTGTCCCTCATTATATATAGATTTAAAATGGATCCAATTTATATTATATTTAGGTAGAAAACTTATATCAGGAACACAATATCAAATTCAACCATTCATCTAGCTATCATGCAGCGACCAATGGAAATATAAAGGATTTTAACCATACCTTATCAAATATATTCCATAAGATGGTGGATAAAGATAAGAAATTTTGTCATGATAAATAGTTACATGATTTATGGTCTTACATGACTAGGACCCATACTACCACATGAGAAACTCCATTCTCATTGGTATATAGAACAAAATTATTCTTGCACATTAAATTTCTATTTCCTCCACTATGAATTGTGGTCTATGACTAGTTATCTATATATGAGTAGTCCCAAAAGTGACTATATGATCTAGAGGAATTATATGAAATGATATTTCATAAATTTCATCACTTTGAAGTCTATTAGAACATAATAGCATAAAATTTAACCAATAATGTTTCCCTTAGTTCATTTAATCAAGGATAATTGTTATTTTTCCTCAGGAATCTGATAAAACTAGGAAAAATCCACCAAATCTTGAGCCAGATTGGGAGGTACCTTACTCCATACATAAGTTCTACACTAATGGAGCTTATTCCATAATCTCAATAGACTAATAACTCATTAAAACTCCACCAAATTCAGGGTTCTTGAATAAATACTTTTTTTAATCACACAGAGTATGTCCTAGTTTAATGAAGTTAAAATGCATAGAAATCAACATCTTAGTCCAAGAATATTAAAATTAATAGCACCATTCACATTCATGTAGCATGATGTTAAACTATTTAGCACCTAATCCTTGTCACCTGACGTTAAAATTCACAACACCATTTTTCCTCGCTACATGACATTAAAATATACGATTAAGGTCTCTCCTTAATTTGACATTATAAAATCCCCCATGATACAACAAATTGGCATTCCATATGGTATTTAAAAAGTTGATTATCTTCCATGCGTAAGCATTACTCAAATCATTTCCACTCATTAGTTGAACATGTGTTCAATTTCTACCTATGTTTGAATCAGATCATCATAGGGACACCATTTCTAGAACTATGTTTGGCATGATTCCTTCCCCTATAAAGATAAATTGTGAAACATGGGTCTTATTCCCTGGTCCATAAAAAATGTTTCTTTCACATCAGGTGTCCTATTTCCTCACCCAAAGATGTTAAACTACATTGTTCTTCAAGAACTATGTGTGGCTTGATTCTTATTCCAATGGGATATGTAGTGATTCCCAGATATCCAATATTGGGCCCCGCCACAACCCTAAAGAAATTCATTCTCCCTTTTCCTATTTATGAACTAAAACTATATAGAGCACTCTTCCAAAATGCAGGGTTCGATTCTCATACCATCCTATGTCATGAGATTAAATATTACTCTAGAATATATCAAAATTACCCCGTCTCTCACATTAAACTCTGTTGGTGTGGGGATATATATTTTCACAAACCTAATGCGGCTTGATTCTCATTCCAATGAGATACATAGTGACACCCAGATCTTGAATTTTTGGTCTAGCCATAACAGAAATACCTTCCTCACATAAAAACCTAGTAAGTGTGTGGAATCTCATCAAGAACTACTTATGTATTGATTATTATTCCAATAAGATATATAGAGACCCCACAATCTCCAATCATAGGCCCAACCGAGAAAAAATTAAAAATCCCATTCATTTCTATTGTTTATAAATCAAACCTATATAGGTATTATTTCAAGAAGGTTGTGTGGATTAATTCTTGATCCAATGAGTTTTTTAGTGATTAAGGTATTTTAGCCATAACTCAACTACAATATCTCCATTTTTCACATTAGTTCATCTTCTTTCATACTATAATATGTTAAATTGCTTGGGAATTAAAGAACTACATTTGGCTTGATTCTCATCCTGATGAGATACGTAGTGACACCCAATCCATATATCTTTCCTCCGAAAATAATTTTTAAAATGTAAACCCCCCTTATTTTGTTTATGTACAAATAAAATTTGCATAGGGATGTCTTCCATGATATTTAATTTCATTATTAATTTAATGAGATACATGGTGATGCCTATAGTTTCTAATTTAGGACGAACAATCAGCATGGAGATTATGAAAATCCCTCTTCCCCACAAAATAACCTGATGATATATGGAATAATTCAAATAACTAATGGTTGATTGATTCATTCCCCTATAAAGATAAATAGTTATGCTCGAGCAATATATCTTATCTTATCCACCATTACATCATTTGACCCTTATCTTTAAATTGTTTTATCTTTGTGGTGCAGAAATAATATTTTACCATCCCTTATTTCTCAATGGTCCTAGCTGTAAGAAAATAAAATTCACAATAGATATCCACATCAAATGATGATAAATTTCATGATATTCTCAATTAAACTATGTGTGGAACAATTCTATTTTTCAGGAGATATGTAGTCATTTAACATCAGTTCAACTTCATCCTTACTGCATGATGTTAAACTACTTGGACGTAAAAATAACTACATGTGGCTGGATTCTCATTCTATTGAGATAAGTATTGATACTCGTGTCTCTTATCTCGGATCCAAACACAATTATGAAAATTCCCCCACTCTAGGTGTATGGATAATTTGTGTACAAGAAACCATTTCAATAGATATGTATGGCTTGATTCTCATCCATATGATATATGTAGTAACGTATTGACTTTAAATCATGGATACAGCCGCAACATCATACAATTGGTTCCTCTTTTATCCCTTTTATGAGTCAGATCTACATTAAGAGACCAAAATGTGTTATATTCTTATCTATGAACTCATATTAAAAAAACACATTATCCCCATAATTTGAATTCAATTATGGTGCGGGTAAGAATTAAATATGAACTACGTGTGGGTTGATTATTTCCCCAAAAAGATACATAGTGACACCTAGGTCATACCCCCTAGCCCATCTGTAATATTCTTTTTCACATTTTAATAAATACACATCCTCATTACGCGATGATAAACTTTATAGACCTAAAAGATCCATAGGTGGGTTGATTCTCATCTATATGAGATACATAGTGACATCCTGATTATCTATCCTGGGCCCAACTGCAGAATGATATAAAAAATTATTTACTCCCATGTTCGAGTAATATATACTTTAAGAGATCCAATACATGTTTTAAACTCATACATTAACTTGTATATGAAAGAACTATGTGTGGATTGATTCTTTATTTGACAAGATACATAGTGACACTTAGGAAAAATACCCTAATATAGCCACAATATTCAATTTATCTTCATATCAAATCCCCTAATGTCATTGTTGCATGACATTATACTACATAACCTAATTCCCTTACTGCATGACTTTAAACTGAATGATAATCAAACAACTACATATGGCATTATTATCATCCTTATGAGATACGTAGTGAATCATCATATCTCTTATCTTAGGACCAGTCAAAGTATGACATAAAATTCTTCATCTCATACATATAATCATAAATCTATACATGAGGATTTATTTTGGGTTCTCTCCTATGAGAGCTCACTAAGGACACAAAAGATACCCCTATTACAGATACGAGTAAAATCTTTGTAATGAAAACTGATCTCATGGAAAATATCAGTCCAAACACTTTCTTTATGCATTGGACATTTCCCCTACCATATTTTATAATCCTAACCATGAATATTTTAAGATCATTTTAATCATTCCTCATCTTTTGTTGTTATATGTCTGATAATTGAGATCTCCTTTACCTGAATATGTAGTACGCACCCCCAGTTGGCCTTACATAATGTTGCCTATATAACGGGGAGATAATTATAAGGATGACACTATTTGGATATACAACATATGAACCTATTGATCCTACATAAATAGACCACATAATGGGTTTTTCAAATAGAGGTAACTTCATTCAGGGAAGAAGTATCTTATGTCCCCTTTAAGCATTGATGATGGTATGGATGAACCCATATTTTAAAGTAGTCATCCACTGCATATTTTTTCCATATTCTTTCTCCTAACATGAAAGTCCCCAAGACCATGGTTTAATTTTTTTACCTTAACTCAATAAAGTAATAATAATTTAACCTTGGATCATTTGACCGTATATCAACAAATGGTTCTATAACATTGTGGTCCAAGTTGGTGTGACCTAAATCTATAGATACGATAATTCCAATATTTAGCTAAGTCCTTCATAAAAATCATATTCCTTTGATTATTTATAAATCATGACTTGAAATACTCTTTCTATATTTTGGTGTGTTTCTCCATAAACCATACTATGTGCTTAGGAAAATTTGAATATCCCTAAATGCTCATAATATTTTAGTAATAAATGGTCATAATTCTAGAGAGATCCTTTACCTGACTATGTAGAACATGCCCCGGTTGGCATTGTAAAAAATCCAACTTTATAATGGTCTTGATAGAATAAAGATGGCACTATTGAATATGCAACACATACCATATTTGGCCTTACATAATATATCCCCCAGAATTTATTTTTATAATATAAGTAACTTCGTTCTTTGAATATTCCTTCTCTAATGCCTTTAGCCCTTATCTCATATCCTTCTCCAGATCCAGAAATTCCGAAAATCGAAGTATATAATCCATCCATTCTATACTAGAATATTATAGCATGTTTCCAAAAAAATTGCAATGAAATTTTAGACTCATAATCCTTTGGTCAAAGCTAAAGACCTTAAATTAAATCCGATATAATGTCCTTGATTCATGAATTTATGTTGCACATCATAATGTTAAAAATCCCTCATTTTCATTGTTACTTGTCTTTAAACTGCATGGTATAATTTTCTATCTATAAGAATTTAAACGGCATAGCAAACTATTAAAAATCACTTAATGTAATCGCATAATGACTCTAAACTACATGAATTAATATCCTTGCTTCATGACTTTAAACAGAACAGAATAATATCCTTACCACACTATTGATGCTCCTTTCGGTCATAGAGTCTAAATGAATGAAAAGGGAAATACCTTAAACCCAAAGTGATTCATCCTTTGAAGAAACATAAAAAATTGACAAAGGTATGAACAAATATTCATTTGCACTTGGGTCATGCATGTTTCACCATGGTCGTGCAAGTATACATGCACACCGCCTAGTTGTCACGAAGGTTACTTGCATGCCCTCTTTGATTTTTGGCCAGGGTCTTACCTGGCCTATAAATACCCCTGGTGGGCCCCCCATTTCAAGACGGAAAAATTCCAAAAGTCATATTTAATCTATGGTCACCCTAGTTTCTTCTTGAAGCTTTCAAAAAATTCTAAAGTAATTTCATACCTAGAACGGATGATCTAAAGAGGGGGAATAAGGACTAAGTGTTGGAACTCGTCAACACATGCATGCCTAGGTGGCCAACCCTTAAGGGAAATGGCCACACTTGCGTGCCACCTTATCCCTTCAACAGAACTTGTGTGCCACTCTTCTGGAATCCCTAGGGATAATAATAAGGGCTTGAGCCAAGTCTCACCCAAGTATTACCCTAAGGGTTGACCGTCGCTCAAGTACCTATTTGTCGTGCAAGCCTACTAGTGCGACCAGGACTTGCGCACCCACGTAGGACTTGCATGCCTCTCTCTTTTTGGGTGCCCCTCCTACCTATTCACTTCCTTTCATCAAATCCACCTATCCTCTTCATGATTTATCCTTCAGAATAATCTTCAAATCCATTTTTGGCATGATTCCTTTGTTGGCTTTCTTATCTGAAAATATTTCTATGGAACATCCCTCAAAACATAGTGATTTACATATCATTATGTCACTAAGGTTAGATATTTCATTCATTAAACCTTATCCTTTAAAGATGAGAGGATCTTTAACCTGGGCCTTCTTTTCAGAAGTAAGCCCCAATCACAATTTTTTTTGACATGGGCCTCCTTCCCAGGAGTAAGTACCAATCTCAAATTCCCAAATATGGGCATCCACCTTAAGAGTAAGCCCCAAATCCCCTAACCTGGGCTTACTTTTCAGGAGTAAGCCCCAGTCTTCAAGTTCACTTAATTTTGGGCGTCCTTTTCAAGAGTAAGCCCCAAGTTCCCAAATTACCTTAACTTGGGAATCCTCCTCAGGATTAATCCCCAGTAATAATTCCCTTTAACCTGGGGCTTCTTCTCAAGAATAATCCCCTATTTTCAAATCCCTTTAACCTGAGACTCCTTCTCAGGAATAATCCCCAGTCATAATTTCTCTTAACGAGTCTTAATTTCTTTTGATTTGGACTTCCTTATCAGGAATAAAACCCAAATCATAAGACCCCTCTAATTTGGGCATCCTTCTCATGATTATGTCCCATGTTAAGTTTCCAAATCTCCATAGAGCACATATACCTTTATGGACCTTGTTTCTTCGGTTTCTTCCTTGAAGTAAATCCTAATCTTCATCTATTTTGGCCAGTCTTACATTCATAAACCCCACATCATTTCTTATGATGGAAAATTGTCTGATTTTACCAATACCTATTCTTTCTCACACCGAGCATGACTCACATGAACTTAGAGTGAAAGTAATTATGACATATTTCTTTGAGCTATAAATCATACATAAAACACATAATTATTTATTTCTTGAAATACGTGGGTTTTGATTCATTTTCTAAAACAAAGGATACGTAGGTAGCCCATCTGGGGGTACGATCCCAACTCTAAAATAATCCATGTCCTTTTGAATGACAATAAACTTCAAGTGCCCCACTGAGTGGATTTTAAACTAGTATGGTTATCATAATAACCAAAATATTTCTATATAATGTGTCGAAGGATACCATTGACTAAAAATATCTAAACAAATATAGATGATTTTCTATTGATGAATAACCTCGAATATAAATAAAATATTCTCTAAACCTTCTACAAATCAATCATTGATTTTCAGATCTAAAGGAAATCCCATTTTCATACTTGGTAATTTAATAAGGATTCATGAACATAACTTAAATCTATAAAGAGAGTCCCAGAGTAGACAATAATTCACCTCAAAAAGGTGTGATGAGTCCGATCTCCCATCCCCTCGACCAATGCAAATTCTTAAGCCTCATCTGTACATAACTAATGAGCACCTACCTTTGGAAAGTAGGTCCAAAGGAACATAGAATCATTGGATGTATCGAGTTCTACGAACAAACCCATTAGAAACCGCGTGGAATGTTTTAACCTTAAATCAACGAGGTCATCCTTATTTCCATTGGAAAAAAATGGTGAACCCGATGTGAATCCTTAACCATGTTGAAATGATTTTTTACTTATTTGTTCATCTCCTTTTTAAACTCAATGAGAGGGCCAACAAAACAATCAATAATATATTTGCTCATCCAAATGATGTAGTGGTAGAAATTATCTTGATTATCTCTATTATATCAAACAATCACTCTCTTCCAAGATCTTTCGCGTTAAAAAAAATGGATTCTCTTAAGTACACACATTTGAATACATCTTCTATGAATGCCGATACTGCTACTCCTGCTAGATCATTGTCCGCTTTGAGGATGACTTCACCTACTCAGCATCTTCAACGCTAGGTATGAAATGAACTGGTTAAGGAGTACTATCAAAATGGTACTATTCCTACTTTGGAGGATGCTCGACAAGCCCTCCAAGTCAATAATTCACCCCGGTCATCCAGATAGCGATGAACAATGATCAAGAAGCAGGTGGTGCCAACCACCATTTCCAACTGTTTCGGGTCGTTATCCGCAAAACGCAATCAAAAGTCCCTCCCATATTCTAGGGAGGTGAATGAGAAGGTACCTTAGGTCCTTAATTCAAAGAGACAAGAGTCCTTTCCGAGGGCTCCCATCACCACTCTCCGCTAGAATCGTGTGGCAGTGCGCCCTCAACTTGATGAGGGTGTCATCTCTAGGATTTCGGTTCATGTTCCTTGAACCCGAGAAGGAAATACAAACCACCAGAGGTGAAGACCGTTCAATAGTGACTGGGTTCTCATATATTCCATTTCTGGAGGAGTCCACCAACCTAACTTGGTGGAAAGCAACAACCAGGAACACACACCAATCCATTTTAAATCCGCTATCCAACAGACTCGTCTGGCAGCATCATGCCATTCCCGCTTGGAAATTCCGGCAGAGTACTATAGACATAATGTACACCTATTTATAAATTATCAACTATTCAGTAGGCTCGTCTAACTACATTTGATGAATCCCGCCAAACCAATGTGTTGACAACTGGTAAACAGGCACATAAAACTACTTACACTCATCAATCCAGCCAACATCCTTGTCTGCTAGTTTTAAAGGAAGTTTATCAATCATGTTTGGCAGAGTGCAATCATCAGGAACATACACATGCTATTATTGATCAATCATACCAAGAGTCTTGTTTGGTAGCTGTAACACCCGAGACTTTTATGTTATATAAATCATCAAAGGAATCTTTTTCTATACAACACTTGCTTGGCTTGCTTTACACGCAATCGCGACCTTCTTCGATAGCTTGCGTCGTACGCAATACCGAGTTTCACTAAACAACATTATGCTATTAAAACTAGCCGTTATGAATAGTAATAATCACTTTTTGGAATTTTATAAATTTTATTTTTCAAAATGGACTTCATTTTTGGACTCAGAATATCGAAATTAGCCTAGGGTGAAATTTTGGTATTTTTCTGAAAACTTTCAATTTTGATGAATAGTGAAACCACTAAGTGGTAGGTTAAAAAACAGAATTTTGCATAAAACATAATTTTACCGCTTCTGTGAATGGAATTTCGAAAATCCGAGAGACACGGTTAATATCAAGGACTAAAATGTGGTTCAATGAGATGAAAATAATTTTTTGGTGAATAGTAACTTTTTACTTTTTTTACCGCGGTTAATAGTAAATAGGGTAACTAAGGGTAAATATGATATTAATATTACCCTAACACATGTCCTAATTCTATTGGACAAGTGTAATTCGACCAAAAACAAACTTAGGAATAAAATATGACCATTTAGGCCCACTTGGATTAGATTAGGACATTTATTATTAATTTATTTAAAGAAGGGTTAAAATAGTTAAAATCAAAGTTTAATAAGTAAATCATTTTTAATATAGGGTTATACATAAGATAAATTCGATTGTAAATATTCATTAGAAAGCTCAAAAGATTTCCTACATGATGGTATTTTATTTGTAATTTGTAGACATCAAATAATATAATTTATTTATGACACAAAGATGATGCAGTAATTATCTTATTAATGAAATATTGACATAATTGATGTTATAAACACCAAAATAATTGTAATTTGAGACTTTTTATGAATTCAAATAATTTTATAGGTTACTATGATATATTAATGTTGATTTAATCAACTTGGTTCGAACATATAATTCTTTTATGACTTTCACAAAAATCATATATCAAATAGTGTCAAAATTGACACAAAATAGTTTTTAAATCAAATATTATATTATTAATTGTTATTTTATTCCTAAAAATCTAAGGTTCGGCCAAATGACTTAGATAAGGATATATATATTAATAATAAACAATTTGGGGTTCGTTTGGCATGTTATAGTAAGTGTATTAACCATATAGTGAAAGAAAACAAAAAGACACGGTAAAAGTTAAATTAATTAACTTAGAGTTAAATCTAATTGATAAGGTTAAAATAAAACCCTAAACTTGTCTAAATCTTATTGGTTGATAGGATTTCGACCCTTCCCCACTTTATCTTCTAAATAAGACCCTTTGGAACCATTATTAACCGATTTTGACTTTAATATAAAATAATATTTTGAGATATTCCTAAGGTGCCCCTCTCCTCCCTTATAAAAGGACACCTCCTCCCCCTCCTCCTCACACCAAATTGAGCACTCAAGCTCGGCCAACCCCTGCCATTTTCTCCTCTCCACTTCCCTAGAATAATCCTAGAGGTCCTGGTATTCTCCAAAGACCAATCTTTGTTCCTTAAGTGGAGGATTCAAAGAGGCGTTCCAAAGAAGAGGTAATATCCATTACCGATCTTTTCAATTTCTTTCTTCTTCAACTTCTTCTTCTTTAGTTGTTTCATGATAAAGTAATAACATCAGTATTACTTACATACTGATATGTTATTATAAATATGAAACAACCCTAATTCACCTTCTATCCATCCTACGGAAAAAATGAAATCACCGCGCGTGCGTACGTACGGAATACCGTCTCCACGCCGTGGTGTAATCTATTTTCCACCATCACCTTACAAGGATGGGTATAATGGTGTAATGAGTAACTATATATGATTATTATTAAGTAATATTGATACTGAAATAATATATATATATACTCCAATACAATTCCACGATCATAGGAATGATATCATCACTCGTGCGTACGTACGGAATACCGTCTCCACGATGTGATGCGACTCGTTCTACATGATCTTCATTTCATAATGATTATATAAATGAATTGAATGAATGAATATGGTATATACTACAATAATACCATTCTGGAAATGAATTATCTATAACCTAAAGATAAGAATAAGAATTTATTCGACAAAACACGCATAAGAACAAAAAGTTATAAAGACCCGAGTAACAAGTAACAATGAAATATTACTAACAAGAAGCTAATAATATGACCATATATGATATCATATAAATATGTATGATTCTGGAATAAGTCAATAACATTATTTAAACCATTATACAGGAGCTTCAGACACGTACAAAGCTAATCGGACCTAAGGTAAGGGAAATATCACAATCTCATTTTTATCCGAGATTGTTTATTCGTAAGTATTTACTGGGGTGTATTTTATCATCCACATCCATGTTCCCTCAATATGAAATATTGTTTCCATCCACTTACAATAGTTTAAATCCAATTTTACCCTTAGGTGAGTTTTTAGTAAAGAATATGAAAGGAATCATTTGTCGTTTTTCCGTACGAGGTACTTTTTGACTTTTCCGACAAAAGTACGAAGAATGTTTTTTTTAACTTATACGGCATGAATGGATTTTTAAAACATTACTTCAAAGAAGCTTCCTTTACAAGTTTTCAAGTTTATTTTTAATCAACTTCTTTTATTTTAAAGTTGTATGACATGTTATGAAAGGAAAAATGTTTTTTAAGAAGAAAGGATATTTTCCTCAAGAATTCAATTCAAGTGTTTTATCAAAATTATTTTCCATCTAAGATAATAAAGGGTTCTGTTTCTATCCATATTTTTACATTGATTTTACTATGTTGTGATGGAATTATGTTTATGAATTCCTTTATCTTATATGAATTGATTTATGATGTCATGATGTTTCAAGAATCCCATTTTTGTTACATGTGTTATGCGATGATGTATGTTTTATGATTATGTGGCACACATAAGAAAGGATTCATTATAAGATGGGTGGGACCTATATCTCCCTCCAATGCATTGGGTAATGATTTTATATCTCATGAGATAGACATGGCTGGAACGGAAGGTTATTTCGGTTCAGTGATACAGGACTGAAACGAGGAGTGAACTCGGTTCAGAAAGGGACTTTGTCCACTAAGATAGTCTTGGCAATGAGTCATGACTAACAAGAAATGATTTTCCATGATTATGTGTGCATGCCACAAAGTTTAAAGTTTTATGTTATGATTATGGGCATCTCATTTTCACTTCTATGATTTGTTCCATGTTAAGATATTATGATCTCTTTTGCAGGTTATGATTTTCAAAAAGATATGATATGATTTTTATTTCCTTTATTTGCCCTTGCTGAGCATTTGAGCTCACCCTTTTATGTTTTCTTTTCCCCAGGTCAGGAAGATGGATATTAAGTAGAATATGCTAAAAGGGACCCTAGATATGATGAAATAAATGGGAGACACTGTAGAAGATTTATGAACCAGTTGTTTATGTTTCCCAGTTTCTAAAGACACTATACCTATACGGTCCTTTGTGGTTTTGTCATATGTTGTAATAAGTGTGCTTCAATTTTGAAGTATTAACAATGTATGTAAAGTGTGGGTCATTATAGTTGGTATCAGAGGAAAGGTATAGTCAACCTTTGGAAACTAGGATGTGAAAGCCTTAGTAAGAACCCTAAGGATAAGTCTAAGCATAGTACACAATCTTAGTGTTTTAGAAATGGCCTTGAATAACCTAGGATAAGACCATAAGCATGAAAATTTTATTCTTGAATTATGTGGTTTCCTATTATAATTAGTGTTGCTCACACTATTCTTCTTGGTTTTAGTCAATGGCTGGAACCCGAAGGAACCGTGTTAATGCGGAATGCGATGGGCAATGCAATGATTGTCCCCCTGAGCAACCAAACGATATGGGAGCTGGAATGCAAAATCTTGTAGCCATGCTCACACAACTTTCTCAAGCTATGAATCATGCGGGATTTCCAAACGAACAAAGGAGGGAGCAACATTCTGTTGAATCCTTCATGAGGCAGCGTCCACCATCTTTCAGCGGGTCTACTGATCCATTAGTTGCTGAACAATGGATTAGTACTAATGAAAAGATATTTTCAGTTCTTCAATGTTCTGAGCATGATAAAGTCATCCTAGCAGTGTATCGTTTGGAAGGAGATGCGGATCAATGGTGGAATCTTGTTTAGAATACGAGGCAAAGGGATGAAATTGAGTCTATGGAAAGGGACGAGTTCAAGAACTTATTTTTCAATAAGTACTTCCCTCGTATTCTCCGAACAAAGATGGAGAAAGAGTTCCTTGAACTGAAGCAAAGGGATGATGAATCTGTTGGTACCTATGAAGCAAATTTTACAAGACTGGCAAGGTACGCTTCTGGTATTATTATCCAACCTGAGAGTAAGATCGATCGATTCTTTAGTGGCTTAAAACCAAGTCTTTGAAGGGCGTTAGCCATAAGGGACTTCAATAGCTACGAAGAAATCGTTCGATGTGCTCTCAAAGTCGAGATGGAGATTGGAGTAACCCATCAGTCACATGGGTTTGATAAGAAGAGGAAGATGAAATTCAAAGAAAAATCTAAAGAGCACACGGAAAAGAAGATGAACTTCCCCTTATGCTCAAAGTGTGGAAAGAAACATGGAGGGAGTTGTCTTAAAGGGACACGTAAATGTTTTAAATGTGGAAAGGAAGGTCATCGGGCATTTGAATGCCGTGATAATGGGAAGAAGATGTCTAATGACGCAAACAAAGGAAGGGATACACAGAATGAACCTACAACACTTCAATGTTTCAAGTGCAAGGAGATGGGGCATTATGCCAATCAATGCCCAAATCCAAGGGTTGATGATGATGGTCGACGTCAACAAACTCTTAAAGCTAAAGACAAAGGAAAGTCACATGCAATTTCTATCAGCGATGTGGAGTACGATAACGATGTGGTGAAAGGTACACTTACCATCCACTCTAAAGTAGCAAATGTTTTATTTGATTCTGGATCCACCCACTCTTTTATTTCTGAAGAATTTTCTAAGGGTATCACCGTACTACCTCAACAATTAGATGTTGAGTTAGCTGTGACAACACCTAATGGCACATCAATCGCATCAAAAGTTTATAATTCTTCTCCGATCGAAGTTTGTGGGAAAGTGCTTCCTGCAAATCTTGTGATCCTTCCTTTAGTGTAATTTGATGTGATTCTTGGCATGGATTGTCTTTCTCTACATGGAGCTCATATCAATTGCCAAAGAAGGGAAGTCACATTTCATACTCCAGATCAATCTACGATCGTATACCAATGCAAGGATGAACATAACCTTCCAGTGGAAATTTCTTCCATCTTATGGGTATTGATCCCACTAAATGAAGGTTATTTATCTCAAATGGTTGGTGAGAAACTCACGATTAAGAATATGCCCATTGTAAGGGAGTTTGATGATGTATTTCCGGAGGAATTACCGGGTCTTCCACCAAATCGTGAAGTTGAGTTTTCAATAGAACTCGTACCGGGTGCTTTGCCTATTTCAAAGACACCTTATAGAATGGCCCCAATTGAGTTGCAGGAATTGAAGAAGCAACTCCAAGAGAATATTGATAATGGATTCATACGCCCTAGTGCGTCACCTTGGGGATCACCTGTTCTATTTGTTAATAAGAAAGATGGATCAATGAGACTCTGCATTGATTATCGAGAACTTAACAAGATCACTATCAAGAAAAAATATTCTCTCCCACGCATTGATGACTTATTTGACCAACTACGCGGAGCTCAATACTTTTCCAAGATTGATCTTCGTTCAGGGTATCATCAATTAAGGGTCAAAAGGGAGGATATACCAAAGACGGCTTTCCGTACAAGGTATGGACACTATGAATTTATAGTGATGCCATTTGGTCTTACTAATGCCCCTGCTATCTTCATGGATCTAATGAATAGAGTCTTTAGAGACTATCTTGATCAATTTGTGGTAGTCTTTATAGAAGATATTCTTGTCTATTCAAAGACCAAGGAAGAGCATGAAGATCACTTGAGAATTATATTGAAGACCCTGAGAAAGGAGAAGCTTTATGCCAAATTTACCAAGTGTGAATTTTGGCTTCAAAAAGTTTCATTTTTGGGTCACATAATCTCAAAAGAGGGGATATCTGTTGATCCAGCAAAAACAGAGGTTATCGAAAGATGGTCGAGGCCAACAACAGTAACTGAGATCCGAAGTTTTCTTGGTTTGGCTGGATATTATCGACGTTTTGTAAAAGATTATTCACGATTATCTAATCCACTCACCAAGTTGACTCGGAAAGGAGTTAAGTTTGTCTGGACAGAGGAATGTGAAGAGAATTTCAAGGAGTTGAAAAGAAGGTTATCCAGTGCACCTGTGCTCACACTGCCTTGTAGTGGAGAAAGGTTTGTGATCTACAGTGATGCATCCAAGAAGGGATTGGGGTGTGTTCTTATGCAAAATGATATGGTTATAGATTATGCCTCACGACAGTTGAAAATCCATGAACAAAATTACCCAACACATGATTTGGAGTTGGCTGCGGTAATCTTTGCATTAAAGATTTGGAGGCATTACCTTTATGGTGAAAGGTGTGATATTTATACTGATCATAAAAGTTTAAAGTATATTTTCACACAAAAGGAGTTGAATATGCGTCAAAGAAGATGGTTGGAGCTGATTAAGGATTATGACTGCTCAATCCATTACCACCCTGGGAAAGCAAACAAGGTGGCAGATGCATTAAGTCGACAAGACCATGCTAGTTTATCCATGATGAGGATCACAAAAGATCCAATATTTATGGATTTACAAAGGATGGATCTTGGAATTATAATGGAAGGGGAAAAATCTTATCTTTCTCAAATGAATGTTCAACCATCTATACATGTGAAGATTAAAGAGGCACAGAAAGAAGATGTCGAGTTACAAAAGAAGGTGAGAAATGTTCCTGAATTCAACCTTGATTGTGATGGGATAATAAAGTTCAGGAATCGGGTTTGTGTTCCTCCCATCCCCGAATTAAAGAAAGAGCTGCTGGATGAGTCTCATAGTTCTTCATTCTCTATTCATCCTGGAAGCACGAAGATGTATAGGGACCTGAAAGAGTACTTCTGGTGGGATGGCATGAAAAGAGATGTTGCTGAATATGTCTCTCGATGCTTGGTTTGTCAACAAGTTAAAGCTGAGAGACAGAAGTCTAAGGGGATGTTACAACCATTACCCATACCCGAATGGAAATGGGAAAACATCACTATGGACTTTGTCACAGGACTTCCTAAAACATCCAAAGGCAATAATGCTATCTGGGTCATAGTTGATCGTCTCACAAAGTCTGCACACTTCATTCCTATTAGAGAGGATTTCTCTCTAGATCAGCTTTCCAGGATATATGTAAAGGAAGTGGTAAGATTGCATGGAGTACCACTTTCTATTATATCTGATCGAGATCCGAGATTTACCTCGAAGTTCTGGCGAAGTCTTCAGCATACTCTGGATACAGAGTTGAGTTTCAGCACTGCTTATCATCCCCAGACAGACGGTCAGTCTGAGAGAACAATTCAAACCCTAGAAGATATGTTGAGAGCTTGCTCTATGGATTTCAAAGGAGGTTGGGATCAACACCTACCTTTGGTGGAATTTTCTTATAATAATAGCTTTCACTCCAGTATTCAAATGGCTCCTTATGAAGCTCTCTATGGAAAGAAATGCAGGACTCCAACTTGCTGGGATGAAGTTGGGGAAAGAAAGCTATTAGGACATGATCTCGTTGATGAAATGGGAGAAAAGGTCAGATCTATTCAACAACACATAAGAGCAGCTCAGAGCCGACATAAAAGTTATGCCGACAACCGAAGAAAAGACCTAGAGTTTGAAGTAGGCGATAAAGTGTTCTTACGAATATCTCCCTGGAAGAGGGTTATGAGATTTGGAAAGAAGGGGAAGTTGAGCCCTAGATATATCGGTCCTTTCGAAATATTGGATCGTGTTGGGAAGGTAGCTTACCGATTGGCGCTTCCACCGAATCTCTCTCAAGTTCACGATGTGTTCCATGTATCTCTCCTGAGAAAGTACATACCAGATCCTTCACATGTACTCAGCTCAGAAGTTGTACCGCTGGAGCAAGATCTTTCTTATGAAGAACAGCCGATAGAGATTATGGATCGTAGCGAAAAAGTCCTACGAAACAAGACCACTCGCTTGGTGAAAGTTTTATGGAGAAACCACCAACTTGAAGAAGCTACATGGGAGCTTGAGGATATGATGAGGGAGAAGTATCCGCATTTGTTTGTTGCAAAGTGACGAATTTCGAGGGAGAAATTCTTTTTAAGGGGGGTAGAATGTAACACCCGAGACTTTTATGTTATATAAATCATCAAATGAATCTTTTTCTATACAACACTTGCTTGGCTTGCTTTACACGCAATCGCGACCTTCTTCGATAGCTTGCGTCGTACGCAATACTGAGTTTTACTAAACAACATTATGCTATTAAAACTAGCCGTTATGAATAGTAATAACCACTTTTTGGAATTTTATAAATTTTATTTTTCAAAATGGACTTCATTTTTGGACTCAGAATATCGAAATTAGCCTAGGGTGAAATTTTGGTATTTTTCTGAAAACTTTCAATTTTTGATGAATAGTGAAACCACTAAGTGGTAGGTTAAAAAACAGAATTTTGCATAAAACTTAATTTTACCGCTTCTGTGAATGGAATTTCGAAAATCCGAGAGACACGGTTAATATCAAGGACTAAAATGTGGTTCAATGAGATGAAAATAATTTTTTGGTGAATAGTAACTTTTTTACTTTTTTTTACCGCGGTTAATAGTAAATAGGGTAACTAAGGGTAAATATGATATTAATATTACCCTAACACATGTCCTAATTCTATTGGACAAGTGTAATTCGACCAAAAACAAACTTAGGAATAAAATATGACCATTTAGGCCCACTTGGATTAGATTAGGACATTTATTATTAATTTATTTAAAGAAGGGTTAAAATAGTTAAAATCAAAGTTTAATAAGTAAATCATTTTTAATATAGGGATATACATAAGATAAATTCGATTGTAAATATTCATTAGAAAGATAAAAAGATTTCCTACATGATGGTATTTTATTTGTAATTTTTAGACATCAAATAATATAATTTATTTATGACACAAAGATGATGCAGTAATTATCTTATTAATGAAATATTGACATAATTGATGTTATAAACACAAAAATAAATGTAATTTGAGACTTTTTATGAATTCAACTAATTTTATAGGTTACTATGATATATTAATGTTGATTTAATCAACTTGGTTCGAACATATAATTCTTTTATGACTTTCACAAAAATCATATATCAAATAGTGTCAAAATTGACACAAAATAGTTTTTAAATCAAATATTATATTATTAATTGTTATTTTATTCCTAAAAATCTAAGGTTCGGCAAAATGACTTAGATAAGGATATATATATTAATAATAAACAATTTGGGGTTCGTTTGGCATGTTATAGTAAGTGTATTAACCATATAGTGAAAGAAAACAAAAAGACACGGTAAAAGTTAAATTAATTAACTTAGAGTTAAATCTAATTGATAAGGTTAAAATAAAACCCTAAACTTGTCTAAATCTTATTGGTTGATAGGATTTCGACCCTTCCCCACTTTATCTTCGAAATAAGACCCTTTGGAACCATTATAAACCGATTTTGACTTTAATATAAAATAATATTTTGAGATATTCCTAAGGTGCCCCTCTCCTCCCTTATAAAAGGACACCTCCTCCCCCTCCTCCTCACACCAAATTGAGCACTCAAGCTCGGCCAACCCCTGACATTTTCTCCTCTCCACTTCCCTAGAATAATCCTAGAGGTCCTGGTCTTCTCAAAAGACCAATCTTAGTTCCTTAAGTGGAGGATTCAAAGAGGCGTTCCAAAGAAGAGGTAATATCCATTACCGATCTTTTCAATTTATTTCTTCTTCAACTTCTTCTTCTTTAGTTGTTTCATGATAAAGTAATAACATCAGTATTACTTACATACTGATATGTTATTATAAATATGAAACAACCCTAATTCACCTTCTATCCATCCTACGGAAAAAATGAAATCACCGCGCGTGCGTACGTACGGAATACCGTCTCCACGCCGTGGTGTAATCTATTTTCCACCATCACCTTACAAGGATGGGTATAATGGTGTAATGAGTAACTATATATGATTATTATTAAGTAATATTGATACTGAAATAATATATATATATACTCCAATACAATTCCACGATCATAGGAACGATATCATCACTCGTGCGTACGTACGGAATACCGTCTCCACGATGTGATGCGACTCGTTCTACATGATCTTCATTTCATAATGATTATATAAATGAATTGAATGAATGAATATGGTATATACTACACTAATAACATTCTGGAAATGAATTATCTATAACCTAAAGATAAGAATAAGAATTTATTCGACAAAACATGCATAAGAACAAAAAGTTATAAAGACCCGAGTAACAAGTAACAATGAAATATTACTAACAAGAAGCTAATAATATGACCATATATGATATCATATAAATATGTATGATTATGGAATAAGTCAATAACATTATTTAAACCATTATACAGGAGCTTCGGACACGTACAAAGCTAATCGGACCTAAGGTAAGGGAAATATCACAATCTCATTTTTATCCGAGATTGTTTATTCGTAAGTATTTACTGGGGTGTATTTTATCATCCACATCCATGTTCCCTCAATATGAAATATTGTTTCCATCCACTTACAATAGTTTAAATCCCATTTTACCCTTAGGTGAGTTTTTAGTAAAGAATATGAAAGGAATCATTTGTCGTTTTTCCGTACGAGGTACTTTTTGACTTTTCCGACAAAAGTACGAAGAATGTTTTTTTAACTTATACGGCATGAATGGATTTTTAAAACATTACTTCAAAGAAGCTTCCTTTACAAGTTTTCAAGTTTATTTTTAATCAACTTCTTTTATTTTAAAGTTGTATGACATGTTATGAAAGGAAAAATGTTTTTTAAGAAGAAAGGATATTTTCCTCAAGAATTCAATTCAAGTGTTTTATCAAAATTATTTTCCATCTAAGATAATAAAGGGTTCTGTTTCTATCCTTATTTTTACATTGATTTTACTATGTTGTGATGGAATTATGTTTATGAATTCCTTTATCTTATATGAATTGATTTATGATGTCATGATGTTTCAAGAATCCCATTTTTGTTACATGTGTTATGCGATGATGTATGTTTTATGATTATGTGGCACACATAAGAAAGGATTCATTATAAGATGGGTGGGACCTATATCTCCCTCCAATGCATTGGGTAATGATTTTATATCTCATGAGATAGACATGGCTGGAACGGAAGGTTATTTCGGTTCAGTGATACAGGACTGAAACGAGGAGTGAACTCGGTTCAGAAAGGGACTTTGTCCACTAAGATAGTCTTGGCAATGAGTCATGACTAACAAGAAATGATTTTCCATGATTATGTGTGCATGCCACAAAGTTTCAAGTTTTATGTTATGATTATGGGGATCTCATTTTCACTTCTATGATTTGTTCCATGTTAAGATATTATGATCTCTTTTGCAGGTTATGATTTTCAAAAAGATATGATATGATTTTTATTTCCTTTATTTTCCCTTGCTGAGCATTTGAGCTCACCCTTTTATGTTTTCTTTTCCCCAGGTCAGGAAGATGGATATTAAGTAGAATATGCTAAAAGGGACCCTAGATATGATGAAATAAATGGGAGACACTATAGAAGATTTATGAACCAGTTGTTTATGTTTCCCAGTTTCTAAAGACACTATACCTATACGGTCCTTTGTGGTTTTGTCATATGTTGTAATAAGTGTGCTTCAATTTTGAAGTATTAACAATGTATGTAAAGTGTGGGTCGTTATAGTAGCATTCAAAGAAGTCCGTCAGAAATCTCCGGCGACAAACAGGAGGCAGACTTAACTCTATGCCCCCACACTTGAGTACTGTCAGAATTCACTAATAGGAAAAAGAGGACAGAAGCAGGCACATACCTCTACTTCAAGAATGTAATGGACCTATATCTCTGTTCTAATAGCTGAAGTCACCAAGCACATTCTAGATGCTTGTCAGGATATTATAACAGTTTCAGCAGCATCAAAGAGAAAGAAATACTAATTTATACCAACCAATGGAGTGACACATCAACATATCACTCCGGAACAGACACACATATTTGTTCCAGTCTAAGAGGGTTGTGGGGCATACTCCCCCATATCATACGGACAACCAAGTCAGGCACATACACCTGATTTGAGTGGAGATAATCAGCCTAACCTGACTATTTCTCCTAAGTAGGCACATACACCCACCCATAATGACCACTTTCATCAAAAAGTGATTCTTAAGTGAATAAAAAGGTGTCTAAAAATAATACCCTCCCAACACAGTCAAGAAATCAAGGGCCAATCTGTAATAAGGCCTTACTCGATGCTGTAGTTCTTGATTCACAGAGACAATTATCTTTTGCAACTCAAGAGTCTAATATCTCAGTTCCCAATAGTGGGAACATTAATTCTGAAGGAATTTAATAGACACTTCCT
This sequence comes from Viscum album, assembly GCA_963277665.1. Taxonomy (NCBI): domain Eukaryota; kingdom Viridiplantae; phylum Streptophyta; class Magnoliopsida; order Santalales; family Viscaceae; genus Viscum; species Viscum album. The sequence goes on along the minus strand of OY728130.1, from coordinate 1,185,744,672 downwards.
CATGAATACTTTATTTATTACAATTCGGTCGATCTCAAAGTTTCATCTTTAGATGAGAGCCACAGGAACACTTTTTGTGGTCAGAAGACCATGGAGTAAAATGTTTCGTCTTTTGCAATAACCCACCATGGTGGTCCTCCCCATGATGATGAATTTAGCTGCAAAAGTCCTCTCCGCAGTAGTAATGCACATTTTCAGGAAAATGCTTCAATGGACAATGTAGTGATGAGAAATCCCTCTTATCTTGAGGCACTTGAAAATGTGAATCCAGTCATGTATGATGCTTTACCGCTAGCAGGTGAAATACTTTATCAATCAGAAGATAGTCTGGGGTGTAGGTTATTCTACGAACCACTCCTAGTTCGTTCATATTCTAGTTTGATTAGTTAATTCTCTACCAATCTTGTTGAATATGATGAATCAATGAGGAAGCACAAGCTCTGGTCTAATCAGGTAGAATAATCTTCATTGAATGATAATGTGTAAATACTTAATATGAGAAAACAATTAGCGAATTTTGAAGTGCTAGTCATGTTTTGGCCTTTGGCTGACTCTCAGTATGACATTCCAGAGATGTTGATGGAAGATGGAATTCATGATATTCGTCTCAAAATATGGAAAACTCTTTGTCAGTTGAAAATGAAAATATTATCTTATGATGAATATGAGAATCATGTCAAGATAATAGAAGGGTTACAATGCCAAATCGACTTGGCATCTCTCTCAGTTTCTTGATATCCAAAGGTTGAAAAGTAGCAGAGAGACCTTCAATGTTCATGCCTTAGCACAATAAGAAGATTGCACCAGTTAATTTCCAATGCCCCATTTGGTATTCATATCAGGGTAAGGGGTGTTCATGGAGCACTACATTTCATTATACTATCTAGTCAGCAAAGCTCGCCGAAAATAGTCTCATGCAATGTTATTGCTCATGGCCGACCATAGCCAATTGGCTTTGTTTGTAATCAAAGACTTGCTCAAGAACATGCCTCAACTAGTTCTTCTCAAAATCAAGCATACGGAAAATAATTTGTTGCATTACTCCAGTATCAAGCGAAAATGAATATTGAATAGGATTCTTGTTTAGAGCTTGCACATCATCAAGTAACAGAAGTGTCAGAAATCATCCAACGGTCTTTTGAGCTGGGTGATAAGAGTGGATGTAGGTTGATGCATCCAGCCACTTTACAGACTAAAGTCCGCAAGATCAAGAGAGCGTTCAATAAAGTTTCAGATATAGCATGTCAGGAACCACCCCAGCTTTCCAGAATGGGGACTCTTTTAACCCAACCCTCAGAATAAACAAATAGGATTTGAGGAGTTGAGCAGGAACAATAGAAACAGCCCCAGTCCACTGGACTGGGGACTTTTTCAAATCCGCAATTTCTTCCTCAAAGAAATTCAGTCTTCTATTGATTAGGTAAGAAGCCTCAAGAGGAATGAAGGGCTATATTATCAGGGGATCCCCTCCAAATTACGGTTCATCAAAAAGTTCTTGAGGGATCGAATCAACAAAAGGCAATGTCTCATCAGGGACATAAAAGAAGAAAATATCGTAGAAATTCCGATATAAGGGAGCAATGGATTATGCATCAATTAATTTCATAAATTCCGTTGTTGCTGATCCACCAGATCAGCCTCACTCGGGGGGATTAGATGAAGAGGTTCCTGCTCAAGAAGTTTTATGCACAGACACAAATGAAGAAGGTGTGCATACACAAAATCAAAGGCTTTCCCAGAATCTGGGTATTCATTCAAGTAACCCACTTCCCCCTCTTTGAAAGGGATCCAGCAAGGGGAATGGAAAGAATCAGGTTACATACCCTTCCTTATGAGAAGGCCAATCACTCTCACTAGAGAAATGATTCGTATAATAGGAGGAAGAAATGAAGGAATTGATGAGGTTGAATACAGAACTTCTTCAGGGTAGTCTTCCACCTAATCGTGCTAGAGTCAGTCAGCCAAGGTAATTTGTTGTGGCTACTGAGATGGATCAAGAATATCCTCCTCTACCAGTACACCCTCACAGGTAGAATCCTATGGGTCAAGTGTAACAACAATCGATGGTGCTACCATCAGTTGTAGTACCAACCACCACATCTGTCCAAGCTCCAGTCATTGCACATGTTTAGGTCCATGTTCAATCGGATGTTTCTCAAAAATTAATAACTACTATTGAGTCATTAATAGCTTGATGGGAATCTATAGAGGGAAAATGAGCTCAAATTCAACCAGAAAAGAGATCATAACCTGAATGGGTTGATGAAATTCCTCCCCCATCAAATTTTGAAAGTACCACATTCCCAATATTTAATGATTTGGGAGATCAATAGAAACACTTAACACATTTTGTTTCTCGTTGCGATCATATGATGGGAACCCCTCAGAAACAGGAAGAAGTTAACCTCAGGTGTTTTGTACAGTCATTACAAGGGCCTAATTTTGTCTGGTACAAAATCTTGCAATCCCGGTCAATTACCGGGTGGGAGGATCTCCACCAATGATTCGTTCATAAATTCAGCTCAACGTTTCCATAGAAAACTGTTTTTGATCTTACAAACTGTAAGAAAAGGGAGAATGAAAGGGTTTTGGATTCCATTTCTCACTGGAAGGGATTAACATATTACCTATGCTTAGCACTCCCTCAAGATGAATTGCTGCCAATCTGTGTGGAAAATTTGCGTGATGGGTTTCACACACCGTTGATCCCTGTGAAATACACAGGAGGGTTTCAATACCTTACTTCAATCGCTCAACAGATTGAAGATTCTCTTACAAAGACTATGGATAAAACTTGTGTAATTCCATCAGCTCCAGGAAGAATAATGGGTAGAGCAGAGACTACTAAAATTATACATAAACAAGCACATGTCCCTGTTTCTACTTCAAAACCTTCATCTTACCGAAGGGCTCCGCCTTATGAGCGTCAACAACAGAGGACTTTTCAACAAGATGATCAAAAAGATCAATGACGGAAACAATTTGGGGATCTAAATAGAAAATTTTAATCTTTTTGAAATGAACAAGTTCCTGGTTACTTCATTTCGGCTCTGGAAAATAATTTAGTTGAATTTCCATGGCCCAAGAGGCCGAACAAGGAAGGAGATGAAGACTATCCTAACTATTTCCCGTTTTATCAGATGTTCAGGCATCCCATTCAGGAGTGTTTTGTTTTCAAGGACCTCTTGAAAAAAATGGATGACTCAGGACAAGTCAAACTGAAAGGTTCTTCATATCAGGTAGCATGTATTACTACTACAGATCCAGAGGAGGAGGGTGAGTGGCAAGAAGTCAAGAACAAAAATGCGAAAAAAATATGATGATTGGATGGTCAGAAAAACGATTAACCAAACTCATGATATTTTGCGAACACAATTGCAGAAACCAATTGTGTCTTCTTCCATGAATGCCACAACAAAACACTCTTCACCAGAGGGAAAATCCTCGACGAAAAATAATATTTAAAAGAAAGAGGAACAATCAGAAGAAGATGAAATCATGTCAAAGCCCAACCTTTCTTTGACTCTGGTAAATTTTATGCCATCTACATCGAAGCAATGGGCACCGTCCCACCAAATGGAATAACCTAAAATGGCTAATCAGGAAGATTCTCCATCAGAAGAAGAGTTGATCTTTGGTTCTGTTAATATGATTCACTTAATAGATCCTTATTCCAGTCACAGTTTTGAGTTTGATGAGCCCAATTTCCCTGTATCAAACAGAGAAATCAGAGGGAGTTCTAGAGGCGCAGGGTACAGGGGAAGATGTGGATATTTCAGAGGCCACTATTCTAATTATACCCTTGCTAGAACTGTGTATGTAGTAGAAAATCATGGTAAATCCCTTTAATGAGCTCAAAAAGAACAGGCAAATTCTTCCACTAATAGTAGACTCAATTCTGGCACATTTATTCTGGATGATCGGTTGGAGGTTCCACCTTCTTCCTCTCAGTAAGTAAATAGACCTATTTGGTCTAATCCTCCAAAGCCAGGAGTATTACCAACTCCTACCCCAAAAAAAGATGCATCCACTTCCAATGAATCAACTCCTAAGGAACCTGCGAAACCACATGTTCTTTTTGGGAAACACAGACCTTTAGATCAAAAGTACGATGTATTGAAACACTTGGCCCAAATACCATCCAAGTTATCAATTATTGATGCCTTGAATTTATCAAAGGATCTCCGGGAGGCACTCATCGAGGAATTGTCAAGCCCTCAGGAGTTTGAAACTAAAATTGTTGCAGCTGAAGTCTACCATTTAGAGAATAATCCAGCAGAATGCTATGCTGTGATATCATTCACAGATGAAGATGAAGATGATGTCGTGCATTGATATACTAGACCTTTGTATTTATCTGTAAAGGTCAATGGGGTAGACATCCAAAGAGATTTTATTGATAATGGTTCAAGAGTCAACCTCATCCCCATTAGTACACTTTGTCGATTGGGCCTCATAGAATCTGATTTATCTCCTTATACTTTAATGTTACAAGGATATGATAAAAATGAACAAGAACCACTGGGAAATATTAAACTCAGAAATCAGTTTGTAGATCTTGTATCCTATTCATATTTCATGGTTGTTGATCAAGACTCAGCCTTCAACATCTTTCTTAGAAGACCATGGCTACATCAACATGTGGTTATCCCTTCATCATACTATCAATGTCTCAAAATATTGTTTCGATGGTCAAATTCGGACATTGTATAGTGATAATTCCTCGTTCAAGAAATGTGTATCTCAATACATTGAGGTGGAATTCTATCACATGAAGGGAAATAAGAAATTCACAACAAGGGAGGTTACCAAAGTTAATGGTCCATATAGTTTGGAAATGATTACAGTAAACCCATTTACACATGTGAGTAAAATTATTTGACGCCTATCAGTCAAATTGATAGGATAGACCCAAATCAAAATAAACTTATGGAAACTTCCATAATGTCAATTATGACAATCAAGACAGACAGCATGGGAGAAATTGGTGATTCACCAAGCAATGATGAATGCTCAAATGGGGATTCCTTCATTTCATCTACTGAAATCCAGCAAATATATACTTCACCAACTAGACCTAGAGATGTTATAGCGATTTCAGAGGTGAATGGTGATGTCAATTCTCAATCCATCATCACTTCTTTATTACCCATTGAAGACTCTTCATCATCTATCGGGTCGGAAATGGAAGCTTATTCCTCAAGATGTTCAAATTTTAACATCTCTTTTTATCATGGAAAGTCTACTTAATTGTATACTATGCAAGTAGAAACAGAAGAGATAACACATGTTGAAGAAGAAGAAGATCTCAGGGATACTCCTCCAGCATTTGAAGAGGGTATCTCTACCACTATGGATGAACTCCGAGAATTAAATCTGGGTACAAAAGAAGATCCATGCCCCACTTTAATTAGTGCATCCTTGAATCTTGAAGAGAAAGAGATTTATATTTCATTTTTAAAGTAAAATCGAGATATATTTTCTTGGAACTATATAGAGATTATAGGGCTTGATCCTGAGGTTTCCACTCATCATTTGGGTTTTCCAGAAGAACATCGAGGATTCAAACCAGCCACTAGAAAAACACACCCAACCTATGCTTCCGGAATTTAAGCTAATGTAGATAAGATTATCAAATCTAACTTCATAAGAGATTTTCAATATCCCAATTGGTTGGATAATATTGTCCCTCTGAAAAATAAGTATGGGAAAATTACAGTTTTCATTGATTTTGGAGATCTTAATTAGCATTTTCCTAAGGATGACTTTGTAGTTCTGATTAAAGAACTTTTAATTGATGCGAAAACTGGTTATGAAGCAATTTTCTTCATCGATGGATATTCCGTGTATAATCAAATCCGAATGTCTCTAGAAGATGAAGAATCTACAGCCTTCATAGCCCCTCAGTGTGTGTTTTTCTATCAGGTAATTCCCTTTGGCCTAAAAAATGCAGGCGCAACATATTAGCGTTCCATGCATCGTATCTTTAAAACCTTTTTTGGGAAGATTTTTGAATGTTATGTGGATGATTTGGTGGTTAAATCCAAACAACTTTCTAATCACTTGGATGATTTGGAAGTCATATTCCACAAACTTCGCCAACAAAATTTAAAGATGAACCCCTTAAAATGTGCTTTTGGGGTAACCTCATGAAAATTTCTCAGCTTTGTTGTACGCCATCGTGGTATCAAAGTCGATCATAAGAATAAAAAGTCAATCCTTGGTATTTCACCTCTTCGAAATTTAAAGGAATTGAGAGGAGTTCAAGGAATCTTGGCCTATATTCGGTATTTCATCGCCAATTTGGTAGGACAAAGTTTACCCTTCACCAAATTGATGAAGAAGGGAGTCACATACCAGTGGACTGAATAATGTCAAGAAGCATTCGATATTCTCACGATGTATCACTTGAGTCCATCGGTATTATTGAAAAATGATGAAGGAAGACCACTAACCTCTATGTGACAAATTTAGAGTGATCATTGGGTGCCTTTATTTCTCAAAACAATGATGTTGGGAATGAAAACAACCTCTACTATCTCAATCGGACTATGCTTGAAGCAGAAACCCGATATTCATGTATTAAGAAATGCTGACTAGCATTAATCTTTGCAGTTGAGATGTTGAGACACTACCTACAACATCACGAGGTCCAATTGGTATCTCGTAATAACCCGCTCAAATTCATCCTTAATCTTCTAATACTTACAGGATGTCTAGAAATATGGGCAGTTATTTTGTAGCAATTTGATATCCAATATGTGTCTCAAAAGGCAATAAAGGTCCAAGATCTAGCTGATTTCCTTACTGAACAACATTCAATAGAAGATACATCTTCAAATATTGAACTTCCTGATGAAGAAGTCTTCTTTATTCAAGATAGTGTTCAAACATGGGAAATGTACTTTGATGGTGCTTCCAAAAGTCGAACAGGGAGGAAAATTGAAAATCCTAAATTCAAAAAAGTTTTGTTAGGAATTTTTCTCATTTCTCCAGAAAAGGAAGTGTTACCCTTTTCATTCTCATTGTTGGGAGGAGGTACAAGTAATGAAGCAGAATACCAAGCTCTCATCACAGGCTTGGATTTTGCGCTTCAACCACAAGTGAATCAGTTAATGGTGATATGTGATTCAGACCTGGTAATCAAACAAGTAAATGGGGCTTATTCCATCAGAAAAAAAGATTTTATCCCTTTGAATGATTACGCCAGAGATTTAATGGAGAAATTTCCTTCAAAACTGACATTTTCTTATGTCCCATGATCACAAAATGCCCAAGATGATGCACTGGCTAATATAGCTACATCTTTGGTAGATCCAAATCGGGACGAGACAATCATCAATATTTCCCACCCTCATACAATTTCACATGATTTTCAAACCAGAAAAAATTAAATCAATGAAATTATTTTGATTCCTAAACCGTATGGTCATACTACAGATAGATGACACCTATCATGTAATAACTTCAAAATAAAACAATTCCGCATGATAGAGTTGGGAAAGAACAAATCCGGTGATGAGTGATCAATTTTACTCTTTATAACATCCTAGATCACTTAGAGAAAATTCTCTACAAGTGTGGTTTTTATGGAGTTCTCTTTAGATGCATTGATGGTGAAGAGACAATGGCTATCATGAAAGATGTACATGTAGGAGTCTGTGGTGCCCACCAGTCTGTACATAGACAATATGATCAAATTCGAAGGCTTTGATACTTTTGGCCTCCAATGATACAGGATTGTGTTGATTTCATGAAGAAGTGTCATTAATTCGAAGTACTTGCCAACTTCATTCATCAGCCCCCAGAGTTTCTTCATAAAACTAAATACTCGTGGTCATTTTCCACATGGGGAATGGATGTAGTAGGACCTTGTCCTTCGGCTACATCCATGTAGTTAAATACATTCTTACTGCTACTGACTTCTTTTCCAAATGGGTAGAGGCAATTCCTCTCAATGAAGTTAGTTCTAAAAGCATTATTATCTTCATAAAGTCTAAAATCATTACCAGATTTGGTGTCCCTCATACCATATTGATGGACAACGGTACCAAATTCTATTCATCCAGAGTGAATATGTTTTATCAAGAATACAATATCAAATCCAACCATTCATCTCGGTATCATGTAGCATCCAATGGCCAGATTGAAGCCTTTAAAAAGTCTCTTTCAAACATACTGCAAAAGATGGTGGATAATGATAAGAAATCATTTCCTGATAAACTCTTTCATGCTTTATGGGCTTATTGAACAACCACCTGCACTGCAATGCGGTCAACTCCATATTCATTTTTATATGGAATGGAATAAGTCTTTCCCTTTGAAGTTAAATTACCCTCGTTCAGAGTATCCATTTGTGATCAGTCATCTACAGATGAACAATCTCAAAAGTGATTGGATGAATTGGAACGATTAGACGAGAAAAGAGTGTGCACCTTGCACCACATGGAAGTCTATCAGAATAGAATTACACGAGCTTTCAACAAAAAAGTTCATCTTCATTCAATCATTCATGGAGAATTGGTATTGGTTCTCAGAACACCAAAGATACCAAGATAGAAACCTCCCAAGATTGAGCCAAAATGGGAAGGACCTTATTCAATACATACGGTCTACTCCAATAGATCATATTCTTTAATCTTAATGGATGGAGAAATCATCACTACTCCAACCAATGCCAGATTTCTGAAGAAGTATTTTGTATAAACACAGAATACATCAGTAATGGTCCATGCGTATGACCTTAAACTATTTGCATATCTATTGTCCAACATGACGTTAAACTGTGTTTTCCTTAATGCAAGACTTTAAACTACATAGTCCCTTACGTCCAGTAAGACATTAAATTGCACCATCCCCAGTCTATGCATATGACCTTAAACTATTTGCACCATCGTCCAACATGACATTAAACTGTGATGTCCTAACTACATAATGCCAAACTTTATAGAAGTCTCTTACATACAAAAAGACGTTAAACTGTGAAAAAAGTCCCTAATACGTCCAACATGACGTTAAACTGTGTCCTCTTTTGTCCTTACTGCATGACATTAAACTGTACAGTCCACCTTTTTGTTTAACATGACGTTAAAATGTTTTTTACCCATTGTCTTTGCTATAGGACGCTAAACTGTACAACAGGCTTATTGTCCAACATGAAATTAAACTGTGTCCCTATATTTTTCCTACATGACGTTAAACTGTGCTACTCATTCTTCCTACATGACATAAACTGAACAAAGTCCCTTAATATGTCCTACATGATGTTAAACTATATTTTGTCCCTACTACATGACACTAAACTGCGCATCACCAATAGTCCTCACTGTAAGATGTCAAATCTTCATAGTCCCTTAATATGTCCTACATGACGTTAAACTATATTTTTTCCCTGCTATGTGACACTAAACTGTGCAGCACCAATAGTCCTCACTATAAGACTTTAAACTGCATAGTCCCTTAATACGTCCTACATGACATTAAACTATGCATCGTTAAGGTTGTTGCTACCACTTGTTTCTCACACTGAGTATGACTCATGTGACCATTGAGTAAACTTCAACCATAAAACCCACTCTGGGTCGCTAACCATGCGTAATTCCCAACACCATTTTTTAGTTCGTTGTCCTCAAAAAACAACTTGATCACCAGTTCATTATTTAATTGAACTACAAGTACTTTGATCCTTGACTTCTAGGCTAGGTATGTAGGCAACCTCCTGAGGTTCAAGCCCAAAACCAATTTCTTCACATCAGTTCACCTCCATCTCATACAATGTTGATTTTGAAGCCACCCCCAGAATCAATATCTTTACATTGATTCACCTTTGTCCTTTCTATATGATGATAAACTGTACAACACATTTGTCCTGTAAAACAATAAACGAAAACATTATTTGATACCCTCACCTGAGAGGGAATCATTATTTACATTGATTTCCAATCATGTCATATTCTAAAGACTACGTGCATACATGGAAATGCCCGAACCTTTTATCTTGGGTCAACCATCATTGCACTAAAGTCCCCTTTCACCCTTCACTTGTATGAACAAAATCTGTATAGAGGGTATTTCAAGAACTACATGCAGCTTGATTCCCATCCTTATGGGATACATACGAATGATCGAGTGTCCCTCGAATCTAGCCCCATGTCTTTGGACCTAACCCCAAATTTCACTTTCAGTCCTCTGGCTGAAAAGTACGTGTGAAAACACACACTGTGTATTCATTATTATGGTTCTAGTTCTATGACCCAAAAATAATATTTCCCATAATTTCATTCCAAATGATGTTAAACTATATTTTAAGAACTAAATATGGCTTTATTCCCATACTTATGGTATACGTAGTGAAGTCCAGCATCTCAATTCAGGACCCAACCACAACATTATTATGGTTAGAATTAGTCTGGGTATCTCTACATGCATTGAACAATACCAATTTTTATTTTTCATAATCCTAACCTTATATATTTTCAGAACTTCATAACCCTTTTTCTTGACTTCTGGTCACAAAAGTTCTTATATATGAGAGTTCTTTTGCCAGACTATGCAGCACGTGCCCTTAGACTGCCTTGCATAAACAATCTAAATAACAGACTTTTCAGACAAAAGATAATATTATATAACTATGCATCCAATTCCCTTAGGTGACCCTGCATAATTCAACCCCCTAACGGGTTTGTTAAATAGTGGTAACTTCATTCTTGGGAAGAAAAACTCTTTTGTCCTTAGTTGTCTTAACAACAATATGTAGTGATCCACAAAAATAGTCATCCTTAACATATTTTCCCATACTTTTTTTTCATGATCTTAAAGTATTCAATTCTATGGTTTATATTTCCATTCCCTACATTTGGGTTAGACCTTCGTATGAGTGACATTCATACAGTTCTTAGATAATATTTTTTGGAAACATCTTCTCCACATTCAAGTACCTCTCTCTATTTAGAAAACTCTGTTCTTTGAAAAATTTGAATCTCCATAAACTTAAACTGGCTTTTTAGCAGTAGAAAAGTAAATTTTTGAGTGTTCTTCTGCCTAAATATGTAGCACGTGCCCTTAGGAGGCCTTCCATAAGTAGTCTACATAATGGACCTGTCAGCCAAAAGATACTATTATTTGACAATGCAGTCAATGTCCATAGGTTCCCCTACATAATTCAACCCCCTAACGGGTTTGTTAAATAATGGTAACATCATTCTTGGGAACTACTTCTTCTAATTCCTTTTAGACCTTTTTCATATCATTCCTCAGATTCAAAATTTCTTAAGTCGTCGTTTACATTTTTCCCCCATACATGAACTTGGTAATATATTTTCAGATAAATTATCAAGGAATTGAGTCAATTATAATCCCTTCGGTCAAAGCTATTTCGACCTTAAACATTAGCCTTTTATGCCCGACGTGCATGAATTTAAACTTCCCAAAAAAGACAAGGTAACTCTGAATAAAAGTCAAGTCCTAGCTCACTAAACATACATTTCATATGATTTAGGTAATATTGGGAAATTAAAATATTCAAGTTTTGTAGGGTTATTCATAACAATCCTAGAAAAATATCAAACTATTCTAACTAGGCCATTGGCTTAGGTAAAATTTAAAGCAGGTATGAAAGAATACAAGCACAAATGATAGAAGATGAAAGTATTATTCATTGATGCGCAAACTTTAGAAGGACATCCACAGACTGGAGTATATTCGATTTTCTATGAATTTCAAAAGGTTGTCAACATAAATCTTCATTTGATTTTTAGCATCCCGAGCTTCATCAGCAGCCGCTTGAAGCTCATGCACTCGACCAACTTCACTCTTTTCAGCTTGATGAAGTGATTTCTTAGCATCTACAATGGATTTCATACCGTTCGTTTGAACTCCTTCCAATTAATTTTTAAGCTTGTCATGTTCCCCAGTAACAGTATCTAACTATTGCTGAAGATGCATCTACTGGATGACTTTCTCTTTGATTTTATGATTCAGTTCCTTTAGCATGGTAGCATGATCAGACTCAACTCGGGATACCGAAATCTCAAATTCACTGATACTGGCTGACAGCCTCACCCTGGTCAAATCTTGACGGTATATCTGCTCCTAATCCCTCCTTAAAATGACCTATTTCACCGCAGTATGGACGTTTTGATATCCAAAACCTCCAAGTCCCAACATGACAAACAGGGATGATAGTTGCAGGAACTTTGAGGACAGCTCTTCTAAAGGAACTTCATATATTATCTTCCATATGTTCTGCCATGCCTTGCGTCGTAAAAATTGGAGTGCCTTTTGTACTTACAGGTCCGACTCAACATCACTATCACAGGGGGGAATATAATCCAGGATTAATGCACTTAGGGAAGTTCCCTGCTCTACTCCTTCCCCCCCTGACCCGTGTTTCTTCACCTTCTATTCTCGTTAGGGCGGAGGTTGAGGCTTCACCTCTAGATCTAGCCACAGAAATTGATGGCCCTGCATAAACAATTGAAATACTTGGTTAGTTTCAAAGGATAGAAAAAGTTGATTGGTTGTTTTGTAAATTATGTACAGTCGCCAAAAATTGTTATCTCTTACCACACAGTAGATCAGTAACTTGAGAAGGCTCCACCCCATCTTTCCTAGTTTCAACAGGATTTTCAAGATGAGTTTAAGGAAGCTCTTCTAGGTTAAGCTCCACTTGAACTAATGCCTCCACAATAGTAGGGTTTTATATACCCCCTTCAGGCATTGGCAGTTTAGAAGCTTTCTCATATAGAACTGCGCATTTCAACTAATCATGATTATAGATGTAATAAGAAGTTATTTTTAATACGACGAAGGATAACACTCACATCCATAATATTTTAAATTACATGGTAGTTTAACATGATCTAAAAAATCTTCAAAATATTCACCAAGTTCCATCATTTCATCCAATGTAATCTTAGAATCCTAGTTAATCTCACCAGTGGGAGCATTCGATATGTCTTCTTGCCAACCAACATCCTGCGGCCTCTGAACCTGGAGAGCTTCTTCATATAAAATAGTGGAATCAGTTGCAATGGACGCCAAAAGCTCTAGTGTAGGGGTTGAACCTAAAGTATCACAGAATGGATGTCTGTTGATGTTTTATTAAACAATTTATGAATCATTGTTAACTTACCAGAAGCAGGCTCTTCTCTTCTTGCAATAGTAGCATGAGGGATACTGGGAACAGATGTTGGCTCTCCTCCAGGAGTAGCTAAGTCAGCCTGAACTTGTGATTGATCACTAGTACCCTCTGTGGTCCTCAAAGGAGGGTCAGTCCTCTCCCCTAGAGGGGAAATTGAAGAATCCCCTATAATCCCAAAAAGTATGAGTAATCTTTTCATGGGTTAAGACTCATGATTATCCGAAAGACTTACCACTACTGATGAAGCGTTTAGCTGTGGACTTCCTCCTTTGATGATTTTTCTTATTTGGCTTTTTGGGAGTGAGGTTATCATCATATACAGGTACAAGAATTGGATAATGGAAAGCCATGTCCAACTCCTCATCCATGGCTGGTTGTCTAGGAGATATTTCACCTTGCCCGCGGGTAGATTCAGCAGCCCTGATGGCAGTACAACCAGGGCTATACAATGGTGAAGGAACCACTGTAGTTCCTTTCTTTTAAAGCTACAGGATAAATAAAATAATTTCCTTGAGTAATAAAGCTTTAACTGGAATCAAGTTACAAAAAAAATAAAGAAATAGACTTACATCATCAGGGGCCATGTAATCGTGCCACTCCTCTTCTCCGGAAGCACCAATCCCCACCGTGGCACCACAATCTATCATTTCCTTCACCCGCTTGGTGATAGGAATAGAATTATCGGTGGCATATATGAGCATTTCTAGCTCTATAATGTAAGAGCGCACTTCATTAGGGTTATTCTCGAAACATATATCGGTGGAGGCCAAAAGATTCCCTATTCCGGGGTGGTGTAGCCCCTCACACAAATCCATCCAGGCATTTTCATCATCGCAGTATATACTCCGCCATGTTTGGATAGCCACTGTTTGTAGATATTCAGTATCTGTACTAGAAGGCTGTGATAAAGGTCCTACAATCTTGTACTTGAACATCTTCCCAGATCTTGCAACTACAAATAGAGAATAAGAAAATAAGACTTGTTTTTATATAATGTAATGATGACTAAAGTGACCCAATGAAGTAACTCACTAGGAGTTGATGGAGTGGGTCTCTTGATTCTAACATGAGGATTATATTTGGCATGAGGTCTCTTTGTTCCATATTGTTCCTCATCATCTCCGTCCAAGGAATTCAGTGAATCAGCTCCGGGTAGTGTAGAAGAATCACCTTCTAGATGAAGCGTTTATTTCCCTACTATTCTTTTCCTTTTCCCCACATGTTAAACTGGGTGATTCAGTACCCCTTCAGGGTATGATGCTATCCAGTTCTCAGCATACCATGTGGTCAAGTTACTCACCGCTTCATCAACTGGTAGATCAAATACTACCTCATTCTTCTCCTTAGATGTTAGCAACCATAATTGTTGGGAAACCATCGGATGTTGCTCTGACCTGACATGCATAGGTGGAGATACAACAGTCTGCTGTAAACACTTAAATTAATGTGCAAATCTATATGGAGCATAGGCCTTGCATATAATCTCTCCGTCAATCCTGGTGACAAGTACACCATCTCTACAGGCTAACATGTATGACCTTACTTCCAGGTTGGTTGTTCCATCATCAACAAACCGCCCAGTTGGAAGATTTCCATAAGGAAAGATATTGAATTCATTATACATGCTCAGCCTCAACTTTATGGCATAGGAATTGATAGATATTGGGGCAATTCCAGAGAATTCCAGCCCTGATGGCCTGAAATAACTTTGGGGATATGTAATCCGTTATGTAAATTATACATCCTAAAGTGAGTGGTGATCCATCCCTAAAAAATATGGAATGGTCCCCCTATTCTCAAAGGAGACATACCCATGAAGACATGGAGTAAGCTGCTGTGAATATTTTCTAAAATGGGGGTATCCAACCCAACCATTTTCCCCTCATCCAACTTGGCTGCAACAACGAAGGTCACTGGCCTGACCCCTCCCTTCGAGTCTCTGACTGGAAAAAGATAAACACTAAGCCACAAGGACAAGAATCCCACCAGATGAGTCTTCTTTGGGATTCTCTGATTCACTTCATATCCCCACTTCTCAAATTCTCCTGCATCCAAGGTCAGCCAAAATGTTCTAGGAGCACCCATCTTCTCTATTTTGGTGCAGGTAGTAGGATGAGTACAGATAGGCCCCTTCTCCATGGGCCCCTTCCCCTTTGATCCATTCTCATTCGGCTCCTTCTCCTACTTCTTTGTAAGAAACATATTTATCCACTCCTTGATATGAATATCCTTTCTAGAATACGTTAAGGAGGTCTCTAAACTCTTTAGCTTGTGAATGATTTTTAATAATTCTCGTGTCAAAGCCTGGGTTTTCTCGGAATCATTCCAATTTTCCTTGGGGGGGGGGAAGAATTCATCATACATATCACCCAAAATTAGAGCCCCTGAGATCTTGTGGACATCCCACAAATTGATGTCTACTTCTCCATGTGTCAGATGGAAATAATTGGTTTCTGGGCTCTGATGGCTGAGTATCTCCAGCACAAAGTCCCCATTTCTGTAAACATATGTTTGCCCAGCCCAGACGACTTCATATATTTCAGCTCCTTTTAAATCCTAGAAAAAATCTACGCAGTTTTGTCGCACCCAATATGACCACATCCAAGTTGGATTCAAACCTCCTCTAGGACGAAAGTCCCAACTCTTCTTCTAGCCTTTGGATTCATCCATCTGAGAGTTTCAGAAAATTGAGGGGTAACAATGTGGTTGTAGCTCAGGCTTGTGAGGTTTCAGATCTGAGGTATATGGGCTATGATGCATTATGTAGGCCTTCTCCATTGTTCCAGTATTTATAAATCCTCCTCCACTAGAGATATTTGCTAAATCAATGTTGGTGTAATTCTGAAACCAAGAATGTGGGAGATAATTCTTTGCCTCTAGAATGGTGACTTCTCGCTGATGATCATAGCCGTATAGAGGTAGATAAATTCTCCGTGGGAATTAAAGATGACACTTATTCAGAAACATTGCCAAATATGGAAGAGTACTGTCACAGACAGTATAATAATCATGGCCAATTATGCTTATCATATCATCAATTCACTTGATAGACAATTATTCAGCCGTTCTGATTCTCTTTAGAGCCATTTTAGCTGCACGAAAGTTGAATAATTAACTTTTAAGTAAGTTGATTTTTCATAAAATTTGAGAAGAAAATTTAAAAAAATGTCTAAGTCATTAAGGCACGCAAGTCCCAAAGTTGGCGTGCAAGTATAAGTGTGTCACACAAGTATTGGCGCACAAGTATCATCGCGCAAGTCCAAAAACCTCTATAGCAGCGCGACATAAAAGGAAGCAGTGGAAAACAGAGTAACTTGTGTGGCGAAGGCAACTTGCACGATGAGAGCTTGAAGGCATTTAGATTCAGTGGTTTTCATGGGGAATGACCGCCTATATATAGGCAAGGCCACACCCCTTCACGCTGAAGCCTTTGCGACTCCACTTGCACACCACCATCTGCACGCTCAACACTTGCGCGCTGAAATTCCTTGGTTTTATTCTTCACCTTAGAGTCACATCCTCTTCCTTTCGGATCCAACTCTAAGGGGGGACTTTTTTTGACGCTCCTTTCTATCACAGAGTCTAAACGAATGAAAAGGGAAATACCTTAAACCCTAAGTGATTCATCCTTTGAAGAAACATCAAAAATTGACAAAGGCATGAACAAAGATTCATTTGCACTTGGGTCGCACAAGTTTCACCAAAGTCGCGCAAGTATACTTGCACGCCGCCTAGTGCTCATGTAGGTTACTTGTGCACCCTCTTTTATTTTCACCCAGGGTCTTCCCTGGCCTATAAATACCCCTAGTGGGCCCCCAATTTTAGGATTGAAAAATTCCAAAAGTTAGATTTAATCTCTGGTCACCCTAATCTCTTCATCAAGCTTCCGAACACTTCTAAGGTAATTTCTTACCTAGAACGGAAGATCTAAAGAGGGGTAATAAGGCCTATGTGTTGAAAATCATCAAAACTTGCGTGCCTAGGTGGCCATCCCTTAAGGGAAATGGCCACACTAGTGTGCCGCGTTATCCATTCAACAGAACTCGCGCGCCACACTTCTTGAAGCCTTAGGGATAATACTAAGGGCATGAGACAAGTCTCTCCCAAGTATTACCCTAAGGGTTGACCATCGCGCAAGTACATATGTGTCATGCAAGTGTACTTGCGCCACCAGGACTTGCGCGCCTCTCTCTTTTTGGGTTCCCCTCCTCTCTATTCACTTTCGTTCTTCAAATACACCTCTCCTCTTCAAGATTTAGCCTTCATAACCATCGTAAAAGCCATTTTTGGCATGATTCTTTGGTTGAAATCCTTATCTGAAAGAAATTATATTGAACATCACTCAAAAATTTGTGATTTACATATCTCTATGTCACTAAGGTTAGAGATTTCATTCATTCAACCTCATCCCTTAAAGATGATAGGATATTTAACCTGGGCCATCATTTCAGAAGTAAGCCCCAATCATAATTTTCCTTAACATGGGCCTCCTTCTCAGGAGTAAGTACCAATCTCAAATTTCCAAATATGGGCATCCTCTATAGTAGTAAGCCCCAAATCCCCTAACATGGGATTCCTTTTTAGGAGTAATCCCCAGTCCTCAAGTTCCCTTAATTTTGGGAATCCTCCTTAGGAGTAAGCCTCATGTTCCCAAATTCCCTTAACTTGGGCATCCTCCTCATGAGTAAGCCACAAAAATAATTCCCCTTAACCTGGGCCTTCTTCTCAAGAATAAGCCCCACTTTTCAAATCCCTTTTACCTATGCCACCTTCTCAGGAATAATCCCCAATCATAATTTCTCTTAACCAGTCTTAATTTCTTTTGATTTGAGCTTCCTCCTCAGGATTAAAACCCAAATCATGAGACCCCTCTAATTTGGGCATCCTTCTCAGGATTAAGTCCTATGTTAAGTATCCAAATCTCTTTAAAGAACATATACCATTATGGACCTTGTTTCCATGTTTCTTCCCTGATTTAAATCCTAATCTTCATCTAATTTGGGAGGTCATACATACCTAAGCCCTACATCATTTCTTATGATGGCACAATTGTCTGATTTTACCAATACCTCTTGTTTCTCACACCGAGCATGACTCACGTGAGCTTAGAGGGAAACTAATTATGAAATCTTTATTTGAGCCATAAATCATACATAAAACTCATAATTATTTATTTCTAAAAGTATGTCGGTTCTGATTCCTTTTCTAGAAAAAGGATACTAAGGTAGCCCATCTGTGGGTACGATCCCCAATCCGAAATAATCCATGTCCTTATAAATGACAATAAACTCCAAGTTCCCCACTGAGTGGATTTAAAACCAGTATGGTTATCATAATAACCAAGATATTTCTATATAATTTGTCGAAGGATTCCATTAACTAAGAATCTCTAAACAAATACAGATGATTCTCTATCAATGAAGAACCTCGAATACATAAAAAAGATTCTCTAAACCTTCTACATATCAATCATTGACTGTTAGATCTAAAGGAACGTCCATTTTCATACTTGGTAATTTAAAAAGGATTCACGAACATAACTTAAATCTATAAAGAGAGTCCCGGAGTAGACAATAATTCCCCTCAAAATTTATTGATGAGTCTGATCCCCCATCCTCTCATCCAATGAAAATTCTTAAGCCTCATCGGTCCATAACTAATGATCACCTACCTTTGAAATGTAGGTCCAAACAGATATAGAATCATTGGATGTTTCCGATTCTACGAAAAAACCCATTAGAAACCACTTAGAATGTTTGAACCTTAAATCAATGATGTCATCCCTATTTCGAGAGGAAACATACACGACTTGAAACTTCTCAACCCACTAATTTATTTGTTTCATGACATTAAACTGCAAAAGTGTAATATCAGAAATCCCATTTCTGAGATATTTACCTTCCTTCACATATCTAATTTGTATAGTATTAGAATCTCATTCATGGCCTATGTTGGAATAGATGACACATTTTATTCATATACATATTTCCTTTTCAAAGCCACCCATTTTGATCTTGAGGCATCAAAACCCTAAACCCCATTTTCTATCAGTAATAGAATGTTAATATTTCCTGGAACTCCTTTACCTGACTATGCTGTACATGCCCCCAATGGGTCTTACATAATGTTTCCCACATAACAGGCTTGTCATCCTAAGGATAACACTATTTGGATATATAGTACATTCCCTAGTTGTCCTTGTATAATACATCCCCCATAACGAGTTTTTTTCAAATAGCAGTAACATCATTCTAGGAAGAGACATCCTCTATTCATATATTTCAAATTTTATATTTTTTAACATAAAAATAATTACTCAAAATTCTCCTTGGATGTATCTAAAATATAATATATCGGTATATTCCTATCCATCAAGCCTTTCTTGGGTTCTAATTTTAAAATTCATTGTCAAAACTATACGACATAAAACACTGGCCTTATTATTCTTACATGCAAGACATTAAAATACCAATAAAAAAGGAGAAAAAGTAATCACCAAGATAAAACCCTATGAAGGGAAATCAGAAAAAATGTTGAGTCTCAACTTGATAGACTTTCATTCTAATAATTTAGGAAATATTGAGAGATAAAAGGTTAAAAGGCCAAAAAATCAGCTAAAACCCCAAAAGGGAAAGCCAAAGTAAAAAATCTTAGCGTCGCCAACTAAGTCTCCTTCATATTGTACTTAGGAAAAAAAGCTGGGTGATAACATAAAAGACACAATGTTTGAAGTGTTGTCCATATAACCATGGTAAGAGTAAAACCACGCTCCCTAGGTCCATTTTCTTTGGTAAAAATTAAAGCACCCCATCACTATCATTGAAATAATTGTTATATAACAGAAGTTTTTAATCCTATGAAAATATTAGTTATTGTTATGGTTATAGAAGGAAAATACAGATAATGATATAGATGATTAGAAATATAATTCATTTTATATATAAGAGAAAAATCCCCAATAATAATACCCAAAAATTGGAGTCTCCCTATAAAAAGATTCAAATGTTCATCGATATAATTCATCATTTTTTGAGTAGCCTCCTTGGGCTCATCAGCCGCCTGTTGAAGTACCATAAATGGACCAACCTCTATCTCCTCAACCATATAAAGCACTTCCTTGCAATCAACAATGGTTTTTCCCATTATTTTTTAGTTTCTCCTCATGAGAAGTGGAGTTGTTTAATTTTCTATGAAGCAATATCCAACACTTATGGAATACCTGACATTTGAACCATATTCTCGTTAATCTGCCTATTGAATGATACTATTTATTCACTATGATGGGACTCACCTTGACATACTATCACTTAAAATTCATCAATGATAGAAGGCATTCGGTATCTTGGAAAATCCTACCGATATCTATGCTCTTACTCCCACCTTTGAATGGTCTCATTCACAATGGTATAGATTTCATGCTAATAAATGCCTCTAAATCAAAACATAATGAATAATGAGTAATGTAGTAAAATTAAAATAGGTTGATCTTTGAGGGATGTATTAGAGATAAAATTCCATATACCATTCCATGCTTTGTGATGTGTGTTGCAGAGAGCACTCTGCAACTTTGGATCTGAATCTGAGTCACCGTCATAAGGTGGGTTGTACATTGGGATCAATACACATAAATAAGTTCCCTGGTTTGATTCCCCATAAATAGTGTTCGGAACTGCTTCCAATGATGGTTGAGATAAAATGGATGTCTCACCTCTGATCCTAACCTTGGAATATGATAATCATACATCATGAATTAAATTCATGGTTAATTACAAAAGGATTAAAGTAGTGTGAATAACTATAATAGTTGGTGATCCTTACCCAACATCATGTCAGTAGCCTGCATAGAATCTTCCCAACATTTCTAGCCACACCATTTAGGGTTATCACATCTTTGTTAAGGGTATATTCTGGAGCATGCATATGATTCTTTAGATGAACCAAAAGATGATTTTTCATTTCGAGGTTAACTTGATCCATCTCCTCCTTAATAGTGGGATTGAAAATGTTTTCAACATATCCCACAAGAACCATTATTGTAGAAACTTCTGTAGATGGATTTTCATATTTCATCCAATCATGGTTATGAAATCATGGATAAGGATACTGATCAGATGATAAATAAAAACTCACATCCATTTGGTTCTATATATGGTTACCCAAACTCATCAAGATTATTAGGCATATTAACATGTTCCAATACTTCTTCAAAAGAAATGAAAAATATTTTTCATAGATTCCGATGAAATTCCAAGACCCTTTTTAGTCTTACTCATGAGAATACTTGGAGTGGTTGATTCATGACCCTCCTCTGATGAATTTAAACCCTGAATAACCACCTTAGTGATAGATTTTTGTTCAGCATTAGTCATCACATGATTTTATGGTGCATGTGATAAACCAGAAATATTATAGACATGAAAGTAAACAATTGTTATATAGCCTCCCATGAAGCACTTCTAACCTAACATATTCCTCCTCTCTCTTAATAATAGGAATAAGAACTGATCCAAGAGCAGATGTTGGTTCGTCGAGCCTAGACTCCTCTTCATTCAAAGAAACCCCTTCACTAATAGGGATCCTAACTTCATCAGAAGTTCCCCCTATGATTCCCAAATCCTTATAAATAACTTCCCTATTGGACGAAATAGATGAATTTGCTTTAATTTAATGTAGTTTAAATATATTATATGGATGAGGCAGTAGTTAATGATATCTTGATGACCTACCACTGCTAATTAAACATTGAGCCACAACATTCTTCATTTAGTGTATTTGATTATATACATTCTAAATAGGACTAGAAACATCATCTCTAAAAATAGGTATTGGAGACTAAATTTTTCCTCCCATATCATCCTCCTTGGCTTGTTGTCCTAGTGATATTTCTCCCAATTCATGAGGTGATTCAGCAGCTCCGAGTGCAGTACCACTAGGGCTATACCATGGTGATTGAATTGTAGTCAATTTTACCTTACCCAACAATAATTTAAAATGATATTTTACCTAGGAAATAATAATTTGGATAAATTCAAATGGAACAACATAAAATAATGTGATATGAAAAAACATACATATTTAGGATCATAAAAATCGCACCATTACTCAAAAAACAGTCAATCCCTTCAATAGCACCAGGATCTATCATCTTCTTCACTCTTTTTTGGGCGGGGATTTAATTATGAGTTTGATATATAAAATAATCTCCAAATATTGGATATGAATCATTATTTTAACGGTTTTATTCTCAAAATGAATATAAGATGGTACTCGAAGACCTCATATTCCTAGAATATGCACAGCTCACATAAAAGAACCAACATGGTTTCATCCTCACAATACAAATTCATCCATGATTTAATTACTTCTAGTTTTTCATATTCAGAGTACATTCTAGACTAACATGATGATGAACCCACAGTCGTAGATTTTACGGGTTTTCCAATTCCTTCTATCACCAATGGTGGATGAGAAAATGGAACCCCTTGTTCTTCTTGGCGATGGTGACTGGATCACTAAGAAACAGTTTCAACTAGTGATGATGGTGTATCCTTATTGACTCTAGTGGGAGGATTTTATCTTCCAGAAGGTTTATTTGGAAATCTATGAGCCCCAACATCCTTATCCAGTAACATTAATGATTCAGCCCTTGAGGGAGAGGAAGGACCTTCCAAAAGAAAATGTTATTTCCTTCTTCGTTTCCATACTCCAACCATAGGAACATGTTTATTTATAACCCCTTCAGTGTATGATGCAACCCAAGTCTCATCATACTAGATTGTAAACCTTCCTTTTGCATCTGTTGTAGGGTAATTGAACAAATACCATGTCTTCTCTGTGCCTGTCAACAACCAAGGTTTTTGAGCCACCATTAGATGTAGTTCTATTCAAACAAGCAATTTAAGAGACACAATTTTTTTTCAGTGTTTCAATTGATGAGAAAATATATAAGGATCATATGCATCACATATAATTTCATCATTAATCATTATTCCTAGTACATCATCCTTACAAACTAGAATATTAGCCCACAACTCCAAGCACACAGTCACGTCATCAACAAATCTCTCTATATGTAGATTCCAATAAATGAATAAGTGGGATTAATTTAACATACTCAAACTTACATTAATTTCAAAAGGTGTCAAGAACAATGATGAAATACTAGAGATATCTGGAACAGATAGTTGGATTGAACTTCCAAGGAACTAGGTCCCACTCTACATGATATAATTTCTAAAATGAGTCACGATTCATCCCCAAAAAACTAGGAATAATCCTACTATTATAAAAGGATACGTACCTATAAGGATATGAAATAAGTTAAAATAAATATTTCCTAGGATAGGGGGAAAATCCAATCATTTGAATCTATTCCTGCTTAGATATTATGAAAAATGTTCCATACCTTACACCACCCATGAAATTTCAGATCTGTAATAAATAGACACTGAAGAACATGGCTATAAAACCCTAAAGAAGAATCTTTGATGGAATTTTGTATTTTTCGTCATAAATCCACCTTTTGAACTCACCCTTATTTAATAAAGGTGAGAAAGGTTCAGTCACACCTCTCTTGTATCCCTTGGGATAGCTTATTGGATGTTTACAGGTGGACCTTTCTCCTTCTTGTTCTTTAGGAATGTTTCCATCCACTCCATCAGATGATTATCCCTTATTTTACTAGATTTTGTGTTTTCTTTATTTATTTTGAGATCTATCTTCAATTTATCATGCACTATGGTGGGTGTCTTTTCTACAACATTTCAAATTTCATTTGGAAGAATAAATTCCTCACACGTGTCTCCAAGAATTGGTGCTCTGGAAATCCTATAGGAATTTCAAAAACGGATGCCTACTTTTTCTTTAATGAAGGTGGTTCCTTAGTAAAAAACAGTGGCATAAATTGTAATATAAAGAAAAAATGGTTAAATGAGGCTGATGGTTGGAATATTATTACAGTCATTAGCATAGAGATATAGTAAATATGTAGGATGATCATTCTCCCCGGTTATGTCCTGGTTAACTACATTATTTACACGACCATATGTAACTGTGTTGGCTTCATGAAATACATGAGTGATAATTTAGTCGATCTCTAGATTAAATGTAATAAAAACATCTATTGGGTAGTAAGCCTCCAATAAAGATATAGAACACCATTCCAAATATCCTAGACAATGGCGGTAGAATGACATTCAATCCAAATTTTGTTCCAACCTTTTTTTTTAACAAAGCAAATGGAATTGATCAAACTCATTATTTCTTCTTCCAGATATGAGGCAATACCACGGTTTCCAAAAAAATATTCATGGCATTATTCAAGGTAGTCTCTTAAAATCACACCACAACCCTTGGGACCTCTATTTACTTTATAAGAACATTCAATGTTAACTTTGATCCAAACTGGGACTGGGGATTTCCATATAACCTCAAAAGTGTGTCTAGGATGATGATAAAGACCATCAATCCATAGTCGATGAAGGATCTCAAAGTGTTTAATTTGGTTTTCACAATAATCCTTCTTGGTCAAGGTAGAATCTGGAATAGAAATGAGAATCCTTGTCTGACCTACATTTAGACTAAATGAGTAATTATTATAAATAATAGGATTTCTATCATACTAGATCACAAGGAAGTTCTCATCAACAATAGTTAAGAATTTTTTTTGATTTGTCGAGAGATTTCAAAACACCTACATTGCTTTAAATGGGAGATGATTGAATCAAGTAGTAACCATATGCTATCAAAAATGTCAAAAATATAGTTATAAAGAGTAGAATATATTGCATAAGATAGAAAAAGATGGTTAATATCTTCTCTATGTTGGTTACAAAGTTGAAATTTAGATAAAAGTTGAATCCCAAAAGACTAAAGACCAACCTAAGTGGGGATTCTATTGTGGGAAAAACCCCAAAAAAGATTGATCCTTGATGGTTTGATCCATGGGTTGTAAAAAAATTAATGAACTAAAATTAAAATCAGAGTTTATAAAATTGTGCTTGTATAAGGTTTTAGAGTCAAGGACACCATTATGTGCAGATTCACAGATAAGGAAATCATTAGAATTGGAGTAGGGATAACTGTAAATGACATGAATAATTTTATCCTGATGTTCAAAATTATGTGAATTAATTACACCCATTATAGTATAATTGGTGTTCTATAGAAGTGAGTTTAGATCCTCAATATGGTGGAGAATGATTCTAAATTTCTTTGGAGTTCTTTTATGGATGACATCACCCCTCCTTGGCACATCACGTACCTCATTCGCAAGTGTAGGGATCTCCTCCTTAATGGCATTGAGATTTCTCATACGTGGCATGAGGGAAACCAATTGGAAGACTTTTTGGCCTCTAGTGGTTCCCAGTCCTTTCCTTTTATGGTTTTTGACTCTCTTGGCTCCCTCCACCCTGGCGAAATGGAAGCGGCTATTGCGGATGCTATCGGTCTCCACTTCTTTATACCTCATTGATTTTTGATCTTCACCTTTCGCCATCCCCCTTTCCCATTCTCTTTAAAAAAATAAATTGATTGTTTTTGTCGTTTTAAAAAAAAAAGTGAATTTAGAGGCAAAATCAAGATTAATGGAACCCCAGTCCAATTATCCAGCCAAATGATTATTGAAGAATCTGAACTAACCATCCATCTAGAATTATTCATGATGTTTTTAAATGAATTTATAATGGATGACCTTAAAGAATTGGTAATATAATTCATATTTCCCATCCTTAACATAGTAAGAAATCTTGTTGGTAGAAAATCAATGGAATCAGAGATATTGTGAAGCATCCTTCATGTTATTTGGGCTTGAAGAGAATAATTAAAGAGCCTAATGTTTTTCATTCCAATACTAACCGTATATATATTTTTAAAATAGGTTGAACATGTAATGGTCACAAGCATTCTTTCAAGAGTTCTTCTAGTCCACATAAAAGTTTTGATATAAACTTTTATTTCATTAAGGAGGCCACCAGGCCATTTGTAATCCCTCATCGAGTAAACCATTTTGGAGACAATTGTAGATTTCACAAGATGGATTCTTCCAGCCATAGAATGGGATTTAAACATCCAGGAGGAAATTTTATTGGTTATTGGGTCAATAGTGGTAGAAATGTTACTAGATTTAGGCCTTTCCTAAAAAATTGGAACACTAAGATATGTGAAAGGGAAGGAACCATCCTTGATGCCTAAATTATTGATGATATTTTTTTTCTATTAGGAGAAAAAAAATTAATGAAAACAAAGGATTGTTTCCATTAAATAGTTTGATCAGATATATCTTCATAATGTGACAGGTCATTTTTCAGATGTTGAAAATTTTATTTATCGCCTTGTAAGAACAAAATAATGTCATCACCATATAGAAGATGAGTGGGGGCATTTATATTTCTGGAATCCAGAATAGGTTTGATCTTGTTTTGATCAATGAGACAAGTGGGAAATCAACTTAAGTAATCATCTACAATAGTAAGAATAATAGTAGGTAAAGGATCACATTTTCCAACACCCTTGGTGAATCTAATGTATCTTTTAGGAGAACCATTGAAAATGATGGATATGGAGGCTAATTTAAATTAGGATTTTATTCTATTAATGAAAGTATCGTTAAAGACAAATAATCAAAGGGCTTTGTAAATGAAAGTCCAATCAATAGTATCAGATAATTTCATTATATCATGTTTAATGGAAATATTTCTTCCTCTGGTGGCATTGTTTAAAATGTTGGTGCATTCTGAGGCAAGGAATATGCAATCTGGTATAAGCCTACCCTTGATAAAAGCAAATTGATTCCATGAATTAATTTTTTTCCAAATAGAATTGAGTCTATAGGTTTTACCAAACCATACAACCTCATAAATTCAACAAATATTCAGATCTTCTTGAAACTCTACACATGTATATCCCACCCAATATGACCACGTCCATGCTAGATTACAACCCCACCAAGGTGAAAATTCCAAAATTTCATCCAACCCTTCAACTGATCTATTTGTGAATCTTGGAATGTGGATGATTAACACTATGAATTTAACACAGGTATATGTGCTTTATAATGTAGAGCACATGGGATGTGATGTATGAAATGTTTTTTAGATATCATTCAATCATTGATAAATGTTCCCACAATAGAAATATTGGTTGATGAAAAGTTGGTATGGTTCTGAAACCAATAAACTAAAAGATAGTTCTTAGGATCTGGTACATTGAATTCCTATAGATGGGAATAACTATAATGTAGAAGATAAGCACTCCTTAAAAAATATCGATGATACCTCTTCAAATACATATCATGACCATGAAGAGTGGTTTCATATATATCGAAGTAATATTTCCCAATGATATTAATCATATCATCAATTATCTTACTAGCTAACTCATCAGTAGTTCCAATTATATTAGAATCCATTGAAACTACAAAAAAATATCAAAAGGCATTTTAGAGTTGGTTCATTTTAAAAAATAAAAAATAAATAAAATTTGAAAAGGGAATTATGTTGGAAAAGTGAAACTATGGCACACAAGTATTTTAATGAAAGTTATGTGTGCATGTATTATTCCTAATGTACTTGTGTGAAAATGAAAAAAATCATTCATCAAAAAAATATTGTCATGTTTTAATTCCACAAAGAGATTCCGGATTTATGTATCATTTGTGACTTTTTCTCTAAAGTGAGTCTCTTATATATTGATGAATAATCCAACCTATACACCCCAAACTTGCAGGAATGACCAAGAGTGACCATCTCAGAAAGGGAAACATACACTACCCATTTTCTTTTTCATATTTTTTTTACATAATCATTAGAACCTCCCATCATTAATATCCAATCCTAATGGGGTGGTTTGTTGAAAAACAATTTCATATCAAGAATGAAAAAGTTACGAAGGAAAATTCATTATAAAAAATAGGAGGAATAGATTGTGAATTTCAAATTTTGAAAAGTATCAAAACGGAGTTCTCCCAAGGTAGCCCATACCACTTGCATCAGTCAAGTACTTTCACACAAATAATTTGTACACTACCCAATTCTGTACAATGACTCTTTCACCCAAGGTAACATATTTTCTTATAAATAGACCCTTGGGGTCTTCATTTGTATAGAGAAATTTTCATATAACATGATTGCTTCTCGGGTCACCCTAGGGATTCACCCAAGGCCACTAAAACCATCATGGTTGATTCATAACACCTAATGTAACAAAATCAAAGGATGATAATGAGGCTTAGGTTCTCCAAGTGTTAAAAATTAACAACACTATCATGACTTATTCCCCCAAACCCCTGAATTTAAGAACACATGCGTGACCACCGATCATCAAATAGGAGATTGGGTGGACCACTTCAGAGAATAAATATGGAGACTCTTAAAGGCTTGAACCAAGCTTCACCCAAGTATAGTTATCTAAGATGTTCATTTTATATGGTAGAATCAACTCGCCAAAGCCTACTTGCGCACCCTATACATGCATGTCACCCACTTGAGCACCCTCCATTGATGTTCACCCTACATTTCATTCTACTCAATCCATCTATTAGGTATATCTCAAATCCATTCATGGAAATGCCATTTCTTCTGTAGCTCCTTTTCCTGAAAGGGATTATTTTCAAACCTCCCCTAGGAACTCATGATTTACTAAATATTAGAAAAAGGATCATCTACATATGTCCCATTTGGATTTGGATATCTATGGTTAGGGGTTTCCCACACGTGTCCTACCATAGGGTAAGAGTCCTCAAGGTTCATATGGATTTGGATATATAGGGTCACTTAGACCATTGTGCCAGTTACAATGTTGAGGATTTCCGAGTCATGGATTCCCTGGATAAGACTCAATCCTCGCATTCTCATCTCTAATACCTAGAGCCTTCGGTCCCTAGTAGTGATGGTAAGGATCATAATTAATTTTACTTTTTGAAATATAATAAGTCACGCTCCCTTATATAAGATTCATTTTGGGTATCCATCCTAGTGTAAGATCCTATCATTTCATATAGGAGGTTATAGTATTGCTCTACTTTACATTCTTCAAATTTACTCCTTCATTAGGTTGGACCCTCAACTATTGTAATGTGAATATAGGTAAAGTTCATTTATTTAAACTCTTCTCCCATTTCCAAGGCCTTTCCCAACATCCCTTTAGCCTCTTCCATTATAGGCCTAACCACTTCAGTTATAGAAGGAAAAAAGTGTGTGTGGTTTGTTGAATCCTTCACATCCTCTTTTTTTCTCACACCAAGAATGACTCGCATGGGTTTAGAGGTTTGTAATGATTTAAAAACCCAAATAGTCCACTTCAAAGAATAAACTACCTGAACTCTGATTCCCACTATATATATGATATAGTAAAATAATTTACCTCGAGCTTGACCTCACGGGATATCTTCCTCAAGAATCCAACCCTAATTCCATTAATCCAAAAATATTCCTTAGGAGTAACCCCTGAATTAAGTCACCCATAAATCACCATGAGTTTAGACATATCTCTTGGACACTTTTATAATGGATTCCTCTTTAGGATTAATCACAAACCTATTTATCTCAAAGCCCCATACTCCCTAAATAACTTACCGAACTTTATGGGCTTTAATTCCCATCCAAAAATGATACGTAGAAAGCCTCAAAACGTATCACATTAAATGATTCAAATCAACCTTATTCTATTTAGGTCATATTCCCAGTAGGATCTAATCCAACTTTGAAACACAAATTCTTTCCAGGTTCTTTGGGATGCTTCATTATGAGTCTCACACCAAACATTGACATTAGAAATTACACCTAGATGTCCTTACCACATGGTGTTAAAAATTATGGTTGGGTCCTTATCACATGAACCTAAAAGTTGTGATGTGTCCCATTATGCGGCACTGAAATACATGAGTTATGATTCCCTTCATAAGGATATGCAGGAATCCCATCTATGGGTTCAATCCCAACATAATTGTTTTTTGTCTCCACGGATGAAGATAAACTATAGGGTATCCTATGTTTACCTAGAAGAAAATAAACTCCAATGTAAATTTCCATTTCCCTAGATGACCATAAATTCCATAGTTCTCCACTACCTGCAATCCATTTTTTTCATTTTCTAATAAATCGGTTTATGGGTTACCGGTAACCCGACAGACACTGTCCCAACAAACCCCCTGGATTCAAAATTCAGAAGTATCTATAAGTTTTATATGAAAGGATACCATTGATGGAGAACCTAGAATACATACATATATCTCCATTGACGAAGAAAATAGAATTCATAAATATGATTTTGATTACTAGACATGCTAATAATTGATTGTATACTTCCAAGGAAAACGACATTATTCTTGATAAATTAATATGGTTTCATGATCAGGTCTTAAATCTCTATAGGAGTCCCATAACAGGAAACAATTCCACTAAAAATGGTGTAATGATCCCAAGATTCCATCATCTTGACCGATGTGAGTTCGTAATTATCTTTAGTCAAAATGCATAATGAGCATCTTCCATTAAAAAGAGGATCCCTTTGGATATATAACTATTGGGTGTTTCTGGTTCCATAAATAATCTATTAGAAACTATTCATAAATAGGGATTCATAACCAAAAACAAATTTCGAGGGAAACACACATATTTATATCAGAAAGTTTCATTCCTTATAACATTGTTAACAACTCATCAAATAGTGTGAAAATGATCCAAAAAATGATGGACCATCATTTTAAAATTCTCCTCATGTTAAAATACATAAAGAGGGTGTAGACAAATGATATTAGAGGTTAGAACCTGAAATCAGACAACCACCTAGTATACCATTGCCACATATGCGATAAGTTTTCAACAAGGGTAGGGGAAAATGAATTTATATATCCTTAACCCATTTTCCAACAAATGTTTTTGAAATTAATTATAGAAATGGTATAATTACTCAATTTAAATAAAAATTTCCAATAAACATGTGAATAATTGTTTATTTTATTCACTGTTTTGTGTCTAAATTTGATTCGATTTAGGCCATGTCCACACCTCCGCAATTTAACCCATCTCAATAGGATTAAATATGCGATCTTATAATGGTTCAACCCATTATCTCGATAGTTCCCAAACAACATTATCTCAATTATAAAAAACCTCTTAATATGATTATTGGGAATGTTTCCCCCAATGGAAAATGTTAGACTAATACTATATGGATATTTAGAATGTTGAAGAAATACACCACTACTTGATTTCATCCTATAATGAGGTTTCCCATCCCACCTAGATGTGGGAATATTTATATAACATCCACACACAACCACTAATTTCCAACCAATGATTAATACTAAAAATCACCATAATTACCCAAGGATATTTAGTGTATATAGTTTAAATATCAACAAAATTTAAATCTCAAATATCAATGATTCTGATATCTACTCCTCAACCAATTATGTTACATGTACTACTTCCCAAAAAATAAATTCAACATTATGCACACACTAATTATTGAATAAAATGAATACATGGAAACTTCAATCAAAATTTTGGAAATTGGAATATGGTATATTATTTTTATAAATTTTTTTTTGAGGAACATAACTTTTTCCTTAGATCACAACATCAATAAGATTCTAGAGAACATGAAGGCTATCAAGATAAGTATTCTCAATTCCCACAATTACTTCCCTTACCACTAGGTTTTAGTAGATGAAATCCATGAGTGATTTTTTATTCAAGGATTAATGTATTAATTTTCTCAGAACCATAAAAATATCATCATCAAAAAATGCATATTCTTTAATAAACATTTACACTATGGATTTAGGAGTTCAAGTCATCTATCTGTCTATGAAAATAGAAACATGGTATATTTGTTTGGAAAGATTCGGATCATTGTTCTTTGTATAATCATTGGAAAATAACTTTTTAATTATTCTTGTGATTATGTACATTAATGAGACAAATTTAACGCTTAATCCCAAATATTTCACCAACCATAAACTCATACGATATACAAAAAAACAATGCATAGCTTTAGGGACTGATTGTAGAATATGTAGCTGCATTAAAAATAAATTTAGAGAGACCTAAGAAGAATGAAACTTATTGGAATACCCTCATCACTCCAATAGAAAATTAAAGTATATGATAATTCACATCAGACTATAAGTTACTCATTCCATGACCACAAAATGCATGACATGAGTCCATTACCACAACAACTTAAAATATTCAAAAGTTCCTCATCTCATGACCCAAAACTAATAGATGTGAGGACATCCTCACAAGAACCTAAATTAAATGTAACCATAATTCTTTTCAAAATACATAAATTTAAAATGAATTTGGCCCCCACCATATAACCTTATACTATAAATAACAAAATCCTTCCAACATGATATTAAGATGAATGAAGTGTACCGAATGACAATAACTTAATAAAATATAACTCGTTTTATCCATCATAGGACGATAAAATGTAAAATAACTTTCACCATACACATGAAATCAATCAACGTAGAGGTCCTTGAAATTTTAATCATGGGTAAAGTTTCCTATATTCATGTAAAATTCTTTGTTCCCCACCACATAACCTTAAAATGAATAGTATATCTCCCTTATATCATCTTATTAAACGGTGTTTAGCGTCCATATTCACATGAATAGAAACGGTACAGTATATTACCCGCATAAAAGTACTAAAAATGTTGAAATATAATTTCATGTTTTGACCTTATTCCATCCCATCTTATTTTAATATTTCTCTATTTTTTTATTAGGGATCGCTCACTTAAATGAAAAAATATGTTTTACCTCATGTCATTTTTTCCTTACTTATGAGTGTAACAATTTAGTATTTAAAACTACTTTTGTCATATTCACATCCATCCAACCTTCTTCATTCTTTATATGTTTAAATTAACAAACCCAACACCAAATATTACTGGATGGATTATAAACTCATCTAAATAGACCCCCCTCATAATAGGTGAAGGTGATAAATTTTAATGATCTACTAAGTAACTAAGGTATTTTCATGGACTAAATGATAGTTTATTTATAGTGGTACTGGTGTATCCATTACCTATGATTGATCTATTCTCACTAGTAAACATCCCATAATACCATATTTATACATATAGAGACATGTTTTACCTAATACGAATTCCCCACCTTTAAAAAAGGTTACATTCCTATTGTTTTTAATTATAATGTTCATTATATTCTCTATTAAATCCAAATTTCATACAAATAATGTCATGATTTGGTGCCCATCATTGGCTTATTTGTGTGATTCACATCATCCCATTTCATATCATTATGATAGGTTACTCATACCAACCCTAAACATTATGTAACATGAGTATAATCTATTTGAAAATCCCATTTAAGAGATATGTTATTAAACTATACAACATTATATTGCCTTGATTATAAAAACATAAACTTCATCACAAAGGTCCATACCACATGGTAGCAACCTTTACATAACAAGGTCCCCACCATATAAACTGAAACTATAATGTATATATTATATACCATGTGACTAAAATGTTTTAATAGTGGACCTTCATTTTTGAACATAGATTACCAGAAATAACATTTTACATGAGATAAATCTACATAATCATACATATCATATGGGTTTTCATTCCTGACAATTTTCCTACCTAAATCCTATGGTTGGATGTAACTACCTAGTGTATAATACAGATATATAGAATACTCATACTCCATAACTATATATCACTTCATTCTCCTTTTCGTAGGATATATAGTGATTACTAGATAATCTATTGTTTACCAAGCCACAAATTCTACTTCTTTTTAATTTCCTAATTCAATCTTATTATTAAAATATTTGAGTCATTCACACAAGAACTTGAACAACTTTTCATTCATGTCATTCCATTCTCATAGGTTATCATGTGAATGACCTCCCCTTTGGGATTACACATTGTCATACTAATAAAATTTATATTAAACTTTGGTTAATGATATTTGACCATAAACAATGTATCATGATATGGTCCGTGACACTTGAACTTAAACTATATGAAACCCAACCCCACTTTCATTGAGGACACATCTAAGGGAGATGATTAGGAAACCCAACTATTTAGGCTAAAAACCTAGACATTGTGGAATTATTAAATTTTAATTCATTCCTTACTACACCCCAAAATCAAAAGGTCCTAGAAAAAGTTATAGAATGAAATTAAGAGACACAAATCCCATGGAGACCAAAATATAGCGCTAATAATTATTAATATATGCCCACTAGGACCACTAATAATTAAAAAATTAAATTGAATCTCAACATATAAATTTCTGTTCATCATATTCAATATATGATAAAAAAACTACATAAAAATACTCCACATTACAAGATCATAACATATATGACTCCATGTTTAAATAGTTTTAACCATAAAATTCAATCGCTATATGGGAATTGTTTTGTGATAATAAAATGCATGAATTGTGGTCCTATCAACGCGAACATGAACTATGTTGCTATATTTTCATATGATCTTGATATCTAAAGTATTGTCTTTTAGAGGATTTGATTTCCGCATTGATATCTTGAGTCACTTGCACCAATTTTTAGGTCAACCAAACATTCAATAATATATTCTTATTTCTAGATTTTTTATATGGTTTGATTTTTTCTGATGCATGGATCCCTTATTTAGGGTTGAGCTATAATTTCCCATGTTTGTGGTTTCTTGATGTTAAAACATTCATGAATTCATATAGGTTATACAATTTTGAACACATGGTTTCCCAATGTTTTAACATGTAAATATTTCATATCAATGTACCAATGGGACCTCATTCCAACTCATGGATCTATTCCTATTCATATTGGGTTTAATTCATGCCTATCATGTACCATGGTCTTTTCCCTTAAATAATTATTTATGAGTTAGTTTATTTCTGTCTAAATAGTTTACCAAATATATAATGTTATGTATTTTGAATATCTCAATCACCTTTTAGGAATTTCAATTTCAAAAATAAAACCTACACAATGTATTAACTACCTAGATAATCATATATATTTCATATAAAATAGTAACATGTTCATTAACTCATCTGAATATACCCCATTAATATATTTTAATTGAATAATTGTCTATGAGACACCAAGTAATCATCTATGGAATTTTCAGGCTCATATAGGACATTTTACCTCACAAAGAATTCAAGTACCTGATGTTATGGTGGTGATCACTCTATTATGAATGGATTTAATATTCCCCCTATTATCATACCATAATATATGATTCATACATATAATTACATTAATTACCTCAATAAATACCTTCATGTTTAAATATAATTGAAATATTTTTGAATTTGATACTCACATGCTAACTAACAATTCCCAATTTTTTATTTTTATGATAAGCCCAGTTTTTAATTGGATTATTGTAAAAACCATACATGAAATAGACACCAAGAGGTTCAAATCCTGAATTAAAAGTCTTGGATCCCAATATGAAAAATCCCTTGCATGTATTTAATTACATGACTACACAAGAAAACCCCTCCCCAATACTTATTCATGACTTCAACAACCCAACCACCTAAAAATTTCTTCCAACTTGTAGTTACCTTGTGAAGAGCTTCATGGGATTATTACAGGAGTAGAATATCCATTCTGTAGCCTTTTTTCTTGGTTGTTCCCACCATGGTGACTTTTTCTTCTCTGATATATCCACTCAGGGCTTATCTTTAAATTCTAATATGTATTACTTCATAGACTATTGGCCCGAAGGCCTTTGATATCCCAAATGTCATCTTTCCTTCAATCCTAATTATCTACCATAAAGGCCCAATTTGGGTGGAAATTACCTCTATTTAAATAACACATTGTACTTGCTACAATATTTCTATTCAAAATTTAGAAATATTCAACAACATGTATTTCAACACATTTCTTTTAACACTTTTTTCATTTTGAACATTATTGAATAAACCTGAAATATATTTCATTTTGAGTCTCATTGTTCATCCCTACCAACCTATCAGGATTCACATAATTCACTTATCACAATCCCAAAAAGGAATTTATACATGCAGTCAATTCATTTATACATTCACTTCAGACTAACTAAACATTCATTTAGTGAATAACATTCCAATTGAATATTTCGTCATACTACAATACAATAATATACATGAAACATTGATCCAAGATTAAAGACAATAAACTAGAAATAAAACCTCTATTCCTAGATCAATGACCATAATCATAAGATGATTTTTTTTTGAGAAATATATGAACTAAAATTTTAATCCACTTTTAGTCAATATTATATGATGTAAAACATTAATATCCTTTGGTAAAATTTTCATAACCATAGGGGTTCTATATCCTTTCCAGTTAGAGATATGTGTATATAAATTGCATCCTTAATTTTCTATAACATACATGTCTTGAAACTATAAAAGTATAAAAAACTTGTTAGGTATAAAATCCATCGAGGAAAACCAATGAAAAAGTTGATCCTATGTTCTATAGGACTAACATATATTATTAATTTTCTAAAAAATGTAGAATATACAAAATAGGAAAAAAATCAATGGTCTCACATATGACCTTTTCAAAATTTAATTTATGCCTACTCAATCTAATGGATCTATGAAAAAATAGGTTGATTTTATTCATGTTCATTTTCACAACACTATATGGATTGTTGAATTACCCCTAATTCATGTTGTATTTCAACATGTTTTAACTTGAAAGAATACAGTTATTTAATTTGGTAAAATATTATAAAAATAAAAATTATCTATAAAATACATGTTCGCCTTTTGTGGATATTTAATTCATCATTCAAATATATTTTATACACACGGTGTTAGATGATTAAATCATTACCTTTAGTCTAAAATATATAACCTAAAACATTAAACCTTTAACACCCATTTATGGTATGAACACTATGACCTAAAAATATGATACAAAAATTGTTTTACATTATTTTACTTTAAACTCCCATTATATCTTATTCCAAGATGTACAATCAAAATATCAATTTATATTTTAGTCTAAATTATATTAACATAAACTATGTAAATGATTTCATCATGGTTGTATAACCATAAAAATCAATGATAACCTAGTCCAATATATAAAAAAATATATTTGGAAGCACACATTTTATTTTAGTTATATCAGTTTGAAATTTGACTACCATTTTGGTCTAAAAAATATGAGAGTTAATTTAATGTAAATTCACACAAAATATAGAATGTTGTGAACCCATGAAGGAAAACCTGGATAAACGTTGAGTAGTCACCCACTAGGTCTACCATTATATATATTTTGATATATTTAGAGTATAAAATGTGTCATGAATAAAAATTTTGGAACTATAATTTAGTCCAAAATATATCTAAGATGTTATTTTTAGGTTTATAAGACTAGGAAAAATTTAGAGCAACACTCTACAAGGTCACATACAAATGTATATGACTAATCATTTTTATTAGGTTAGTGATCATCATAGTTGGTATGTATACCTTTTAACATTTCAGTCTAAAAGATATGAACTAAAACTTTGAGATTATATTTTATTATTCATTAATTACTTTTAAACTTATAGGGAGTCATTTGATCAAACTTTCATAACCTTGATCTTTTAGTACCTTCCAGTCAAAGATTTATGACATAAAAATATGAACTCATTTTGGTTAAATTCATGTGACCTTAAACACAAGACATGTTATAGTCTATTATTTATAACCTCAAATTAAAATCCACACATTTCTTTAAATCATAATCAATTAAACTATGAAAAGGAAAGACACAATTAACTTGATTGGATAATACCCCACAATGGTAATCCAAAGTAAGTAATAAAATTTCTTATTTATCATGCCATGTAATGGGGTACCAAATATAATAGAATATAAATATAAACAGGACAAGGACCATGGGTTCTAACATATAGACCTAGTAAAATCCAATTTAAGTTTTTTTGGTACACATATCTAGGAAATTTGAGAAAAAAATCCCATCATATCCATTCCATTTCATATTTCGTGATTTATCTTGCATGATCCCTAAATTAATTAGAGTGGTTAATTTCACATGACATTATTTTCCAATAGGATATTATAAAACATATAAGAGTTTCCAGTGTATGTATTCCCCATCTATATTAGGTTTAATTTAGTGCCACACTAGGATGAAAATTCTCCATTTCCAAGAACTATATCTAGCTTAATTTATGTTATCACAAGATACACAGTGACACCCTAATACCATATATTGGTATAAAACACTAATTACATAATAATTGATTTACCTATTTCACCATCATAATGAGACACCTACTAATTTAGAATGGACCAATCCTTCATTCGTTCACTAGGTAAGCCCATCATTCCACTCTCTACAATGCTTCATTCAGATCTACAGAGGGACCACTTTTCCTGGTATTATATTTTTATTAATTCAATGTTATCATGGGAAATTTAGGGATTCTAATATCCACATTTTTGGTCCCATATATAATTTAAAACCCCTTAATTCATCGTAGTTATTGGGATCTTAATTGTTCATGTCAGGTTTAATTCAATATCCATACAGTAGGTGAAAACCAATCCACTTTTATTAATTTGGTACCGACCTCTATAGAGAGTTTTGAGGATATCTAACTATCCATTAGAGAATACTCCATATGATAAGAGTATAAATAATATGATATTTGTAATTAACATATAACCTTAATTTTCATCCATATTTTTTCCAGAAAAATGCCCATAAAACTATTAGAAAAATTTTAGTCTAATGTTTTTGACCTTAAACACTAGATATCTTACATTGGTGTAACAAACCTACCCCAAGTATAATAGATCCAGTTCCTTACATTATTACATTGGCATAGATGCAGGTAATCACATCCTAAAGAACTGAATATTTTAGTTTTTTAGGGAAAATAGATTCATACATGATAACCATTTTACAGTGAAAAACAATAAAGCATAAAAAATTTAATAGATCAGTATCCTTGAAACTCATTCCATGAATTAATATTCATATCCTATGGAATGAAAGACAAATATCGGTGATCACTAACACTCAGTAAAGGGTGAATACGTTAGAATCTATCTTTAAACAATAATCATAATCACTATGGAGTAGTAGATAACTAGAGACAAATTCACATTAAATTACTTGACTACATTAATTAATGAGGCATAATCAATATGAAAAGGTAAAAACTAAAAAACCTTAAATTTAATCAATAAATAATAATGAAATGAATATAGAGATAATTCTATAGTCAAAATATCCTGGATAGTAATAACAAAATACTGAAAGAATAAAATGAATAATTATTGTATTTATTACTTTTCTAGAAGAATACAACAATACTATCAAGTAATTTTGTAATATAGTTTAAAACATATTGGGTAAATTCACATCTGATTTGAAAAACGATTCATTTAATGAGATTATCGATGCATCTAGGGGACATTTATAATGGTTCCCCACCTAGGTCATAAATATCCAAAATATTCTATATATATATATATATATCAAATTATCGATATAATTCATAAACATTGTGCCTTATAATTAACAATCCGTATTGAGTAATGTGTATATATTTATCAATATTTCCCTAGTGAATTAAAAAAATAAAAATTGAAAAATATATGTTAAAATAGAATAAATTTTAGGTATTAATCATATTTGTAATACAAGAATATAGATATATTATAAAATGTAATATCCAATTAAAAATTATCACATAGAAGTTATTTTTTCAATATAATTTTAACAATCAGAAAATTAATGTGACATTTCACAATAACTTTTATGACAATGTAGTTTTCATGTAAAATCACCTCAGATAAGATAAATCAAAGAAAAACATAGGAAACCATGACTTATGAATTAATGTTGATGTCAAATGGGAAAGGGGAATTATAAATAAAATAAAAGTGAATTGGTTTATAATAAAATATATTTATCAATTAAATTTCAATTGAAATGATAACCCTTGACCCGTGCTTCCTTTTGGTTAAATGTGATTTAAAATCTTGTATAGTGGTTTAGAAAAACATAATTAACGTAAAATTAAACCATATTAAAATTTAAAATATATTTTATCCTTTTATAATATCTTATCACTTGTTCTTCAATAATCATTAATTATTTTAGTTTCTTTCGGGTGTTAATTTCCTTGTTTTCTCATGCATGTTTAATCATTAAAGATTAGGTTCTTGAAAAAATAATATATTTATAACATAACCAAAATAATAATAATTGAATAATTATTATTTTTTCAAAAACAATTTTATTTTAAAACCAATCATGAATGATGATTATGATAAATGAATTATGTTACAATCTAAGTGATGGTCGGTCGTATGTACACATTAGTAACATTTACATTTTGTCAATGACGATTGTTGAAAGGTGTTAAGTAGTATTTTACATTTCCAAAATGATTATAATATCATTAACACAATATTATATACTTATTTATATCATCCATTTGGTTTGGTGATGAAAATATAGTCACATCACTTCATAAAGGTTGTAGTCCACATGTACCTGAATGATATATTCATCTTTACGTGATAGAAAAAGAGAAGAAAAAAAATGATGCATATTTTCTTTCAAAAATGATAAATATTTATTGAATAAAATAATTATGTAAATTATATCATATATAATATTTAAATTTAACTTTTTCACCTTCTACGTGAAATTTTAGTGAATTATTAATCATATGTCTTCATGAGGTGGTAGTCCTCTATACAGAC
The DNA here is from genome assembly GCA_963277665.1 of Viscum album. Taxonomy (NCBI): domain Eukaryota; kingdom Viridiplantae; phylum Streptophyta; class Magnoliopsida; order Santalales; family Viscaceae; genus Viscum; species Viscum album. Next base: position 1,185,703,773 of record OY728130.1, on the reverse strand, counting down.
GAGTGATGTTATCATATCTTCAAATGAATGGAAGGTAAAAATATATAAATGATATAGTGACTCTTGATATATAAATATCTTATAAATATCATATATTTATATTATATCCACCATGATACCTTACCATCAAAAGTGATAATGGAAGAATGAAAAACATTAGTTCGCAAAGCAGTAGTCAGTCATTTACAAAAATGATGATTTTATAACCCTTTTGATGTAATGGTGGATGGTTTTATATAATTTTATTTTAATAACAACATTATAATATATATATATATGATACATATTTTATTATATCTTCATTTTTTAATAAAAAATTAAAGTGGTTGATAAATAATTAATATAAAGACACTCATTCAAGAACATTGCCTCTTCTTCAGTTATCCTCATTATATTTGAGAAAAAGACTTCCTATGTTTAATTTATTCCAAATAAAATGATTATTTATTAGGGGAGTTAATTTTGGAAGTTATTTTGGTTTGTATTAGATGATATAATGTTGTTTGAATGATTGAGGAAGTGAGGGAAGGATGTTCCCTTTAATAGTTGATGAGGAGTTCCATTATGAGAAATACTCAAAAGTATTAACTATTAGGAGGTAAATATTTACTTAATTGAATCACAAATTATAATTAAACCTTTGGAGGGATTACATGGTCAACAATTACCTCCAACACACAATGAAACACATTTTCAAACCTATTATTCCTTAACTTTTATGTTTTCTTAATTTCCCCATTTTGGTTTTTCTATACGATAACTAGAATTTCCAACCTAGGATGTTTATACATTAAACCTAACATAAAATAATCCTTATTGGAAATTTTATACTCAATTACTATAAATTTTTTATATTATTTAAAAAAAATATCAAATGTGTGTTTTAAATTAATTTTTACACAAGTACTAATAATGTGAAAAATCAATACATTAGCATTACCAACTCTAGTATATTTTTTACAATATTGAGGTATATATATTAATTAAGAAAGGATAATTTGTACATGATTAAAACATATATAAAATTTATCTTCATTTAAATATCACATTGATGAATATAATATTTTTTTAAAATTTTAATCATTCAATAAAATATAATTTAACCTAAAATTACATTAATGTGTATTTTTAGATTATTTATTTAAATTTAATTTAAATATATTATGATAGAGATGTAATTAGAGTATATTATGTTCACACATGTGTAACATTATATATTATTCAAAAAAAATTAATGTAACATAAAAATTCACCAATTTACTTGACTTTAAGTATTTTTAGTATCATTTTTATATATAATTGTAAACTAACAAAATATTGTGTTAGTGTTTCTTAAGAATTTGATGTAATTATTTCATATAAAAAACATTAAAATAACATATCATGAGAGAAGTTACTTTATATATCATAAATGAAAAGTATCATTTTTTTCTTTACCTAACATATTATATTGGTCATAATCAAAGTACATTGGCATTTCACTACCATATTTTAGATATATTAATGTATAATATGAAAATAAATTAATTAAATAAAAATAGAATAATATTTTAGGTAATTATCACTGTTATCATTCTAATTTAACCCCAATTAAATCGATTTTTACCTTAACTTTTGTAATTAATTATTTAGTATATTCAATATTCATTTTGTCCAAAAATTATTTTTAACATTTTATAAGTTAGAAATTATTCTAATTAAAATATTTTTTATCAAATTTCCAAATTCAATTCATATAAGTTAAATAATTTCAATTAAAAATAATCTCACTGATGTAATGAGAACATAGGTTTTTAATGTGGAAATATTCAAAAGATCCATATGTTTTTGTATAAAACATTAATATAAAAATGATTCTAATAAACTAAATTGGATTAATTTATGTGAAATTTAAATTATTATACATTAAAATAATTACAAAATATAATTTAACATTATTAATTATTTAAATGAAAAGATAGTTTTTAATTAAAATTCTGTATATTCCATTATACTTCAAAATACGAAACTATGCAGAAAAATAAATAAAAATTCAGCCTAAGATAATTAATGTATTCCAAAATATAAAATGAATTTCTTTTTAATAAATAAATTTTATAATATTGGTAAAAATTATTTTTCAATTAAGTACAAAAAATCTGATTAAATGGTGTTTTGTTTAAACATGGTGTTTCATTCATCAAAATCTATTAATGAAAATAAATATAATCGTACAAAAAATATTATAATGTATTGTAGGGTTGCATTTTACCAACCATAGTTAATTTTTTTCTTTTCAATTATAAACTTATCTCATTAATTAATGGTTTGATATTTCGAAATATGATTTTTTAAAACCCCACAGTATAAAAAAATTTACAAAAAATCTTCATAATAAAAGAGAATTGTTAAGTGTGAAGTTTATGTGGAGTAATCAAAAAACTAGGTAACCATGTACGAGAACGTTGGTGAGAAATTAAAAAAAAAACATGGAAAAGAAAAATAATTCCCAATGACTAGTATAGAGTGATAAAGACCATTGATCACATGAAACGGTGTAATACATAGAAGGTTGATGACCAAAAAACCATATTCCAAAATAGTGCGAAAAGGACATTTATATCATCAAAAATTATGGTAATGGGATAAAAAATTCAATTATATTTTCCTAATGTTCGTAAAATTTCAAAGTAAGATAAACTTATTTGATTTCATTCTATTTAATAACAACAATATTGTCCTTTGGTTGTGCTTTGATCAATTTATAATGCACCGCTTTCTCCAAAATTGAATTTTATTATTCATAAAGAACTAAAATTAACATTCAATAGATCGTAGTATCCATAATAAAATTATAATTCATTCCTATTATCTCTATTTATTATAATGAAAAATAATTAAAATAGGTTATCCATTATACACAAATATTGATATGGTGAAGTAATACAATGATGTCATAAACCATATCCAAATTTTAACATAAAAACCTTCATAAATTGTTAACCTTATGACCCTTTCAAAATATTATGATCCAAAACATTTGAAATAAGGTCAAAATATTTCGAAAATGATGTTATCATTAATCAGTTCCAAGTTAGTTATTAGTATCCAATATACTTTATACATATCAATCATCTCCTCATCCATACATCATTATTTCAACATTAGGATCATATTAAGGGTTATTATTCCCTTAACAATTTTTTACCAAAAATTTTAACTTCTACTAATTCAATTTTCCTGGTACCATTAAACACATGATTTCCAAAACTTAATAAAATTATACAGAATTGCAATCTTTATATATTTAATAATTCTTATGATGAGAATACCATAAATACAATACTTTTTTAAAAAAATTATATATATAAGTACACATGGATATTATTTATTCTACATTGGTTGTATTCATATAATAACATTTAGCTTTATCCTTTAGCATCTCTTGATGTCTATTCTCTTGATTCTTGGGGCATTAATTTTCATAGTTCCCCATATTATTATAGTATAAGCATGGAACATCATTTTTTTCTTTATTTCCCTTGAAATAATAAAATTTGCGTACATTTCTACACAATTTTAGAAAACAACTATTCTCTTAAATCATGTGTTTGGTTATTTCATTCCAAAATAATCTACTATATAAAAATCAATCATTACCTTATTCTCTTTATCCATTTTTTTCACTAATGTCCTCTTATTCTCTTGTTTCCCTTAAAATCCATATGATTTGGAGAATTATTTATCTATATAGAGAGAACATTCAATATTTATTTTCATATGAATAAAAATTTGAGATACCAGTACCCTTCAGAGTCTTGTCTTGATCAAAAAAAATAAACCATAAATTTTTCACGCTATCTTTCTTATATAATTTATATCATATCTAAATAAATTTTTAATGGTATCTTCATACTCCTAAAAACATTTTTCTTCATTTTTCATTAAGATATGGAAACTTATATTCATCTTAATTTGTTACTCACATGGGTAATATTTTTCAGAAAATATCTCCTAATAATATTTCCATTCCATGAGTTCTATTGCCTCTTCCTCTGTTATATTTGGGATCAATGATCATCATTGATTAGAATCATCATTTATAAAATACACTACAAGTGTAATCCCTTATTTTTCACCGCATTCAATGTCCACAACGATCTTCTCTATAGAATTAATCAATTTCTAAACATTTATTGGAATTTTTGTCCAACTAAATAATGTGTACCTCTATCATATAATGTGGTCTAATATTGGGGAATCTCACAATGGAATAGTTTGATCCATCTAAGAGAGGTTATTTTTTATAACATTATTATCATAACTCAATATATATAGAATTTTCTCTATTATAATAATTGTTATTTTGTCTTCCTTGGTAGGGAAATCCCTACATTTATCATGTGTAATGATTGTGTCCTCCTTTTTGTATGCCATTTTAAACAATGGCCTACACTATATGATATACTAAAATTATGTAACATAATATATATCCCAAAATTCTTTTAAATACAAATCATAAATTTAGTCATTTATTCATAACAGATATCATAATCAAAACCATGGTTTCTTTGGTTATATATTTGTATCCAAATCCTTTGTAATGGTTTGTTGGGGAAATTTGAATTGTAATAATCATATACCTTAGTATTTTCAAATATATTCTATAGTAAGGATGACTTAAATGTACCCGGGAACGCTCATGTAAAACTCGATACACCTTCCCTAGAGTTATTTCCCATAGGTTCCTTAGTTCCAAAACCACATCAACTTGGAGTATCCGGACAAGGATGTATTCCTATAAGGACCCACATATTCGCTTCCTTACTAGAAACATTATTATTCTATTCTATATTTATATTAAAATTCAATCATATGGTTATCTTCCCTAATCTATGTTTTGTAAGTCTAGTTTCTATTGTTTCTACTAAACATTCTTTGACACCAACTGTAATGACCTTGACCCCAGCAATCCGGAGATGGTGCCTTACTATATTACATTGGCATAGATATAAGGAATCACATTTAGATGTACTGAATAGTTTAATAGTTTTGGAAACAAATATTCCTACATGAAACCCATTTTACATTTGAAAAATAAAATAAATAATGTCAAAATCAAAATCAAATCATCATCAAAACTCATTCCAAGAATTCAACTACATTTCCTAGGGAAAAGAAACCAAATAAGGGTGACAAAAAGAACTTAATAAGGTTTATGTACTATAAAATAAATCATGTATAAATATTCATAATCACTATGAAATGGTATATATATTAACATACAGTCTATTTAAATAACTTGTCTATATTAATAGATACGTTATAATCAGTATCAAAAGGTAAATAACGAAATTCAAAATCCATTTTATCAATAACTGAGAATGAAATGAAACTAAAGAAAATTTCATAGTGAAAATATTTTAGAAATTAATAAATTAATAGTGAATTAAGGAAAAAATTAATTATTGTACTCCATGTTTCAAAAATAGAAGACACCTTTACCAAAAATACCATTAAAAATAGGATTTAAAGCATACGGGGTAAAAACCTATCTGATTGGCCAAATGATTCATCTAGTGAGACTACATATGCGTCAAGGAGGTAACGATAATAGGTCCCCATCTATGTTATACCTATAAAAATTATTCCTTGCATATGAAATAATCATTTTATTTCATTAACAATGTTCCTTATCATTCGATATTCATATTGAGTAAAGGGCATGCATTTGTAAATATTTCCCCAGTTAATTCAATAACATTCAAAGTGAACACCATGTGTAAAATGGTATACGTGTTTGGAAATTATAATTTTCATAACACATGAATATGTATATCTAAGTGATGTTTAATATCCAATTAATAATTATCATAATAAATTGATTTATGTAGGGGAAAGTTAACAATCACAAAAAAGTGAGGTAACACAATAACCTTTACCATTTGATAGTTTTCATGTCAAATCCTCTTGGATAATATAATTAAAAGTGTATACTAAATAAAATTAACTATAAATTAATAATGATATTAAATTTTTATAGGTAATTAAATACAAACATTTAAATTAATTGGTGCATAATAATAAATAATTCACAATGGAATGTAAATTGAGATAAACTCCATTACCTAATGAATATTTTTGGTTGAATATGATTTAACCTCCCATATATTTGTTATAAACATGGAATTAACTTAAAAAAATACTATACAAAAATTTATAATGTCCTATATGATCCTCTTAGAATATTTTATAACATTTTCATCAGTAATCATTCTTTTTCATTGTTTCAGGTGTTAGTTGCAATGTCTTTTTATATGGGTTTCATCAAGAATGATCTGGTTTGGTTCATGAACATATTATATTTTTTTACCATATATAGAATAAAAATAATACCATTAAAATAATTTTTTGACATCAATTTGAATATTAAAACGAATAATGGATGATGGGTATGAAAAATATAGTATGTTTTGATCATGGAGACTTTAGGTCATACATATATAAGAGTAACATTTCCATTTTTCATAGATCAATATAGAAAAAGATTTATTAGTGTTTTAAATTTAAATAATTATAATAACATAAATTTTACTTTTATATATCATCCATGTTATTTTGTGATTAAAATAGAGTTTCATCACTTCGTTAAGGCAGTAGTCGACATGTACACAAATGACGTTATCATCCTAACATGAGTGAAAAGGAATGAAAGAAAATGATGTATATTATATTTATTGAAATATAAATATATAATTACTCTCATTATTATGTCATTTATATCACATAAATTCATTTAATTTATCTTTATCACATTTTATATGAAATGATTGTGAATGAAGAATCATATTACATTATGAGGTATTACTCCTCCAAACACATGAGCAATCTTATACTATCTCCAATAGAAAGGATGGTAAATATATATATATATATATATATGATATAGTGACTAAATATGTATAAATATGTTATATATATATATATATATATCATATTTCAGTACTTTATATCCATCATTATACCCCACCTTGATTGGTGGTGATTCAAAAATAACCACATCAACTCGTGAGGCTATAGTTCGTTGAACACATGAGTAATGATGTTGTAACCCATTTAATTGAAGTGGTGATGAATGTAGGTAATTACATTACTATAATAATATCCAATTATTTTTAATATACTAATCTATTGTATCATCATTTTTTAATAATAAAAAAAGTAAGTGGATAAATAATAAAAATAAAGACTTTTATAGAAGACCATTACACCTTCGTCAAGAATCCTCACTATGATTTAACTAAGGACATCCTATGTTGTAATTTGGATAATGATAAGGGTTCTAGGATGATTGTAAGGATTATGGGAAGAGATTTGGGATGGTATTGATCATAAAAAGGTTTTAGGAAGTTTTTAATAAGTAACAGGAGTGGATGACATGGTATAGTTGAGGAGGAATAGAATTCTTGTAAATGCTAAATATTATTCATTATTGGGATGTCAATATTACATTAACTATCTCAAAAATTAATAATTAAAGTTTTTTAGGGATTATATATTCCAAAAACACCATATTCCCACAATTAAACACATGGTTTAATCATTTTGTACCTTAACTTCTATATTTCATTATTACTACTATTTTGGTTTTTGACTATAGTGAATAATATTTTTGACACAGGTTATTTATACATTAAATCTAAAATAAAATTATGAATATTTTTTAATTTATATCCAATGATTATAAATATGATATATTATTTAAAAAATATACATCTAATGGGTGTTGTAGATTAATTTTTACACAAGGTCAATCCACTTGTAAAAACACAGCCTTAACCGTAACTATGCTAAAATAGTTTTTACTATTTAGGTACAATATATTTATCCTAAAAGAAAAATTGGTCCATTAAAGGAGAATTGTTCATAATTTTTTCATTTAAAAATAACTTGACAGAATATAGTGTTTTTATTAATTTTTAAAAATTTAATAAAATATAATTTACCATAAAATAACATTAATGTATATTTTCACATAATTCATTTAAATTTAATTTAAAAATATCTGAAAAATTATAGAATTTGAATCCATTATGTGAAATCCTATATAAAATTATATATTCATCAAAAAAATTAATGTAGCCCAATAATTCATTTAATCTACTTCACTATTAGTATTTTTAGTATCATTTAATTTATTTAATTATTAACTAAATAATTATTATGTTGGTATTTTATAATTATTAAATATAATCATTTAATCTACAAAAATTTAATATAAATTATCATGGTAAAACAGTCATTTATCTTTCAAAATGATATATATAACCAATCATATGTTTTCTTTTCCCTGTCCTAAGGCTTTATAGATATTTAAATTATAAAAGATATATTTTGTTCTTTTTAATTACATAACTTATTATATGGGTTATATTCAAAGTCAAGTGGTAATGAATTACCATATTTTAGAGACTTTTATTTCAAAAACAATTTAAGTGAAATGAATATAAATTTTGTGGTCATTTTCACTCTTATCATCATTATTAAACCCCTCCCCCTATTAAAACTATTTTTACGTTAATCATGGCAATTAATTTTTTACAACAGTCACTACACATTTGGTTGAAAAGTAAAGTTATTGTTATTAGACACTAAAAATTATGATAATTAAAAATATGGAATGATTTTTTAAAAATTCAAATCATTGAAGAGGTAAATTTTAATTATAATACCATCCCACTGATCTGATGAGAACACATGTTTTTAAAGTGGGAATATTCAAATGTTTACTATGTTTTTTCAAAATAATTCAATTTGAAAATGATATAGTGAACTAAATTGGAGTAATTATTATAAAATATAACTAATTATATATTAAAAACAAATAAGAAATCAATTAATCATTTGTAATTATTTAAATCAAAAGGATTTTTCCAATTAAATCTCATTATTTTTTACAATTCGTAAAAAATGAAACTTCATAGAAAAATACAATAAATTCACCATTAGAAAATTTTGGTATATAAATTCCAAAAATTATGTTTATTTTATGATGTAAATTTTCTTATAGTGGTAAAAAATAATTTTAAATTTTGGGAGGAAAGTGTAACTAAATAAATTTTCTATTTAAACCCAATGTTATGTGCATCACATGTTATTGATCAAATTAAATTTAATCGTAAAGAAATATATTGTAAAATCACGGGGTGTTTTAATTGTTCTAACTTAAAAGATCATAAACCATTATGTAAAACGATATGATACTATACTATTCTATAAATTGTAATGGGTAGTCCAGGTAAAAGTTGGGTCTTCTCTTAATATTCCAAAATCATATCAAGGAATAGGTAAATGTTAAGGCATATAGAATAAATGATTCAAAAATCTTATAGGGGGATATATTTCTCCAAGTAAAAGTCAACATTTTCTTGTTGGACCTACGTTTTTAGAATAAATTGAAAACATGTACTGCTCACTCCATACATTTGGAAATATACTACTCAAAAGACCCCTATGAATAATATATTATCGTGTTAAGAACAATCACATTGATATCAATTCACTAAAATTGAGTTAACCTCCCATTTAGGTTAAGATTCATTGCACATAAATTTTACCCATCCCTAAGGAGATCACAATGAAAATATGTTTTCCTCTAGTGTAATAGCTTTTAGGGTGCTCAAACCCTTCTAGAACCTCTATTTATTCCTGATGTTTCTTAAAATAATTGATTTCTATGTCACCATAAAACAAATATTTGAGTTCATATTTTCCTCATGGTTCACCATTTCATAATAATGGGTAATGGGTTAATTGAATATACTTAATAGAACCACCTCTTCATTATGAATAGAATGAATACATTTAAGATTATAGGTAGCCCCCAACTATTGTTAATGGTCCTAAGGAAAGTATAACCTAATTTATATGTAATTTTCTAACAGTGATGCGGAGATAATCCATTATACATGTTCAAACTATTCCCACATATCAACATATCTCATTTCTAACATAGAAATACTTATTTTAGTATCTACCCTTTCCAAAATCCCCTAATGTTCAAAGAGATTTTAAAACAATCTTAGAACACACTCCCCAAGCATTTTTGGTATAGGATTTCAATGTTAGCTCAATCATTCTTCCACATGACCCGATGGTTGACCACTAAATTTGTTAGCCTAATATACTATGTGATCATACTATTCCATCTAGGATCATGAAAAAAATTATCATCAAATAAGAAAACATCTGAGAAAGGTATAAAATTATTGTGAAGAATATTTTATTCTAATGGAATAAAAACAAAAGGAATAACGAATAAATGTTATAACAATATTTACATGTTGGTCATATAGTCATTCAATATATGTAATACATTCTCAAGCACAGTTATAAACAGTAAATTGAAATATAAAATAATAATAATAAGGTGACTCAATCACTATACTTATCATAACCTTATACCTTTCTCTAAAACCAAATAGATCTCCAGTAGTTTGACCATACTTGTTAGGGCTATAATCTAAAACAAAATTACAATCACAATATCATTATGTGAATTAATGTTATTTTACATGGAGTGAGCATAAAACACTTTTGTCTACAACCAATGGGGTGCCTAATAATAACCATTATATATGATAATTAATAAACTAAATGAAATGTAATCCATAAACAAATAATGTATACACCAATAAAAAAAGGAGGTTTCACAATGCTACATTAATCGTCAAATCATATCAGCTTCATCCCATAAAAATATAGTATAATTATCCCAAGGTCTAAACATAGCATAAGGGTGATTATATAACAACTCATATCATCAGTCAAGGATAAAACTATTTCAATATCATAGAATATGGATGAATGATGAATTAGTAAAATTCTATTTAATGGGAATGGTATATGAAATAATCAAATATTAGGTTAACTATGCATATGTAAAACCACATACTGATTAGAAACTAAGGGAGGGATGATTTTGTAGTTTACTTTTACAAATTATTTTCTTTAGAAATCAACCTATTTAAATTTTAAATTTTATTTATCCACTTAGTGATATCTCACACCATATCCTTGTATAATGAAATGATAATAAATATAACAGTACGTAGTATTTATAAGGATTTTTGGGAATAAATTCCTCAATCTATGTTGATTATTCCCCATAATATGTATTCACTACTATATTCTTTTTATCACTTACAGTGGTAAATAGAGAGTAACACTTTATATTATCTCTGTAATCTATATAAGAGGATCATTATACTGCTTCACCCATTGTTACCAAATTCCACACTAGCCTTAAAACTATTTATTCACATAATAGAATCTTTATATTTCTTCACACAGTGTTACCAAATTCTACAATAGCCATCTACTCCCAATAAAACATAGGAGGGTCTTCAAACTACATCATGCGAAATTATTTTTCTTCAAAGATTCATCCACTGTAGGATGGTCCATTGATCTTCCACTGTGATATTTTTTTATCATAATTGTTCATGTACACTCTATAGTCCCTTTAACATCCACTGATCACGTATTTCTATCTTACCCATTAAATTTGATCACATATATAAGATCAATTTCTTTAATGAAACAATGATCATGCAATTGTTCTTTATGATGCTTGATTTATGTCCTTAGTTAATGTGAATAAGTGATGGAGGGAATATCTTGAAGATTATTATATACAAGGTACTACATGTGTAAAATTAAATTATTCCCTATATAAATCCTCAATGTAATTAGTCCAAGTTAATTTAATGAAATACTAATTATGTATTTTCAGTGATGAAACCCAATCATGAATGATATATTTTAATTTTTCTATGTCATATATTGAAATTATATTTGTTCAATACAAATTGTTAATTTTACCCATACTATTGAATATAAATGGTTTAGATATATTAGTTTATTTGTTCTATTTTGGTAAAATTCTCAACTGTCCAAACATTCACATATACATGCATGAATTTAATTTATTATTCTTGTTTCTTACTATATAATCTGTTACACAATAATAAAAATCAAATATAACATGCCATCTTCATGACTAATTCCCGTATGTAATAACCCTATAAGAATCCAACTGATTCATGAAACTTGATGTATTCAATGAAAAGGTTATACACATCTTCACATTAAAAAATAAAATTATCACAATCCAATATGTCTTCACATAAAGCATTTCCTTATGATGCTCCTGGAATGTGTGAAACAATAGAAAAGTCCTGAGGTACCTCAGTTTCTTCAAAAAAACTCTTCCGTGTGAGAGTCGCAAAGTAGGATTCCATGATGTCTCCTTCTTCCAAAAAGAAAAGAGTGATTTATGGTGCTATATTTATCTCTAGAAAATGAGATTCTTAAAGAATGGAATAAATATATCTTGGGATGGATACTATTTGTTTGTAGGCAAGTTGCAACACCTTATCTCCAAATTTAATTATGTGTCACAACTCAATAATAGTATCACCAAAGATCACAACCTTTAAATATTCATTGAAAATGATTTCCAATCTTAATATCTTTGGATTCTATAAATAATGAATTCTTTTCTTCTAGGTATGTTATGATTTACCATTGTATGATATTTGAAAAAATTTGGTACACATACACAACATCACACCCTTATATCATGATACCCTTACATAGGTGGGGTTAACCTTACACAAGGCATGTTACCCATACGGGTGTACCATTTTTCATCTAGCTTACCAGTACTGACTAAAACAATTTTTTACCAAAAAATTACTTTTAACGTAAAATTATGAAACCCAACCATTCACCGAAGATAACTACAAAATGAGAAAAAATAATTATAAAAAGATAACTTGATCCTATTTTTATTATTATCCCTAAAACATTTCATGATAATAGATATTACTGTGGTTTTTGGACTATCCTTTAGAAGGACCTCAAATGAATCTCTAGTTTTTCCCATTATTCCATGTACTTTACTTGATTAATCCTCCCTTCATTGAAGAGACTAGAATAATATGTTTCTTCTTGTAAATAAAATACGAATTTCCAATATTGGTATCCATGTGGATAGTAATTTCTATCACATTATCAGGGTCAACTGTAGAGTAATTTATCCCAATGGATTCTTCTTCCATTTTTTTCTAGAATGCAAGTGAAGTTCCCTCATTTGCACATCATCCACAACTGCCTCATGATTGTCACCCTAGAAATAAGATACAATGAAATATATATCCTCAACTCGATCAAAATTTCCATTGTTCTTGGAATAAAATTCAATAACATTATCTTCTGTTTTTGGGCAGACCACATCTCCATTGGTAATAGAAAATAGGAATTGTCCTTTCGAACATTATTACTTCCATGTTGAACCTTCATCCTCCTAACACGTAGTAGGTCTCAACCAATAAAGTCATGTGCATTGTCACCTTTGAATTTTCTAGATGACTCATCTCAAGACTCATGTCCATGTAATCTCTACTCCACATTATAATCATTTGCCTTTTCAACCTACAGAATAGTCCCTTCAGTCCCCAAACACTCAAAATTTTTTCCCATCTTAATTGTTGGAAACTACATCATTGGATATGACGTATCCACTAGAGTTAGTGAATTATATACAACACAACCTCTTCCAGAGTTACAGAGGAATAAAATCACTTCCTACACATATGAAGAAGCCTTTAGGGACTTTGAACCTTCCTCATTCACCTTTCACACATCAACTTCTCAGTTAGTGACACTGACAATCTCATATTGTTGCACTCCAGCAACAATAGCAACATTATTCATGTGGTCCACTAATAAGCCTTCCACCTTCATATCACATTTCAAACTATCTAAAATTTCATCGCCTTTCGGGTCATGAGTGACATGTTTCAGTATCACTGAATTTCCCAAACACTTAGGACCATAATCCACATGCTTTTTGAGTTGAACAACCGTTGAGTTATTATTTTGATCACTATTGTTGTCAATTTGATCTAGCTCCATTATTGTATCACCATAAGTAGAAACAACTCCGTCCAATCCCACATATCATTTATTCATACCCCAATATTACAAACATCCATGTAATTCCCCCGATTGTTTACATGATGGAAAAAAATACAACCATGATTTATGGAAAACAAGTGGTTAGAATCAGAACACTTCTCTAATGGAAATATACACAAAATGAGGCTACACTCTAGACACATTTTCTTTGACATAGACTCATGGATTAATTGGATGACTAATGGACTGAGTTATTCTATCCAAAAATAGGTATATACCCATTAGACTACCTAACATAATAATGATTTATGGATTTTGAAAAGGAAGATGTAGTCCAAAAAATCTATCCTCAATAGCCGTGGATTCCAATTATCGCTTCATATGAAAATAGTAGCTCTATATGAATTGGTAAAATCTTGATCTGTTAGAGGTGATAATGGAATTGGACCACACATTAATTAGTTCTTCCTATATAGTTAAAAAATTCATGATGTGTTGGACGTTTGGAAGTCCCATCGTAGATTGATCCTTCAAACCCTAATATCCATAAACAAACGTATCAAAATCATCCACTGACAGACAATGTTTTTGAACCGAAAAATTAAAATCAAATTAAGTAGAGAATAATACTCATTAAACTCTAAAATCAAGAGTTAAATCTATGTTTGAACCTCAGACAACTCAGGGACCATTGGGAAAAGAGAAATATCTAGAAAGAAACTAAGTAGGTCCATATTAGATAAAGGGGAGAAAGAATGTTGTCGGGCTCCATCGAATGAAAGAAAGGTTCTTCCAACATAAATTTACATATTTTCCCTTATATAACATTTTTAACATTAAAAAATGAAACATTCATGTACTTTACCCTCACATATCATTAATGTACACTTACACAAAGTAGTAACCACACAATTTACCATGACATAGCCCTAATATTCCATTACTCAATGAATCTCACTAACTTTTTATATCCTTTAAAATTATCTCTTAACCCTTATTTGGATAAATACACACCCTTATACAACAATAATTACCCCCTTATTCAAGTAATATTATTCTCAATTTACCTTTTTGTAGGTATAAAATTTAAATCTAAATAACTAGGGCGTTGTCAAACACCTTCAAAAAAATCTTCATAAAATTTTATATGCTTCAAATAAAACTACTCAATAATTTATATTTATATCTAATTCCATTATGTAATTCCTCTTATACATGTTATATTTATCATCAAACCAAAATATTTGTTTCACTGCCTTCATAATACTTCTTCATTGAATTCAACTTCTTCTAAATTTATCAAAATGTTATAAGAAACTTCTCATAGAAGTTTCCTCTAAAACATGTTCCATAATTTGAGAACATAAATCAAATAATTATAATTATTGATATGTAATAATTAGTAAAAACACGTTTACATACTTTTTCAATCACGATTCTATCATAACATATTCAAAAAAAATGCAACTCAACATAAAACTGAATTGAAAAAACATATTAAAATCCTCATCTAATTAAAAAAAATTAAAACTTATTTTAAAAAAATCAAATAACCATCATTGGACTAAAAAATATCAACATCCATCATCAAGGGTGATAATAAACCCCAAATCAGTATGGAGAATGAGGTATCTCCAGGTGAATAAGGTATCACCACAAAATAATATGGGTGAACTACACATCTATAAGTAAATGATATATCCCAAATATAGACATAAATAATTGAGAGTGATGTATGTACATGTGAATTGTATAACATTATGAAACAAATATAATGGAAAACAATGTCTCTTTAGGTGAATAATCATTCATTAATCAAAAAAATCAATTATTTAATATGTTTTATTGTTATTTTAATGACATATAAACATAGCCCAAAAATATTGAGTGAATAATTTATGAATAGGTAATTGAAATATCAACAATTCAACCATCTATAGTAGTAAATTATGTATTTCCACTTGGATAACATATTTAAATATAACAAAAATGATAAGTGAACAATGTATCTCCAGTTGATTGATCTAATATTAATTAATTTTTCACAAATGGTGAACAATGAATCACAAGGTTGTTGATATATAACCAAACTGATATCTTTATATTGAATTATGTATATCCATGTGATAAATATTACACTTTTTGAATTTATAATAACTTATCTATAATGGTGGTGAATGAGGTATCTTCGGGTGAGTGAGTCATCACCCATCAACAACAGTTTTGAATGCAGCATCACCAAATGAATAAGGTGTCACCCAACCAATATCTCTAAGGGGAATGACATATCACAAAGACTCTATATGGTAAATGCTCTATCATTATTTACAAGACTAAATTTTGATGGTATACCACTAACAACACATAAAATTTAAACATCAAAATCACACAATTAATGTTAACGACTAATCACTATAAACCCAAGAATAAAAGAAAATTCATATATATACACTAAATGAGTTATCATGATGATAATTAGTTCCCACAACACATTACCATGTTTGGATAAACATATTTATAATGTAGTTCACCTAGTGTATATGAATTGGTCCTAGAAACTCATGGAATTGCATAGAGTACCATACAACTACCCACACCAAAAGGGTTATGCCATTACTAGACTCTTTATTTCAAAGTGTTATTATGAAGGTAATCTCAGAACTTATCCTAACCAACACATGAGTTTCCATTCCCAACTAACACTCTATAATGTCATAATACGCTCAAAACATAATGAAGGGTATAAGACACTCATCATTGTTCCATTTTCTAAGTATCTAGTCGAATCCAACTATGTCATATCCATTAGTGGCCACTTGTACAAAAAACAAGGGTTGATCGACCCACAATGATCTAGGTATCCCAAATAATCCCTTATGGACCTTAGGAAGAACATAAATTTACATCCTAGGTAACACTCACAGATTCCATCAATAAAATATCTCGTATTATAAATTTTATAACAATTAAATAGAATAACCGTTACACGTCACTCTAGGTGTCCAATACATACCACTAGTTGGCCCTCCTATGTCATGAGAGAAATAGTTAAATTATTAGATACCCCTCGTAGATTCAACATCCCATAACCAAGCCTTGCACATGGTTTAATTAGCCTTATGTGGATAAATCAAAATTTAATAATATCCATGTCTTCCTAGTAGTCCCAACTAAACCCCCTAGCCATGCCTCCCAAAAGGAAAACACCTCATAGTTCCCATTCAGGTCTCTCACACCTTTTTAACCATTATTAAATACATTATACTATATATAAACACAAATAAATATATTATATTTTTCATCACCTATGTAGAAGATAGAGTTATACTCTTAAGAAATTCCTAACCAAAATTGTATAAGCTCTTATAAATCCAATCTAAGTACCAATAATGTCCATGATGTCATATATTCGTTAAAATTAAATTCAAATTAATTAACATAATTTATATATATTACTTATTTGAATAATAATTAATTTATAACTCAATTAGTGTCATATGCTTGTTGATACCTCAATATTTAAGATGAAGACTACCCCATGACACCCTCATGGGCCCACTAACATCCAAATACTTAATTAATAAATACCCAAAAAATTCCAATAAAACATCAAATTGGTGTAACACTAAGATAAAATCTGGTCCGTGAATTACCTAAATTGAACCCATGTAGAATCATACATGTTTATCAACCTGGATCATCATTTTGATAAGCCACACCAAAGATCCATCATCTGAGATTGATTCTACCATGATCCCATGGAATTATCATTTGAAAACTATCTAAAAAATTTAAAACCGAATAAACATGATAAGAGGAATAAATTTGTAAATGAAACCAAATATAAGTATCCTTAAATGAAATAAAATAACAACACTTTTTTCCATGGATCAAGAGTAGAAAACGGAGTGGGAGAAAAGAAACATGGGACAACCTCCCCCACATTATGGCTAGATGAAACCATGAAAAAATATAATGGGTTTGAAATTAAATCCCTGATATTATATAAATACATTTGTTTTGAAAAATAGATCAGGTAATCACAAGGTTAAAAATCTAATAACATAATTTATCCTGTTCTACTTTGGGTACATTGTGTTAAGCACCAACAATCCTAGTCACCCCATTTAGTGGGAATTCACCTATAGAACCCTCATTGAGTACCATTATACACTTAATGGGTACCCTGTTGCTCTTTTATGTCATCAAAATTTACTTCATAACCATATAAACCATCAAAACTCACTCTATTCCTCCCCACCAAAGATTCCAACCTGGAAAAATCCTATCAGACATTAAAAATGTTTCTAAAAATATTATCAATAAAAATTCCAAATTATGAATCATACCGGGTTCCGTCACCAATTAGAGAGGTATTTTCTTTAACTACAATTACACAGATCAATGTCAGTAACTAAAACCTCCCAACAATAATATTTTTCATACCCAAAAATTCTTCATGTGAATTACTCTTGAACTATATTAGTCACTAATATTATATACATACTACAACACAAATCTTCCAATAGTTAAGATTATTTCAATTCCACACATGAATTAATGAAACACTTCGATATTGGGTTCCAACTACATTGGACGATCATAAATTCTAATCTTCATATAAACGTCATGCAATAATCCTCACCTAAGTTATCATGATAAATAAGGCATGAAACATGCTATACAATACCCTACAAATATTATTGATTCTAAAAACATGAAGGAATACTCATAAAATCACTTATTACTTCCATCAAATCCCTTTATGATGTGCAACACCCAATAGAATTTTTTAATTCTCAAAATTTTTACATCGAACACCAATGGTTGGTGTCACTAGTCTAAACAAGACCATTATCCACTTAGATTCACACTAGAGCGTATCCTCATTGATATCTTAAAAACCCATAGTCTCACTACAAGAATATGATCACAAAAAAACCCTCTCCATCAAACATGATATCACACATTCTAATGGCACCACTATTCTAAAAACCTACCCACTCTACCAGTCGAAAACATCAATGCTTAGTTACTGAATTCACTAGTTGTACCTAATCCACAATAATACAAAAATCTGGGTATTTATCCTTTAAAATAATAATAATTCCACATTCACACAAGAATAGAAGTGAAACCATATCCATCCCACAAAGGGGACTACCAACACGTCAATTATAAAGTTCACCTAGATTCTCCTAAGAACTGCGTCACATACATAGAACATTTGTGATGTCCTCCCCATAATAAAATTACACATTTTCCTAATATATTATCCTAACAGTTACTAACATCTATTATTATCCATGTTATAACGCACATGATATTATCTTTTTATTTCTTTATCTACCTAGTATATAACGAGTCATGTTTAGTTTTATGACATTGGATTAATTTATACCACCACTGTTTTATTTTATTAATGAACTAGGGATACCACATCTAGTCTCACCAGGACCACCAACATGTAACTTGGACTTACAATCTCACTAAAAACAACAACTAATATT
The DNA here is from genome assembly GCA_963277665.1 of Viscum album. NCBI lineage: Eukaryota > Viridiplantae > Streptophyta > Magnoliopsida > Santalales > Viscaceae > Viscum > Viscum album. The sequence continues at coordinate 1,185,684,301 of OY728130.1, read as the reverse complement.
AACTTAATCCCACATTCTCATCGGTTCCCAACTTATCATGGAAGAGGAACTCTTTCATTTCATTATAAATTTTTTCAAGATCCAATGTGTTTCATTAAAACCAATAATCATCATACTTCATTACACATCACAAATACGGTTATATCTCATCTTTAATACGAGCTTACCATTGGAAAAAACCAAAATACTTATAAAACCTTGGTCATTTAACCATTGAACTATCTAAACTGCTTCTCACACATAAGACATATAGAAGTGAACTTGTTCTTGATGGTCAACACACAAAAAACCCTTTCAAGGATTATCTTACCTCATACCTAATCAATATTGATCATTTATAGAAATCCATCAACATCTCAATAAAATGGTATAACTTGATATGGAAAACAATGATTTATTATACCTTATCAAGACATATAGTAAACTATAATGTTTAAACTCTCATATTAGTATCATGGGACCAAAAAATCCCCAAATCATCCTAGAATATAACAAGAAGTAAATTATTGAATTCATATTACATCTCCATCCATAATCATGACCTCTCATAGGAACCACACAAAACTAGAAACCCAATCTTTTTATCCTAGTTATTATAAAAACACTACCTATTCACATTTTAGAAATGTCATTTTAGGTCGATCATAACTAACCAAATCAAGAATATCACTATCAAAGGTAAATCCTTGGTCACGCCATCCCATATATGCAATATGTTGGATGAACATTCACTATCCCATTATAGAACTAGTATAGTATCCAATGAATCACTCACAATAGTTCATACCCCCCCCATTGTCGATTGGAATGGAAACCCAAGTAGGCATGAACCTTAATTCCACCATTTCATACCACATGACTCATGTAAACATGATTTTTATTACATAAAAATCTGTCATGAATTCCTAATTCCTAATTAATCCTTATTATTTAATATTTTAGACACATCCCTCAAATAAAGAACCATTTGTGCCTTTTTTTACAATATATAAGTAATTCACTAATCTTAAGTATGCATCTTATAGTTTATCTCACCCGCCATGCATCGATTCTATAACATAAATAATCTACCAATACATCCCATATAAAAATAATATCTATGTTTTGGATAACACCACTATATTTAAAGAAACTCCCAAACAATAGAGATTATCTAATGAAAAAACAACCAAAGTGCCTCGTTATTCAATTATCACACCTAAATCACTAACATCAAATTTTTAATTTGAATATCCCTAGGCTCTTAAACCTAGTTAAAAATACCATTACCCTAAGGGTGAAAACTCACAAAGCGTCATTGATGATTCTGACATAGATAAAAAAGGATACTGAAAGGCTAACACATCCAACCAAGGTTATCCATTTAAATTGGGAATTATCATACTCATACTACGTACTCACTCTAGGGTTATCATAAACTCATATTCATATATATAAGGGGGAAGGTAGAAGTATAAAACATGCCTTTCCACTCCACACACACCCTATGATATAAGCATTTCACATCACTCGGGAACGACTAAATCCTAAAACCCACTCTCAATCCATATATTATAAATATAAGTCCAAAAAACAAGTATTCATATATATATTGTTTTTAAAATTCACGATTTAGTTAAGAAGAATTTCACTAAGAATTAATATCAGAAAACACTATATAATTTTTTAATCACTTCATAAAAATGAATCATTATGTCCGTGTCCTTCTGTGTCTAATGAAAGGAAAAAAATTAGAGAAATGGTCAACAAAACAAAATTATCTTTAATATTTTTATGTCTAGTTGTGGTTCCATTATTTATCATTAGAATATTATTGTGATTTTTATGTTTTAAAGTGAAATATAGTTTGTTTTAGATCTAGTTCGATGTTATGAAAATTATTCAGGCGGTTCAAGTAGATTGAAAGGGGGTCCATATATAGTTTCAATACTAGGAAAGGATACTCTATTCATTGTGATAGTCAGTGAAGGTGGGAACCAAGTGTCCCCATACAAGATATCTGAGAGTCCTAGGTCAGTATTAACATTTACATAGTTAAAAGTTTCCATTTTTACTTATTTTTTTATTTTTATTTTGAGGTTTCCTTCAATCCAATTTTATTTTTTTCTAGACTTTAACACCACATTAGGCTTCACTATCTCATCATATTTACCTCCTACATTTTTTATTTAATGGTGATCCAAGGTGGGTTTCACTAATAAATCCATGTAAATCATCTTAACTATCCCACTCCAATTTTATCCTTTATTCGCATTTTTTTATTTATATATTTGTTTTTATTTAACTATAATATGGTCAAGTCACCTCTAGATATGGTGTTGCCTCTTTATTTGTCTAAGTGAATCCCTATATAATTGTTTTCATACATATAACTATATTTTGGTATGGAACAGATTAGTATTGAATAGATCTAAAGTTCAATTGATTTTGGATTTGAATTAAATTTGTATTTGGAGATTATAATCAGTGAAATTTTTTTGGTATTTAAATAATTTTAGAAGTATTCTTCCAAATTCTAAATTAGGTTTTATCTTTTAAGAAATATTTAGAGATATTTAGAGGGTACATTAATGATCAATTTGATATTAAAATATGCCAAACATTTAGGTAAGATGTTCTCAACCCTTCGGTTAATATCTAGGGTATTATAGGGACATTCATATGTCTATATTTTCTTATGCTAATAAATAAACATAAAAATTATTTTAAGACTATGAATTGATGTATTTTATGACATTTTTTTATATTAAGAGAAAGAATATCATTTTAATTTCAGTATTTTTTTTAAATGGTCTTCCATAATTTCATTAAAATTTTTATTTGTGGGTTTCTAATGAAATTGGACTATATAAATATTTAACTACAAAATTACTTCTTGTTTACATGAAGTCTAACTTTGGGATTCAATAAAACAATCTTTCAGTCAAATTTTTTTTACATTTTTAGTATTGTTTCTTATGCTTTGGTGTTTTCCATACTGCAAGTATCATTTTAATTTTTTCTTTCATATTATTCCATGTAATGGTGTATTATATGTTAATTTATGGGAAGTATTAATAAAATGGCGTTCTCCATGAAATTCCACTATAGTTTTCTATATTTGAATATGTTTTGAGCATGAAAGTAATGCTGGAACAAAATAACTATGGTTTATATTTGAAAACCCTTATTTTCCCATAATATTTTTTATAAGATTATAAATTTATTTCCACATGTCCTAAATGAGTTATAAGTGAAACCAAAACATAACTTCAGTTAAGAGTTCAATCAGTGGTGAAGTAATACCCATGATAGTTGGTTGGAAGTGAATTTCTAACACAAATACATTGTTAGTTTCTTATTCTTGATTGTTATACAAATAAAACATTGTTTTTTTAATAATAATTAAATGAACTATTTTCTAAATATATAATATTTATACCTATTTATTCAAAATAGGTAACTAGTATATTATTTTAACTATAAAATATCTTTACGTAAAACTAAATCATTTATCATCTTAAAAAATAAATATTTCAGTGATGACCTAGTGTCATTCTTAATCATAGAAAAAATAATGTAACAGTTTTTAACAATTAAAAATGAATTTATCTGAAGAACATTGGCATTTTATGTTCCATAAAATATAATTTAAACTTATAATTCACCAATAACATTTCACATGAAATGGATAACTTTATTAAAAGATATTTTATATAATTAGTCTATATTCTAATGACAGATCCACACTATTAATGTAATGTTTTATCTTGACTATTTTTACAATGATTAAACCTACATTGGGGTTTTATCTAGTTGGATTGGATATGAAAAAATCCATGATTAACCCCTTGCATGGTTTAGCCTATGTACATACTTAGGACCACTTATTAACACGTAGTGCCTTGTTTATGAAGATGTCATTAGAAAAAAGATCATCCACTACACCATTGATTATACTTGATACTTTTGACTTCATTATTTTAATTAGTGATTTCTGAAATTCTTGACCTTTTTTTCGTTTAATTAATGGAATTAATGATATTTGATTCATAATGTGCAAATATTTTATTTCATATTAATATGATAGGTAGTTTAGAAATGTATGCCTATTTTAATGTTATTATGCTCAATAAATTTAGTGTTTATCTTACACTGTGAGAATGATTATTAAATGAAATTTGATGAAAAATCTTGTGGGGTTGTACATAGATATTCTTATTTTTTTTAACTTTATGTGGGTACCACGTGATTGGAGTTTAGTGTTTTGATGGGCTCTCTATACCTACATTATGTATATCCCTTCTTATATTCCACAAGACAGGATGAGTCGCCAACTTGGTATTCACATTCCCTTGTCCCATAGAATGGGACTCTTGGACCCATATTAGTGTATTTGGATATTCCTAGTTCTTTTTATTGATGATTTTAATAATTCATAATTTCATATTTCATGTGTTTAACTGAATCAATTAGTGTATGTATGGATCCTCTTGGTATAGAGAGTTAATTATATTAGGATTTTAATTTTACTTTCAATTCTTGTGTGATATTAGTACCATTTTGTGTTATAACTACTTGTAAACTATTTTACTATATTACATTTAATGGGATAACATGTTCTTAGGTACACCATATTATTCACTAGTGAGATCACACATGTCAGAAGTAGCTTACGGATTATGTATATACTCACACCCTAGATGGACACTCTCCTAGACATACAATCATTCACATTTCATTTCATGAGTAAATAAGAATATAAAGAGTAATTATATATTTATATTCTGATTGGTATTAAATAATTTTGGGTTCTTAGAGTTGTGGATGTAACACCCCAAGATTCCACTGTATGTTTTCCTTTGCATAATGCAATAGATTTCATTTTACGCAACTTTGAGATTCTAACACACTACGACCAATCAAATTAGCTGTTAGAAATAGTAATACACACATTTTGATATATTATAAATTTTATTTTTCAAAATGGAATTCATTTTTTAATTCATAATATCGAAATTAGATTACGGTGATTTTTTTTGTATTTTTCAGAAAACATTCAATTTTTCATGAATAGTGAAAAACACTACGATATTGGTTAAAACTGACATTTTATTTAAATCTATTTTTTTGTAAAAATAGATACCTAATAACTATATAAGTTTAATGTAATTCATTGTAGTCATTTTATTATAAGTTTAGATATATAAAAATTTTGTTGAACTTTTTACCGTCTTTTACCCACCTTCTTAGAGCATTTACAAATTTGCGTAAAACATAATTTTACGGCTTATGTGAGTTGAATTTAAAAAATCTGAGAGACATGGTTAATATCATCCAATCAAATGTGGTTCAATAAGATGAAAATATTTTGTGGGTGAATAGTATCTTTTGACATTTATTTACCACGGTTAAAAGTAAATTGGGTAATTAAGGGTAAAAATGATATCCTAGTTACCCTAACACATGTCCTAATTCTATTTGATAAGTATAATTCGACCAAAATCAGCCTTAGGAATAAAATATGATCCTATTTGGTCCACTTGGATTCGATTAGGACATTTATAATTATTTTATTTAAAGAAGAGTTATAAGAGTTAAATTCAATGTTTAATAACCAAAACAATTTTAATATAGGGTTACACACAATATAAATTTGACTATAAATATTGAATAGAAATATAAAAATATTTACTACATAATGGTATTTTATTTATTATTTTTATGACATTAAATAATTTAATTTATTTATGACACAATGATGATGCAATAATGACCTTATTAGTGAAAGATTAAAATAATTGATATCATAAATATCCAAATAAATTTAATTTTAGACTTATGATTAATTACACCAATTTTATTAAGTTAATATGACATTTAAGTTTTTTTTAAATCGATTTATTTCGAAGTGATAATGTTTTTATGGCTTTCAAAAAAAATGCTAAATAGTGTCCAAATTGACATAATTCTGTTTTTAAAACAAATACTATATTATTAATTTATATAACATTAGTAAAAATATAAGGTTATGTAAAAAGTCTTATATAAGGTTATATATATTAATAATGAACCACATGTGGTTCTCTTGTATTGTTATAGTATGTTTATTAACATATAATATAAAAATACAAAGAGACATGTTTAATGTAAAATTATTAAACTAAGAGTTCAATATAAACGATAATGTTAATAAGATGACTTAAAACTATATAAAACCTATTGGTTGAGAGGTATTTTATCCATCCCCACCTTATCCTCGAAATAAATCATTTTTGAGCAATTATAAAATGAAAATTCTTTTATTATAATATAATATTTCATGATTTTCCTAAAGTGACCCTCACATCCTTTATAAAAGGCCAATTCCCCTTCCATTAATTTCACACCTCCAAAGCCTTTTTTATCAGCCTCACCAGCCCAAATATCATCTAAACTATCCTCCCATAAACCTAGAGTCCTTACTTCGATCATAAATCCATCCTATGGAGCCATTTTATAAAATCAAAAGGAAGTACCCAAAGAAGAAGTAAATATTTCATCACCTCTTTCATGTTCTTTTCTTTTTCCACTTCATTTAGTATTGTTGTATATATTATAAAATAATTAATCCAGTCTCTTTTATATAATATTATGTTATTAAAATGGTATAACCATTTCCATTATTCTCTCCATCATATGAATGACAAACTCACCATATGTGTGTATGTATGGCTTACCTTCTCCACGTCGTGGTGTAGTTTGTTATTCAAACACTTAATTATTTGGATGGGTATAATAATGAGTATAACTGTTGTAAATAATAAATATAACCTGTTAATAATTATCTATATAATATATACCATAAATTAAATATTATTTCACCATCAATATAATGATATTGTCATTCGTGCGTATGTACGGATTGTCATCTCCATGAACGCTATGAGATTCATTCCCCATAGTAATCATTCAAGAATAATTTTCATTTTATGATTAAAAATAATGTTTATGAACACAATATAGTTTTGTATATGAATCAAATACATCTTACCCATAACAACCATGGATTAGGTAACCGTGCATATAAAGTAAAACGAATCCGTTAACACCCGAAATGATGATACTACTAAAATATTATTAACAAATCAATATTATAAGATCATATATGATATCATATTTATGTATATTGTTTTTTATAATTTAATGAAAATGATTTAACTACTATACAGGAGGATAAAATACCATCAACTATAGAAAATTACAAGGTAATGGTTAATTTCACAAATCTCTTTATTATCCGAGGGGGTTTTTACGTAAGTATCTATTAAGACCTCTTTATCATCCACATCCGTGTTTTCATAAAATGTATTTCAAAATATTTTTACTATTTACTAGAAAATTGGTTAAAGTCATTTATACATTTAGTTGACCTTATATGTTTTGAAAGGAATCATTCCATCATTTTCAAAACATGGTACTTTATGACCTTTTCGACAAAATTAAGATAAGAATGTCTTTTTTTAACTTATACGAAAAGTGTGGCTATCATCCGCCGTTATATTATTATTGAAGCTTCCCATACAAGAAAACAATAATATTTTCAAAATAAATGTTTTTTTTAATTATATGACTTTTAAATGATATCAAAATAGAAAAATATATTTCACTAAAAAACTGTGGATGCGTAATTTTTACACAATTCATGGTTTATGGATAATGTATTGACATTTTATATGTTAGTATTAATACAGATGTTTATGTTATGTTTAATAATTTTTGTATGAGAAATGAATTGGACTTAGTAAGTGATTGGTTGAGCCCTCTATAGCTCATTGATGGATCGGTAGGTCTCATGAGACAAACAAGTGTCATGGCACAAGGCCTTAACAAAATATTATTGCTAGTCTTGGCACAAGGCCTTGACTATGTGGTGTTCAATTATGACATTATGCATTCTACCATTATGAAAGTGGTTGTTGATATTTCATGTGATTATTTTATTAGGAGAACATCAATGTGAAAAAGTAAATGGAATTATTTGATTTTATCTTATCCATATTATGATGAAGTTTAAGTTTTAAAGGATTTTTTTTAGTCTAGTACATTTCCTTAAATGTTTATTCTTATTTATGAAAGTTTCCGCTATTTTTTTATCCTTACTGAGCATCTGAGCTCACCCATTTCTATGTTTTATTTTTACTAGGATGTGAATAAGTATTTTATGGTTGACCTGAATGGATAGGCTAAGGATATAATTTTGTTCAAAAGGTAAACAAATTTCATTGATATTTTTATTCCATTATGTAATTTAAAACTTATAAATGTATCTTGTATTTCAAAGGCTACTAAATTGATCGGTCTATCGGGACATGATTCTTTTTATCATGCCAATGTTATGTAATAATGCACCAACTCTGGGTAACTGGGGTTGGGGAATTATATTTGGTATCAAAAGATGTTTAGTAAAAACCTTGGAAACTAGATATATAAAAACTCTGATTATAGAACACTATCCAAAGATATACTTTGAGGATTAGAATAGAAGAACTTCCTAGAATTTTGGTACTGTAGTTATTTTTTGAGTTTTCTAGGCAATACATCCCTGTCTAGATATGATTAGGTAGAGGCAGCTCTAGAATAGATGTACAAAGGGGTAAAACCCAAAAACACCAATTTGAGGTAGACTCAAACAGGAACTAGTGCACGACAACGGGCCTTGTTGCACTCTTGGTTACGACACTCCCAAGGGATAAGCATTGGATAATTCTCATTTTCATTAAAAACCATTATGAAGGGTTTATGAGTATATACTTCCTCAAAGAAAACATTTTTATGATTATGTATTATATCCATAAACTGTTTAATTTATGTTAAGTGTTTTAAAAGTTTGGAATTATGTATTGCAATTAATTAACTAGTCTAGTGTATTCTACTGTTTAAAAATGGTGCATATTGGAAGGAATGGAAACAGTATCAATGCATATAATCCATATAGGTATTGAACTCCTAATTAAGGTAATTATAGTGGAGCTAGTGATGTAACTAGTCATGATCAGCATATCACCATACTAGGACAACTCACTCATCTTATGAATAATAACCTTACCCATAAGGAGCACCTTGATCCACAACGCAAAGGATCAATGCTATACCGCCTCATGAGGGAAAAACCACCAAAATTCAATAGGAGTACAAATCCATTAGTAGTTGAGTAATGGATAAGTTCCTTAGAGAAAATATTTCATGCTTTGGGGAGTAGAAAAATGGAAAAAGTTGTTATGGAAGTTTATCACTTCACGGGAGATGCAGATCAATGGTGGTCATTAATACAAAACACAAAGGAATATGAAGAAGTATTAAACATGGAATGGATGTAGTTTAAAGATATTTACATAGAAAAATACTTTCCTCATGGCCATTGAGCGGATATGGAAATTCAATTTCTGAGTCTGAGGAAAAAAGAGGATGAGAATGTCACAAAGAATGAGGATACCTTTACAAGGTTAGCAAGGCATGCATCAGATTATATACATATCCCAAGGAGTAATATTGATCGATTCTTTGATGGGTAAAATCCATTTTTCAATCGAGTATTAGTCTCACAATCCTTATCATCATACGAAGATATTGTCTCATGCGCTATCAAGACAGAAAATTAATTCTCTATGTCTTATGACTTCACATCAAAGAAAGAGAAAATATTATCTGCTGAACACTCCAGAAATGGAAATAAAGAGAATACGGGAAAGTTTGAAAATCCATCATGTGGTAAATTTGGGAAGAATTAGCCTGGTACTTTCCTGAAGGGAATGAGAGTTTTTTACAAGTGTCGTGAAAAAGGCCACTGAGATCATGATTACAAGGGGAAGAAAGAGGATATTAATGTTGAATACTACAATTATCGAGAAAAGGGGCATTATAAAAATTAATGTACTAAGAGCCAATGGAACTTACCTCAGAAAAGGACAAGGGAAAAGGCCAAGCATATGACATCACTACTACTGAGTTTGAAGCTCTGAACAATGTGGTGGTAGGTAATTTAATGGTTTCCTCAAGATTAGTAACTGATTTATTTGATTATGGATCACCACATTCTTTCATATCTTCCCAGTTTTCTAAGAAAATTACATATTTCTAATTTTATTTAACAAGGGAGTTATCACTCAAAACTTGTAAGAGAAGTATCATAGCAACAATGTTATGTGAATCAGTTCTCATTAGGGCCTATAAATTTTTATTATCTACTGATCTCATTGTCATACCCATGATTGAATTTGATATAATCCTTATAATGTATTGGATTTTAGACTATGATGAGAGGATTTATTGTAAGAATAAGGAGGATAAAATTTTCGACAAAGATAAGAAGTGCCTTATCTTTAGTGAAAAACAGCACCATCTTATTCTTATCAAGATCCACCCCCAGTAGCTCTACAAAATTAAATTATTAGAGAGGAAGACAATGAAATATCTATGGGTGAGTAAAAGAATGTTTGAATAGGGGAAGTACTTGTTGTGAAGGAATATGTTGATGTGTTTCCAGAGGATTAAACTGGACATCCTCCAGATCATGAAATTGAGTTTTCCTTTGATTTAATTCATGGTTAAAGGCCCGTATCGAAGACCCCTTATAGAATGGCCATTTTGGAATTAGTGGAACTAACTAAACAACTAGAGGAATTGAGTAAAAAGGGATTTATTCTCCCTAGTTTTTCTCTATGGGGAGAACATGTCCTTTTTGTTAAGAAGAAAGTCAAATCTACGAGGTTGGGTATTGACTATAGGGAGATCAATGCTACAATAACAAAGAACAAGTATTCCCAAGCTTTCATTGATGATTTATTTGACCAACTTCATGGAGGTCAATATTTTTCAAAGATTCACGTTCGATCTGGATATCATTATTTGTGTGTGAAAAAGGACGAAATTCTAAAAACAACATTTTGAACACGGTATGGGCATTATAAGATTACAGTAATGCCTTTTGGACTGACTAATGCAGCTTCTATATTCATGGATCTAATGAATAGAGTTTTCAAGGAATATCTTCATGAATTTGTAGTGGTATTTATTGATGATATCATGGTATACTCCAAAAGCTACGAAGATCATGAAAATCACTAGCACATTATTCAAAAGACTCTTAAAAGAAATTAATTATATGGGTAGTCTAGAAAGTGTGAATTATGGCTTGAGGAGATTTAATTTATTGGATATATTGTCTCTTAGGATGAAATCTCTATTGATCCTTCAGAGACCAAGGCAATCCAAGAATGGCCAGCCCTGATGACTATAACTGAGGTAGGTAGTTTAATTTTTTACCAGGTAATTATCTATGTTTTGTCCATAATTTTTCCCAGTCGGATAACCCATTAACCATGATCACATGTAAAGGGTTAAATTTGTTTGGAAAAAAGAGCATTAAGAATGTTCTGATGAACTGAAGTGAAGATTAGTCAATTTTTATATCTTGACTCTACCATTAGGGTACGATGGGTATGTTATTTATAGTGATGCTTCAAAGAATGTACATGGATGTGTCCTTATGCAGAATGATAATGTAATTTAATATTCTTCATGATAGCTAAAAATTAACTAGAAAAACTATCCTAGTCATGATCTTGAGTTGGCAGCTGTAATATTTGCTATGAAAATATGGAGACACTATCTCTATGGTGAAAAATGTGAGATTTATATTGATCACAAGAGTTTGAAATATATTTTCTCACAAAAATAACTAAACACGAGGCAAAGGAGATGGATTCAACTACTGAAGGATTATGATTTCACAATACTCTACCACCTAGGGATGGAAAATAAGGTGGAAGATTCTTTGAGCAGAAAGAATCATGGAGTTGTGAACAAGACGAGAGTTTAAAGGGATTCAGTTTTCATGGATATAGTAATGATGGATATGGGAATAAACATGGAAGGTGAAACATCAATACTTTTTCAAATGGTTGCCAAACCATCTTTACTATAATGGATAAAAACTTCTCAGACTGATGATGAGGAATTTAAAAATAAAATTAAATCTGTGAATGATGGGAAATTGATCGACTTCGTATATAAAGATGAAATTATGAAATTTTGTAAGAGACATTGTGTTCCCGATATACCTGATCTAAAAATAAAATTGTTGGATGATTCTCATAGCCCAAATTTCTCTATACACCATGGTAGTACTACGTTGTATGGATATTTGAAGGAACATTTGTGGTGAGACCACAAGAAGAGGGAGGTTATTGATTTTATATCAAGATGTATGGTTTGTCCACAAGTGAAAGATGAAAGGAAACAACCATGAAGAGTCATGTATACTCTACCTATACCTGAGTGGAAATAGGATGATATTACGATGGACTTTTCATGGGACTACCAAAGACTCCTAGAAGGAATGATTCAATATGGGTCATTGTTGATGATCTTACCAAGTCAGAATATTTTCTTTCTAGAAGAGAAGATTTACCACTTGAATGTATGTCAAGACTATATATTAATTATGGTTTAAGACTTCATGGAGTACCCCTATCGATTGTTTCTGATTGTGATCCCAGTTTTACATCATGATTCTGGAAAAGTCTTCTGAAGGCCATGGATACTGAACATCATTTGAGCACTGCCTACCACCCTCAAACTGATGGACAATTAAAACATACTATTAAAACCTTAGAAGACATGTTGAGATCTTTCTCACATGAATTTCATGGTATATGGGATCAATATTTTCCTATGGTATAATTTTCCTATAACAATAGCTTCCATTTAAGTATTCAGATGACACCATATGATGCATTATATGAAAAGAGAGGTCGAACACCAACTTGTTGGGATGACGATGGTGAATGAAATCCCATAGGCTTAGAACAGGTTGTGGAAACAATGGAAAAAGTGAATATTATCCAAACCCACATCAAAGTAGCTCAAAGTAAGAAAAAGGGATATGCCAATAAATGAAAGAAGGATTTAGAATTTCAAGAAGGAAATAATGTTTTCTTGAAGGTATCTCCATGGAAGGGTGTTATACGTTTAGGTAAGAATGGTATATTGAGTCCTAAGAACATAGGATCTTCCGAAATTCTAGAATGAATTGGAGTTATAGCTTATTGTTTGGAAAATGCCTCCAAGTCTCTCCCTAGATCATGATGTGTTCCATATATCACTATTGAGATAATACATGCTTGACCCAATGCATGTACTCACCTATGATGAATTTGAATTGGAACCAAATCTTTCTTACAGTAAAGTGCCTGTAAAAATTTTGGATACAAGAGAACATGTGCCGAGAAACCAGACGAATTGTCTGGTAAATGCTCTATGGAGAATCCATAAGATAAAAGAGGCAACAAGGGAACCCGAAGAACTTATGATGAAGAACCACCCAAATATTTTCATGTGGTAGTATTATAAAATGTTTGAGGATGAAATTATTTGAAGTATAGAAGAATGTAACACCCCATGCTTTCATAGTATGTTTCCCTTTGAATAATGCAATAGCTTGCATTGTACGCGACTTCGAGATTCTAACACACTACGACCAATCGAATTAGCCGTTAGGAATAATAATAAGCACTTTTTTAAATGTTATAAATTTTATTTTTCAAAATGGACTTCATTTTTTAATTCAGAATCTTTAAATTATCTTAGGGTGCATTTTTTGTATTTTTTTGAAAACTTTCAATTTTTTATAAATAGTGAAAAACACTGCATTATTGGTTAAAAAAACTTTTTATTTAAATAATAATTTATTTTATTTAAATTTATTTTAGGTAAAATTAGATACATAATACCTAAATAAGTTAAATTTAATTCATTGGGGTCATTTTATAAAAAGTTTAGCTATATAAAAATTTTATTGAATTTTTACCGTCTTTTACCCACCTCCTATGAGCATTTGCAAATTTGCATAAAACTCAATTTTACTACTTCTGTGAGTTGAATTTAAAATATATGAGAGACATAGTTAGTATAAATAAGTAAAATGTGGTTTAATAAGATGAATTTTTTGTGAATAGTTACTTTTGACATTTATTTACCACGGTTAAAAGCAAATAGGGTAATTAAGGGTAAAAATGAGATCAGAATTACACTAACACAAGTCTTAATTAATTTGGATAAGTATAATTTGACCAAAAACAACCTTAGGAATAAAATATGATCCACTTTGGTCCACTTGGATTAGATTAGGACATTTATTATTATTTTATTTAAAGAATAGTTAAAAGAGTTAAATCCAATGTTTTAAAAATAAAACATTTTTAATATAAAGATAAACACAATATAAATTCGACTATAAATATTAAGTATAAATATAAAAGGATTTCATACATAATGGTATTTTATTTTTTGATTTTAGACATTAAATAATTTAATTTATTTATGACACAATGATGATGTAGTAATTACCATATTAATGAAATATTAAAATAATTGATATAATAAATATCAAAATAAATGTAAATTGAGACTTATGATGAATTCCACTAATTTTCTATGTTAATATGACATTTTAGAATTGGTTGAATAAGTTTTATTCAATGTGATAAAGTATTATAGATTTATAAAAAAAAATCAAATGCTAAATAGTGTCAATATTGACATAATTGAGTATTTAAAACAAATAATATATTATTAATTGATATAATATTCCAAAAAATATAACGTTCAGCCACAAGACATAGATAAGGTTATTTATATTAAAAATGAACCAAATGGTGTTATCTTGGCTAGTTATAGTACATTTATTAAATATATAATATAAAAATACAAAGAGACATGGTAAATGTCACACTATTTAACTATGAGTTAAATCTAAATGATAAGGTTAATATGATGACCTAAACATATCTTAAACCTATTGGTTGAGAGTTTTTCTAAAAATACCCACCTTATCCTCAAAATAATTCATTTTTGGGACATTAAAAGCCGAAAATTATTTTATTATAAAATAACATTTCCTGCTTGTCCCAAAGTGACCCTAACATATTTTATAAAAAGCCACTTTCCCTTCTCTTTATTTCACACCTCCAAAGCCTTTTGGCTAGGCCTAGCCCTGACCAAATATCCTCCCAACTATCCTTCCTTCTACCTAGAGGCCTTACTTCAATTATAAATACAACATATTGAGATCTTTTGATCAAATAAAAAGGAAGAACCCATCGAAGAAGTAAATATGTCATCACCTCTTTCAAGTTATTTTCTTCTTCCACTTCCTATTTCTTTTTTGATTCCATTATAATATAATAACTCGAGTATATTCTATATAATTTGATTTTATTATAATAGTTCATCCATATTCATTATTTTACCCATCATATTAATGACAAATTCACCATACGTGCATACGTACGGCTTGCCGTCTCCACGTCGTGGTGTAGTTTGTTATTAAAACACTTCATTATTTGGATGGGTATAATAATGAGTATAAATGATGTAAATAATAAATATATGATGTTAATGATTATATATATATGATATAACATCCAATTAAAGACAATTTCAACATCAATATAATGATATTGTCGCTCGTGGATAGGTACGGATTACCGTCTCCACAAACGCGATTAGATTCATTCCCCATCGTAATCATTCAAGAATAATTTTCATTTTATGATTAAAAATGATTTTTATGTACATAATATCATTCTGTATATGAATAATATAAATCTTATCCATAACAAACATGGCTTACGTAACCAATACACCACCAACTTCAGTTTTTGTATTATAATGAGAGACACATTTAAGGAAAAAGTGAGAAACCCCAAGAAAACACAAAGTTGTTAATGGAAAATTTAACCCTATTGAAATTTATATCCTTAGAAGTTCCTAGAATAAAGAGGTTACCAGTGTTTATGGATCATCCTTTATGAGGTCTTTAAATCAACTTAGTAGTATGTACCACACCTATATGTATTCCTCTTTGATGACTTTCCCTGCCTTGAGACCTCTTACTAGGATATAATTTTTCTAGTCAATAAAGCCACAATATTATTTATGGGTTTCCAAACAAACATTCATTTCCATATTTATAGCACCCTCATCTATTGAAGCACTGGTCAAAAGAAATTCCACCTCCATTTATTCTCCAGAATACAATATCATCTCCACAAGTTGCTCATCATCCATACATGAAAACTGCAGTACATTCTTAATAGGAATAACACCCTCTACTGCAGCTGCCACATCCCCTACTCGCACTGCATTTCCATTGAAGATGAGAGCCCCTTTCTTCACTTCAGCCTTCACTTTCCTGGAAGATCGAGTTTCCAATGGTGAAGGTAGGTATGAATAATCCTTACATCCTTTCTTCCCACCACTCCAGACTTTCCTCATCCTCAGACTACAAGTGTCACTACCATAGAACCCATTAGAACTAACTACTAAAAGCTATCCCGAAAATTCATCACCATACTCCTCTTATGGGATACCCTTCTCCACATTGTGATGCTCTATCTGATCAGCCTCCTGGACATTCCCAACTTCCTCCAAACTCTCAAAACGGTTACATATCTTAATAGCTAGAGCCACTTTCCTCGAGTGAGATCTTTTCAATGGATATGGATCAACCAGAGGACCCGCCAATCCCTTGTTCTCAAGTATTGAAATCACATCTTCGATATAAGAAGCTACCCTGGGGCCCTCTGGACCTTCTTCATTTCCCATTGGAGCTTCACCAGCTGAGTTAGAGCTAACTACAGGGTCCTGGACAACTACAGCAACCTGATAATCCAAATGAGATTCCACTTTTCACATTTTCACAATGGGAGTGGATATACCCACTTCTCTCTTCAAATGGTTGACAACATCTAAAACCAGGTGATCTCTCTCGGAGGCCTCCCATTGAAAACCCTTCGCCATAACTGAGTACGATACTGCAATCCTTTTTCCCGATGATCCTTTTGTAGTAACCAAGGTAAAAATCACGCTAGCACATCCTGGGTAGTCCTCCTCAATACAGTGACCTGAAAATTCAGCAACCAATATGGACTTTCCACCATACCCCATGGCCTGAACATGAGTACCCTAGTCTACAACCACCCTAGAGAGCCCCCGTCCGAGTCCAGCAACATGAAACATCGGGACTAAGACGACAATAGGATGAATAGAAGATGACCTAAGATTCATAGATGACCTTTTGATACCACCAAAGATCACCTTCAATCACAATTCCAATGGTTTCCAACTAGTCCTGAGATACATCGACTTCGACGCAGATTAGAGGTGAGATCTGGTGGCTTAAGACATTTGTCAGTTGGTCCATGCATAGGAATCGTCCCAAGAGGATTCCAATCAATCGTAGAATAGCTGGATAATGAAATGATTGAGGGAGGTCTGGGAGTGAGATCCAAATTTCTGAGGCAGGAGGGTCTCTTCTCAGGTGAAAATTGAAAGACCATCAAAAGGGAAAAAAATCTCATTCCTGAGAAAACTCATATAGTGCTAGCCCAGACATAGATGAGATCTTCTTCCGATGAGAAGAGAATCAAGAGGTGCCTTGAATCCAGGAGCCCAAAAATCGACCGGTCCTGGAGCTTCCACTGGTTGGATATGAACCTATCAAAAGCATCATATATGGGCCGTCTCTTACCGAAACGAGCATCCAATGAAATATTAGTCAATGCATAGGCATTAGTGAACTCCAAAAGATAAATTGAATCCATTGGAACTCCATTGAAGAGCGATTGTACTTTAGGGATGATGTTAATAGACGGGGAAAAGGGATGCAAGGAGGGTTCTATTAACAACATGAAAATTAAGGGACGAGGGGACGTGGGAGGAGGAAGGAGATTCTCCCCCCCCCCCCCGCCCTCGTTCGGGGATGGCCGAGGAGGGGTGGTACCAGAGAATCCATATCCTATGGCATTGGGGGATGATGAAGGGATAACCCCATCATCCGCTGCAATGATATAACTCAACTATGTTACTAGTTAACACCTGAAATGATGATAATACTAAAATATTATTTACAAAGAAATATTATAAGATCATATATGATATCATATTTATGTACATAGTTTTTTTATAATTTAATAACCATGATTTAACTATTATATAGGAGGTTAACATACCATCGACTATGTAAAAGTACACGGTAAGGGTTACTTTCATAATCCCTTTATTATTCGAGGTTGTTTTTAAGTAAGTATCTACTGAAACCTCTTTATCATCCACATTCGTATTTTCATAAAAATGTATTTCAAATTTTTTTTTACTGTTTACTAGAAAATGGATTAAAGTCATTTATACCCTTATTTGACCTTATATGTTTGGAAAGGATTCTTTCCATCATTTTCCAAACAATTTACTTTATGAACTTTTCAACAAAATTAAGGTTTGAATAACTTTTCTTAACTTATACGGCGAGTGTGGCTATTTTCCGCCATTATATCATCGTCAAAACATCCCATACAAGCTTATAAGAATATTTTCAAAATAAATGTTTTATTTTATAATTATATGACTTTTAAATGATTTCAAATTAGAATGAGATATTTTTCTAATTTTTTTTTTGATTTTATATATGTCAACATCCTTTGATGGATTTTAAGCTTGTTTGAAGATGATTTACTTTGATACAAATATTCCATATTGTATTGAAGGTTTTTGGGTATTTTTTACTATGGATGTGTTATTTATAGATAATTTATGGTTTATGGATAAAGTATTGACATTTAGTATGTTAGTTTTAATATGAATGTTTATGATATATTTAAACATTTTCATATGAGGAATGCATTGGACATAGTAGGTGACGGGTGGAGCCCACTATAGCTCCTAGATGCATCAGTAGGTCTTGATAAAACCCCATTTTATTGAATATTTTATTGATAATAAATGATATAATTTCCTCACATTGTGTTAAATATGTTTAATTAGAAAGTATTTGGGATTAGATCATTCATTTGAATATTTGATGAAAATTCCAGTTTTACCCTTTATAGTTCACTATAGTATTTAAGAGATACATATTTCTATATTTATTATTTGAATTTGAAATTTTGTAACAGTGGTCCTAACATAATTATCTACAACCTTTACTCAGGACACTAGAGCTAAAGAGTGAATTTGGTTGTTGAAAATGGGACATGAAGTAAACGTTGGTCTGGAATCGCCACAATGGAGAAGCTTCTGTATTTCGGCCATAACGCCTTCATCTGGGACTGGATTAAGCCAAAAATTTTAAAGTAGATAGAGGACCCATATCCGCACATTTTATCTTTTTGTAAGGCCAACCAATTCACGTGTTTTGTGGTCAAATGGGCGGTGGAAGTTGGAATAAAATATTTGGCCGAATTTCCACATTCACACTTGAAACCACTTGTAACCTATCCTCTCCTCCCCTATATAAATTGTAGTTTTTCTCTTTTTGAGGGGTTGGGATGTGAATTGGGATGTTTAGGTCAGATGGTATGTGGATCCACTCTAATTCTCCAACCATTTCAATAAGGGTAGCTCTTGAAACAAGGATACCTTCGACGAAGCCTTCTTCTTCACCTTCATGTTGTAATGATTTTGTTTATGTAATAAACTTCTTTGTTCATCTTTTATTTATTATATTTTATTATATTTTTCTTAAATTTATTCTATTATTAATCTTCTTATTTGGTATAGAATTCTTGATTATATGCATTATTGGGTTATACCCATTATAAACTTTTTCACATGCAAAACGCTTCTACGATGATTACGCCACCCATGGAAGAGTTGACCTTTAGTAATCGATCTATCTTCTACCATATTAATTTAATTATTTTGAATCACTGAGATGCATTAATTCACTTAATATTATTCATGAATTGTTTTTTTAAATTTTAAGAAACTAAGAAAGAAATTGAACAATTAATACAAAAACAAGCGAGGTCGGGATTTTGTGTAAATTGTGAGAGCGCAATATTAACCGGTAATACAAGACCACACGGGATAAATTTATAGATTTCAAATATAATACCTAAAAATAATTCATACTCATTTATAGAATGGATATGTTTTCTAATTACCCACTGACCGTAAGCTAACCTTAGAACAAAAATCAAAGCAGGGTGCTGCGATTGCGTGTTTCGAAGCTAGCCTAGGGTTTAAGTAATTCCATCTTTGTGGTTAAGTTAACTCTTGTTGGGTTCGAGGGTTAAAAAATTAGGGTATCATAATTAAGTGGATATTTATTTAAATTATGATTATTAATAAGTAAATGAAGAGGTATAGTTAGATCGATTGCATCTTTTAAATATTGTCTATAAAAACATCTTTTTGTTGTGTCATTTTAATCGAATGTCATTTCAAAACTAAAAAAAATACAATCTTATTCCAGAAAACTTATTATAGATTCATAAACTATAAAAAACCCCATCCTTTCATGTAGTGTTTTTATTCTATCCTATTTTATTTTTTTAGAATACCTTTAATAAGTTGTTAAATTCACTTTCTCCTTTGAGAGACAACCTTGGTTAGCCACTCTACTGCACCTAAGAACCCCAAAATCACATTAATCATTTGAGGGCTCCCACGACAGCGTTGTATCAAATTAGCGCCATTTCCAGGGAGGCAAGTTATTTCTTCATCAATTTAGAGGTATTTCTTGTATTTTTCATTTTATTATTTTCTTCACCTCTCTCTCTCTCATCTTTCCCCTTTCTCAAGTTTCCATTTTTTTCATCCTCTTCTTTTCTTTTTGGACCATCAACTCACACTTCTCATTTTTATTTTACTGTGGTCCACTTTATTTATTTTCATTATTATTTGACTTATGACACGAACTAATCTCGAAGATCTCTTAGATCTTGACCCTAAGATTGAATGTAGACTTAGGGCTCGAATCAAACATTCCCAATCTATGGGAAGTTTCAATATTCAACCAGTTGGTGAATTCCTTTCTTCTAGAAACAATTCAATTTAAAACATAAAAGAGGAACGAATGGATGGAAGTAATGGAAATGAACTTAATAGAACCATTCGATAATTGGCTGCACCAGATATTAACTATCAACCAAATTGTATTGCATACCCAAACCTTGAATCGGACATTGAATTGAAATATGGATTAATTCACCTTCTTCCAAAGTTTCATGGATTATCTGGTGAGGATCCCAACAAACACCTTAAAGAATTTAATGTGGTTTCCTCAACCCTTAAACCAAGAAATGTTTCTGAAGATCAAATCAAATTAAGAGCATTCTCATTCTCACTTGATGGTGCTGCGAAGGATTGGATGTATTATTCACAACCCGAGGATGTAACTTGTTGGAATGATTTAAAAAGTCTTTTCTTGTAGAGATTTTTCTAGCATCAAGGATCACTTCCAATCATAAGGAGATCTCGAGGATCAAGCAAGCACAAGGGGAGACAATGTATAAGTATTGGGAGTGATTCAAGAAGTTGTGTGCAGGCGGCCCACATCACCAAATCAGTGAGGAATTAATCATTCAGTACTTTTATGAAGGACTCACACCTATGGAGAGAAGCATGGTGGATGCTGTTGCTGGAGGAGCATTGGTGTAAAAGGCACCAGTATCCACACGTGCATTGATCGACAAGATGACACAAAACTCCCAACAATTTGGCGATAGAGGTACACCACATGTCAGGGGAATACATCAGGTAAGTCCTTCTTATCTTGAATGTCATTTGATTGATACAATTTTGGAAGAATTTACCACTATGGTGAGGTCGATTGCTATGGCTCAAAAGAAATACAAACCCACTTCATCAAGGCCTTGTGGCATTTGCACTGAGACAAGCCATCCAACTAACTGTTTCCCACAACTACAAGAGACAGAGGATTGTGCGGCTGTATTCCCTGGGAGACCATTTCAGCAGCAACAACAACCATATCCCCAAAAAAGTTTGATTCATTGGCTCCAACATACAAACAAGGGTGGTAGGATCAATCAGACATGAGGTATGTCTCTAGACAACAACAAAGGCCACCCTTTCAACAAAACTTACACCAGCCTCCACCTTACCAACAGGGTTTCCAACAACCCCAAAGGAGATTTGAAGCTCAAACATCAACAAGTCAGCAACAAGGGAATCTCCAACACAAGGTAGACTCTAACACTGATGATATTTTCAAACAAATTGTTCTTAATCAACAGAATGAGCTGAAGAGTCAAGGTTCAGAGCTAAGAGAGTTGAAGACTCAAATGAGCCAGATTGACAACGCCCTCCATGAACTTGTGAGTAAGAAATATGGAAATCAACCTTCCCAACCCACTCCAAATCCAAAGGAGAATGTTAGTGCCATCACATTGGGAAGTGGGAAGCAAATGAACGATAAATCTGGACCTACCATTCCACCAGGATTCACCTCTACTCCATAAAAGCTGCATTCCAAACCAACTAATGAGAAATCCAAGGAGAAAGATAAAGGCAAGAAAAAGAATGATGTTGTTCCTCCTAAACCCCTTCCTTTTCTAAACAGGGTTCTTCAAACCAAGAAGACGGCTGAAAAAGAAATGAAAAAGGAGGTTTTGGATACATTCAAGCGTGTGGAGATCAACATTCCTCTACTTGAAGCCATTAATAAAAATCCAAGGTATGAGAAATTCTTAAAAGAACTTTGTACCAATCGAAGAGGGCTCAAGGGAAATGAAAGGATAAACCTTGGAAGGAATGTCTCAACACTCATTACACCAACTCTAGCAATGCCCACAAAGTGCAAGGATCCTGGGACATTGACCATCCCATGTACCATAGGGGATTTGCACTTATCTAAAGCTCTTTTTGATTTAGGAGCTTCAATAAATGTGATGCCTCACATTGTATTCTCTTCTTTACAGGTTGGTGAGTTGTAGCCGACGAGAGTAGTGGTGCAGTTGGCGAATAGAGCTACGACATATCCAGTTGGAGTTCTTGAGGATGTACTTGTCTGTGTAAGAGACATGATCATTCCAGTGGACTTCTATGTTCTTATCATGGAGGATGATCTGGTAAGTTCTCATGCCCCCATTATCTTATGATGGCCCTTCCTCAAAACTGATAAAACTATCATAAATGTCAATGAGGGTACACGTTCCATTGAATTTGGGGATGAAGTTGTGATATTTAATGTTATGGATTCCATGATGTACCCCTCAGAGGATCATTCTGAATTTGTTATCTCCAATTTTGAACCACCAAGTAAAAACACCATGGAATTGTATTGTCCTACACTTAGGGAGATTATGAGTATTGGTTCTAGTTTGATGTCTAAGCGTACTTCCACACCCGTTTCTACGGAACAAGAATCTCTAAGATTTGATTTTGAAGTGGAATTATATTCTGATTTTGATCATGTGAACTCTGATTATGACATGGCTGTTGAGTATGATGATGGATTTGATGCTTTATTCTCTGAGTTTTATGATGTATCTTCTAATATTGATACTCATTGTGCACATATATCAGTTCCTTCTATGTCTCCATCCATACACCACCCCCTACACCGAAACTCAAGCCATTTCCACCAAATCTCAATTAATCATACTTATTGAGTGGTGAGAAATTACCTATTATCATTTCTAACAATCTACCATTTTAACATGAAGAAAAACTTTTGAATCTTTTGAGGGATAACATTTGGGCAATTGGGTGGACCTTGGCTGACATATCAGGTATTAGCCCCTCCATTTTCATGCATAAGATTCTCTTGGAGGATGGGGCTAAACCGATGAGACAACCACAAAGGAGACTCAATACCACCCTCCTGGAAGTTGTTAAAAAAGAATTTGAGAAATTTTTCGAGGCAGGTATAATCTTTCCCATTTCATATTCTTAGTGGTTAAGTCCAATTCAGGTTGTGCTTAAGAAGAGTGGTGTTACTGTTGTTAAAAACAAGAAAGATGAGTTAGTTCCAATGAGGGTGAAAAACAGTTGTCATGTGTGTATTGATTATAGGAAACTAAATCAGTCCACTCGAAGTACCATTTCCTCCTCCCATTTATTGATCAAATTATTTAGAGACTAGCTGGGAAAACACACTATTGTTTCTTCGATGGATTTTCTAGATATTTTCAGTTTCCTATAGCTCCAGAGGATTAGTAGAAGACTACATTCACCGGTCCCTTTGGCACATTTGCCTACCAGAGGAGGCCATTTGGACTTTGCAATGCCCTAGGTACCTTCCAGAGATGCATGGTGAGTATTTTTTCTGATTTTATTGAGACCTGCATAGAGGTATTTATGGATGATTTTACAGTTTATGGATCCTCATTTGATGAATGTCTCTCTAGTTTGGGTGATGTGTTTCATCATTGTATTGAGATGAATCTGGTCTTAAATTTTGAAAAATGTCATTTCATGGTCGAAAAGGGAATTGTCTTAGGTCATATATTCTCACAACATGGCATTGAAGTTGATAAATCTAAGGTAGAAATTATTTCATCCCTCCCATATCCTACATGTGTGCGTGATGTTCGATCATTCCTTGGACATACTGGATTTTATCAACGCTTCATCAGAGATTTTAGTAAGATCGCTCTACCATTATCTCGATTGCTTCAAAAAGATATTGACTTCAATTTTGATGATTCGTGCAGGGTATCATTTGATGAGCTAAAGAAGTGTCTGACCACTCCATCGATCATAAAGCCCCCACAGTGGGGTATTCCTTTTGAGCTTATGTGTGAAGCCCCCAACTTCGCGGTTGGAGCTGTCTTATTTCAGAGGGTTGAGGGACGTTCACATGTGATCGCCTATACATCGAGGACACTGGATTCAGCCGAGTAAAATTACACAACCACCGAAAAAGAGTTTCTTTCTGTCATATTTTCTTTAGATAAATTCCGTTCATATTTATTGGGCTCTAAAGTAGTTGTTTTTTCTGACCATGCAGCTCTGAGGTCCCTCTTGAAGAATCCAGATGAAAATCCTAGGCTAATCCGATGTATGCTCCTTCTTCAGGAATTTGATATTGAGATAAAATACATGAAGGGGTCAGAAAACATGGTGGCGGACCACATTAGTAGGTTTACTCACACACTAGAGGATGACACTTTGAACCCGGTACCACATCAGGACACTTTCCCCGATTAGCATCTGTATTCCATCTCAGGTATGCATACTTGGTATGCATGTTTAGTTAACTACATTGTTTCCTCTTAAATCCCTGCAAATTTAAAGAAACATCATGTCCAAAAATTAAAAAGTGATTCTAGGATTTATGTTTGTGATGATCCTTACCTCTAGCGCATGTGTAGTGACCAAGTCATTAGGAGTTGTGTTCCCGATCATGAGTTTGAGTCTATTTTGCATTTCTGTCATACACTTGCTTGTGGTGGACACTTTGGACCCCAACGGACTGCTTGAAATGTTTTAGACTCGGTATTATATTGGCCTAGATTATTCCATGATTCCCATGTGTTTTTTAAGTCATCCTCTCGTTACCAACACACTGGAAATATTTCAACGAGACACGAGATTCTCCAAAAACCCATTTTATTATGTGAGATTTTTGAGGTTTGGGGAATTGATTTTATGGGACCTTTTCTTAGTTCCTTTGGTTTTTTTGTACATTTTGGTCGCTTTTGATTATGTGAGTAAATGGGTGGAGGCTAAGTCCACTAGGACTGATGATTCTCATGTTGTTGTGGACTTTGTCAAAGAACAGATATTTTGCAGGTTTTAAGTACAAAAGGCCATCATCAGTGACCAAGGGACACACTATTGCAATAGGAATTTTGCCTCCCTCCCTCGAAATTATGGGGTGACACACCAAACATCAACACCATACCACCCCAAAACAAATGGACTGGATGAGTTTTCAAATCAGGTGTTGAAACAAATTTTGGAGAAAACTGTGGAGCCAAATAGGAAGGATTGGAGGAAGCACTTGGATGATGCATTGTGGGCTTATAGGACAGCATACAAGACCCCCATTGGTATGTCCCTATTTCGGATTGTTTTTGGGAAAGCATGCCATCTCCCAGTGGAAGTCGAGCATCAGGCATATTGGGCTATAAAGAAATGCAACATGGATTTGGCCCAAGCTGGAATTCAAAGGAAGTTGCAAATTCAAGAGCTTGAGGAGATTCTACTGTCATCATATGAGAACTCAAGGCTCTATAAGGAATGATCAAAATAATATCATGACAAAATGATCCAACAAAGGGATTTTCAAGTTGGAGAGAAAGTCCTTCTCTACAGTTCACGACTGAAGCTGATGCCTGGTAAGTTGTGTTCCAGATGGTTAGGTCCATATTTTGTATCTAATGATTTTCCTTATGGTGCAGTGGAGATCACACAAGAGGACACTGGAAGGAACTTTACAGTAAATGGGAAACGTTTGAAGAGATACATTGAGGGACTTCCTACTGATGTAGTGGATTTTATCACACTGCATGACCCCATCATCACTTGATCACATCAGGCTGTTCCTAACCCTTTCACTTTTATATTTTTGTCCTATTTAAAAATTCAGCATTTCAAGTGCATATATCATCTAATGGGTTCACATTGAGCACAATTTAATATTTTATGTGTGGGGGAGGTAACCTTTTAGTTTAGTAATTTCAATTGTTTTCCTTTAAAAAACAAAACCAAAAATGTGTGTTTTTTTTCAAATTTTCTGTGTTTATTTTTTCAATTATCTTTTTGTTTTTGAAACTTTTGAGCTGAAATGATTCTCATCACAATTTTTTAAATTCATATCAATGATTGAAACAATTTATCCCTTGAAACTAAGCTTCAATTAATGCTTAAAATGACTTTGTTTCATGTTTAAATATTTAGAAATTTCATGGAAAGTACACCGAATTTTGAATCCCATGCGACATCTAATTGTCTTTATATTTTAAATCACTTTCCTGTGAGGCTTCTAAACCATTATTTTCATATTCATTACATTCACCTCACTTCTTGATAGAACCAAACCATGTTTGATTTAACCAGAATTTGATTTATTCCTGTCAAAAGTTGAGGGTTTGACGTACTTATGTTTAAATGATTGAGGAATTTGTTTTGTATTAAAGCCCCTACATCAATGAATCCTTTTTTATAATGTCCTACCTTGATCATTTAATCTATTTATCCCTTAGAAGCCATGCACAGCCTGTTTGGTTAGCCACATTACAAGCCAATTTTCCCTATCCAACCAACTCTTGAAGTGAAATTGCACAATCTAGTTGAGCTTAAGTGTGGGGGATGCTATGTTGTATTGTGCTACCACATTCTGTGATACTTTGGGTGGAAAATTAAATTCTTAAGAGATGTGTTTTCTGCTGAAGAAAGTCATTATATTGAAAGCTGTGCCTTTTCTGGAGCATTCATGACATGTGAAGCTGTGCCTTTTCTGGAGCTTCTAATTGAGGTGGAAATCTATGCCCATCTGGAGATTTTAAGAAAATCATGTTTGAGAAGATTGAAATTTTTGATGCTGTAATGATGAATGGTTTAAAACATTCATGAATTTTCATGATGATGGAGCTGAATTGATACTATGGGGATTGAGGAGAAGACCATATTTAAGTGAAACTTATATTAATTCAACTGTTCTTCAAAAAAGTCAAGACCTCCTCATTCAGCCTCAGAATTTTTCACATCTAAATCCTACCAACTGAAAGCCACAGAACAACCCTGAAAAGTCCTCATGATAAACATATGTCTTTGACTCACATCGGGTAGCGATGTAGGAATCTATCAAGCCTATGGTGACCCTTGTATGAGTTTGGATGAGAAAGACATTGCACAATAATTGATATTTGAGTGATGAGAGAAAATTCAAGTGAGGTAAGTGTTTTGTGCGTAGGAGGATAAATGAAGTGGAAATATATTGAATGATATTAATAGAGAACTTGAAATATGGTTTTTAATTAGGCATGATATCTTTTGATTCTTGGTGCGGAATTGCTGGATCCCAATGATATGTGTTTTAAAATTGGTTTTGATTGGATATTGATGTTTACTTGACATGAAGTTTTGCTCAGGAGTGCAAAAGGGTAAGTGTGGGGGAGTTGATAAAACCTGATTTTATTGAATATTTTAATGATAATAAATGATATAATTTCCTCACATTGTGTTAAATTTGTTTAATTAGAAAGTATTTGAGATTTGATCATTCATTTGAATATTTGATGAAAATTCCAGTTTTACCCTTTATAGTTCACTGTAGTATTTCGAAGGTAAATATTTTTATATTTATTATTTGAATTTGAAATTTTCTAACAGTGTTCCAAACTTAATTATCTACAACTTTTATTCAGGATACAATATCTAACGAGTGCATGAGGTTGTTGAAAATGTGCCATTAAGTCAAAGTTGGGATGGACTCTCTAGAATAGAGAAGCCTCTATATTTCGACCATACCTCCTTCATCGGGGCCTATATCAAGACCAAAATATTATAGGAGATATAGGACCCATATCCTCAAATATTATCCTTCTGGAAGGCTGGAAAATTCCCGCGTTTTGGTGGTAAAATGGGCAGTTCAAGTTGGAATAAAATATTTGACCGAATTTCCACATTCAAACTTGAAACCACTTGTAAACTCTCATATCCACCCCTCTATAAATTGGAGTTTTTCTAATTTGGAGGGGTTCAGACGTGCATTGGGAAGTTGAGGGCAGAGTAGAACTGGATCCACTCCAATTATCCAATCATTTCAATAATTGTAGCTCTTGAAGCAAGGATCCCTTCGACGAAGCCTTCTTCTTCTCCTTCATGTTGTAATGATTTTGTTTGTGTAATAAAATTCTTTTTTATTATTTTATTTCTTCTCTTTTTTTCTATTTTATTTAAATTTATTTTTCTATTAATCTTCTTATTTGGGCTGGAATTCTTGAGGAGAAGCGTTATTGGGTTATACCCATTATAATCCATTGAATATGCAAAACACTTCTATGATGATTACGCCACCCATGGAAGAGTTGTCCTTTAGTAATCGATCTATCTTATACTCTCTTCATTTAATTATTTTGAATCATTGAGCGAATTTAGTTCACTTAATATGATTCAGGAATTGTGTTTTTAAATTGTAATAAACTAATCAAGCAATTGAACAATTAATACAAAAACACATGAGGTTGGGATTTTGTGTAAATTGTGAGAGTGTAATCTTAATCGGTAATACAAGACCACACAGGATAAATTTGTAGAGATAAAATATAATCCATAAACATAATTCATATTCATTTATAGAATGGATATGTGCTATAATTAACCACTAACCATAAGCTAACCTTAGAAAAAAATCAAAGCAGGGTGCTGCAATTGCATGTTCCGAAGCTAGCCTAGGGTTTAAGTAATTCCATCTTTGTGGTTAAGATAACTATTGTAGGGTTAGATGGTTAACAAATTAGAGGATCATAATTAAGTGGATATTTATTTAAATTATTATGATTAATAAGTAAATGAATAGGTATAGTTATATCGATTACTTATTTTAAATATTGTCTAAAAACATCTTTTTATTGTGTCATTTTAATCGAACTTCATTTCAAAACTAAAAACTAAAAAATACAATCTTTTTCCAAAAAACTTATTCTAGATTCATAAACTATAACCAACCCTCATCCTTTCAAGTATTGTTTTTATTCAATTCTGTTTTATTTTTTTAGAATACCTTTAATAAGTTGTTAAATTGACTTTCTCCTTTGAGAGATGACCTTGGTCAGCCACTCTGCTGCACCTAAGAACCCCAAAATCACATTAATCATTTGAGGGCGCCCACGACAGCGCTGTATCAAATTGGCACCGTTGCCGGGGAGGAAAATTATTTATTCAACCATTTAGAGTTATTTATTGTATTTTTCATTTTATTATTTTCTTCACCTCTCTCTCTCATCTTTTCCCTTTCCCAAGTTTTCAATTTTTTTCATCCTATTCATTTCTTTTTGGACCATCAACTCACACTTCTCATTTTTATTTTACTATGGTCCACTTTCTTTCATATCATTTTTATTTGATTTATGACATGAACTAATCCCAAAGATCTCTTAGATCTTGACCCTGAGATTGAACGTAGCCTTAGGGCTCGAATCAGACATTCTAAATATACGGGAAGTTTCAATATTCAACCAATTGATGATTTCCTCTCTTATGAAAACATTGAAATTGGAATCAATTAAATTTCAAACATAAAAGAGGAACGGATGGCTGGAAATAATGGAAATGAACTTAATAGAACCATTTGAGAATGGGCTACACCGGATATTAACTATCAACCAAATTGTATTGCATACCCAATCCTCGAATCGGACTTTGAATTGAAATCTAGATTAATTCACCTTCTTCCAAAGTCTCATGGATTATCTGGTGATGATCCCAACAAACACCTTATAGAATTTAATGTGGTTTTCCCAACCCTTAAACCGAGAAATGTTTCTGAAGATCAAATCAAATTAAGAGCATTCACATTCTCACTTGATGGTGCTGCGAAGGATTGGATGTATTATTTACAACCCGAGGATGTAACTTGTTGAAACGATGTAAAAAGTCTTTTCTTACAGATATTTTTTCCATCATGGAGGACCACTTCCATTCGTAAGGAGATCTATGGGATCAAGAAAGCACAAGGGGAGTCAATGTATGAGTATTGGGAGCGATTCAAGAATTTGTGTTCAAGGGGCCCACATCACCAAATCAGTGAGAAATTACTCATTCAGTACTTTTATGAAGGACTCACACCTATGGAGAGAAGCATGGTTGATGCGGCAGCTGGAGGAGCATTAGTGGACAAGACACTAGTATCTGCGCGTGCATTGATCGAAAAGATGGCACAAAACTCCCTACAATTTGGCGATAGAGGTACACCACATGTCAGGGGAGTACATCAGGTAAGTCCTTCTTCTCATGAAAGTCATTTGATTGAAACAAAGTTGGATGAATTGACCACTATGGTGAGGCAGTTTTATTTGGCTCAAAAGAAATCCCAAACCACTCCTTCAAGGCCTTGTGGCATTTTCACTGAGACAAGCCATCCAACTGACTGTTTCCCACAACTACAAGAGATAGAGGATTGTGCAGCTGTATTCCCTGGGAGACCATTTCAGCAGCAACAACAACCATATCCCCAAAAAAAGTTTGATTCATCGGCTCCAACATACAACCAAGGGTGGAAAGATCAATTAGACATGAGGTATGGCTCTGGACAACAACAAAGGCCACCCTCTCAACAAAACTTCCAGCAGCCTCCACCTTACCAACAGGGTTTCCAACAACCCCAAAGGAGAATTGAAGCTCAAAATCAACAAGTCAGCAACAAGGGAATCTCCAACACAAGGTAGACTCTAACACTGATGATCTTTTGAAACAAATTGTTCTTAATAAATAGAATGAGCTGAAGAGTCAAGGTTCGGATCTGAGAGAGTTGAAGACTCAAATGATCCAAATTGCCACCGCCCTCCATGAACTTGTGAGTAAGAATTCTGGAAATCTACCTTCCCAACCCACTCCAAATCCAAAGGTGAATGTTAGTGCCATAACATTGAGAAGTGGGAAGCAAATGAATGGTACATCTGTACCTACCATTCCACCGAGATTCACCTCTACTCCAGAGAAGCCGTATTCCAAACCAACTGATGAGAAATCCAAGGAGAAATATAAAGGTAAGAAAAATATTGATGATGTTCCTCCTAAACCCCTTCCTTTTCCAAACAGGGTTGTTCAAACCAAGAATATGTATGAAAAAGCAATGCAAAAGGAGGTTTTGGATACATTCAAGCATGTGGAGATCAACATTACTCTACTTGAAGCCCTTAAGAAAATTCCAAGGTATGCAAAATTCTTAAAAGAAATTTTTACCAATCAAAGAGGGCTCAAGGGAAATGAGAGGATCAACCTTGGAAGGAATGTCTCAGAACTAATTACACCAACTCTAGCAATGCCAACAAAGTGAAATGATCCTGGGACATTCACCATCCGATGTATTATAGGGGAGTTTCACTTCTCTGATGCTCGTTGTGATTTAGGAGCTTCAATAAATGTGATGCCTCACTCTGTATTCTCTTCTTTACAGGTCGGTGAGTTGAAGCCAACGAGAGTAGTGGTGGAGTTGGCGAATAGAGCTACGGCATATCTAGCGGGAGTTAATGAGGATGTACTTGTATGGGTAAGAGACATGAGCTTTGCAGCGGATTTCTATGTTCTTAACATGGAGGATGATCAGGTAAGTTCTCATGCCCCCATTATCTTAGGTAGGCCCTTCCTCAAAACTGCAAAAACTATCATAAATTTCAATGATGGTACACTTTCCATGGAATTTGGGGATGAAGTTGTGATATTTAATGTTATGGATTCCATGAAGTACCCCTCAAAGGATATTTTTTCATTTTTATCTCCCATTTTGAACCACCAAGTAAATGGACCATGGAATTGGATTTTCCTATTCTTAGGGAGATTATGTGTATTGGTTTTAGTTTGATGTCTAAGAATACTTCCAAACCCGTTTCTAAGGAACAAGACTCTCTAATATTTGATTTTGAAGTTGAATCATATTCTGATTTTGATCATGTGAACTCTGATTATGACATGGCGGTTGAGTATGCTGATGAATTTGATGCTTTATTCTCTGATTTTGATGATGTATATTCTAATACTGATGCTCTTTGTTCACATATTTCAGTTCCTTCTACATCTTCATCCATACACCACCCCCCTACACCAGAACTCAAGCCATATCCACCAAATCTCAAATAATCAGACCTCTTGAGTGGTGAGAAATTACCTGTTATCATTGCTAACAATCTCCCTTTTGGACATGAAGAAAAACTTTTGATTCTTTTGAGGGAGAACATTAGGGAAATTGGGTGTACCTTGGCTGACATATCAGGTATTAGCCCCTCCATTTACATGCATAGGATTCTCTTGGAGGATGGGGTTAAACCGGTGAGACAACCACAAATGAGACTCAATCCCACCCTCCTGAAAGTTGTTAAAAAAGAATTTGAGAAATTTCTCAAGGTAGGTATAATCTTTCACATTTCAGATTCTCAGTCGGTAAGTCATATTCAGGTTGTGCCTAAGAAGAGTGGTGTTACTGTTGTTAAAAACATGAAAGATGAGTTAGTTCCAATGAGGGTGCAAAACAGTTGGCACGTGTGTATTGATTATAGGAAACTAAATCAGTCCACTCGCAAGGACCATTTCCCCCTCCCATTTATTGATCTAATGTTTCAAAGACTAGCTGGGAAAACACACTATTGTTTCTTGGATGGATTTTCTAGATATTTTTAGGTTCCTATAGCTCCAAAGGATCAGAAGAAGACTATATTCACCTGTCCCTTTGGCACATTTGCCTACCGGAGGATGCCATTTGGACTTTGCAATGCCCCATGTACCTTCCAGAGATGCATGGTGAGTATTTTTTCTGATTTTATTGATACCTTCATGGAGGTATTTATGGACGATTTTACAGTTTATGGATCCTCATTTGATGAATGCCTCTCTAGTTTGGCTGATGTGTTGCATCGTTGTATTGAGAAGAATCTGGTCTTAAATTTTGAGAAAAATCATTTCAAGGTGAAAATGGGAATTGTCTTATGTCATATTGTCTCACAACATGGCATTGAAGTTGATAAATATAAGGTAGACATTATTTCATCCCTCACATATCCTACATGTGTGTGTGATGTTCAATCATTCCTTGGACATTCTGGATTTTATCGACGCTTCATCAGAGATTTTAGTAAGATCGCTCTACCCTTATCACGATTGCTTCAAAAGATATTGAATTCAATTTTGATGATTCATGCACGGTATCATTTGATGAGCTAAAGAAGTGTCTGACCACTACACTGATCATACAGCCCCACGGTGGGGGATTCCTTTTGAGCTTATGTGTGACGGCTCCAACATCGCGGTTGGAGTTGTCCTGTCTTAGAGGGTGGAGGGACATTCACATGTGATCGCCTATACATCGAGGACACTGGATTCAGCCCAGTAAAATTACACAACCATCAAAAATGAGTTCCTTGCTTTCATATTTTCTTTAGATAAATTCATTTCATATTTATTGGGCTCTAAAGTAGTTGTTTTTTCTGACCATGCAGCTCTGAGGTACCTCTTGAAGAAGCAAGATGCAAAGCCCAGGCTGATCCGATGGATGATCCTTCTTTAGGAATTTGATATTGAGATAAAGGACAAGAAGGGGTCAGAAAACATGGTGGCAGACCACATGAGTAGGCTTACTCACACACTAGAGGATGACACCTTGGACCAGGTACCACTTCGGGACACTTTCCCCGATGAGCATATTTATTCCATCTCAGGTATGCATCCTTGGTATGCATATTTAGTTAACTACATTGTTGCCTCTGAAATCCATGTAAATTTAAAGAAACATCATGTCCAAAAATTAAAAATTGAGTCTAGGTTTTATTTGTGGGATTATCCTTACCTTTGGCGCATGTTTAGTAACTAAGTCATTAGGAGGTGTGTTCCCGATCATGAGTTTGAGTCTGTTTTTCATTTCTGTCATTCACATGCATGTGGTGGACACTTTGGACCCCAACTGATAGATAGGAAAGTTTTATACTCTAGATTATATTATCCTAGATTATTCCATGATTCCCATATGTTTTGTAAGTCATGCTCTTGTTGCCAACACACTGGAAATATTTCAAGGAGACATGAGATTCCCCAACAACCCATTTTATTCTGTGAGATTTTTGATGTTTGGGGAATTGATTTTATGGGCCCTTTTCCTAGTTCCTTTGGGTTTTTGTACATTTTGGTTGCTGCTGATTATGTGAGTAAATGGGTGGAGGCTAAGGCCACTAGGACTGATGATTCTCTTGTTGTTGTGGACTTTGTCAAAGCACATATTTTTTGCAGGTTTGGAGTACCAAAGGCTATCATCAGTGACCAAGGGACACACTTTTGCAATAGGAATTTTGCTTCCCTCCTTCGAAAGTATGGGGTGACACACAAAACATCAACACCATACCACCCCCAAACAAATGGCTAGGCTGAGGTTTCAAATCGTGAGTTGAAACAAATTTTGGAGAAAACTGTGAAGCCAAATAGGAAGGATTGGAGAAAGCACTTGGATGATGCATTGTGGGCTTATAGGACAGCATACAAGACCCCCATTGGTATGTCCCCATTTCGGATTGTTTTTGGGAAAGCATGTCATCTCCCAGTGGAAGTCGAGCATCGGGCATATTGGGCTATAAAGAAATGAAACATGGATTTGGCCCAAGCTGGAATTCAAAGGAAGTTGCAAATTCAAGAGCTTGAGGAGATTCTACTGTCATCATATGAGAACTCAAGGCTCTACAAGGAAATATCAAAATCAATTCAGGACAAAATGATCCAACAAAGGGATTTTCATGTTGGAGAGAAAGTCCTTCTCTATAGTTCACGACTAAAGCTGATGCCTGGTAAGTTGCGTTTCAGATGGTTAGGTCCTTATATTGTATCTAATGTTTTTCCTTAGGGTGCAGTGGAGATCACACAAGAGGACACTGGAAGGAGATTTATAGTAAATGGGCAACGTTTGAAGAGATACATTGAGGGACTTCCTACTGATGCAGTGGATTTTATGACACTGCATGACCCCATCATCACTTGATCACATCAGGCTGTTCCTAACCCTTTCACTTTTATATTATTTGTCCTATTTAAAAATTCTGCATTTGATATGCATATATCATCTCATGGTTCACATTGAGGATAATTAAATATTTTATGTGTGGGGGATGGAACCTTTTAGTTTAGTTATTTCAATTGTTTTCCATTAAAAAACAAAACAAAAAAAATTTGTGTGGTTTTTTTCAAATTTTGTGTGTTTATTTTTTCAATTATCTTTTTGTTTTTGAAATTTTTGATCTGAAATGATTCTTATCACAATTTTGAAATGCATATCAATGAGTGAAAAAATTTATCCCATGAAACTAAGATTAAATGAATGCAGAAAATGACTTTGATTCAAGTTCAAATATTTATTAATTTCATGGAAAGTACACCGAATTTTGAATCCCATGCCACATCTCACTGTCTTTATATTTGAAATCACTTTCCTATGAGGCTTATAAACCATTATTTTGATATTATTTACATTCACCTCACTTCTTGAGAGAACCAAACCATGATTGATTTAACCAGAATTTGATTTAATCCTGTCAACACATGAGGGTTTTAGGTACTTATGTTTAAATGATTGAGGCATTTGTTTGGTAATAAAGCCCCTACTTGAAAGAATCCTTTTTTTATAATCACCTACGTTGAAAATTTAATCTTCTTATCCCTTATAAGCCATGCACATCCTGTTAGGTTAGCCACATTACAAGCCAATTTTCCCTATCCAACCAACTCTTGAAGTGAAATTGCATAATCTAGTTGAGCTTATGTGCGGGGGAAGCAATGTTGTGTTGTGCTACCACATTCTGTGATACTTAGGGTGGAAAATTAAATTCTCAAGATATGTGTTTTCTACTGAATAAAGTCATTATATTGAAAGCTGTGTCTTTTCTGGAGATTTCATGGCAAGTGAATTTGTGCCTTTTCTGGAGCATCTAATTGAGGTGGAAAGTTGTGCCCATTTGGAGCTTTCAATAAAATCATGTTTGAGAAGATTGAAATTTTTTATGCTGAAATGTTGAATGGTTTAAACCTTCCAGGACTTTTCATGATGATAGTGATGAATTGATACTATGGGGATCGAGGATAAGGCCTTATTTAAGTGAAAATTAGATTAATGCAATTTTGCTTCAAAAAGAGTCCTGACCTCCTCATTCAGCCTCAGAATTTTTCACATCTAAATCCTACCAACCGAAAGCCACAGAACAACCCTGAAAAGTCCTCATGATAAACATATGTCCTTGACTCACATCGGGTAGCGATGTAGGAATCTATCAAGCCTATGGTGACCCTTGTATGAGTTTGGATGAGAAAGATATTGTAAACAAACTGATATTTGAGTGATGAGAGAAAATTCAAGCGAGGTAAGTGTTTTGTGCATGGGAGGATAAATGAAGTGGAAATATATTGAATGATATTAATAGAGAACTTGAAATAAGGTTTTTAATGTGGCATGATATCTTTTGATTCTTGGTGCATAATTGATGGATCCCAATAATATGTGTTTTAAAATTGGTTTTGATTGGATATTGATGTTTACTTGACATGAGGTTTTGCTCAGGAGTGCAAAAGGGTAAGTTTGGGGGAGTTGATAAAACATGATTTTATTGAATATTTTATTAATTATAAATGTTATAATTTCCTCTAATTGTGTCAAATATGTTTAATTAGAAAGTATTTGGGATTAGATCATTCATTTGAATATTTGAAGAAAATTCTAGTTTTACCCTTTATAGTTCACTGTTGTATTTCGAAGCTAAATATTTTTATATTTATTATTTGAAATTGAAATTTTGTAACAGTGTTCATAACTTAATCATCTACACCTTTTATTCAGGATATGAGAGCTAAAGAGTGCATGTGGTTGTTGAAAATGTGCCATGAAATTAAAGTTGGGTTGGACTCTCCGGAATGGAGAAGCTTTTGTATTTCGCCCATAACTCCTTCATCTACGCCTTTATTAAGCCCAACTTTTTATAAGGGATAGAGGACCCGTATCCGCATATAATATCCTTCTAGAATGCCGGCCAATTCACGCGTTTTGGGGGTCAAATGGGCGGTGCAATTTGGAAACAATATTTGGCCGAATTTCCACATTCACACTTGAGACAACTTGTAACCTCTCCTCCCCTCCCCTTTATAAATTGGAGTTTTTCTCATTTGGAGGGGTTGGGACGTGCGTTGGGATGTTTAGGGAGGATGAGAATTGGATCCACTCCAATTATCCAACCATTTCAATAAGGGTAGCTCTTGAAGCAAGGATGCCTTCGGCGAAGCCTTCTTCTTCTCCTTCATGTTGTAATGATTTTGTGTGTGTGATAAACTTCTTTGTTCTTATTTTATTTTTTCTCTTTTCATCTGTTTTATTTATATTTATTCTTCTTAGTCTTCCTATTTGGGCTGTAATTCTTTAGTATATGTTTTATTAGGTCATACCAATTATAAACCTTTGCACATGCAAAACGCTTCTATGATGATTACGCCACCCATGGAAGAGTTGTCCTTTAGTAATCAATCTATCTTCTACCCTATTCATTTAATTATTTTGAATCATTGAGATACTGTAATTCACTTAATATTATTCATGAATCGTGTTTTTAAATTTTATTAAACTAAGCATGCAATTGCACAATTAATAAAAAACACGTGAGGTTGGGATTTTGTGTAAATTGCGAGAGCGCAATCTTAATCAGTAAGACAAGACCACACGGGATAAATTTTTAGAGTTCAAATATAATCCCTAAACATAATTCATACTCATTTCCAGAATGGATATGTGCTCTAATTAACCACTGACTATAAGATAACCTTAGAACATAAATCAAAGCAGGTTGCTGAGATTGCGTGTTCCGAATCTTGCCTAGGGTTTAAGTAAATCCATCTTTGTGGTAAAGTTAACTCTTGTAGGGTTCGGGGGTTAACAAATTAGGGGATCATAATTAAGTGGATATTTAATTAAATGATGATGATTAATAAGTAAATTAATAGGTATAGTTAGATCGATTACCTTTTTTAAATATTGTCTAAAAAACATCTTTTTGTTCTGTCATTTTAATCGAACTTCATTTAAAAACAAAAAACAAAAAAAATACAATCTTCTTCCAGCAAACATATTCTAGATTCAAAAACTATAACCAACCCCCAACCTTTCAAGTAGTGTTTTTATTCTATTCTATTTTTTTATAATACCTTCAATAAGTTGTTAAATTCACTTCTTCCTTCGAGAGACGACCTTGGTCAGCCACTCTGCTGCACCTAAGAACCCCAAAATCACATTAATCATTTGAGGGCACCCATGACAGCGATGTATCAGGTCTCATGAGATAGACTAGTGTCTTGGCCTAAGGTCTTGACCAAATATTATTTTTAGTTTGGTCACAAGTCTTTGACTATGTGGTTATGAAGTATGGCTTTATGTATTCCCTCATAATGAATGTAGTTATTGATATGACATTTGATTATTTTACTAGTATAATATCAATGTGAATAAGTAAATAGAATTATTTTATTTTATCTTTTCCTTATTATGATTATGTTTAAGTTTAAAATGCTTATGTTTTAGTTTAATACATTTCCTTAAATGTTTATGATTATTTATGAATGTTTCTACAATATTGTTATCCTTACTGAGTATTTGATCTCACCCCTTTCGATGTTTTATTTTTCCCAGGATATGAAGAAGTATTTTCTGGTTGACCTACAGGGATAGGCTAGGGATATAAGTGTGTTGAAAAAGGGGACAAAATTTTGTTGATGTTTTTATTTCTTGATGTAATGTAAAACTTATGAATTTATCATGTACTTCCAAGGATTCTAAATTGATTGGTCTTTTAGGACATTATTCTTTGTATCATGCCAATGTTATGTATTAATGCAATTACTCGGGGTAACTGGGGTCAGGGCGTTACAGTGGCCCACTGGGACCAAGTTGAATATTGGGGGGGGGGGTAAATGAAGGGGTTTTACATTTAAATAATTTCCCTAAATCAATTCATCTCCCTTATTGGATATTTTTCTTTAATATTACGGAACTAATTTTATCATTCACTCTGAATAGTGATCTCACTGAATTATTAATGATTATGTAGGAAAGAAAAGCGTGTGGAAACACATATACTTTTAACTATGTTACCAAAAAATGGTTATGTTCAATGAGAATACATTAATGGTGTGTTAACATACCAAAATTATCTATTCATATCACTATTATTGAGTGGATACATGTTTGATCTTGGGATATCCACACCAAAGATCACTACCTTCCCAACATTTTGGGATAGTGAACTACCACCCAATGATTCCTTGTTATTCTTCTTTTTCATGTACTACTTTGTGAAATGCCTTATTAGATTATAGATATAAGTGACTCTACATTATTATTATTAGGGGTATGATTTTTGTGAATTATATGTGTAGGTATATGTCCATTGATGCCCATATGTTTTTTAACTCATACTCTTTGAATTTAAATGGGATCAGCTCCTTGATGTGAGGGTAAAAACTCTATCAACCACTTTCAATACTATATATTAGTGTCCAATTAATGTGGGAATTGAATCTTAGTCTTCTATATAATATTAGTTGATACTAAATTATTCTAGATAAATATTATCTCATACATGAATAATTCGTTTGTGTAATTCCTTATCCTTTTTTCTCAAGAAACAAAATTTTTAATTATGTACCTCTTTTCAATCTTCTTTATTCTCTCATTCTAGATATATCAATAGTATTATTTGAGCAATAATTTTAAATAATTTATTTTTCACTATTTAATTATATAACTTATACAAAAATATTTATTTATATTACAAAATCTCGAACACTGATCATTGATTTTTTTAAGGATAGTACCATGTGTAACACATGATTAAATATTGTTAAAATTCAAATTAAAATTTTTGGAAATATTCTTATATTATATTCATTTATTTAAAATCAGAAACAAAAAGATAAAATACTATTTAAATAACAACTTCAAAATAATAAACCCTGAATATTAGAATTAATTACCCCATAATATTATTCTAAAAATATCATAATGGTTTTCTCAGAATATTCAATGAAATTTATTCAAGTCAAAATCCCAAAAATATTAGTGGATATTTTCTAAAAAACTATTATATAATTATATAGTGTACCCAGAAAACAACATGGACCACATTTATTCCAACTTGATTAATTCATATATTTTCCAATAAATCAAATGTTGAAAATCTAAATGATATTCCCCTAAAATCTTTCTAGATTCCTATTTAGGTACCTATGTTAAATTCGACAGCTTCATCTATGAAACCAAGAAACATAAAATTCTAATTAGTTTTCTAGAAACAGTTTTTTATTCCTCATATAAATCTATATTAATATTTTCATTTAACTCTCCATGAAATCTTCCTCTTAATCATCCATTGAAATTTAAAATGAAATATAATTTAAAACCATCACATAATAAATTAAATAATTTTAATTTTTTAGTTGAATCCACTATAGAATAGTTTCTCCAAAAGTTTCTCTATGTGTTTTAATATCTTGTATCAACAAGATTAATCTCATATATATCTTGATCATCAAATTTACTATTACATATTCACTAAAATGTATAATATATATCATCTAATAATTTATAGTAATATTTCATATAATCTAGTTTAATCATAGGTATATCCTTTAACACAAAAAATTCATCAAATTAAGATTTAATAACATTAGGTATATCTTTCATATCAATAAAATTGATATTATTTAATATAACATGACTATAGTGTATTCTAGTTTAATCTCATGAATAATTCATATTTATGTGACAAATGTTTTTCATACACTACTCATTTAACAAAATTCTCACCCTTACACAACTTCAAGAAAACTGAATTTATCTCATAAATACACGGTTTTAATATAACACAGTGTTGGAATTCCACATATATTCCCATGAAATAAATGTATTTTTACTTCCAATGTTTTATTATTTTTTGATCAAGGTTATAAATGATTTAATATTATTCTACATCAAGAAAGAAAAATATTAATTTTTCATATTCCTTATAAAAACTTTTTAATCCTACATAGAACCTCTAAATTTCATATTAATAACACAGAACACCACATTTTATATTAATGAAGTTAAATATTCTCCAAATTCCTTTAAACCTACTCTAAGTCAATTTGAAGACACAATAATAATAAATAACCTCTTTAATTATCTATCTGATCCATATTTATCTTTAGACATCAAAATTTATTAATCCAACAACAATTCTTACAATATTTAATAAAATTATCTTAACATAACACCATCTTTATCTAGTAACTTCTCCAAGAAAAACATTATTTCATTTAAAATAGCAGTTTTCAAAAAAATATCATGCACATATTTTTTCAATAGTATCTTCAAATTCTCAATGAACATTAGAAACATCTTTTGGTTGGTTGAAATAAAATCCATCAAGGATTTCAATATCATGAAAACCTTAAACGCCATATATTGTAATTTTTCATTACAACCATACTTCATGATTCAATTGATTGACATAAAATCCAGCACAAAACATTACATTGGTTCAAAAAATTTCCCCATTTATATGTTATTGTAAATACTATCGTAAATTAATTCTATATAGAAATCCCAATTAATTGAAATCCATGGTTTTATTGTAACACCCCATGTTTTTATAAACCTTATTCTGAATAAGTTAAATATTGCTTATGTCTCTAGTTGAATTCTACACCAATATAATCATTAATTATATGATAGAAAAAGTATTTCTTGCAGTACATGAAACATCATCTTATGTTGTGTTACACATAACACAATGTTTCATTGAAAAATAATTTAACTATTATTTTTATTTAAGTGAGAAATTTATAACCATACCCTTAAACAAAGTAATATGAATAGAAATAACAAATTTTTAAATATGATTAATAATTTTTTCTAAAAATAAAATATATTTATAATGGAATATATAATTTCAGGAAAAGTCTCTATATGATTGAAGAAAATTATTTCTTCTAAAGAATTTCTTTTTTTTGTCTTTATTTTAACAATAAACAAATTAATTTTGGAAACTTCTATAAATTTAATTTTATAAAATAAGCATTATTTTTTGAATTAAAAATTTCATAATTATCTTGGGGAGAATATTTTGGATTTGTCTGAAATATTTATTTTAGGGATGAATAGTGAAAATACTATATTTTAATTGAAAAGTGATATTTTATATAATTTATCTACATAGATAAATCATATTATAAGTCATTTTAAAGTATAAATAGATCAATTATACATAAATTAATCCAATTATGGTAATTATATCCAATTTAATATTGAAATTGGATATAAACTTTTTTCAATATTATGAACTTCTTTACTTTTAAAACATTTCATCTCATCCCATCTTTGAGATTAATTTTAAATTAAATTATTCCACTTGTGTAATAATAATATGAAAAAATGGATTCTATATATGGAATAATAAAAATGTATAATATCAAATAAGGGAATTAAAATTTATAAAAAATTATCCGTGAATTTAATTTAAATTAATTACAATGACCATTGAAAAAAACAAGTTTACTTAGTTGTTAAAATTAAAACATAAATGAATAAATGGCATAGAAATTTATCCAATAGTCATTATCTAACCGTATATTTACCATATCATAAATTTTATTGATAATGGAACATTATTGGTGGCACATTATGTTAGTGAGTCCTCTATATAGTGTTTTCATTTTTATATTTACAAGAATGTCACTCCTCTTCCACATTAAAAGGGAACTCACCCCCTCAGTTACTTACATATATTAAACCATTTGGATCATAATACTAACAAAAATACCTTAAAAACTTCCATACCTTTATCCTAAAGGAATACATTTGGTAATGAATCTAATCTAGAAACACATTTAGTGTAAACCAAAAGGATTTACCCAAATAAGAGGTAATATCCTTCCATGAGAACATTTTATTTAGTTATTTATTCTCCAATTAAATAATTAATATATACATATTATATAATAAACTAAATATCCAAAATATACACAGATTTTTTTCAGTTAATTTATCAAGCTCCACTCACAAATACTTCAATCATATGGGATATGAAGTCATCTTTTGTGTGTACAATAGACTATAGCCTTTTGAACTGATGTCGTTTGTTATTCCATTTGCACCATTGATGTTTGGGAATAATGATGAAATTACTATTTTTATTTGAAATATATATATATATATATATATATATAGCATATTACTTATGTCTTTATTATTATTTATTTATTATATAATGCATACCTTTATTCTTTCCATTTTGTGATAATACAATAACTTTATCTCTGGATATGTGGACTACTGCCACCTCAAAAAAATGTGATTCATTCATGCTTTACAAGGAATGTATACAATATAATTTTACTATAAATAAGTGATAAATAATAAATAATTATTATAATTTAATTAGAATATAAATATCAATTAATCTTATTT
This sequence comes from Viscum album, assembly GCA_963277665.1. Classification (NCBI taxonomy): domain Eukaryota; kingdom Viridiplantae; phylum Streptophyta; class Magnoliopsida; order Santalales; family Viscaceae; genus Viscum; species Viscum album. The sequence continues at coordinate 1,185,640,362 of OY728130.1, read as the reverse complement.
ATTTAAAAAAACATGATAAGAAAATGACAATAATGTTCATGTGTACGTACAACCTACAGTCTCCCTGAATGGTGTAATTCATTCCCTATTACTATCTTTTTTATATTATTATAAATATGTACATAATGAATATATATGATATTTATATCATTGTTTATATTCTTTAAATATGTAAATCATGATCTAAGTAAGTGGACTAAGATAGACAAGTCAAAACAAGTATGAAAAAAGCTGTTATTAACTTAAACGTAACATTGATATGGAATTGCTTATAAATAGATAATATGAAGTCATACCAATCCTATATAGATTTATATAGATTAATATGGTTCTATTATATATGTATAATAACACTATATTTATTATACATTAGGTTTGAATGAGTACGATGAGAGTCAAGACATATGGTAAGGGTATTCTCGCCTTACTTTTATTTCTGTGAGATATATTCAACCTTTGACACCTATTTTTATTATGTGGTGTGTATAATAAAAAATTAAATTTTATAGCATGAATTTTATAAATTCAATTATACACATTGTTTCAATTGGTTTTAATCATTCACAGATCTTACAATTCAAAAGTTACTCATGTAGTAATAGAAATCTATCACACTTTTTATCTTTACGAGAGACATGCCATATTCCACAATAATTTATTTTTTATGTATATAATACCAGTAAATGTATTATATTATTTTTATCCTTAAATTTAATTTTATTAAACAATCAATTTTATGATCTCTATTTCATGGGTTTTTATGGTTCAAAAGTTACCAAACCAGTAATGTAATTTTGTCTCAATTTTTTTTCATTGAGACACAAGTTTTTTTATGAACTTATATTCTTATAAGAGGTTTACATAATTCTTGTTGACATGTTATACCATGAATAAAATTATTTTAATTATAATTAATCTTAATTTAATTTAATTCTTTCAAGGGTATTATGATTCAAACTTACCAATGTGATATGATTTTATTGCTAAAATATCATCGTTATTGGGGTTGTTTATGATTTGGATTCCCTAAATGAAATTTAATAATCCATATATCTAGATATATAATTAATTTTATTCTCCATGGTTATTAATGAAATATTAATGTATTGGTACCATTTTTCCACACTTTGGCACTGAAGATAATTTAGAGAAAAATTAAGAAAATATGACTATATTACTCTCTTCGGTCAGAAATCTAATTTCAATAAAATCCAAGTTTTCTAAAAAATCACAATTTTTAAAATATCATTTGGGGTTATTTTCAAATAAAAAGGATTTAAATTATTTTAAAAAATTTCAATATATTTTATAAAATCTATTTTTCAAAGAAAACAGTTTTAATAATGATTATTGTTTTAAAAATAATTTTTCAATGAAGAAAGGATATTTTATTACATAAATATTTTTAAAAACATATTTCAATATTATTTTCCATATAATATGAAATCAATTATTTTTAATCATGGATTACTAGGGACATTATCCAAGGGTAAGATTCAAATTCATTTTCTAAATGGTTTATGTTTTGATAAAATCATGTCTATGAAACTCATTTATTATTCATAGGTCATATGATTATGGAATCTGTTTATAATTCAGGGTTATATTCTTATGAAGCCTACTTATTTTATTAGGTTATGCTTTGATGAAGTGATTATGAAACATGTCTCTTTTCCATAGGTTATAATATTGTTACATTTTGGTGAAGCCCATTTCATTTCCTAGGACATGATATGATGATTTTGATAATCTTGTGAAACATTTATATATAATATCGTTATGAGATGAGTTGTACAAATATACCCCTCAAACGCATTGGCTAAAGATTTCGACCTCCTACGGTAGACATGGATGGAATAGGGAGTAAAATCGGCTCTATAAAGGACTTTTTCTGCTATGACGAACTTGGGAGTGAACCATGAATACTAAGATGGTCCTGTGAGTTAACCATGACTACAATGATGGTTTGAAAATTGATAAAATTCCACTAATATGGACTTGGTATTATTTTTTGACTACTATGGAAATCATTTTTTATTTTTATGTGTCTTCCCCAATTCTATGTCTTAATCCAATGTTATACATTTAGGTATTATACTATTGATCCATAATGATTCTTATCTTATGAGATACCTATATTTTGGCCATGAATCTTGATTTTGATCATTTATATGTAGTATATTATCTAATAATGTTATTATCATTTTCTTATTCCCTTATGGTCATGATTATACTTAAAAGTCTCTCTTGTTTACCATTACTATGTATTTGAACACACCCTTCCTTATATTTCCTTTCCAAAGGGTAAGATTTTATTTATTATGCATGATGTGTCTATGAAGGGTTCTAGTAATGGTGAAATAGGAGGTATATAATGTGTCTCACCTATGTACCTATGTTTATGTTTCCATTTTTTGAATGGCACGTAACTAATAAGGTCTTTGTGTGTCTATTTTTGTAATGTATTATATGTTCCTACTTATTCATGTAATGTCTATATATAAAAATAGAGGGTTTTTATAGTTGGTATTAAATTAATGGTTAAGTTAAACTTTGTAATCTAGGATGATAAAATCTTACTGAATTCCCTTACGAAATGTTTTAGGATATGTTAAAGGGTGTGAAAAAATTTAGGAAAGTGTCCATGAATTTTGATAAATGATATATTGAGTAGTTTCCTAGAAATACATCCCACAATGGATAATATAAGTGGATATGGAATTGGCATAGATGTACATATGGATAACAACTCTAAATGCAACGTATTGTGATAAACTCTAATGAGAACTTGTGTATGGCAACATTCATTACTGCACACCTAGTTTGAAGCACTTGGGGGATTTTCTATGGGAATCCAAGAACCCTTCATGAACCATCCTGAAGTATTTAAATATTATTGGATATAAATAAACAAGGATAAAATGACAGTGTCATTTTTAAAAAAGGATTCATATTTTAGATATCTTATTATTGGTTTTTCATGATTATGTCGTTTCCCACTAGGATGATTTGTTTAGTACTCTATAAATTTAGGTTTTATTCAATGAATGGAACCTGAAGTAAATATATTAATGACATGAGAGAGGGAAAATGGAATGATTATTCTCATAAGTGTCCAAATAATACGGGAGATAGAATTAAAAATCATTTTTATATGCTCACATATCTTTCTCTAGTTATAAATTAAACTGAGCTCCCAAATATGGAAAGGAAGGAACAAATCTTTGTTGACTCCTTCTAGAGGTTTCATCCACCTTATTTTAGTGGCTATTCTAAACCACTTATTGATGAATAATGGATTGGTTCCATGGAAAATATGTTTTTGGTTTTCCAATATTTATAAAATGGAAATTAATTTCTATTTTTTATCATTTATAATGTGAAGTAAACCAGTGGTGGACTCTAATCAAGAATATTTAACAGCAAGAATAAATTGAGTCTATGGATTCTGATGTGTTCAAGAAGTTATTCTTCAATAAGTACATTAACAAGTTATTTGTATGAAAATAGAGGTGTTTATTGAGGTAAAGAATAGTGATGATAAATCCATTGGTACATATGAATCCACATTTACAGGCCTTGCAAAGTATTTTTGTGGAATTATCATCCAACCCAAAATTAAGGATGATCTATTTTCCAGTGGATTAAAGAGAAATCACATAAGTGAGTTATCCATAGCTAATTTAATGATAAATGAATAGATTTTTCATTTTTCAATCATGGTCGAAATAGAGGTTTGAGTTATATATCAAGATCATGGGGTTGAAAAGAAAATGAAGATGGAGTTTAAAGGAAAATCATTCAATCATAGAGAGAAGAATATGGGCTTCCCTTTATGCTCTAAGTGTTGGAGTAGTCATGGAGGAAATTTCCTCAAGGTGTCTAATAAATGTTTTAACTTTTTTAGGATTTTTAATGGGAATTTTATTGTTTAAGTGATTGGAAGAAGTTAGGTAGAAATTTTAATGGTGAGAAAGCTACAAAAAATGCATCCCCCCACTTTAATGCATTAAGTGTAAAAAGACCGGTAATTATATCAACCAGTTCCCAAACCAAATACTTAATGATGATGATCAATGTCAAAAACCTGTTAAGCTAAGGGACAAGGTAAAATCTAATGAAATAACTATTTTGATGAGGGGTACAATAACAATGTGTTTAAAGGTACACTTACAATCCACTGTATAACATTAAATATCTTTTTTGATTGGAGATAAACCCACTCTTTCATATCTTAATAATTTTCCAACAGTTTTAAGATTACACATAAATGATTTGATTTGGAATTATAAATAAAAAACCCTAATGGTTTGATGATTAAATATTAAGTATATAATTCATCTCTCTCTAACATTTGAGGGAATGTGTTTCCTGAGAATCTAGTCATTTTCCTATGGTTGAATTTGATGTCATATTGGGTGTGGATTAGCCTTCTATTCATAAATCCCATATCAATTTCTGTGTAATGGAAAGTTATATTTGATATTTCAAGCCAATATATGATATTATATCAATTCGATGATATGTATGAAATTACTATGTAGATTACATCCGGTGAATGGGTCGTAATTCCCATTTATAAAGTTTATTTATCTCAAATGATTGGGGATAAACATGAAATCAATGATATTTATATTGTTTTAGAATTTTTGGATGTCATTCAGGAATAGTTTATTATACTTTCATGAAAATGTTTTGTTTAGATGTCAATAGATCTCATACCTAGTTCCACAGCAATTTCAAATACTCCCTATAGAATTCCCCTGATTTAGTTACATGAATTTATGAAGAATCATTAATAAATACCTAAAAAGGGATTAATTTTTAAAAGTGGGTCACCTTTGGTTTCACCTCTATCTTTTGTGAAAAAGAAATATGAATCAATGATACTCCGTATAGATTATTGGGAGTTGAAATATATCACGATCAACAACAACTGTCCACTTCCCTATATTGAAGACGTTCTTGATGATTATACCATGATTCACTATTTTATATCACTCTTATACCAATGTATTAAATTGATTAATTATTGAAAATTATAATTATAATAATCAACTTAACCTCATTATCGATTAAATAATATTGTTCTTTTGACTATTTAAAAGTGAAATTTTACTTGTTTTGATGATTTCAATGATGGTGGTGGTGATGTGAAGAGCCAATGATGATGTAGAAAAAACATTGGCCAAATAGAATGGAATCCCATAAATATATATCCCTTATTTTTCATGATCCAAGACATCCTAAAATCCAAATGGGCTTAAGTTTGGTGATACAATCCATATCTTCTTGGTATACAACATAAAAGGAGAAAACCAAGCCCAATTAATCCATTAAGAGGCCTTCCTAACTGATTTGTCCAATAAAATGAATCTTCTCAGAGTCAGACATTTTCATATATAGTTTATAAATATCTCTAACTATTAAATATACAAGGCCACCATATTTGACATAGATATATAAAAGGTGTCTACCAACAACTACTTAGTTTTTTTCAACATATGTTAAGATAATCAGTGTAACACCCGAGACTTTTATGTTATATAAATCATAAAAGGAATATTTTTCTACACACAACACTTTCTTGGCTTTCTTTACACGAAATCGCGACCTTCCTCGATAGCTTGCGTCGTACGCAATACCGAGTTTTACTAAACAATGATATGCTAATAAAATATTATTAAAATTAGCCGTTATGAATAGTAATAACCACTTTTTGAAATTTTATAAATTTTATTTTTCAAAATGGACTTCATTTTTGGATTCGGAATATCGAAATTATCCTGGGGTGAAATTTTGGTATTTTTCTGAAAACTTTCAATTTTTGATGAATAGTGAAACCACAATGTGGTAGTTAAAAAACATAATTTTTCATTAAACTTAATTTTACCGCTTCTGTGAGTGGAATTTCAAAAATCCGAGAGACACCGTTGATGTCAATAAGTAAAATGTGGTTCAATGAGATGAAAATAATTTTTGGTGAATAGTAACTTTTTACTTTTATTTACCACGGTTAAAAGTAAATAGGGTAATTAAGGGTAAAAATGATATTATTATTACCCTAACACATGTCCTAATTCTATTGGATAAGTGTAATTCGACCAAAAACAAACTTAGGAATAAAATATGACCATTTAGGCCCACTTGGATTAGATTAGGACATTTATTATTAATTTATTTAAAGAAGGATTAAAATAGTTAAAATCAAAGATTAATAAGTAAATAATTATTAAAATAAGGTTATATATAAGATAAATTCGACTATAAATAATCCTTATAAATATGAAACAATTTCCTACATAATCGTATTTTATTTGTAATTTTTAGACATTAAATAATTTAATTTATTTATGACACAATGATGATGCTGTAATTATCTTCTTAATGAAATATTGACATAATTGATGTTATAAATACCCAAATAAATGTAATATGAGACTTTTTATGAATTCCACTAATTTTATAGGTTAATATGACATGTTATTATTGATTTAATTAACTTTTTTCGAACTAATAATTCTGTTATTATTTTCAAAAAAATCAATTACTAAATAGTGTCAAAATTGACATAAAATAGTTTTTTTAAAAATATTATATTATTAATTATTATTTTATTCTTAAAAATATAAGGTTCATCAAAATGACTTATATAAGGTTATATATATTAATAATAAACAACTTTGGGTTCTTTTGGATTTTTATAGTATATTTATTAACCTTATAGTGTAAGAACACAAGAAGACACAGTAAAAGTAAAATTATTTAACTTAATGTTAAATCTAAATGATAAGGTCAGAATAGGAACCTAAAATTGTTTAAATTCTATTGGATGAGAGGATTTCGACCCATCCCCACCTTAGCTTCTAAATAAATCAATTTGGAGCTATTTAAAACCGAATTTGGCTTTATAATAAAATAATATTTTTAGTTATTCCAAAGGTGCCCCTCTCCTCCCTTATAAAAGGGCACCTCCTCCCTCTCTTCCTCACACCACATTGAGCCTTCATGATCGGCCAAACCCTGCCACTTTCTCCTGTCCACTTCCCTAGAGACATCCAAGAGGTCCTGGTCTTCTTCAAAGTCAAATTTTAGTGCCCTAAAAGGAGGTCTCAAAGAAGCACTTCAAAGAAGAGGTAATGTCTGTTACCGATTCTTTCATCGTTATTTCTTATTCCACTTATTCTTATTTAGTTGTTTCATTATGATGTAATAACATCAGTATCACTCATATACTGATATGTTATTATAATTATGAAACAACCCTATTTCACCATCTATCCTTCCAACGGAAAATTAAATCACCGCGCGTGCGTACGTACGGAATACCGTCTCCACGCCCTGGTGTAATGTATTTTCCACCACCACCTGACTTGGATGGGTATAATGGTGTAAATAATGTCTATATATTATTATTGTAAAGTGATATTGATTCTGAAATAGTATACATACACTCCAATATAATTCCATGATCATGGGAACGATATCATCGCTCGTGCATACGTATGGAATACCGTCTCCACGATGTGATGCGACTCGTTCTACATGATCTTCATTGCATAATGATTATATAACTGAATTGAATGAATTAATATGATATATATTACACTATTAACATTCTAGAAATGAGGTATCTATAACCTAAAGAGAAGAATAAAAATTTATTCGACAAAACACGCATAAGAACAAAAAGTAATAAACACCTGAATAACAAGTTGTAATGAAATATTACTAATAAGAAGCTAAGAATATGACCATATATGATATCATAACAATGAGTATGATTATGGAATAAATCAATAACATTATTTAAATCATTATACAGGAGGATCAGATATGTACAAAGCATATCGGACCTAAGGTAATTGAAATATCACAATCACTTTTTTATCCGAGATTGTTTATACTTTGGCATTTATTGGGGTGTATTATATCATCCACATCCATGTTTCCTCAATATGTAATATTATTTCCATTCACCTACAATTGTTTAAATCCTGTTTTACCCTTCGGTGAGTTTTTAGTAAATGATATGAAAGGTATCTTTTGTCGTTTTTCGTATGAGGTACTTTTTTGACTTTTCTGAAAAAAGTACGAGAAGAATGTTTTTTTAATTATAGGGCATGAATGGATTTTTAAAACATTATTTCCAAGAAGATTCCTTTACAAGTTTTCAAGTTTATTTTTAATCAACTTCTTTTAGTTTAAATTTGTATGACATTTTAAGAAAGGACAAATGTTTTTGAAGTAGAAAGGATATTTTCCTCAAGAATGGAGTTCAAGTGTTTTATCAAAATTATTTTCCATCTAAGACAATATAGGGTTCTGATTCTATCCCTATCATTAAATTAATTTTATTATGTTGTGATAGAATTATTTTTATGAATTCATTTATCTTATATAAATTGTTTTATGATGTCACGATGTTTAAGAATTCAATTTTTATTAAATGGGTTATGCAATGATGTATGATTTATGATTTTTGTGGCACACATAAGAATGGTTTCATTATGAGATGGGTGGTACCTATATCTCCCTCCAATTTATTGGGTAATGATTTTATATCTCATGAGATAGGCATGGCTGGAACGGCAGGTTAAACTGGTTCTATGAAATAGGACTGAAATGAGGAGTGAACTCGGTTCAGAAACGGACTTTGTCCACTAAGATTGTCTTGGAAATGAGTCTTGACTAACAAGAAATGATTCTCAATGATTATGTGTGTATGCCACAAAGTTTCATGTTTTAAGTTATGATTATTGGGATTACATTTCACTACTATGATTTATCCCATGTTATTAAATTATGATCTCTATTACAGGTTAAGATTTCCAAAAGTTATGTTCTTATGTATATGATGTGATTGATATTTCTTTTGTTTACCCTTACTGAGCATTTGAGCTCACCCTTTTGTATGTTTTATTTCCCCAGGTCAGGAAGAAGGTTATTAAGTAGGATACGCCAAAAAGGTACTCTAGATATGATAAAATAAATGGGAGGCAAAGTAGACGCTTTATGAACCAGTTGTTTATGTTTCCCAGTTTCTAAAGACACTATACATATACGATCCTTTCATGGTTTTTTATATGTTGTAATAATTGTTCTTCAATTTTTATGTAATAACAATGTATGTAAAGTATGGGTCGTTATAGTTGTTATCAGAGGAAAGGTATAGTCAGCCTTTGGAAACTAGGATGTGAAAGCCTTAGTAAGAACCCTAAGGATAATTCTAAGCATAGAACACAATATTAGTGTTTTAGAATTACCATGAATAACCTAGGATAAGACCTTAAGTGTGAAATTTTATTCTTGATTATGTTGTTTTCCTATTATAATTAGTGTTGCTCACACTATTCTTCTTGGTTTTAGTCAATGGATGGAACCCGAAGGAACCGCGTTAATGCGAAATGCGAAGGGTAATGTAATGATTGTCCCCCAGAGAAACCAAACGTTATGGGAGCTGGAATGAAAAAATCTTGTAGCCATGCTCACACAACTTTCTCAAGCTATGAATCATGCCGGACTTCCAAATGAGCAAAGGAATGAGAAACATTTTGTTGAATCCTTCATGAGGCAGCGTCCACCTTCTTTCAGCGGGTCTACTAATCCATTAGTTGCTGAACAATGGATTAGTACTACTGAAAAGATATTTTCAGTTCTTCAATATTCTGAACATGATAAAGTCATCCTAGCAGTGTATCTTTTGGAAAGAGATGGTGTTCAATGGTGGAATCTTATTAAGAATACGAGGCAAAGGGATGAAATTGATTCCATGGAATGGGACGAGTTCAAGAACTTATTTTTCAATAAGTAATTCCCTTTTATTCTCTGAACAAATATGGAGAAAGAGTTTCTTGAACTGAAGCAAAAGGATGATGAATCTGTTGGTACTTATGAATAAAATTTTACAAGACTTGAAAGGTACGCTTCTGATATTATTATCCAACTTGAGTGTAAGATCGATCGATTCTTTAGTGGCTTAAAACCAAGTCTTCTAAGGGCATTAGCCATAAGGGACTTCAATAGCTACGAGGAAATCTTTCGATGTGCTCTCAAAGTCGAGATGGAGATTGGAGTAACCCATCAGTCATATGGGTTTGATAAGAAGAGGAAAATGGAATTCAAAGGAAAATCTAAAGAGCACACTGAAAATGAGATGAGCTTTCCCTTATGCTCAATGTGTGGAAAGAAACATGGAGGGATTTGTCTTAAAGGGACAAGTAAATGTTTCAAATGTGGAAAGGAAGGTCATCGGGCATTTGAATGCCGCAATGATGGGAAGAAGATGTCTAATGATGAAAACAAAGGGATACACAGAATGACCCTACTACACTTTAATGTTTCAAGTGCAAGGAGGTGGGGCATTATGCCAATCAATGCCAAAATCCAAGGGTTGATGATGATGGTCGACATCAACAAACTCTTAAGGCTAAAGACAAAGGAAATTCACATGCAATTTCTATCAGCGATGTGGAGTACGATAACGATGTGGTGAAAGGTACACTTACCATACACACTAAAGTAGAAAATGTTTTATTTGATTCTGGATCAACCCACTCCATTATTTCTGAAGAATTTTCTAAGGATATCACCGTATTACCTCAACAGTTAGATGTTGAGTTAGCTGTAACCACCCCTAATGGCACAACAGTCGCATCAAAAGTTTATAATTCTTCTCCGATTGAAGTTTGTTGGAATGTGCTTCCTGCAAATCATGTGATCCTTCCTATAGTGGAATTTGATGTGATTCATGACATGGATTGGCTTTCTCTACATGGAGCTCATATCAATTACCAATGAAGGGAAGTCACATTTCATATTCCAGATCAATCTATGATCATCTATCGATGCATGGATGAACATAACCTTCTAGTGGAAATTTCTTCCATTTTATGGGTATTGATTCCACTAAATGAAGGTTATTTATCTCAAATGGTTGGTGAGAAACTCATGATTAAGAATATGCCCATTGTATGGGAGTTTGATGATGTCTTTTCAGAGGAATTATATGGTCTTCCACCGAATCAAGAAGTTGAGTTTTCAATAGAACTCATAACGGATGCTTTGCCTATTTCAAAGAAACCTTATAGAATGGCCCCAATTGAGTTGCAGGAATTGAAGAAGCAACTCCAAGAGAATCTTGATAAGGGGTTCATACAACCTAGTGCGTCACCTTGGGGTTCACCTGTTCTGTTTTTTAAGAAGAAAGATGGATCAATGAGACTCTGTATTGATTATCGAGAACTTAACAAGATCACTATCAAGAAAAAATATCCTCTCTCATGCATTGATGGCCTATTTGACAAACTATGCGGAGCTCAATACTTTTTGAAGATTGATCTTCGTTTAGGGTATCATAAATTAAGGGTCAAAAGGGAGGATATACCAAAGACGGCTTTCCGTACAAGGTATGGACACTATGAATTTATAGTGATGCCATTTGGTCTTACTAATTCCCCTGCTATCTTCATGGATCTAATGAATAGAGTCTTTAGAGACATCATGATCAGTTTTTGGTAGTCTTTATAGACGATATCCTTGTCTAGTCAAAGAGCAAGGAAGAACATGAAGATCACTTGAGAATTATATTGAAGACCCTAATAAAGGAGAAGCTTTATCCCAAATTTACCAAGTGTGAATTTTTGCTTCAAAAAGCTTCATTTTTGGGTCACATAATCTCAAAATAGGGGATATCTATGGATCCAGCAAAAACAGAGCTTATCGAAAGATGGTCGAGACCAACAACAGTAACTGAGTTCCGATGTTTTCTTGGTTTGGATGGTTATTATAGACATTTTGTGAAAGATTTTTCATGATTATATAATCCACTCACCAAGTTGACTCGGAAAGGAGTTAAGTTTGTTTGGACGGTGGAATTTGAAGAGAATTTCAAGGAGTTGAAAAGAAGGACATCCAGTGCACCTGTGCTCACACTGCCTTGTAGTGGAGAAAGGTTTGTGATCTACAGTGATGCATCCAATAAGGGATTGGGATGTGTTCTTATGCAAAATGATATGGTGATAGCTTATGCCTCACGACAGTTGAAAATACATGAGAAAAATTACCCAACTCATGATTTGGAGTTAGCTGTGGTAATCATTGCATTAATGATTTGGATGCATTACCTTTATGGTGAAAGGTGTGATATTTATAATGATCATAAAAGTTTAAAGTATATTTTCACACAAAAGGAGCTGAATATGCGCCAAAGAAGATGGTTGGAGCTGATTAAGGATTATGACTGCTGAATTCATTACCACCCTGGGAGAGCAAACAAGGTGGCAGATGCATTAAGTCGACAAGACCATGCTAGTCTATGCACGATGAGGATCACAAAAGATCCAATATTTATGGATTTTCAAAGGATGGATCTTAGAATTATAATGAAAGGGGAAAAATCGTATCTTTCTCAAATGAATGTTCAACCATCTATACATGTGAAGATTAAAGAGGCACAGAAATAAGATGTCGAGTTACAAAAGAATGTGAGAAATGTTCTTGAATTCAGCCTTGATTGTGATGGGATAATAAAGTTCAGGAATCAGGTTTCTGTTCCTCCCATCCCCGAATTAAAGAAGGAGCTGCTGGATGAGGCTCATAATTATTCATTCTCTATTCATCCTGGAAGCACGAAGATGTATAGGGACCTGAAAGAGTACTTCTGGTGGGATGTCATGAAAAGAGATGTTGCTGAATATGTCTCTCGATGCTTGGTTTATCAACAAGTTAAAGCTGAGAGACAGAAGTCTAAGGGGATGTTACAACCATCACCCATACCCGAATGGAAATGGGAAAACACCACTATGGACTTTGTCACAGGACTTCCTAAAACATCCAAAGGCAATAATGCTATCTCGGTCATAGTTGATCATCTTACAAAGTTTCCACACTTCAATGCTATTAGAGAGGATTTATCTCTGGATCAGCTTGCCATGATATATGTAAAGGAAGTGGTAAGATTGCATGGAGTACCACTTCCCAAAATATCTGATCGGGATCCGAGATTTACCTCAAAGTTCTGGCGAAGTCTTCAGCATACTCTGGATACATTGTTGAGTTTCATCATTGCATATCATCCTCAGACAGACGGTCAGTCTGAGAGAACAATTCAAACTCTAGAAGATGTGTTGAGAGTTTTCTCTATGGATTTCAATGGTGGTTGGGATCAACACCTACCTTTGGTGGAATTTTCTTATAATAATAGCTTTCACTCCAGTATTTAGATGGCTCCATATGAAGATCTCTATGGAAAGAAATGCAGGACTCCAACTTGTTGGGATGAAGTTGGGGAAAGAAAGCTATTAGGACCCGATCTCGTTGATGAAATGGCAGAAAAGGTCAGATCTATTCAACAACACATAAGAGCAGCTCAGAGTCGACAGAAAAGTTATGCCGACAACCGAAAAAAAGACCTAGAGTTTGAAGTCGGTGATAAAGTGTTCTTAGGAATATCTCCCTAGAAGAGGGTCTTGATATTTGGAAAGAAGGGGAAGTTGAGCCCTAGATATATCGGTCCTTTCGAAATACTGGATCATGTTGGGAAGGTAGCTTACCGATTGGCACTTCCACCGAATCTCTCTCAAGTTCATGATGTGTTCCATGTATCTCTCCTGAGAAAGTACATACCTGATCCTTCACATGTACTCAGCTCTGAAGTTGTACTGCTGGAACAGGATCTTTCTTATGAAGAACAGACGATAGAGATTCTGGATCATAGCAAAAAAGTCCTATGAAACAAGACCACTTGATTGGTGAAAGTTTTATGGAGGAACCACCAATTAGAAGAAGCTACATGGGATCTTGAGGATATGATGAGGGAGAGGTATCCTCATCTGTTTGTTACAAAGTGACGAATTTCGAGGGCGAAATTCATTTTAAGGGGGGTAGAATGTAACACCCGATACTTTTATGTTATATAAATCATCAAAGGAATCTTTTTCTACACACAACACATTCTTGGCTTGCTTTACACGAAATCGCGACCTTCCTCGATAGCTTGCGTCATACGCAATACCGAGTTTCACTAAACAATGATATGCTAATAAAATATTATTAAAACTAGCCGTTATGAATAGTAATAACCGCTTTTTGAAATTTGATAAATTTTATTTTTTAAAATGGACTTCATTTTTGGATCTGAAATATCGAAATTATCCTAAGGTGAAATTTTGGTATTTTTCTGAAAACATTCAATTTTTGATGAATAGTGAAACCACTAAGTGGTAGTTAAAAAACTGAATTTTTCATAAAACAAAATTTTACCGCTTCTGTGAGTGGAATTTCAAAAATCCAAGAGACACGGTTGATGTCAGTAAGTAAAATGTGGTTCAATGAGGTGAAAATAATTTTTGGTGAATAGTAACTTTTTACTTTTATTTACCACGATTAAAAGTAAATAGGGTAATTAAGGGTAAAAATGATATTATTATTACCCTAAAACATGTCCTAATTCTATTGGATAAGTGTAATTCGACCAAAAACAAACTTAGGAATAAATTATGACCATTTAGGCCCACTTGGATTAGATTAGGACATTTATTATTAATTTATTTAAAGAAGGGTTAAAATAGTTAAAATTAATGTTTAATAAGTAAATTGTTTTTAAAATAAGGTTATATATATTATAAATTCAACTATAAATATTCATTAGAAATCTAAAAAGATTTCCCACATAATGGTATTTTATTGGTAATTTTTAGACATTAAATAAGTTAATTTATTTATGACACAAAGATGATGCAGTAATTATCTTATTAATGAAATATTGACATAATTGATGTTATAAATACCCAAATAAATGTAATTTGAGACTTTTTATGAATTACAATAATTTTATAGGTTAATATGACATGTTATTATTGATTTAATTATCTTTTTTGGAACTAATCATTCTTTTATGATTTTCAAAAAAATCAATTACTAAATAGTGTCAAAATTGACATAAAATAGTTTTTAAAACAAATATTATATTATTAATTGTTATTTTATTCCTAAAAATATAAGGGTCATAAAAATGAATTACATAAGGTTATATATATTAATAATAAACAACTTGGGGTTCGTTTGGATTGTTATAGTATGTTTATAAACCTTATAGTGTAAGAACACAAGAAGACATGGTAAAAGTAAAATTATTTAACTTAATGTTAAATCTAAATGATAAGGTCAAAATAGGAACCTAAACTTGTCTAAATTCTATTTTATGAGAGTTTTTCTACCCATCCCCACCTTATCTTCAAAATAAATCAATTTGGATCTATTTAAAACCGAATTTTGCTTTATAATAAAATAATATTTTTAGTTATTCCAAAGGTGCCCCTCTCCTCCCTTATAAAAGGGCACCTCCTCCTTCTCTTCCTCACACCACCTTGAGCCTTCATGCTCGGCCAACCCCTGCCACTTTCTCCTCTCCACTTCCGTAGATACATCCTAGATGTCCTGGTCTTCTTCAAAGACCAATTTTAGTGCCCTAAATTGAGGTCTCAAAGAAGCACTTCAAAGAAGAGGTAATGTCTGTTACCGATTCTTTCATCATTATTTCTTCTTCCACTTCTTCTTCTTTAGTTGTTTAATTATGAAGTCATAACATCAGTATCACTCACATAATTATATGTTATTATAAGTATGAAACAACCCTATTTCACCATCTATCCATCCTATGGAAAATGAAATCACCGTGCGTGCGTACGTACGGAATACCGTCTCCACGCCGTGGTGTAATATATTTTCCACAACCACCTTACTTGGATGGGTATAATGGTGTAAATAATGACTTTATATGATTATTATAAAGGTATTTGATCCCGAAATAGTATACATACACTCCAATACAATTCCATGATCATGGGAACGATATCATCGCTCGTGCGTACGTACGGAATACCGTCTCCACGATGTGATGCGACTCATTCTACATGATCATCATTGTATAATGATTATATAAATGAATTTTATGAATTAATATGATATATATTACACTAATAACATTCTGGAAGTGAGGTATATATAACCTAAAGAGAAGAATAAGAATTTATTCGACAAAACACGCATAAGAAAAAAAAGTAATAAACACCCGAATAACAAGTTGTAATGAAATATTACTAATAAGAAGCTAAGAATATGACCACATATGATATCATAACAATGCATATGATTATGGAATAAGTCAATAACATTATTTAAATCATTATACAAGAGTTTCGGATACGTACAAATCATATCAGACCTAAGGTAAGGGAAATATCACAATCTCTTTTTTATCCGAGATTGTTTATATTTTGGCATTTACTGGGGTGTATTTTATCATCCACATCCATGTTTCCTCAATATGTAATATTATTTCCATTCACCTACAATTGTTTAAATCCTACTTTACCCTTCAGTGAGTTTTTATTAAATGTTATGAAAGGAATCTTTTGTCATTTTTCGTACGAGGTAATTTTTTGACTTTTCTGAGAAAAGTACGAGAAGAATGTTTTTTTTAACTTATACGACATGAATGGATTTTTAAAACATTATTTCCAAGAAGCTTCCTTTACATGTTTTCAAGTTTATTTTTAATTAACTTCTTTTAGTTTAAAATTGTATGACATGTTAAGAAAGGAAAAAAAATTTGAAGTAGAAATGATATTTTCCTCAAGAATGGAGTTGAAATGTTTTATCAAAATTATTTTCCATCTAAGACAATATATGGTTATGATTCTATCCCTATCATTACATTGATAATATTATGTTGTGATGGAATTATTTTTATGAATTCATTTATCTTATATGAATTGTTTTATGATGTCACGATGTTTAAGAATTGCATTTTTATTACATGGGTTATGCAATGATGAATGATTTATGATTTTTGTGGCACACATAAGAATGGTTTCATTATGAGATGGGTGGGACCTATATCGCCCTCCAATGCATTGGGTAAAGATTTTATATCTCATGAGATAGACATTGCTGGAAGGGAAGGTTAAACCGGTTCTGTGAAACAGGACTGAAACGAGGAGTGAACTCGGTTCAAAAATGGACTTTGTCCACTAAGATTGTCTTGGAAATGAGTCTTGACTAACAAGAAATTATTCTCAATGATTATGTATGTATGCCACAAAGTTTCATGTTTTAAGTTATGATTATTGGGATTACATTTCACTACTATGATTTATCCCATGTTATGAAATTATGATCTCTTTTGCAGGTTAAGATTTCCAAAAGATATGTTCTTATGTATATGATGTGATTGATATTTCTTTTGTTTACCCTTACGGAGCATTTGAGCTCACCCTTTTGTATGTTTTATTTCACCTTGTTAGGAAGAATGTTATTAAGTAGGATACGCCAAAAAGGGACTCTAGATATGATGAAATAAATGGGAGGCAAAGTAGACCCTTTATGAACCAGTTGTTTATGTTTCCCAGTTTCCAAAGACACTGTACCTACACGGTACTTTCATGGTTTTGTTATATGTTGTAATAAGTGTGCTTCAATTTTGATGTAATAACAATGTATGTAAAGTATGGGTCATTATAGTTGGTATCAGAGGAAAGGTATAGTCAACCTTTGGAAACTAGGATGCGAAAGCCTTAGTAAGAACCCTAAGGATAATTCTAAGCATAGAACACAATCTTTGTGTTTTAAAAATGACCATGAATAACCTATGATAAGACCTTAAGTGTGAAATTTTATTCTTGATTATGTGGTTTTCCTTTTATAATTATTGTTGCTCACACTATTCTTCTTGGTTTTATTCAATGGATGGAACCCAAAGGAACCATGTTAATGCGGAATGCGATGGGAAATGCACGGATTGTCCCCCAGAGCAACCAAACGTTATGGGAGCTGGAATGAAAAATCTTATAGCCATGCTCACACAACTTTCTCAAGCTATGAATCATGCAGGACTTCCAAATGAGCAAAGGAAGGAGCAAAATTCTGTTGAATGCTTCATGAGGTAGCGTCCAACTTCTTTCAGCAGGTCTACTGATCCATTAGTTGCTGAACAATGGATTAGTACTACTGAAAAGATATTTTCAGTTCTTCAATGTTCTGAACATGATAAATTCATCCTAGCAGTGTATCGTTTGGAAGGAGATTTTGATCAATGGTGGAATCTTATTAAGAATACGAGGCAAAGGGATTAAATTGAGACCATGGAATGGGATGAGTTCAAGAACTTATTTTTCAATAAGTATGTCCCTCGTATTATCCGAACAATGATGGAGAAAGAGTTTCTTGAACTGAAGCAAAAGGATGATGAATCTGTTGGTACTTATGAAGCAAATTTTACAAGACTTGCAAGGTACGCTTCTGGTATTATTACCCAACCTGAAAGTAAGATCTATCGATTCTTTAGAGGCTTAAAACCAAGTCTTCGAAGGGCGTTAGACATAAGGGACATCAATAGCTACGAGTAAATCATTCGATGTGCTCTCAAAGTCGAGATGAAGATTGGAGTAACCCATCAGTCATATGGGTTTGATAAGAAGAGGAAAATGGAATTCAAAGGAAAATCTAAAGAGCACACTGAAAAGAAGATGAGCTTTCCCTTATGCTCAAAGTGTGGAAAGAAACATGGAGGGAGTTGTCTTAAAGGGACCAGTTAATGTTTCAAATTTGGAAAGGAAGGTCATCGGGCATTTGAAACCCGCAATGATGGGAATAAGATGTCTAATGATGAAAACAAAAAAAGGGATACACAGAATGACCCTAGTACACTTCAATGTTTCAAGTGCAAGGATATGGGGCATTATGCCAATCAATTCCCAAATCCAAGGGTTGATGATGATGGTCGACGTCAACAAACTCTTAAGGATAAAGACAAAGGAAAGTCACATGCAATTTCTATCAGCGATGTGGAGTATGATAACGATGTGGTGAAAGGTACACTTACCATCCACTCTAAAGCAGAAAATGTTTTATTTGATTCTGGATCAACCCACTCCTTTATTTCTGAAGAATTTTCTGAGGATATAACCGTATTACCTCAACAGTTAAATGTTTAGTTTGCTGTAACAACCCCTAATGGCACAACAATCGCATCAAAAGTTTATAATTCTTCTCCGATTGAAGTTTGTGGGAAAGTGCTTCCTGAAAATCTTGTGATCCTTCCTATAGTGGAATTTGATGTGATTCTTGGCATGGATTGGCTTTCTCTACATGGAGCTCATATCAATTGCCAAAAAAGGGAAGTCACATTTCATATTCCAGATCAATCTATGTTCGTCTATCGATGTAAGGATGAACATAACCTTCCAGTGGAAATTTCTTCCATTTTATGGGCATTGATTCCACTAAATGAAGGTTATTTATCTCAAATGGTTGGTGAGAAACTCACGATTAATAATATACCCATTGTACAGGAGTTTGATGATATCTTTCCGGAGGAATTACCGGGTCTTTCACCGAATTGTGAAGTTGAGTTTTCAATAGAACTCGTACCGGATGCTTTGACTATTTCAAAGACACCTTATAGAATGGACCCAATTGAGTTACAGGAATTGAAGAAACATCTCCAAGAGAATCTTGATAAGGGTTAATACACCCTAGTGCGTCACCTTGGGGAGAACCTATTCTGTTTGTTAAGAAGAAAGATGGATCAATGAGACTCTGCATTGATTATCGAGAACTTAACAAGATCACTATCAAGAACAAATATCCTCTCCCGCGCATTGATGACCTATTTGACCAACTACGCGGAGCTCAATACTTTTCCAAGATTGATCTTCGTTTAGGTTATCATCAATTAAGTGTCAAAAGGGAGGATATACCAAAGACGGCTTTCCGTACAAGGTATGGATACTATGAATTTATAGTGATGCCATTTGGTGTTACTAATGCCCCTTCTATCTTCATGGATCAAATGAATAGAGCCTTTAGAGACTATCTTGATCAGTTTTTGGTAGTCTTTATAGACGATATTCTTGTCTATTCAAAGAGAAAGGAATAACATGAAGATCACTTGAGAATTATATTGACGACCCTGAGAAAGGAGAAGCTTTATGCCAAATTTACCAAGTGTGAATTTTGGCTTCAAAAAGTTTCATTTTTGGGTCACATAATCTCAAAAGAGGGGAAATCTGTGGATCCAGTAAAAACAGAGGTTATCGAAAGATGGTCGAGACCAACAATAGTAACTGAGTTCCGAAGTTTTCTTGGTTTGGCTGGATATTATCGACATTTTCTGAAAGATTTTTCACAATTATCTAATCCACTCACCAATTTGACTCGGAAAGGTGTTATGTTTGTTTGGATGGAGGAATGTGAAGAGAATTTCAAGGAGTTGAAAAGAAGGTTATCCAGTGCACCTGTGCTCACACTGCCTTGTAGTGGAGAAAGGTTTGTGATCTACAGTGTTGCATCCAAGAAGGGATTGGGATGTGTTCTTATGCAAAATGATATGGTGATATCTTATGCCTCCCGACAGTTGAAAATACATGAGAAAAATCACCCAACTCATGATTTTGAGTTAGCTGCGGTAATATTTGCATTAAAGATTTGGAGGCATTATCTTTATGGTGAAAGGTGTGATATTTATAATGATCATAAAAGTTTAAAGTATATTTTCACACAAAAGGAGCTGAATATGCGCCAAAGAAGATGGTTGGAGCTGATTAAGGATTACGACTGCTCAATTCATTACCACCCTGGGAAAGAAAACAAGGTGGCAGATGCATTATATCGATAAGACCATGCTAGTTTATCCATGATGAGGATCACAAAAGATCCAATATTTATGGATTTACAAAGGATTGATCTTGGAATTATAATGAAAGGGGAAAATCGTATCTTTCTCAAATGAATGTTCAACCATCTATACATGTGAAGATTAAAGAGGCACAGAATGAAGATGTCGAGTTACAAAATAAGGTGAGAAATGTTCGCGAATTCAACCTTGATTGTGATGGGATAATAAAGTTCAGGAGTCGGGTTTGTGTTCCTCCCATCCCCAAATTAAAGAAGGAGCTACTGGATAAGGCTCATAGTTCTTCATTCTCTATTCATCCTGGAAGCACGAAGATGTATAGGGACCTGAAAGAGTACTACTGGTGGGATGGCATGAAAAGAGATGTTGCTGAATATGTCTCTTGATGCTTGGTTTGTCAACAAGTTAAAGCTGAGAGACAGAAGTCTAAGGGGATGTTACAACCATTACCCATACCCGAATGGAAATGGGAAAACATCACTATGGCCTTTGTCATAGGACTTCCTAAAACATCCAAAGGCAATAATGCTATCTGGGTCATATTTGATCGTCTTGCAAAGTCTGCACACTTCATTTCTATTAGAGAGGATTTCTCTCTGGATCAGCTTGCCAGGATATATGTAAAGGAAATGGTAATATTGCATGGAGTACCACTTTCTATTATATATGATCGGGATCCGAGATTTACCTCAATGTTTTGGCAAAGTCTTCAGCATACTCTGGATACAGAGTTGAGTTGCAGCACTGCTTATCATCCTCAGACAGACAGTCAGTCTGAGAGAACAATTCAAACTGTAGAAGATATGTTGAGAGCTTGCTCTATGGATTTCAAAGGTGGTTGGGATCAATACCTACCTTTGTTGGAATTTTCTTATAATAATATCTTTCACTCCAGTATTCAGATGGCTCTTTATGAAGCTCTCTATGGAAAGAAATGCAGGACTCCAACTTGCTGGGATGAAGTTGGGGAAAGAAATCTATTAGGACCCGATCTCATTGATGAAATGGCAGAAAAGGTTAGATCTATTCAACAACACATAAGAGCTTCTCATAGTCGATAGAAAAGTTATGCTGACAACCGAAGAAAAGACCTAGAGTTTAAAGTGGGTGATAAAGTGTTCTTACGAATATCTCCCTGAAGAGGGTCATGAGATTTGGAAAGAAGCGGAAGTTGAGCCCTTGATATATCGGTCCTTTCAAAATACTGGATCATGTTGGGAAGGTAGCTTACCGATTGGCGCTTCCACCGAATCTCTCTCAATTTCATGATGTGTTCCATGTATCTCTCCTGAGAAAGTACATTCCTGATCCTTCACATGTACTCAGCTCTGAAGTTGTACTGCTGGAACATGATCTTTCTTATGAAGAACAGCCGATAGAGATTCTGGATCATAGAGAAAAAGTCCTACAAAACAAGAACACACAATTGGTGAAAGTTTTATGGAGGAACCACCAATTATAAGAATCTACATGGGAGCTTGAGGATATGATGAGGGAGAGGTATCCTCATCTGTTTGTTACAAAGTGACGAATTTCGAGTGAAAATTCATTTTAAGGGGGGTAGAATGTAACACCCGAGACTTTTATGTTATATAAATCATCAAAGGAATCTTTTTCTACACACAACACTTACTTGGCTTGCTTTACACGAAATCGCGACCTTCCTCGATAGCTTGCGTCGTACGCAATACCGAGTTTCACTAAACAATGATATGCTAATAAAATATTATTAAAACTAGCCGTTATGAATAGTAATAACCGCTTTTTGAAATTTTATAAATTTTATTTTTCAAAATGGACTTCATTTTTGGATTTGGAATATCGAAATTATCCAAGGGTGAAATTTTGGTATTTTTCTGAAAACTTTCAATTTTTGATGAATAGTGAAACCACTAAGTGGTAGTTAAAAAACTGAATTTTTCATAAAACCTAATTTTACAGCTTCTGTGAGTGGAATTTCAAAAATCCGAGAGACACGGTTGATGTCAGTAAGTAAAATGTGGTTCAATGAGATGAAAATAATTTTTGGTGAATAGTAACATTTTTCTTTTATTTACCACGGTTAAAAGTAAATGGGGTAATTAAGGGTAAAAATGATATTATTATTACCCTAACACATGTACTAATTCTATTGGATAAGTGTAATTCGACCAAAAACAAACTTAGGAATAAAATATTATTATTTAGGCCCACTTGGATTAGATTAGGACATTTATTATTAATTTATTTAAAGAAGGGTTAAAATAGTTAAAATCAAAGTTTAATAAGTAAATAATTTTTAAAATAAGGTTATATATAAGATAAATTCGACTATAAAAATTAATTATAAAGCTAAAAATATTTCCTACATAATGGTATTTTATTTGTAATTTTTAGACATTAAATAATTTAATTTATTTATGACACAAAGATGATGCAGTAATTATCTTATTAATGAAATATTGACATAATTGATGTTATAAATACCCAAATAAATGTAATTTGAGACTTCTTATGAATTCCACTACTTTTATTGGATATTATGACATGTTATTATTTATTTAATTAAATTTTTTGGAACTAATCATTCTTTTATGATTTTCACAAAAATCAATTACTAAATAGTGTCAAAATTGACATAAAATAGTTTTTCAATCAAATATTATATTATTAATTGTTATGTTATTCCTATAAATCTAAGTATCAGAAAAATTACTTAACTAAGGTTATATATATTAATAATAGACATCATTGGGTTCTTTTGGATTGTTATAGTATGTTTATTAACCTTATAGTGTAAGAACACAAGAAGACACGGTAAAAGTAAAATTATTTAACTTACTGTTAAATATAAATGATAATGTCAAAATAGGAAGATAAACGTGTCTAAATTCTATTATATGAGAGGATTTCGACCCATACCCACCTTAGATTTTAAATAAATCAATTTGGAGCTTTTTAATACCGAATTTGGATTTATAATAAAATAATATTTTTAGTTATTCCAAAGATGCCTCTCTCCTCCCTTATAAAAAGGCACCTCCTCCCTCTCTTCCTCACACCACATTGATCCTTCCAGCTCGGCCAACCCCTGCCAATTTCTCCTTTCCACTTCTCTAGAGACATCCTAGAGGTCCTGGTATTCTTCAAAAACAAATTTTAGGGCCCTAAAAGGAGGTCTCAAAGAAGAACTTCAAAGAAGAGGTAATGTTTGTTACCGATTCTTTCATCTTTATTTCTTCTTCCACTTCTTCTTATATAGTTGTTTCATTATGAAGTAATAACATCAGTGTCACTCATATACTGATATGTTATTATAAGTATGAAATAACCCTATTTCACCATCTATCCATCCTACGGAAAATGAAATCGCCGCGCGAGCGTACGTACGGAATAACGTCTCCACGCTGTGGTGTAATCTATTTTCCACCACCACCTTACTTGGTTGGGTATAATGGTTTACATGATGACTATATATGATTATTGTAAAGTTATATTGATTCTGAAATAGTATACATACACTCCAATACAATTCCATGATCATGGGAACGATATCATCGCTCGTGCATACGTACGGAATACCATCTCCACGATGTGATGCGACTCGTTCTACATGATCTTCATTTCATAATGATTATATAAATGAATTTAATGAATTAATATGATATATATTACACTAATAAAATTATGTAAATTAGGTATCTATAACCTAAAGAGAAGAATAAGAATTTATTCGACAAAACACGCATAAGAACAAAAAGTAATAAACACCCGAATAACAAGTTGTAATGAAATATTACTAATAAGAAGCTAATAATATGACCATATATGATATCATAACAATGAGTATGATTATTTAATAAGTCAAATACCTTATTTAAATCATTATACAGGAGGTTCAGATACGTACAAAGCATATCAGACCTAAGGTAAGGGAAATATCACAATCTCTTTTTTATCCGAGATTGTTTATACATTGGCATTTACTGGGTTGTATTTTATCATCCACATCCATGTTTCCTCAATATGTAATATTATTTATATTTACCTGCAATTGTATAAATCCTATTTTACCCTTCGGTGAGTTTTTAGTAAAAGATATGAAAGGAATCTTTTGTCATTTTTCGTACGAGGTACTTTTTTGACTTTTCTGACAAAAGTACGAGAAGAATGTTTTTTTACTTATACGACATGAATGGATTTTTAAAAAATTATTTCCAAGAAGCTTCCTTTACAAGTTTTCATGTTTATTTTTAATCAACTTCTTTTAGTTTAAAATTTAAAGACATGTTAAGAAAGGAAAAATGTTTTTGAAGTAGAAAGGATATTTTCCTCAAGAATGGAGTTTAAGTGTTTTATCAAAATTATTTTCCATCTAAGACGATATAAGGTTCTGATTCTATCCCTATCATTAAATTGATTTGATTATGTTGTGATGCAATTATTTTTATGAATTTATTTATCTTATATGAATTGTTTTATGATGTCACGATGTTTAAGAATTCCATTTTTATTACATGGGTTATGCAATGATGTCTGATTTATGATTTTTGTGGCACACATAAGAATGGTTTAGTCATGAGATGGGTGGGACCTATATCTCCCTCCAATTCATTGGGTAAAGATTTTATATCCCATGAGATAGACATGGCTGGAACGGCAGGTTAAACCGGTTCAGTGAAACAGGACTGAAACGAGGAGAGAACTCGGTTCAGAAATGGACTTTGTCTACTAAGATTGTCTTGGCAATGAGTCTTGACTAATAATAAATGATTCTCAATGATTATGTGTGTATGCCACAAAGTTTCATGTTTTAGGTTATGATTATTGGGATTACATTTCACTACGATGATTTATCCCATGTTATGAAATTATGATCTCTTTTGCAGGTTAAGATTTCCAAAAGTTATGTTCTTATGCATATGATGTGATTGATATTTCTTTTGTTTACCCTTACTGAGCATTTGAGATCACCCTTTTGTATGTTTTATTTCCCCAAGTCAAGAAGAAGTTTATTAAGTAGGATACTCCAAAAAGGGACTCTAGATATGATGAAATAAATGGGAGGCAAAGTAGATGCTTTATGAATCAGTTGTTTATGTTTGCCAGTTTCTAAAGACACTATACCTATACGGTCCTTTCATGGTTTTGTTATATTTTGTAATAAGTGTGCTTCAATTTTGAAGTAATAACAATGTATGTAAAGTATGGGTCATTATAGTTGGTATTAGAGGAAAGGTATAGTCAACCTTTGGAAACTAGGATGTGAAAGCCTTAGTAAGAACCCTAAGGATAATTCTAAGCATAGAACACAATCATAGTGGTTTAGAAATGACCATGAATAACCTCGGATAAGACCTTAAGTGTGAAATTTTTTTCTTGATTATGTGGTTTTCCTATTATAATTAGTGTTTCTCACACTATTGTTCTTGGTTTTAGTCAATGGCTGGAACCCAAAGGAACCGTGTTAATGCGGAATGCGACGGGAAATGCAATGATTGTCCCCCGGAGCAACCAAACGTTATGGGAACTGGAATGCAAAATCTTGTAGCCATGCTCACATAACTTTCTCAAGCTATGAATCATGCAGGACTTCCAAACGAGAAAAGGAAGGAGAAACATTATGTTGAATCCTTCATGGGGTAGCGTCCACCTTCTTTCAGCAGGTCTACTGATCCATTAGTAGCTGTACAATGGATTAGTAATACTGAAAAGATATTTTCAGTTCTTCAATGTTCTGATCCTGATAAAGTCATCCTAGCAGTGTATCGTTTTGAAGGAGATTCTGATCAATGGTGGAATCTTATTAAGAATACGAGGCAAAGGGATGAAATTGAGTCCATGGAATGGGACGAGTTCAAGAACTTTTTTTTCAATAAGTACTTCCCTCGTATTCTCTGAACAAATATGGAGAAATAGATTCTTGAATTGAAGAAAAAGGATGATGAATCTGTTGGTACTTATGAAGCAAATTTTACAAGACTTGCAAGGTACGCTTATGGTATTATAATCCTACCGGAGAGTAAGATTGATCAATTCTTTAGTGGCTTAAAACCAAATCTTCGAAGGGCATTATCCATAAGGGACTTCAATAGCTATGAGGAAATCATTCGATGTGCTCTCAAAGTCGAGATTGATATTGGAGTAACCCATCAGTCATATGGGTTTGATAAGAAGAGGAAAATGGAATTCAAAGGAAAATATATAGAGCACACTAAAAAGAAGATGAGCTTTCCCTTATTCTCAAAGTGTGGAAAGAAACATGGAGGGAGTTGTCTTAAAGGGGAAAGTAAATGTTTCAAATGTGGAAAGGAAGGTCATCGAGAATTTGAATGCTGCAATGATGGGAAGAAGATGTCTAATGATGAAAACAAAGGAAGGGATACATAGAATGACTCTACTACACTTCAATGTTTCAAGTTCAAAGAGATGGGGCATTATGCCAATCAATGCCCAAATCCAAGGGTTGATGATGATGGTTGAAGTCAACAAACAATTAAGGAAAAAAGAAAAGGAAAGTCATATGCAATTTCTATCAGTGATGTGGATTACGATAACGATGTGGTGAAAGGTACACTTACCATCCACTCTAAAGTAGAAAATGTTTTATTTGATTCTGGATCCACCCACTCCTTTATTTCTGAAGAATTTTCTAAGGATATCACCATATTACCTCAACAGTTAGATGTTGAGTTAGCTGTAACAACCCCTAATGGCACAACAGTCGCATCAAAAGTTTATAATTCTTCTCCGATTGAAGTTTGTGGGAAAGTGCTTCCTGCAAATCTTGTGATCCTTTCTATAGTGTAATTTTATGTGATTCTTGGTATGGATTTGATTTCTCTACATGGATCTCATATCAATTGCCAAAGAAGGGAATTCACATTTCATATTCTAGATCAATCTATGATCATCTATCAATGCAAGGATGAACATAACCTTCTAGTAGAAATTTCTTCCATTTTATGGGTATTGATTCCACTAAATGAAGGTTATTTATCTCAAATGGTTGGTGAGAAACTCACGATGAAGAATATGCCCATTGTACGGGAGTTTGATGATGTCTTTCTGGAGGAATTACAGGGTCTTCCACCGAATCGTGATGTTGATTTTTCAATAGAACTCGTACCGGATTCTTTGCCTATTTCAAAGACACCTTATAGAATGGCCCCAATTGAGTTGCAGGAATTGAAGAAGCAACTCCAAGAGAATCTTGATAAGGGGTTCATACGCCCTAGTGCGTCACCTTGGGGAGCACCTATTCTGTTTTTTAAGAAGAAATATGGATCAATGAGACTCTACATTGATTATCGAGAACATAAAAATATCACTATCATGAAGAAATATCCTCTCCCGCGCATTGATGACCTATTTGACCAACTACGCGGAGCTCAATACTTTTCCAAGATTGATCTTCGTTCAGGGTATCATCAATTAAGGGTCAAAAGGGAGGATATACCAAAGACGGAATTCCGTACAAGGTATGGACACTATGAATTTATAGTGATGTCATTTGGTCTTACTAATGCCCCTGCTATCTTCATGGATCTAATGAATAGAGTCTTTAGAGACTATCTTGATCAGTTTGTGGTAGTCATTATAGAGGATATTCTTGTCTATTCAAAGAGCAAGGAAGAACATGAAGATCACTTGAGAATTATATTGAAGACCCTGAGAAAGGAGAATCTTTTTGCCAAATTAACCAAGTGTGAATTTTGGGTTAAAAAAGTTTTATTTTTGGGTCACATAATCTCAATAGAGGGGATATCTATGGATCCAGCAAAAACAAAGGTTATCGAAAGATGGTCGAGACCAACAACAGTAACTGAGTTCCGACATTTTCTTGGATTGACTAGATATTATCGACGTTTTGTGAATGATTTTTCATGATTATCTAATCCACTCACCATGTTGACTCGGAAAGGAGTTAAGTTTGATTGGATGGAGGAATGTGAAGAGAATTTCAAGGAGTTGAAAAGAAGGTTATCCCGTGCACCTGTGCTCACACTGCCTTGTAGTGGAGAAAGGTTTGTGATCTACAGTGATGCATCCAAGAAGGGATTGGGATGTGTGCTTATGAAAAATGATATGGTGATAGCTTATGCCTCACGACAGTTGAAAATACATGAGCAAAATTACCCAACTCATGATTTGGAGTTAGCTGCGGTAATATTTGCATTAAATATTTGGAGGCATTACCTTTATGGTGAAAGGTGTAATATTTATACTGATCATAAAAGTTTAAAGTATATTTTCACACAAAAGGAGATGAATATGTGCCATATATGATGGTTGGAGATGATTAAGGATTACGAATGCTCAATTCAATACCACCCAGGGAAAGCAAACAAGGTGGAAGATGCATTAAGTCGACAAGACCATGCTAGTTTATCCATGATGAGGATCACAAAAGATCCAATATTTAAGGATTTACAAAGGATAGATCTTGGAATTATAATGAAAGGGGATAAATCATATCTTTCTCAAATGAATGTTAAACCATCTATACATGTGAAGATTAAAGAGGCATAGAAAGAAGATGTCGAGTTACAAAATAAGGTTTGAAATGTTCTTGAATTCAACCTAGATTGTGATGGGATAATAAAGTTTAGGAATCGGGTTTGTGTTCCTCCCATCCCCGAATTAAAGAAGGAGCTGCTGGATGAGGCTCAATGTTCTTCATTCTCTATTCATCCTAGAAGCACTTAGATGTATAGGGACTTGAAAGAGTACTTCTGGTGGGATGGCATGAAAAGAGATGTTGCTGAATATGTCTCTCGATGCTTGGTTTGTCAACAAATTAAAGCTGAGAGACAGAAGTCTAAGGGGATGTTACAACCGTTACCCATACCCGAATAGAAATGGGAAAACATCACTATGGACTTTGTCATAGGACTTCCTAAAACATCCAAAGGCAATAATTCTATCTGGGTCATAGTTGACCGTCTTACAAAGTCTGCACACTTCATTGCTATTAGAGAGAATTTCTATCTAGATTAGCTTGCCAGGATATATGTAAAGGAAGTGGTAAGATTGCATGGAGTACCACTTTCTATTATATCTGATCGGGATCCGAGATTTACCTCAAAGTTCTGGCGAAGTCTTCAGCATACTCTAGATACTAAGTTGAGTTTCAGCACTGCTTATCATCCTCAGATAGACGGTCAGTCTGAGAGAACAATTCAAACTATAGAATATATGTTGAGAGCTTGCTCTATGGATTTCAAAGGTGGTTGGGATCAACACCTACCTTTGGTGAAATTTTCTTATAATAATAGATTTCACTCCAGTATTCAGATGGCTCCTTATGAATATCTCTATGGAAAGAAATGCAGGACTCCAACTTGTTGGGATGAAGTTGCGGAAAGAAAGCTATTAGGACCCGATCTCATTGATGAAATGGTAGAAAAGGTCAAATCTATTCAACAACACATAAGAGAAGCTCAGAGTCAACATAAAAGTTATGCCGACAACCAAAGAAAAGACCTTGGGTTTGAAGTGGGTGATAAAGTGTTCTTACAAATATCTCCCTGGAAGAGGGTCATGAGATTTGAAAAGAAGGGGAAGTTGATCCCTAGATATATCGGTCCTTTCGAAATACTGGATCGTGTTGGGAAGGTAGATTACCGATTGGCGCTTCCAACGAATATCTCTCAAGTTCATGATGTGTTCCATGTATCTCTCCTGAGAAAGTACATACCTGATCCTTCACATGTACTCAGCTCAGAAGTTGTACCGCTGGAACAGGATCTTTCTTATGAAGAACAACTGATAGAGATTCTAGATCGTAGCGAAAAAGTCCTACAAAACAAGACCTCTCGATTGGTGATAGTTTTATTGAGGAACCACCAATTAGAAGAAGCTACATGGGAGCTTTAGGATATGATGAGTGAGAGGTATCCTCATCTGTTTGTTACAAAGTGACAAATTTCGAGGGCGAAATTCATTTTAAGGGGGGTATAATGTAACACCCGAGACTTTTATGTTATATAAATCATCTGTAAAGACCCGTAAAATTCAAGGGAAATTTTTTTTTAATTTTCTTTAGAATTTTACAAGAGCGCGGTTTCAGACGGCACCTGATTCCGAGGCCTGGAGTGCCCGGAATTAATTTCTGAAGTTTGGCTCGGGTACGTTCAGTGAACGAACGAGCGGGATTTCCTAACTTTTGATCCGGTGCTCGGAATTGAAATCCGAGGGCACCGATGAACTCGCAGCGCCGATATTCGCTTAAAGATACATTTTCGGGAGTTGATTTTGTTGCGGGTTGAAAGTTAATTTTGGGGGTTTTTAGTTTGAGTTAAATAAAATTTGTTTAGAACAAATTTTATATTAACTTGGTTAAACCTATCAAAGGAGGTTGAAAGTGGGACCCACACCCACTTAACCTCCCTTGGGAGGATTAAGTGTGGTGGGGCCCACACGAACCCCTAATCCTTTCAAATTCTCTCAACTTGCTTAACCCCTAATTTATTGGCTTAAGTTACCTTTTAATTATGGGAGTTAAACCTTTTGAATTTCAAACTTTTGAAATTCTAATGTGTTATGTGATAATAAAATAAGATGTTGTCTTATTTTATTTTGGGTTCTTTGTTTGTCTTCTTGAGAGGTGGAGAGCCTTCTTCTTCTTCAAACTCAACGAAGAACGCGAAGAACGTCGTTCTTCAACGAAAAAATTCTCCGCCGAAGAACACGGTCCATCCGCGACGCCATATCCGCGACGCGACGTACTTCTTCCGCGTCATCTCTTCCGCGACGGTTTTCCGCGACGAACGCCATCGACAACGACTCTTCCTCCGACGTCAAAGGAATCGACACCGATATTCCACGACTACGTCAATGTGCGACTATCGAGGTAGAGGTTCTTGAGTTCGTTGTTTTCTTTATTATTTGACTTTCCTCAAGACTTGACGAGGAACGCTCAATTTCCGACGAAGAACGCCGCTCCACTCTTCTTCGTCTCCCGTGTCAACGAAAGAGAACACCGCTTCCTCCTCGGAGATTCTTCGTCGGCATAAGAAGTTTCTCCAACGACGTGTCTCTTCGACGCATCCCTTCGTCATCGGATTTGACGAACGGCTTCCGCGACGCCCGACCTCCGCGACGTCGTTTTCCGCGGAACATTGACAAATCCTCGAACCTTATACCCGAGGTAGGGGTTGTTGATTCATTATTTATTTATTCCATTTCTTGAACGTGGATCTCTCATGTCTAACTTGAGGCTTGAATGTTTAAAGTTGTGTTATTATTTAACATTAGGGGGGCCGGACCGCATGAACATGGCCGAACCCCCCTCCATCGTTCTTGTTTATTCTTGCGTGAGGAAGCAAGTGGCGTGGTGCCGTCGCACCACGCGGATAATCGTGCAAATATTTTTACGCGGCGCCGTCGCGCTATGCCGAGGAAGAATCTTCAAGAACGTGACGCCGTCGCGCCGCGTTGAAAAGAATCATGGCACGACGAAAGGGGCGCGGTGCCGTCGCACCGCGCCGGATGACGAACGCCGCGGCCGGTTCCGGGCCGCGGCGGGACGAGGAGACCGCGGCCGGTTCCAGGCCGCGGCGGGAAGAGAAGACCGGCGCTGGGCCGCCGGCGTCGGAAGCCGAAGAGGGGACCGGAATTTCCGGTCCCGTTGGAGAAAACCGGCCGGCCAGCTGGCCGGCCGGATGCCGTTAAAACCGGGGGAATTAATCCCCCGGCCAACCCTCAAACCCCCCTCTTTATGAGGGGGGCGGTTTTCTTTGAAGGGAGGGGGGCAGCCGGCCCCCCCCGGTTCGCTCAAATCAGCCCCCCCCCCACGTGGGGGGGGGGGGGGGGGGCGTTTTAAAAGAATCGGGCGCGGCACGAAGGCCGTGCCTCCCCTCAAAACCGCGGGGGTTTGATCCCCCCGCGCGGCCTCCTTGCGGCGACAAGCCGCCCCCCGCGCGGCCTCCATGCGGGGCCAGCCGCCAAGCCACCGCGGCCCGCCGCGCCGCCGCGCCGCCTCCCGCCGCCGCCGGCCGCCGCGCCGCACCAGGGGGGGGGGGGGGTCGGGCCGGGTCGGCCCGGACCCGGACCCCCCCGTTTCGAACCAGATTTGGTTTTTGGCCCATAACTTGAGCCTCGGACCTCCGAATGGTAAACCGTCTGCGGCAATGCGATCCTTGGATCGAGACGGTCGTTTCTATATATCGCACTCAAGGTTTCGGTTAACTTTGAGTTCGGTCGGGTTGGTTCGTTCACGAAACCAACCGGGCCTTCGGAGCGGAAACGCTCATATCTTGAGCTACGAACGTCCGATTGACGCGCCGTCAGTCGCGTTGTGTTCCTCTTAGTGAGACGGATCTTTTGGCATACTCCGCCCGAGGTTTGGACGCAGGTGGAGTACGGTCGGGATGGTTTTTCCTTAAAAACCAACCGGGCCCCGGAGACGAAAATGCCAATAACTCTCAGACCGGGCGTCCGATCGACGCGCCGTCTGTTGCGATCAGTTCCTGTTGACGATACGGAACTTTTGGATACATCAACTCTGGTCTTCGTGACAGTTGATGTATCAGACTCTCGGCTCGTGGAGCGGACCCTCCGAACGAGCTTGCTATGTGCGGGAACCCTAGTGCTGGCTGCGACTGTTACTGCTGTTCTACTGCTGCGACTACTACTGTGACTGCGACGACGACAGTACAGAGATCCTGTGTGGATTCGACGACGACAGTACAGAGATCCTGTGTGGATTCGACGACGACGACTACAGCACTCAGCGATCCTACGTGGATCAGTGCTACAGGTCCTGTGTGGGCCCGATCCTGTGTGGGTCCTTGCGCTCAGCGGTTCTGTGTGAGCCAGCGCCTACAGGTCCTGTGTGGGCCCGATCCTGTGTGGGTCTTTGCAGGGGTTAGTTACCTATCGATCCTTCGTGGGTCCGACGACTTAGATGGATCAGTGATCATCTTTATCGTCCTTGAAGAAGTATACCTGTGTGAGCTGAATCCTGTTGCTTTCCTGTGTGGATTGTGTTGTGCAATCCTGTGTGGATTATGTTTTGCTTTCCTATGTGGGATACGTATACTTTCCTGCGTGGACTGAGTTGTACTTGGGCTCGGAGGTTGGAGCGTATTTTAATTGATGACTTAGGTATATGTATGGGCATATACCTAAGCAGTGTCGGTTGTTACTTCGTGATTGTACTTTTCTTCGTGATTTATCCTTTGTGGATTTGAGAGACCTTCAGGGGTCTCGGGGTCCCTACTGAGTAGCTTATACTCACCCCTGCACGGGCTTTGCCCGCACTACGTTGTGTTGGTTGCAGACGACGGACAACGTTGACCTTAGCTGAGGCTTGCAGAGCGGGACGGTACCCGGAGGTGGACCACTGGGCAGGACGTGCACGGAGCGGACGGCGGGACCCGTGGAGCAGAGGAGCTATCTGTACCCACCCTTCAGGTGGGATTTCCAGTGGACAGCTCGGAGTAGCGGCTTTTACTTTTCAATTGCTGTTTTTCCCTTTTCGAGTTGTACTTTACTTTCAGTTTGGGTTTGTATTCTGGCCCATTTACCTTTCAGCACTTTCAGTCATACTCTGCTTTGTTTAGTGTTTACTTTCCGCATGTTTACTCTGTGGTGTGTGTTTACTTTTCAAAGGCAATGCCTTCCCTTTTTACCGGGATTTACGCCTTGGTGCTAGTCGCCAGCCCCTGGCCTATGGAAGGCGGGCTTGGGGTAGTCACGGCACGGACCCCGAGGGCGGGTCGTGACAAATTGGTATCAGAGGAGTTCGGTTCTACCGCGAACTCTGATCTTTTCTATGTGAAGCAATAATGTTTAGTGTATTGAGTTTGGTTATCAGTCCAGGGAGTCCAGTGTTGGTGCGGCGGCCGACGTATCCGTACACCAGGACCCTGACTTCTGATTTCCGACTTAATGCACGAAAACATTGATTGCGTGTGTGTTTCAAAGTTTTCTTTGCGATTTCTTTGTGTCAGCTCACCAAGTATACTGTTTGACCGTGGCGCACCTGTTTCCTTTCAGGATGGCCCCACGACGGCAGCCAGCTAGGGTTCCGAGAGTCGAGTGTGACGACAGCCCACCGAGCGACGAGGCTTCGGTACAGGGCCCTCTTGCAGTTGAGGCACCAACGAAGGCACCAGCGATACTACCATACGTTGGGCCATCGATGCCACCAGCCCCAGCAGTAGGCGATGCACGCCACTTGAGTGCGCTGCACGAGTTCCAGCGCCAGAGGCCACCCAGGTTCCGGGGAGAGACGAACCCGCAGGCGGCTGAGGATTGGCTGGAGGCTGTGGTGGGAGTCTTCAGGCTAGTGGGGACGCCGGCAGACTTCATGGTGATCTTTGCTGCCAGCCTCCTTCAGGCAGCAGCAGGCAAGTGGTGGAGCCACTTGTTTCAGTTTTGCGACGGGATGAACTTCGCTTGGGAAGAATTCGAGACCTTCTTCAGGGTGGAGTTTGTTCCAGTAGCTCTACACCCCGAGCGTGTACAGGAGCTTCTGCCTTTGCCGCGTGTTTTTCGATCAGTAGCCGAGTCATCTGTGGGCAGTAGACAGATGATGCAGAGGTCCAGGAGGACCAGACTAGCAGTTGGAAGATCTTGGGTTTTAGGACCGATGGTGCGGGGCACCCGAGGTGGGGTCAGAGCCAGGCGTGCCAGAAACGGACAATGTTACTCCTGCGGCGGAAAGGGACACCTGGCACGTGACTGTCCGACTCCTCGTACGTTTGATCAGCGGGTGTTAGAGGAGCCACTGAGACAGAAGCAGCGGCGAGTGCTTGAGCAACAGCCGAGTAGTGGACCAGGCAGTAGAGCTCCGAGAGCAGGTGGACAGGAGAGGAACTAGTGGATACATCCCTTGTACTTCTAGTTCCATTTTGCTATTGTATTCGTGTCTTGTACTATGAGCTGCAATAATAAAAAGACACTTATCTTTGTTTTCTTTACTGTCCTTTTGTTTGATTGATACTGAGTGGTCCCGGTTAAACTGTTGACTTGACCCTCACTTTCGAGATTTCAACTGGAGGGAACCCAGTAACCTCGCACTGATGCCGATAGTGTGACTCGACCCTAAGAGGCGAGAGTAACGGTTGGACCTCTTGGTAGCAGCGTCGAGGCCTTACGACGTCATTCGTGCCATAAATTAACTAATCATGACGGAATTGACTGTATTAGGCAAGGAACGTGGTTCATCCAGGGGATGAGACCGGATTTCACTTTTCGGCAAAGGAGAAATCTTTGCAGCTAGCCTCTTTGCAGATATCCTTCGTGGATAGAGATGGAGCAGCCTTCCTTCAGTCTCTCACAGTCACTCCTCCACTACTGCAGCGAGTCAGGGAGGCACAGCGTGGGGACGCTGACTGTGAGACACAACATGCACAGATATCCTCGGGACAGGCACCTGATGGTTTCTCCCTTGGAGCAGAACACGACATCCTTTTCAGAGGACGTACCATGGTACCAGTCGCTATGCGAGAGGAAGTGCTGAGAGAGTTTCACACTTCTCCTTTAGCGGTACATCCTGGAGTGGCGAAGATGTACCAGGACCTCAGACGACAGCATTGGTGGCCGGGTATGAAGAAGGCTGTAGCAGAGTTCGTTTCTCGATGCCTCACCTGTCAGCAGGTGAAGGCAGAGCATCAGGTACCAGCAGGATTGGTACAGCCCTTGGAGGTTCCGGAGTGGAAGTGGGACGGCATATCTATGGACTTCGTGACTGGACTTCCACGCACTTCCAGAGGTCACGACTCCATATGGGTGATTGTTGACCGACTCACCAAGTCGGCACACTTCTTACCCATCAGAGAGCAGGGCTCAGTAGAGAGCTTGGGACGTCTCTACGTTCAGGAGATTGTGCAGCTCCACGGTGTGCCATCATCTATCGTTTCCGATCGAGATGCCCGCTTTACTTCCCGGCTTTGGAAGGGGTTACAGGAGGCATTCGGGACGCAGCTACGTCTTAGCACAGCTTTTCACCCTCAGACGGATGGTCAGACGGAGAGGACCATTCAGACTCTCGAGGACATGCTCCGCGCATGTGTCCTCGACTTTGGTCGTAGCTGGGAGGACCACCTACCCTTGGTGGAGTTTGCGTACAACAACAGCTACCACTCCACCATCGGGATGGCACCGTACGAGGCATTGTACGGCCGACCATGTAGATCTCCTTTGTGCTGGACAGACCCTGGGGAGTCAGCACTCGTGGGACCGGAGATGGTCCAGGCCACGACAGAGAAGGTCTAGGTCATTCAAGAGCGGATGAGGACAGCTCAGAGCCGGCAGAAGTCATATGCTGACAGGAGGCGGAGGCCACTGGAGTTCGAGGATGGCGACCACGTCTTCTTGCGGGTCTCACCTCGACGTGGTATTCGGAGATTTGGCCGAGGCGGCAAGTTATCTCCGCGCTTCATCGGACCCTTCCAGATTCTCAGCAAGATTGGCGAGGTGTCTTATCGCCTGGCTCTACCACCTCAGTTGCACCGGGTGCACGACGTCTTCCACGTATCCCAGCTGAGGAGATACGTTCACGACCCGACGCACATCATTGACCATGGGGAGCTTGACGTTGACGATGGGGCGACTTTTACGGAGGTCCCGGTGGAGATAGAGGATTGACAAGAGCGGGTCCTGCGTGGGCGATCGATTCCTCTTGTGCGCATCAGATGGCAGCACGGGAATCTCCAGGAGAGCACTTGGGAGCGGGAGGCTCAGATGCGTGCTCAGTACCCTCATTTGTTTCCCTAGTTTTTGATGTATCTTTACGGGGACGTAAAGCCCTGAGGTGGGAGTAATGTAAAGACCCGTAAAATTCAAGGGAAATTTTTTATTAATTTTCTTTAGAATTTTACAAGAGCGCGGTTTCAGACGGCACCTGATTCCGAGGCCTGGAGTGCCCGGAATTAATTTATGAAGTTTGGCTCGGGTACGTTCAGTGAACGAACGAGCGGGATTTCCTAACTTTTGATCCGGTGCTCGGAATTGAAATCCGAGGGCACCGATGAACTCGCAGCGCCGATATTCGCTTAAAGAGACATTTTCGGGAGTTGATTTTGTTGCGGGTTGAAAGTTAATTTTAGGGGTTTTTAGTTTGAGTTAAATAAAATTTGTTTAGAACAAATTTTATATTAACTTGTTTAAACCTATCAAAGGAGGTTCAAAGTGGGACCCACACCCACTTAACCTCCCTTGGGAGGATTAAGTGTGGTGGGGCCCACACGAACCCCTAATCCTTTCAAATTCTCTCAACTTGCTTAACCCCTAATTTATTGGATTAAGTTACCTTTTAATTATGGGAGTTAAACCTTTTGAATTTCAAACTTTTGAAATTCTAATGTGTTATGTGATAATAAAATAAGATGTTGTCTTATTTTATTTTGGGTTCTTTGTTTGTCTTGTTGAGAGGTGGAGAGCCTTCTTCTTCTTCAAACTCAACGAAGAACGCGAAGAACGTCGTTCTTCAACGAAGAACTTCTCCGCCGAAGAACACGGTCCATCCGCAACGCCATATCCGGGACGCGACGTACTTCTTCCGCGTCATCTCTTCCGCGACGGTTTTCCGCGACGAACGCCATCGAAAACGACTCTTCCTCCGATGTCAAAGGAATCGACACCGATATTCCACGACTACGTCAACGTGCGACTATCGAGGTAGAGGTTCTTGAGTTCGTTGTTTTCTTTATTATTTGACTTTCCTCAAGACTTGACGAGGAACGCTCAATTTCCGACGAAGAACGCCGCTCCACTCTTCTTCGTCTCCCGTGTCAACGAAAGAGAACACCGCTTACTCCTAGGAGATTCTTCGTCGGCATACGAAGTTTCGCCAACGACGTGTCTCTTCGACGCATCCCTTCGTCATCGGATTTGACGAACGGCTTCCGCGACGCCCGACCTCCGCGACGTCGTCTTCCGCGGAACGTTGAAAAATCCTCGAACCTTATACCCGAGGTAGGGGTTGTTGATTCATTATTTATTTATTCCATTTCTTGAACGTGGATCTCGCATGTCTAACTTGAGGCTTGAATGTTTATAGTTGTGTTATTATTTAACGTGAGGGGGGCCGGACCGCATGAACACGGCCGAACCCCCCTCTATCGTTCTTGTTTATTCTTGCGTGAGGAAGCAAGTGGCGTGGTGCCGTCGCACCACGCGGATAATCGTGCAAATATTTTTACGCGGCGCCGTCGCGCTACGCCGAGGAAGAATCTTCAAGAACGCGACGTCGTCGCGCCGCGTTGAAAAGAATCATGGCACGACGAAAGGGGCGCGGTGCCGTCGCACCGCGCCGGATGACGAACGCCGCGGCCGGTTCCGGGCCGCGGCGGGACGAGGAGACCGCGACCGGTTCCAGGCCGCGGCGGGAAGAGAAGACCGGCGCTGGGCCGCCGGCGTCGGAAGCTGAAGAGGGGACCGGAATTTCCGGCCCCGTTGGAGAAAACCGGCCGGCCAGCTGGCCGGCCGGATGCCGTTAAAACCGGGGGAATTAATCCCCCGGCCAACCCTCAAACCCCCCTCTTTATGAGGGGGGCGGTTTTCTTTGAAGGGAGGGGGGCAGCCGGCCCCCCCCCCCGGTTCGCTCAAATCAGCCCCCCCCCCACCCCACGTGGGGGGGGGGGGGCGTTTTAAAAGAATCGGGCGCGGCACGAAGGCCGTGCCACCCCTCAAAACCGCGGGGGTTTGATCCCCCCGCGCGGCCTCCTTGCGGCGACAAGCCGCCCCCCGCGCGGCCTCCATGCGGCGCCCTCCGCCAAGCCACCGCGGCCCGCCGCGCCGCCGCGCCGCCGCGCCGCCGCCCGCCGCCGCCGGCCGCCGCGCCGCCCCAGGGGGGGGGGGGGGGTCGGGCCGGGTCGGCCCGGACCCGGACCCCCCCGTTTCGAACCAGATTTGGTTTTTGGCCCATAACATGAGCCTCGGACCTCCGAATGGCGAACCGTCTGCGGCAACGCGATCCTTGGATCGAGACGGTCGTTTCGATATATCGCACTCAAGGTTTCGGTTAACTTTGAGTTCGGTCGGGTTGGTTCGTTCACGAAACCAACCGGGCCTTCGGAGCGGAAACGCTCATATCTTGAGCTACGAACGTCCGATTGACGCGCCGTCAGTCGCGTTGTATTCCTCTTAGTGAGACGGATCTTTTGGCATACTCCGCCCGAGGTTTGGACGCAGGTGGAGTACGGTCAGGTTGGTTTTGCCTTAAAAACCAACCGGGCCCCGGAGACGAAAATGCCAATAACTCTCAGACCGGGCGTCCGATCGACGCGCCGTCTGTTGCGATGAGTTCCTGTTGACGATACAGAACTTTTAGATACATCAACTCTGGTCTTCGTGATAGTTGATGTATCAGCCTCTCGGCTCGTGGAGCGGACCCTCCGAACGAGCTTGCTATGTGCGGGAACCCTAGTGCTGGCTGCGACTGTTACTGCTGTTCTACTGCTGCGACTACTACTGTGACTGCGACGACGACAGTACAAAGATCCTATGTGGATTCGACGACGACAGTACAAAGAACCTGTGTGGATTCGACGACGACGACTACAGCACTCAACGATCCTACGTGGATCAGTGCTACAGGTCCTGTGTGGGCCCGATCCTGTGTGGGTCCTTGCGCTCAGCGGTTCTGTGTGAGCCAGCGCCTACAGGTCCTGTGTGGGCCCGATCCTGTGTGGGTCTTTGCGGGGGTTAGTTACCTATCGATCCTTCGTGGGTCCGACGACTTAGATGGATCAGTGATCATCTTTATCGTCCTTGAAGAAGTATACCTGTGTGAGCTGAATCCTGTTGCTTTCCTGTGTGGATTGTGTTGTGCAATCCTGTGTGGATTATGTTTTGCTTTCCTATGTGGGATACGTATACTTTCCTGCGTGGACTGAGTTGTACTTGGGCTCGGAGGTTGGAGCGTATTTTAATTGATGACTTAGGTATATGTATGGGCATATACCTAAGCAGTGTCGGTTGTTACTTCGTGATTGTACTTTTCTTCATGATTTATCCTTTGTGGATTTGAGAGACCTTCAGGGGTCTCGGGGTCCCTACTGAGTAGCTTATACTCACCCCTGCACGGGCATTGCCCGCACTACGTTGTGTTGGTTGCAGACGACGGACAGCGTTGACCTTAGCTGAGGCTTGCAGAGCGGGACGGTACCCGGAGGTGGACCACTGGGCAGGACGTGCACGGAGCGGACGGCGGGACCCGTGGAGCAAATGAGCTATCTGTACCCACCCTTCAGGTGGGATTTCCAGTGGACAGCTCGGAGTAGCGGCTTTTACTTTTCAGTTGTTGTTTTTCCCTTTTTGAGTTGTACTTTACTTTCAGTTTGGGTTTGTATTCTGGCCCATTTACCTTTCCGCACTTTCAGTCGTACTCTGCTTTGTTTAGTGTTTACTTTCCGCATGTTTACTCTGTGGTGTGTGTTTACTTTTCAAAGGCAATGCCTTCCCTTTTTACCGGGATTTACGCCTTGGTGCTAGTCGCCAGCCCCTGGCCTATGGAAGGCGGGCTTGGGGTAGTCACGGCACGGACCCCGAGGGCGGGTCGTGACATCATCAAAGGAATCTTTTTCTACACACAACACTTGCTTGGCTTGATTTACACAAAATCGCGACCATCCTCGATAGCTTGTGTCGTACGCAATACCGAGTTTCACTAAACAATGATATGCTAATAAAATATTATTAAAACTAGCCGTTATGAATAGTAATAACCACTTTTTGAAATTTTATAAATTTTATTTTCCAAGATGGACTTCATTTTTGGATTCAGAATATCGAAATTATCCTATGGTGAAATTTTTGGATTTTTCTGAAAACAATCAATTTTTGATGAATAGTGAAACCACTAAGTGGTAGTTAAAAAACTGAATTTTTCATAAAACATAATTTTACCGCTTCTGTGAGTGAAATTTCAAAAATCACAGAGACACGGTTGATGTCAGTATGTAAAATGTGGTTCAAAGAGATGAAAATAGTTTTTGGTGAATAGTAACTTTTTACTTTTATTTACCACGGTTAAAAGTAAATAGGGTAATTAAGGGTAAAAATTATATTATTATTAACATAACACATGTCCTAATTCTATTGGATAAGTGTAATTCGAAAAAAAAAACAAACTTAGCAATAAAATATGACCATTTAGGCCCACTTGGAATAGATTTGGAAATTTGTTATTAATTTATTTAAAGGAGGGTTAAATTAGTTAAAATCAAAGTTTAATAAGTAATTATTTTTAAAATAAGGTTATATATAAGATAAATTCGACTATACACAATCCATAGAAATCTAAGAAGATTTCCTACATAATGGTATTTTATTTGTAATTTTTAGACATTAAATAATTAAATTTATTTATGACACAAAGATGATGCAGTAATTATCTTATTAATGAAATATTGACATAATTGATGTTATAAATACCCAAATAAATGTAATTTGAGACTTTTTATTAATTCCAATAATTTTATAGGTTAATATGACATGTTAGTATTGATTTAATTAACTTTTTTCGAACTAATCATTCTGTTATGAGTTTCACAAAAATCAATTACTAAATAGTGTCAAAATTGACATAAAATAGTTTTTAAAACAAATATTATATTATTAATTGTTATTTTATTCCTAAAAATATAAGGTTCGTACAAATGAATTATATAAGGTTATATATATAAATAATAAATATCTTGGGGTTCGTTTGGATTGTTATAGTATTTTTATTAACCTTATAGTGTAAGAACACAAGAAGACATGGTAAAAGTAAAATTATTTAACTTAATGTTAAATCTAAATGATAAGGTCCAAATAGGAACCTAAACTTGTCTAAATTCTATTGGATGAGAGGCTTTCGACCCATCCCCACCTTAGCTTCGAAATAAATCAATTTGGTGCTATTTAAAACCGAATTTGGCTTTATAATAAAATAACATTTTTAGTTATTCCAAAGGTGCCCCTCACCTCCCTTATAAAAGGGCACCTCCACCCTCTCTTCATCACACCACTTTGAGCCTTCAAGCTCGGACAACCCCTGCCACTTTCTCTTCTCCACTTCCCTAGATACATCCTAGAGGTCCTTGTATTCTTCAAAGACCAATCTTAGTTCCCTAAAAGGAGGACTCAAAGAAGCACTTTAAAGAAGAGGTAATGTCTGTTACCGATTCATTCATATTTATTTCTTCTTCCACTTCTTCTTATTTATTTGTTTCATTATGAAGTAATAAAATGAGTAACACTCATATACTTATATGTTATTATAAGTATGAAACAACCCTATTTCACCATCTATCCATCCTACGGAAAATGAAATCACCGCGCGTGCGTACGTACGGAATACCGTCTCCACGCCGTGGT
Source organism: Viscum album (assembly GCA_963277665.1). Lineage (NCBI taxonomy): Eukaryota > Viridiplantae > Streptophyta > Magnoliopsida > Santalales > Viscaceae > Viscum > Viscum album. The sequence goes on along the minus strand of OY728130.1, from coordinate 1,185,597,371 downwards.
GTAATCTATTTTTCCACCACCACCTTACTTGGATGGGTATAATGGTGTAAATAATGACTATATATGATTATTATAAAGTGATATTTATTGTGAAATTGTATACATACACTCCAATACAATTCCATGATCATGGGAACGATATCATCGCTCGTGCGTACGTACGGAATACCGTCTCCACGATGTGATGCGACTCGTTCTACATGATCTTCATTGCATAAGGATTATATAAATGAATTGAATGAATAAATATGATATATATTACACTAATAAAATTCTATAAATGAGGTATCTATAACCTAAAGAGATGAATAAGAATTTATTCGACAAAACACGCATAAGAACAAAAAGTAATAAACACCCAAATAACAAGTTGTAATGAAATATTACTAATAAGAAGCTAAGAATATAGCCATATATGATGTCATAAAAATTAGTATGATTATGGAATAAGTCAATAACATTATTTAAATCATTATATAGGAGTTTCGGATACGTACAAAGCATATCGGACCTAAGGTAAGGGAAATATCACAATCTCTTTTTTATCCGAGATTGTTTATACTTTGGCATTTACTGGGGTGTATTTTATCATCCACATCCATGTTTCCTCAATATGTAATATTATTTCCATTCAACTACAATTATTTAAATCCTATTTTACCCTTCGGTGAGTTTTTAGTAAAAGATATGAAAGGAATCTTTTGTTGTTTTTCATACGAGGTACTTTTTTGACTTTTCTGAAAAAAGTACGAGAAGAATGTTTTTTTATATATACGGCATGAATGGATTTTTAAAACATTATTTCCAAGAAGCTTCCTTTAAAAGTTTTCAAGATTATTTTTAATCAACTTGTTTTAGTTTAAAATTGTATGACATGTTAAGAAAGGAAAAATGTTTTTGAATAGAAAGGATATTTTCCTCAAGAATGGAGTTCAAGTGTTTTATCAAATTTATTTTCCATCTAAGACAATATAGGGTCTTGATTCCATCCCTATCACTACATTGATTTGATTATGTTGTGATGGAATTATTTTTATGAATTCATTTATCTTATATGAATTGTTTTATGATGTCACGATGTTTAAGAATTCCATTTTTATTACATGGGTTATGCAATGATGTATGATTTATGATTTTTATGGCACACATAATAATGGTTTAATTATGATATGGGTAGAACCCATATCTCCCTCCAATGCATTGGGTAAAGATTTTATATCTCATGAGACAGACATGGCTGGAACGGCAGGTTAAACCGGTTCTGTGAAACAGGACTGAAACGAGGAGTGAACTCGGTTCAGAAATGGACTTTGTCCACTAAGAGAGTCTTGGAAATGAGTCTTGAATAACAAGATATGATTCTCAATGATTATGTGTGTATGACACAAAGATTCATTTTTAAGTTATGATTATTGGGATTACATTTCACTACTATGATTTATCCCATGTTATGAAATTATGATCTCTTTTTCCGGTTAAGATTTCCAAAGGTTATGTTCTTATGTATATTATGTGATTGATATTTCTTTTGTTTACCCTTACTGAGAATTTGAGCTCACCCTTTTGTATGTTTTATTTCCCCAGTTCAGGAAGAAGGTTATTAAGTAGGATATGCCAAAAAGGGACTCTAGATATGATGAAATAAATGGCAGGAAAAGTATACGCTTTATGAACTAGTTGTTTATGTTTCCCAGTTTCTAAAAACACAATACCTATACGGTCCTTTCATGGTTTTGTTATATGTTGTAATAAGTGTGCTTCAATTTAGAAGTAATAACAATGTATGTAAAGTATGGGTCGTTATAGTTGGTATTAGAGTAAAGGTACAGTCAACCTTTGGAAACTAGGATGTGAAAGCCTTAGTAAGAACCCTAAGGATAATTCTAAACATAGACCACAATCTTAGTGTTTTAGAAATGACCATGAATAACCTAGGATAAGACCTTAAGTGTGAAATTTTATTCTTGATTATGTGGTTTTACTATTATAATTAGTGTTGCTCACACTATTCTTCTTGGTTTTAGTCAATGGCTGGAACCCGAAGGAACCATGTTAATGCGGAATACGACGGGCAATGCAATGATTGTCCCCCGGAGCGACCAAACATTATGGGAGATGGAATGAAAAATCTTGTATCCATGCTCACACAACTTTCTCAAGCTATTAATCATGTGGGACTTCCAAACAAGCAAAGGAAGGAGCAACATTCTGTTGAATCCTTCATGAGGCAGTGTCCACCTTCTTTCAGCGGGTCTACTGATCCATTAGTTTCTGAACAATGGATTAGTACTACTGAAAAGATATTTTCAGTTCATCAATGTTCTGAACATGATAAAGTCATCCTAGTAGTGTATCATTTTGAAGGAGATGTTGATCAATGGTTGAATCTTATTAATAATATGAGGCAAATGGATGAAATTGAGTCCATGGAATGGGACGAGTTCAAGAACATATTTTTCAATAAGTACTTCCCTCGTATTCTCCGAACAAAGATGGATAAAGAGTTTCTTGAATTGAAGAAAAAGGATGATGAATCTGTTGGTACTTATGAAGAAAATTTTACAAGACTTTCAAGGTACGCTTTTGGTATTATTATCCAACCTGAGAGTAAGATCGATCGATTCTTTAGTGGCTTAAAACCAATTCTTCGAAGGGAGTTAGCCATAATGGACTCCAATAGCTACGAGGAAATAGTTCGATGTGCTCTCAAAGTCGAGATGGAGATTGGAGTAACCCATCAATCATATGGGTTTGATAAGAAGATGAAAAATGGAATTCAAAGGAAAATCTAAAGAGCACACTGAAAAGAAGATGAGCTTTCCCTTATGCTCATAGTGTGGAAAGAAACATGGAGGGAGTTGTCTTAAAGGGACAAGTAAATGTTTCAAATGTGGAAAGTAAGGTCATCGAGCATTTGAATGCCGCAATGATGGGAAGAAGATGTCTAATGATGAAAACAAAGGAATACACAGAATGACCCTACTACACATCAATGTTTCAAGTGCATGGAGATGGGGAATTATGCCAATCAATGCCCAAATCCAAGGGTTGATGATGATGGTCGACGTCAACAAACTCTTAAGGCTAAAGACAATGGAAAGTCACATGCAATTTCTATCAGCGATGTGAAGTACGATAAAGATGTGGTGAAAGGTACACTTACCATCCAATCTAAAGTAGAAAACGTTTTATTTGATTCTGGATCCACCCACTCTTTTATTTCTGAAGAATTTTCTAAGGATATCACCGTATTACCTCAACAGTTATATGTTGAGATAGCTGTAACAACCCCTAATGGCACAACAGTCGCATCAAAGGTTTATAATTTTTCTCCGATTGATGTTTGTGGGAAAGTACTTCCTGCAAATCATGTGATCCTTTCTATTAGGGAATTTTATGTGATTCTTGGCATGGATTGACGTTCTCTACATGGAGCTCATATCAATTTCCAAAGAAGGGAAGTCAAATTTCATATTCCAGATCAATCTATGATCGTCTATCGATGCAAGGATGAACATAACCTTCTAGTGGATATTTCTTCCATTTTTTGGGTATTGATTCCACTAAATGAAGGTTATTTATCTCAAATGGTTATTGGGAAACTCACGATTAAGAATATGCTCATTGTACTAGATTCTTTGCCTATTTCAAACACATCTTATAGAATGGTCCCGAGTGAGTTGCAGTAATTGAAGAAGAAACTCTAACAGAATCTGGATAAGGGGTTAATACGCCCTAGTGCGTCACCTTAGGGAGAACCTGTTCTGTTTGTTAAGAAGAAAGATAGATCAATGAGACTATACATTGATTATCGAGGACTTAACAAGATCACTATCAAGAACAAATATCATCTCCCGTGCATTGATGACCTATTTGACCAACTACACGGAGCTCAATACTTTTCCAAGATTGATCTTCTTTCAGGGTATCATCAATTAAGGGTCAAAAGGGAGGATATACCAAAGATGGCTTTCCGTACAAGGTATGGACACTATGAATTTATAGTGATGCCATTTGGTCTTACTAATACCCCTGCTATCTTCAGGGATCTAATGAATAGATTCTTTAGAGACTATCTTGATCAGTTTGTGGTAGTCTTTATAGAAGATATTCTTGTCTATTCAAAGAGAAGGAAGAACATGAAGATCACTTGAGAATTATATTGAAGACCCTAAGAAAGGATAAGATTTATGAGAAATTTATCAACTGTGATTTTTGGCTTCAAAAAAATTCATTTTTGGGTCACATAATCTCAAAAGAGGGGATATCTGTGGATCAAGAAAAAACAGAGGTTATCGAAAGATGGTCGAGACCAACAACAGTAAATGAGTTCCGAAGTTTTCTTGGTTTGGCTGGATATTATCAACGTTTTGTGAATGATTTTTCACGATTATCTAATCAACTCACCAAGTTGACTCGGAAAGGAGTTATGTTTGTTTGGACAGAGGAATGTGAAGAGAATTTCAAGGAGTTGAAAAGAAGGTTATCCAGTAAACCTGTGCTCACACTGCCTTGTAGTGGAGAAAGGTTTGTGATCTACAGTGATGCATCCAAGAAGGGATTGGGATGTGTTCATATTAAAAATGATATGGTGATAGCTTATGCCTCACGAAAGTTGAAAATACATGAGAAAAATTACCCAACTCATGATTTGGAGTTAGCTGCGGTAATCTTTGCATTAAAGATTTGGAGGCATTCCCTTTATGGTGAAATGTGTGATATTTATACTGATCATAAAAGTTAAAAGTATATTTTCACACAAAAGGAGCTGAATATGCTCCAAAGAAGATGGTTGGAGCTGATTAAGGATTACGACTGCTCAATTCATTACCACCCTAGGAGATCAAACAAGGTGGCAGATGCATTAAGTTGACAAGACCATGCTTGTTTATTCATGATGAGGATCATAAAAGATCCCATATTTATAAATTTACAAAGGATGGATCTTGGAGTTATAATGAAAGGGGAAAATCATATCTTTCTCAAATGAATGTTCAACCATCTATACATGTGAAGATTAAATAGGCACAGAATGAAAATGTCGAGTTATAAAAGGTGAGAAATGTTCTTGAATTTAAACTTGATTGTGATGGGATAATAAAGTTCAGGAATTGGGTTTCTCTTCCTCCCATCCCGGAATTAAATAAGGAGCTGCTGGATGAGGCTCATAGTTCTTCATTCTCTATTCATCTTGGAAGCACGAAGATGTATAGGGACCTAAAAGAGTACTTCTGGTGGGATGTCATGAAAAGAGATGTTGCTGAATATGTCTCTTGATGCTTGGTTTGTCAACAAGTTAAAGCTGAGAGATAGAAGTATAAGGGGATGTTACAACCATTACCCATACCCGAATGGAAATGGGAAAACATCACTATGGACATTGTCACAGGACTTCCTAAAACATCCAAAGGCAATAATGCTATCTGGGTCATAGTTGATCATCTTACAAAGTCTACACACTTCATTGTTATTAGAGAGGATTTATCTCTGGATCAGCTTTCCAGGATATATGTAATGGAAGTGGTAAGATTGCATGGAGTACCACTTTCTATTATATCTGATCGGGATCCAAGATTTACCTCAATGTTCTGGCGAAGTCTTCGGCATACTCTGGATACAGAGTTGAGTTTTAGCACTGCTTATCATCCTCAGACATATAGTCAGTCTGAGAGAACAATTCAAACTCTAGAAGATATGTTGAGATCTTGCTCTATGGATTTCAAAGGTGGTTGGGATTAACACCTACCTTTGATGGAATTTTCTTATAATAATAGTTTTCACTCCAGTATTCAGATGGCTCCCTATGAAGCCCTCTATAGATAGAAATGCAGGACTCCAACTTGCTGCGATGAAGTTGGGGAAAGAAAGCTATTAGGACCCGATCTCATTGATGAAATAGCAGAAAAGGTCAGATCTATTCAACAACACATAAGAGCAGCTCAGAGTCGACAGAAAAGTTATGCCGACAACCGAAGAAAATACCTAGAGTTTGAAGTTGGTGATAAAGTGTTTTACAAATATCTTCCTGGAAGAGGTTCATGAGATTTGGAAAGAAGGGGAAGTTGAGCCCTAGATATATCAGTTCTTTCGAAATACTGGATCGTGTTGGGAAGGTAGCTTAACGATTGCCGCTTCCACCGAATCTCTCTCAAGTTCACAATGTGTTCCATGTGTCTATCCTGAGAAAGTACATACCTGATCCTTCACATGTACTCAGCTCAGAAGTTGTACCATTGGAACAATATCTTTCTTATGAAGAACAGCCGATAGAGATTCTGGATCGTAGCGAAAAAGTCCTACGAAACAAGACCACTCGATTGGTGAAAGTTTTATGGAGGAACCACCAATTAGAAGAAGCTACCAGGGAGCTTGAGGATATGATAAGGGAGAGGTATCCTCATCTGTTTGTTACAAAGTGACAAATTTCGAGGGTGAAATTCATTTTAAGGGGGGTAGAATGTAACAACCGAGACTTTTATGTTATATAAATCATCAAAGGAATATTTTTCTACACACAACACTTTCTTGGCTTACTTTACACGAAATCACGACCTTCCTCGATAGCTTGCGTCGTAAGCAATACCGAGTTTCACTAAACAATGATATGCTAATAAAATATTATTAAAACTAGCCGTTATGAATAGTAATAACCACTTTTTGAAATTTTTGAAATTTTATTTTTCAAAATGGACTTCATTTTTGGATTCGGAATATCGAAATTATCCTAGGGTGAAATTTTGGTATTTTTCTGAAAACTTTCAATTTGTGATGAATAGTGAAACCACTAAGTGGTAGTTAAAAAACTAAATTTTTCATAAAACAAAATTTTACCGCTTCTGTGAGTGGAATTTCAAAAAACCAAGAGACATGGTTGATGTCAGTAAGTAAAATGTGGTTCAATGAGATGAAAATAATTTTTGGTGAATAGTAACTTTTTACTTTTATTTACCACGGTTAACAGTAAATAGGGTAATTAAGGGTAAAAATGATATTATTATTACCGTAAAACATGTCCTAATTCTATTGGATAAGTGTAATTATACCAAAAACAAACTTAGAAATAAAATATGACCATTTAGGCCCACTTGGATTAGATTAGGACATTTATTATTAATTTATTTAAAGAAGGGTTAAAATAGTTAAAATCAAAGTTTAATAAGTAAATAATTTTTTAAAAAAGGTTATATATAAGATAAATTCGACTATAAATATTCATTAGAAATCTATAAAGATTTCCTACATAAGGGTATTTTATTTGTAATTTTTAGACATTAAATAAGTTAATTTATATATGACACAAATATGATGCAGTAATTATCTTATTAATGAAATATTGACATAATTGATGTTATAAATACCCAAATAAATGTAATTTGAAACTTTTTATGAATTCCACTAATTTTATAGGTTAATATGACATGTAAATATTGATTTAATTAACTGTTTTAGAACTAATCATTCTTTTATGATTTTTAAAAAAATCAATTACTAAATAGTGTCAAAATTGACATAAAATAGTTTTTAAAACAAATATTATATTATTAATTGTTATTTTATTCCTAAAAATCTAAGGATATTCAAAATGACTTATATAAGGTTATATATATTAATAATAAACAACTTGGGGTTTGTTTGGATTGTTATAGTATGTTTATTAACCTTATAGGGTAAGAACACAAGAAGACACAGTAAAAGTAAAATTATTTAACTTAATGTTAAATCTAAATGAAAAGTTCAAAATAGGTACCTAAACTTGTATAAATTCTATTGGATGAGAGGATTTAGACCCATCCCCACCTTATCTTCGAAATAAATTAATTTGGAGCTATTTAAAACCGAATTTGTCTTTATAATAAAATAATATTTTTAGTTATTCCAAAGGTGCCCCTCTCCTCCTTTATAAAAGGGCACCTCCTCCCTCTCTTCCTCACACCACGTTGAGCCTTCAAGATCGGCCAACCCCTGCCACTTTCTCCTCTCCACTTCCCTAGAGACATCCTAGAGGTTCTGGTCTTCTTCAAAGACCAATTTTAGTTCCCTAAAAGGAGGTCTCAAAGAATCACTTCAAAGAAGAGGTAATGTTCGTTACCGATTCTTCCATCTTAATTTCTTCTTCCAATTATTCTTCATTAGTTGTTTCATTATGAAGTAATAACATCAGTATCACTCATATACTGATATGTTATTATATGTATGAAACAACCCTATTTCACCATCTATCCATCCTACGGAAAATGAAATCACCGCGCGTGCGTACGTACGAAATACCCTCTCCACGCCATGGTGTAATCTATTTTCCACCACCACCTTACTTGGATGGGTATAATGGTGTAAATAATGACTATATATGATTATTGTAAAGTTATGTTGATTATGAAATAGTATACATACACTCCAATACAATTCCATGATCATGGAAACGATATCATCACTCGTGTGTACGTACGGAATACCGTCTCCACGATGTGATGCGACTCATTCTACCTGATCTTCATTGCATAATGATTATATAAATGAATTGAATGAATGAATATGATATATATTAAACTAATAAAATTCTGTAAATGAGGTATCTATAACCTAAAGTGATGAATAAGAATTTATTCAACAAAACATGCATAAGAACAAAAACTAATAAACACCCGAATAACAAGTTGTAATGAAATATTACTAATAAGAAGTTAAGAATATGACCATATATGATATCATATCAATGGGTATGATTATGGAATAAGTCAATAACATTATTTAAATCATTATACAGGAGGTTTGGATACATACAAAGCATATCATACCTAAGGTAAGGGAAACTTCACAATCACTTTTTTATCCGAGATTGTTTATACTTTGGCATTTACTGGGGTGTATTTTATCATCCACATCCATGTTTCTTCAATATGTAATATTATTTCCATTCACCTACAAATGTTTAAATCCTATTTTACCCTTAGGTTAGTTTTTAGTAAATTATATGAAAGGAATCTTTTGTCGTTTTTCGTACGAGGTACTTTTTTGACTTTTCCGACAAAAGTACAAGAAGAATGTTTTTTATCTTATACAGCATGAATGGATTTTTAAAACATTATTTCCAAGAAGCTTCCTTTACAAGTTTTCATGTTTATTTTTAATCAACTTCTTTTAGTTTAAAATTGTATGACATGTTAAGAAAGGAAAAATGTTTTTGAAGTAGAAAGGATATTTTCCTCAAGAATGGAGTTCAAGTGTTTTATCAAAATTATTTTCCATCTAAGACAATATAGGGTTCTGATTCTATCCCTATCGTTACATTGATTTGATTATGTTGTGATGGAATTATTTTTATGAATTTATTTATCTTATATGAATTGTTTTATGATGTCACGATGTTTAAAAATTCCATTTTTATTACATGGGTTATGAAATGATGTATGATTTATGATTTTTGTGGCACAAATAAGAATGGTTTCATTATGAGATGGGTGGGACCTATATCTCCCTCCAATGCGTTGGGTAAAGATTTTATATCTCATGAGATAGAAATGTCTGGAACATCAGGTTAAACTGGTTCAGTGAAACAGGACTGAAACGAGGAGTGAACTCGGTTCAGAAATGGACTTTGTCCACTAAGATAGTCTTGGCAATGACTAATAATAGATGATTCTCCATGACTATGTGTGTATGCCACAAAGATTCATGTTTTATGTTATGATTAATGGGATTACATTTCACTACTATGATTTATCCCATGTTATGAAATTATGATCTCTTTTGCAGGTTAAGATTTCCAATAGTTATGTTCTTATGTATATGATGTGATTGATATTTATTTTGTTTACCCTTACTGGGCATTTGAGCTCACCCTTTTGTATGTTTTATTTCCCCAGGTCAGGAATAAGGTTATTAAGTATGATACGCCAAAAAGGGACTCTAGATATGATGAAATAAATGGGAGGCAAAGTTGATGCTTTATGACCCTGTTGTTTATGTTTCCCAGTTTCTAAAGACACTATACCTATACGGTCCTTTCATGGTTTTTTTATATGTTGTAATAAGTGTGATTCAATTTTGATGTAATAACAATGTATGTAAAGTATTGGTCGTTATAATCAGACTGGAAAAAACCATGGACCCAGTGGATTTTTGAAATCTAGGTGCCCAAAACCACCTCCTACATTGCCTAAAAATTGGAACCTTGGGCACCCCATTTGAGATATAGACTAGTTGGAAGGTTATGGTAATTTTTGAGTCCCAATGTAGTACTATAAACATTCATAGACGTTTTTGAGTCTATGGGATGTGCTACTTCAATATATTCTTCTTCCTCCCCTCTAATGGATTTTAAACCCATTGTGATCACCTGGGAAGGAACGTGATGTAATCCCGCACATTTTTTTGTGATATTTTAATTTTGGTTTAAATTCTATTATTTTGTCTTTTTTTCATCATATACCATTCTTATATAATTTATTTATGTACTGGTGTGTCATGATCAAATAATATGATCATTTTTTACGGTACCCTTTCATTTGATGTTTCACACACTATTCATCATATCATCCTATCTCTTTTAATTATAGTTCTTGTGTGTCCCATATTTGTAAATTTAACTCTGAAAAAATAGTCAAGGCCATCACCATTAATTTCATGGAAACACAAAGAAATAAAATAAAAACTTAGAAAACACATTGATTTCTTCAGGTGTTTCCTTTGTGAGTTTCTATTATGAAGTTGAACCACAAGTCATCCAATCATTTGCAATATCCAATGAATCATTTTGTGTTTTTGACTAAACCCTAGGATGTATCCTAGTATTAAATAAGTAAAATTATGGTACTTGGTGTTAAAACCCCTGGATGAAAAGATCTATACGGTTTTTATTGAAGTGATGAAGGATGAGAATCCTAATAATTCCCTGGGTTGATCAAGATATATTAATTTTATTAATTTCCAATTCGTTTTATTTCTTTCTTTTTTCCATTGGAATAATAAATTATTAAAACCCATGTTTTAAAAATACTATTCCCCATAAATTTTTATAATCCCAACCATATATTTTAATTAATTATCTAAGGATCTATCGATAGATGGCCTTTGGTAATAGCTATTTTACAGAAATTCTAGTAAACAAGACATCTAGTTTGATGCACTAAAAAATGTGATCATTTGATCAACTATTTGAAGCTCAATACATTTCCAAGATTTATCATCGTTATGGAAATCATAAATTGTAGTTCAAAAAGGTGGATATACCCAAGAAGTCATTTAATACAAGGTATGAACACTAGAAATATATAGTGATTCCTTTTGGTCTTACTAATAACCTCTGTTATCTTCCTGGATTTTATAAATAGTGTCTATAGAGATTACATTGACCAATTTTTGGTAGTCTTCATAGATGACATTCATATTTATTCATAGAGAAAGGAAGAGCATGATGATTAATTGGTACTTTTACTAAAGACCCTAAGAAAGGAGAAATTATATTAAAAAATTTCAAAGTGTGAATTTTGGATGAAAAAGGTTTCATTTTTGGGTTATATATTCTCAAAATATAGTATAGTTTTATATCCATCAATAAAGGAGGATATATAATGTTGACCTAGGGCAATATTGGTGAATGAGAACCATTATTTCCATAAGATAGATTGATATTGTTGAATGCTTGTGGAGAATTTATTAAGAATATATAATCCAACGAAAATTTTTATAACACCCCAATATTTTATTGTATGTCTCTTTTTAAATTTGACTTCTTTGAAATCTTACGTTTCATGTGACACTGATCATAAATGAACCATGCCATAAAATTAAATATTTACATAACCGTTGGAATATTTATATGACCAATATAAATTATAATATGGACATTATAATGATAACCTCACCTATGAATGTATTAATACAATTCATGTTTATCATTAATGAAAATATGATATATTTATATCATGGAATAAGTAAATAAATGTATCAAAAATTATAAATTAAGTGTTGGTAATTTTATGAGTTGTAAATGATTACAATTTTATAATTAATATAATCATTTAAAATAAAATTTATTTTCATAATATTGAGTCTTAAATTAATAAATATTTTTCATAGAAATTGTAAGATAATTTTACAATACAATAATTATATTTTCAAAGTATCGTAAAATCGGTTATAATATTAAATTTCGTATTTTTTGAATAAATGTAGATTTTATTTTGATAACAAATTTCTCATATTTAAAAAGTTATTTTAATAAAAAATAGTTCATTTTTTAAATATAGACGTCATAAAATGGTTAGGATTATTTTTTAGGATTTTTCTAAAATTGATGAATTTTTATGAATAGTAAAATACTTTAATTTATGTTATATAACATTATAAGTATATAAAATAATTATTGAGTGATGTTTGACTCATGGATGATGTAGGTGGAAATTATATCACACTCAAATTCTCATTTTAATATATTTAGTCACAATAATCCATACTATTTATAGTCTTGAACCAAAATAATAAACTAAGGATTAAAATAATAATAAAAACATCCCTCCCATGTACTATAAATACCACCCTTATGCTCCCACCTTATAGGATTTGAATATTGTTTTTATTCAAAAAAATTCCTTTCCCAAACCTATTGCCTAAATTTATTTCTTATTGGTATCTCTGAAAGAATAACCCCTAGTTCCCTAAGGGGGTACTCGAGGATATGTTAAACAATAGGTAAAATCCTATTTCATTTTCTTTTAATTTATTTTAACTTATTTTCTTTTTTTCTCCTCTCCTTACATACTCAATAAAAACATGAATTATAACTCATGTATCATATATATAATAAAATTATATTTATTTAATTGTATATTCATCATGAAACCACCCTCATATCCCTTTTGTTAGAAAAATTAAAACATCATTCACGATCTGTCGATTTACCGCCATCATGGTTGAGGGATTTTCATTTTCCATTATCACCTTTAGGGGTGTTCATAAAACCACAATAATGGTTAAATAATATTTTATTTTAAAAATTAAAATCTATATAATATTTTATAGAAAATATATAAACGAAAATTAAATAAAATGACATAAGATCATAATGACCATAAAAAGCACATAAATAAATTAAATCATTTTAATTAAAATTGTATCTAATCAATCATTATCAAACTATATAGCCAAATGATATATAATACCATTTATACTTATTTATGTTCATTAATAACAGATAATTTAAATTATGTAGAACTATTAAAATTTTACATGAACTTTCATACTTGAATACATGTGAACTGATCAGGAAAACCAAGAAAATGAACACTCCCAAAACAAAAAAAAATTAAATATTTTAACTCAACAAAAATTTTGTACATGAACATAATGAAAATGTAATAAATTAAAAATATTTATAATCGGTTATGAATTATTTAATTCATGAACCTAATTTTTCTTTTCCTAACATTATTCCAAATTTGAAAATGCTTTCGGATATAAGGTATGGGATTCTCCATGAATCTCCATTTTTTATTAAATATACACTTTATCTCTATTTAACCCATACTTATTTTTAATTATTATGATCTAATCTACCTAAAGTATTTGTGCATGTTCGAAAAATATGTACCTCAGTCAATTATTCTATATTTTATTGATAAATACATCATTTATAAGGTTCCCTTTTCAATTCATCCTGATAAGTAAGCCAGATGATAGGGAACTTCCAGATTTCTTACACAACATCATACACACACCATCATATTTTTAAATCCACCATTATTTTAATAAAATAATTATTTTTATAATTGAAAAAATATTTTAGTTTATTTCTGGTTTTATGAAAAAATTATTCCTTTTCTAATTGAAGAGTCTTTTTTTATTTTCCCTTAAATTATACTGAATTGGATCATTTATAAAGATTCATAAACACCCTTTCATATGTTTTCACATCATTTGGAAATAAATTATAATGATATATTCCTATTTTCCCTTATTAATTTCCATGTATTATTTAAATCAATTATTTTATGGACACCATTATGATAAAATAGTGTGTTATGCTTCTAACATGATTATGATACCTATTTATTTCCATGGGTGACCCTTAGTTAATTTATTATTCTGAATTTAGATTGATTTCCAATAAAACAATATACCATATTTTATTAAATTGGTTAAGATCATTTTGACTGGGTAAGTAGTATCTTAATAAAATTTTCCATATTTCTCTGTATAGCTTCTGGTTTTGTTTACTAATTGGACAAATTATTAAAATTTTATTTTCTAGTTTCAATATGAATGTATATGTTAATTATATTTCAACCCACTCATACGAGGATTTAATTAGACTTATTAAGTGTTAGGAAAGTCTATTCATAGAACCCAGATTCATTTTTAGTTCTCATGAGACAATATAAATTGGTTTTTGACTATGGTCTTACCCATTTATGTAGAAATATTGTTAGATGACTTCATGGTATATTTATTATGTCCTGAATTATGAATTCTCAAATTATGAGAATATATATTAATAATCCATGTTATTATTTGACTAAGATAACATACATGGTTAAGTATCACTATATTTTTATTACTTACAAGGAGTTATTGTAACGAACTGACTCCTGTTACCCAGAGTCGGTGCATTATTTTAATACATTGGGATGATTACAAGGAATCAATTCCCGAAGGACCGATCAGTTTTGCATCCATGGAAAATATATTACATACATGAATGTTATATTACATATTATAAAATACAAAATAATATAAATAATCCTTTATGAATGCCATTATTCCCTTGGCCTAACCATGCATATCAATCACAACACTCTTCTTGGAATCTTGGGAAAAATAAAACATAGAAATGGTTGAGCTAATATGCTCAGTAGGGATAGCAATATAGTGGAAACTTTCACAAATAATCTTAAACATTTAAGGCAGTGTATAACTAAAACAAAAGCCTTTTAAACATGAACTTCAGAATAATATGGTAGAAATAAAATGAAATAATTCCATTTACTTATTTACATTGACATTCTACTAGTCGAATAATCACATTCAATATCAATAACCACTTTCATAATGATGGAATTCATAATTCCAGATTATCATAACCACATAGTCAAGGCCTTGTGACAATAATAAAAATAGGATTTTGTCAAGGCCCTGTGCCAAGACACTAGTTTGTCTCACGAGACCTACCAATGAATAGAGGAGCTATAGAGGCCTCCACCTATAACTTACTAAGCCCAATTCATTCCTCATATGAAAAGGTTTGATCATAACATAAACATTTCTATTAAAACTGGCATACGAAATGTTGATACATTACCTATAAACCATGAATGGTATAAAAATAACACATCCACAGTCAAACATATCACAAAAACCTCAACACAGTATGGAATATTTGTAACATAATAAGTCAACTTCAAAAAAGTTTTAAATTAATTAAATCATTTTTATATCGATGAAATTGATTTTTAAAACTCTTTGAGAGAAATATCCCTTTTTCATGAATACATTTAAAAGTCACACAATTTAGAAAGGAAGACAATTAAATATATTTTTGAATCAAGGTGTCACATACCACTTTGAAACATTTTAAAGGAGTATTAATTTTAAAACATTAATTCCCATATAAATAAATCCTTAAAATCATTTTGAAAACATGGTCATTAATTAAAAAGACTTAGAAAGATATATCTTTAAAAAATTGAAAATTCTGATCTTGATAAAGAGTACCTTTCAAAAATTCTTAAGATATTCATTTTGAAATAATTAAGAAGCCACATGATTATAAAATAAAACATTTACCTTCAAAATATTCTTATAATCTTATAAGGGAAGCTTTGACGATTTTATAACAGTGGTTAATAGCCGCACCTACCGTATAAGTTAAAAAAAGACATTCTTACCTTAATTCTGTCGAAAAGGTTAAAAAGGACCTTGTTTGGAAAGAGACGGAAAGATACCTTTATAAAATTCTTATAAAATGTAAAAAAAGGTATAAATTACTTTTACCCATATTTTATAAAATAGTAATAATGTGTTGAAATACATTTTTAAGAAACGTGGATGTTGATGATAAGGACGTCCTAGTAGATAATTACGTATAAACAACATCGGATAATGAAGAGATTGTGAAATAAACCCTTACCTTGTAATTTTCCTTGGTCGATGGTAGGTTAACCTCTGGTATAATAGTTAAATCATTGTTATTAAATTATACAATAATCATATACATAAATATGATATCATATATGATCTTTTAATATTTTTTTGTTAATAATATTTTAGTATTATCATCTTTTCAGGTGTTCACTTACTTGTTTTATTTTATATGTTTTGTTACATAAGACATGTTATTTATCCATAGGTTGTATCTTATTCATACCTAGAATTATATCAAGTCCTTAAACATTATTTTTAATCATAAAATGAAAATTAGTCTTGAATGGATACGATGGGGAATGAATCTCATCGTGTTCGTGGATACGGTAGTCCGTACGTACGCACGAGAGACAATATCATTCTTTTGATATTAAAATAATATATAATTGGATGGTGTATCATATATACAGAATCATTATCATGTTATATTAATTATTTACATGAATTACACTTCATTGTTATACCCACCAAAAAAATAATGTATTGAATAACAATTACACCACGACGTGGAGACGGTAAGTTGTACGTACACACGTATTGTGAAATTCCATTCAAAGGATGGATAGAATACTGAATATGGTTGTACCATATTTATAATAACATCACAGTATATAGAAGATATTGGATTTATTATTTTATAATGGAAATAACAAATAAAGAATAAGTCGAAGAATAAAGGAACTTTAAAGAGGGTGGTGAAAACATTACCTCTTCTTCGGGTTCTTCCTTTTGATTTGAACAAAAGGGCTCCTTGGATTGGATTTGTGATCAAAATAAGGCCTCTAGTTTGACGTGAGGGAATTTGAGAGAATATTTGGGTAGGGGTTGGCTGAGACAAAAGGGATTGAAGGTGTGAATTAGAGAGAAGGTGGAGTTCCCTTTTATAAGAGGGGTGAGGGGCACCTTAGAAAAAACGTCAAATATTATTTTATAACAAATTAATATTCGGTTTATAATGGCTCCAAATTGATTTATTTAGATTCTAAGATGGGTATGGGTCCAAATACACTCAATCAATAGGTTTTAGACAGGTTTGGGTCAATTTATTAACCTTATCTTTTAGTTTTATCTCATAGTTAATTAGTTTGACATTTACCATGTCTCTTTTTATTTTTATATTATATGGTTAATTAACTTACTATAAACTTCCACGTGACCCAAAAGTGGTCCATTAATGATACAATTATCATGATATTAGTACTTTTTCCAAACCGTAGAATTTTACGAATAGAATATCAATTAATCATTTAATATTTGTTTTATAAACTCTTTTTTGTCAATTTTGACACTATTCGGTATTTTTTTGATAAATTAATAAAAGCATTATTACTTCAAAAATATTTCATATAACCAATCCTAATATGTCATATTAACCTAGAAAATTATTTTAATTCATAAAATGTTTCAATTTACTTTTATTTTGGTATTTATAATATCAATTATTTTAAGATTTCATTAATTAGTTAATTACTGCATCGTCATTGTGTAATAAATAAATTAAAATATATAATGTCTAAAAATTATAAATAAAATACAATTATGTATGAAATATTATTATCTTTCTAATAAATATTTATAATCTAATTTATCTTATGTATAACCTAATATTAAAAATGCTTTAGTTATTAAACATTGATTTTAACTCTTTTAACTCTTCTTTGAATTAAATAATAATAAATCTACTAATCTAATCCAATAGACATAATTATAATATTTTATTCCTAAGGTTGTTTTTGGTTGATATACACTTGTCCAATAGAATTATGGAATGTGCTAGGATAATATTAATATCAATTTTACCCTTAATTACCCTGTTTACTTTTAACTGTAGTAAATATAAGTAAAAAATTTACTATTCAACAAAAATTATTTTTATCTTATTGAACCACATTTTACTCCTTGATATTAACTATGTATCTCATATTTTCGAAATTCCACTCAAAGAAGCGGTAAAATTATGTTTTATGTGAATTTGTAAATTCTCATAGGAGGTGGGTAAAAGACTGTGAAAAGTTCAATAAAATTTTTATATATCTACAATTATTTTAAATAGAATCCAATGGATTAAATTAAAACTATATAGGTATTATGTATCTATTTTGACTTAAAATAAATTTAAATTAAATAAATAATTATTTAAATAAAAATTCTGTTTTAAACTATAACTCAACATTTTTCACTATTCATCAAAAAATGAAAGTTTTTAGAAAAATACAAAAAATTCACCCTGCGCTAATTTTGATATTCCAAATCCAAAAATGAATTTTATTTTACAAAATTAAAAAAATATATGTTTCATTTATTAATTTAAAATTAATTCCCATTGGCAAAACCAAAAGGCATATTTTTATTAAAATAATAACTATCAAAAGATTGACACTTGTCTATGTCCAATTTCAAAGTGAAATTACTTCTAATGACCAGCATTGGATTAAATGGTAAAAATATAATATCTTTGTACTTATAAATCATTAAAATTTATAACGTTACCCTATAAATTATTTTGAATAAAATAGTTGTTTTCAGTTAAAATATAGTATTTTTCACTATTCATCCAAATATGCAATTTATCAGAAAAACACCAAAAATTTATTGAAACTAAATTCATAGGTCTTGATTCTAAAGAAGAAGTTTATTTTTTAAAATTGATTTGTAAATGTTTCAAATATTGGATTTAAGAAGGTTTCACCATTAAAAGACGATAAAAGCACATTTTTTTTGAAAAATACTTCTTTTATCCGAAAAAATGAATTACTTCTTACATTATGTCTAAGAAACTCATAATATCGATTCTAAAATTATAAAGATTATATAATATTCAAAATTCAGTTAATACTATTCATAACCTCTTTTGAATGGCTAGTATAGTAATCATGTGGTGTGCATGAACTCTATGTTAAGTGTAGTGCAAGCTATTGAATTACATTGAAGAAATAACGTACTATGAAATCTTTTGGTGTTACATTATTCCTTCCATGAATAAATAACGTCCTCGAAAATTGAAATTATTATTCAAAAATAAAATGTTGAAAATAGAAAATACCTTTCTGGGGAAACCCACATCGGAAATTGGGTTAATAAAATTTAGTATTAATAAGCAGAAATAGGAAATGAAAAAGACACCACCAAATTATAATCTCAATTAGAAGATCATTGCTGTAAATTAGAGACACATAATTGGAGGAAAAATGTAAATATTTATAGGGATTTATTGAGGTCATAAATAAAAAACAACTGTAGAATTGTGGGCCTCAAAGCCACCAATCTCTGATGATTTAAAATACCATCGGTTCAACAAAACGTAAGGTATTAGGATAACACATTTTTGGTTTTAAGATTCCTTAACTAAAGTTTAAGAATTTATTTCTTCATATAATAAGAGAATAAAAAAATGTATACTTGTCTAGTAGAGTTCCATCCTTTAATTAATTTCTACCGCAAACTCTTCTTTCACACTATAAGATAGTTGAACATAAAAAAATATACTATTTATCCTATTCGTACAGGTTTCTAGAAAAATGAATTTATTATTCATCTACCAGACCCTCTAAAAAACTACATTATTCAATCCAGGACATCACGTGGGTCAGTTGTAGGTGATACACCATAGTCGCCCTTCAGTTGCAGGTTCAAGTCCTACGGCCTTGCCGGAGGCGATGGGTTGTCGCTCGACCTCCAGGTTTTCCTTTTTATAGAAATCCAAAAAATAATCTCTAACTAAACTTATCCAAAATACTTCTGTCCAATCTCACCATCCAAAATTTATAGGAAAGTTAAACACAATGAGGATCCTTTTTCCACGTAATAACATGTGAACACCTTCATCATGTATTCTTTTAAAACACTGCAACATCCTGAATTACCATAAAACCTTATTGATTACATTCATGCTCCCTTATTCATTATAGAATATTTTATATACTCCTATTAAAAATTTTGTAAACTCAAACAATTATGGAATATCCATATCATTAATCACTTTCATGGTAGTCAAGAATATCCAATATAATTTATCCAAATCAATCATGTATTATTCCAAAATCACTACCTCACTATCAGAACCATATTATGGTTTATCTTTCTCTCAACCATAAATTTTCCAAAAATTTAACCTGCTATTGAGTAACTTTTATTGGTTCCACACAATCTAAAGTCTTTAATAAAAAGGTATTGCAGTACAATCCTTATACACTCAATAATTATTATAACCAGTACATCATTGATACAACACTCAAACGACATAATTATTTAATAACAACATAAGAACTCTAATAATTCCTCCTCATCTGTGGTAGTATCATAACTTGATTATTATCCAATAGCATCATTTGGGGAATACTCTCATGATTTGGACATTGGTTCACATAGTGTCCCAACTCCTTGCAGATGAAGCATTGTACATTTGAAACCTTTTTCTTACCCTTATAGTCACGAACTTGGTGTCCTTTTTCTCTACACTTATAACATACTCCCATTCCCTTCTAGCATGTTCCAGGGTGTTTCTTCCCACAGTTATCACATAAGGGAAAATTATTCTTTTCCCTCATCCCTTTATCCTTCTTTCTCTCTTCCATCCTTTTCTTCTCTTGATTGCCTTCAATACCATATGGCTCAGAGAATTATTTATTTATCTTATTAACACATGATACTATTTCTTCATATGATGAGAATACATGGGAGACTATTTCCCTTCTAAATGTTGGCTTAATAGTGTGAAACATAAGATCCTTCTTACTCTTTGGATCATACATATTTTTGGAGTTCACATTCCTTCTATTGGGTGCCATTTCTATACAATGGCTTATAATATATTATTTTATGAAACTCAATACATAAATCCAAACATGTAAGACACTTAACATAAATTGAACATTTTATGGATATAATCTATAATCATAAAAAATGTTTTCTTTGAGGAATTATATACTCATAAACCCTTAAAAATGGTTTGTAATGAAAATGAAAATTATCCTAAGCATATACCCCAGGAGTGTCGTAACCATGAGTGCCGCAAGGCTCATTGTCGTGCACCAGTTCCCATTTGACTCTAGTTCGAAGCGCTATTTTCAGGTTTTACCCCTGGGTACATCAATTCTAGAGCCGCCTCTACCTGTTCGTATCCAGACATGGATGTATTGCTCGGAAAACTCACAAAATATATAAAATTCAAGAATTCTATTAATTTCTTCTATAATGATCCTCAAAGTCTATCTTAGGGATATGTGCTCTAATCAGAGTTTGTCTAAATCTAGCTTCCAAGGTTATTTCTAAACTTCCTATGATACCAACTGTAATGCCCTGACCCCAGTTACCCAGAGTCGGTGCATTTTTTTAATATATTGGCATGATTAGAAGGAATCAAGTCCCGAAGAACCGATCGGTTTAGCAGTCTTGGAAAATAGATTAAATACATGAATGATACAATACACATTAAAACATACAAAACAACATCAATAATCCTTTATGAATGCCATTATTCCCTTGGATTAACCTTGCATAAAAATTACAATACACTTATTGGAATCATGGGAAAAATAAAACCTAGAAATGGGTGAGCTCAGATTCTCAATAAGGATAACAATATAGTGGAAACTTTCATAAATAATCTTAATCATTTATGGAAATGTATATCTAAAACAAAAGCCTTTTAAACTTGAACTTCAGCATAATATGGCAGAAATAAAATGAAATAATGTCAATTACATATTCACAGGATATTATACTAGTCGAATAATCACATGCAATATCAACAACCACTTTCATAATGATGGAATGCATAATGCCAGACTATCATAACAACATATTCAAGGCCTTGTTCCAAGACTACAAATAAGATTTTGTCAAGGCCTTATGCCAAGACACTAGATTGTCTCATGAGACCTACCGATGCATCGAGAAGCTATAGCGGTCCCCACCCGTCACTTAATAAGTCCAATTTATTCCTCATATGAGAAGGTTTAAACATAACATAAACATTCGTATTAAAATGCGCATTCGAAATGTCGATACATTACCCATAAATCATGAATGGTTTAGAAATAACACATCCACAATCAAACATATCACAAACCCTTTAACACAATATAGAAGATTTGTATCATAATAAATCAAATTCAATGCAGTTTCAAATCCATTAAAGGATGTTGACATAGATGAAAATTATTTTTAAAACTCCTTGAGAGAAATATCCCTTTTTTCATGAAAACAATTAAAAGTAACACAATTTAGAAAGGAATACATTTAAATATATTTTTGAATCAAAGTGTCCCATACCACTTTGAAACATTTAAAGGACTTTTAATTTTGAAACATTAATGTCGATATAAATAAATCCTTAAAATCATTTTGAAAACATGGACATTAATTAAAAATATTTAGAAAGATAAATCTTTAAAACATTTAAAATTCTAATCATGATAAAGAGTAACCTTCACAAATTGTTAATATATTCATTTTGAAATCATTTAAAAGTTACATAATTATAAAATAAAACATATACCTTATAAATATTCTTATTATCTTTTAAGGGAAGCTTCGACAATTTTATAATGGCAAAAAATAGCCACATCCGCCGTATAAGTTAAAAAAAAGACATTCTTACCTTAATTTTGTCGAAAAGGTTAAAAAGGACCTTGTTTGGAAAGCAACAGAAAGATTATTTTATAAACTTCTTATAAAATGTAAAACAAGGGTATAAATGACTTTAACACATATTCTATAAAATAGTAATAATGTTTTGAAATAAATTTTTAAGAAACATGGATGTGGATGATAAAGAGGTCCCATTAGATAATTACGTATAAACAACCTCGGATAATGAAGAGACTGTGAAATAAACCCTTACCTTGTAATTTTCCTTGGTAGAGGGTAGGTTAACCTCTTGTATAATAGATAAATAATTGTTATTAAATTAGACAATAATCATATAAATAAATATGATATCATATATGATCATTTAATATTTCTTTGTTAATAATATTTTAGTATTATCATCTTTTCAGGTGTTCACTTACTCAATTTATTTTATATTTTTTTACATAAGTCATGTTTTTTATCCATAGGTTGTATATTATTCATATCCAGAATGATATCAAGTCCTTAAAAAATATTTGTAGTCATCAAATGAAAATTAGTCTGGGGTGGATATGATAGGGAATGAATCTCATCGCGTTCGTGGAGACGGTAGTCCGTACGTATGAATGAGTTACAATATCAGTCTTTTGATATTAAAATAATATATAATTGGATGGTGTATCATATATATAGAATAATTATAATTTTATATTTATTATTTATATGAATTAAACATCATTATTATACCCATCCAAAAATTAATGTATGGAATAACAATTACACCATGATGAGGAGACGGTAAGTCGTACGTATGCACGTATGGTAACATGTCATTCAAAGGATGGATAGATTACATAATACGGTTGTAACATATTTATAATAACATGATAGTATATAGAAGATAATATAGTTATTATTTAATAATGGAAGTAACAAAGAATGAGTAAGTGGAAGAATAATGGAACTTGAAAGAGGGTGTTGAAAACATTACCTCTTCTTCGGGTTCTTCCTTTTGATTTGATCAAAATGGCTCCGTAGGATGGATTTATGATCAAAATAAGGCCTCTAGGAGCAAGTGAGGGAATTTGAGAGAATATTTGGGTAGGCATTGGCCGATCCAAAAGGCTTTGAAGATGTGAATTAGAGATAAGGGGGAGTTCCCTTTTATAAGAGGGGTGAGAGGCACCTTAGGAAAGACATAAAATATTATGTTATAATAAATTCATATTCTATTTTTAATGGCTCCAAATACATTTATATCGAGGATAAGGTGGGTATGGGTTGCAATCAACACATCCAATAGGTTTTAGATAGGTTTGTATCACTTTATTAACCTTATCTTTTAGTATTAACTTATAGTTAATTAGTTTGACATTTACCACGTCTCTTCGTATTTTCATATTATATGGTTAAGAAAATTACTATAAACATCCAAGAGACTACCAAGTGGTCCATTAATGATATAAATATCATTATATAAGTACTTTGGCTGAACCTTATAATTTTACGAATAGAATATCAATTAATAATTTAATATTTTTTTTTAAACTCTTTTATGTCAATTTTGACACTATTGGGTATTTTTTTGATAAATTCATAATAGAATTATTAATTTGAACACATTTCATATAACCAATCTTAATATGTCATATTAACCTAGAAAAGTATATTAATTCATAAAAAGTTTCAAATTACATTTCTTTGGGTATTTATAATATTAATTATTTTAATATTTGATTATTTTGGTAATTACTACATCATCATTGTGTCATAAATAAATTAAATTATTTAATGTCTAAAAATTATAAATAAAAAAACCATTATGTAGGAATTATTATTATATTTCTAATGAATATTTATAATAGAATTTATCTTTTGTATAACCCTATATTAAAAATGTCTTAGTTACTAAACTTTGATTTTATCTCTTTTAACTCTTCTTTGAATTAAATAATAATAAATGTCCTAATCTAATCCAAGTGGACCTGAATGATAATATTTTATTTCTAAAGTTGTTTATGGTCGTGATAAACATTTACAATAGAATTAGGACATGTTTTAGGGTAATACTAATATCATTTTTACCCTTAATTTCCCTATTTATGTTTAACCGTGGTAAATAAAAGTAAAAAAGTTACTATTCACCAAAAATTATTTTATCTTATTAAACCCCATTTTTCTCCTTGACATTAAATTTGTGTCTTGGATTTTCAAAATTCCACTCACAGAAGTGGTAAAATTTTGTTTTATGTGAATTTGTAAATTCTCATAGGAGGTGGGTAAAAGACGGTGAAAAGTTAAATAAAATTTTTATATATCTAAAATTATTATAAACTGACTCGAATGAATTAAATTGAAATTATATAGGTATTATGTATCTGTTTTGACCTCAAATAAATTTATATTAAATAAATTATTATTTAAATAAAAATTCGGTTTTAGACTATAACTCAGTGTTTTTCACTATTCATCAAAAATTGAATGTTTTTAGAAAAATAGCAAGAATTCACCCTAGGATAATTTCGATATTCTGAATCCAAAAATGAAATCTTTTTTACCAAATTAAAAACATATAAGTTTCATTTATTAATTTAAAATTAATTCCTGTTGTCAAAACCAAAAGGCATATTTTTAAGAAATAATAACTATCAAAAGATTGACATTTGTTTATGTCCAATTTCAATTTCAAATGACATACAATGACCAGAATTGGATTAAATGGTAAAAATATAATCTATTTGTACTTATAAACCATTAAAACGTATAATTTAACACTATAAGTTATTTTTGTAACACATAGACTTTTATGAGAAATATTTTGTTTTTATGTTATATAAATCCTCAAAAGGATCTTTCACTACACACAACACTAGCTTAGATTACTTTACACGCAATCACGACATTCCTCGATAGCTTGTGTTGTACGCAATACCGAGTTTCACTAAACAACGATATTCTTTCAAAATATTATTAAAACTAGCCGTTATGAATAGTAATAAGCACTTTTTTATGTTTTGTAAATTTCATCTTTAAAATTGGAATTTGTTTTTGGACCCGGAATATCGAAATTTTCCTAGGGTGAAATTTTGGTATTTTTCTGAAAACTTTCAATTTTTGATGAATAGTGAAAACACTGGGTTACTATTTAAAAACCGACTTTTTATTTAAATAATTATTTATTTTATTTAAATTTAATTTAGGTCAAAATTTATACATAATACTTATATATGTTCAATGCAATTCATTGGAGTCATTTTATAATAATTTTAGATACATAAAACTTTTATTGAACTTTTCACCGTCTTTTACCCACCTCCTTGGAAAATTTCAAAATTCAAATAAAACATAATTTTACCGCTTCTGTGAGTGGAATTTCAAAAATTTGAGAGACACAGTTGATGTCAGTAAGTAAAATGTGGTTCAATGAGATGAAAATAATTTTTGTTGAATAGTATCTTTTTTACTTCTTTTTACCACGGTTAAAAGTAAATAGGGTAATTAAGGGTACAAATGATATTATTATTACTTTAACACATGTCCTAATTCTATTGGATAAGTGTAATTCGACCAAAAAAATCTTAGGAATAAAATATGACCATTTAGGACCACTTGGATTAGATTAGGACATTTAATATTAATTTATTTAAAGAAGGGCTAAAATAGTTAAAATCAAAGTTTAATAAGTAAATAATGTTTAATATAGGGTTATACATAAGATAAATTATACTATAAACATTAATTCGAAATATAAACATATTTCCTACATAATGGTATTCTATTTTTAATTTTTAGTCTTTAAATAATTTAATGTATTAATGACACAATGATGATGCAGTAATTATATTATTAATGAAATATTGACATAATTGATGTTATAAATACCCAAATAAATGTAATTTGAGACTTTCTATGAATTCCAATAATTTTATAGGTTAATATGACAAGTTATTATTGATTTAAGAAAAAAATTTCGAACTAATCTTTCTGTTATGATTTTCACAAAAATCAATTACCAAATAGTGTCAAAATTGACATAAAATAGTTGTTAAAAAATATTATATTATCAATTGTTATTTTATTCCTAAAAATATAAGGATCGTCCAAATGACTTAGATATGGTTATATATATTAATAATAAACAACTTGTGGTTCTTTTGGCTTGTTATAGTAAGTTTATTAACCTTATAGTGTAAGAAAACAAGAAGACACGGTAAAAGTTAAATTATCTAACTTAAAGTTAAATCTAAATGATAAGGTTAAAATAGATACCTAAACTTTTCTAAATTATATTTGATGATAATATTTTGAACCATCCCCACCTTAAATTCAAAATAAATCAATTTTGAGATATTAAAAACCGAATATGTCTTTATAATAAAATAATATTTTTAGTTTTTCCTAAGGTGCCCCTCTCCTCCCTTATAAAAGGGAACCTTCTCCCTCTCTTCCACACACCACTTTGAGCCTTCCAGCTCGGCCAACCCCTGAAAAATTATCTTCTCCACTTCCCTAGAAACATCCTAGAGGTCCTGGTCTTCTTTAAAGACCAGTTTTAGTGCCCTAAAAGTAGGTCTCAAATAGGTCCCTCACAGAAGAGGTAATGTCTGTTACCAATTCTTTCAACTTTAATAATTCATCTTCCACTTCTTCTTCTTTAGTTTTTTCATTATGAAGTAATAACATCAGTATCAAGAATATAATAATATGTTATTATATTTATGAAAAACCCTATTTCACCATCTATCCATCCTACAGAAAACAAAATCACCGCGCGTGAGTACGTATGGAATACCGTCTCCACATCATAGTGTAAACTATTTTCCACCACCACCTTACTTGGGTGGGTATAATGGTGAAAAAAAATAACTATATATGATTACTGTAAAGTGTTATTGCTTCTGAAATAGTATACATACACTCCAATTCAATTCCACGATCATGGGAACGATATCATCGCTCGTGCGTACTTACGGAATACCGTCTCCACGATGTGATGCGACTCGTTCTACATGATATTAATTGCATAATGATTATATAAATGAATTGAATGAATTGAATGAATTAATATGATATATATGACACTAATACCATTCTGTAAATTAGGTATTTATAACCTAAAAAGAATAATAATAATTTATTTGACAAGACATGCATAAGAACAAAAAGCAATAAAAACCTGAATAACAAGTAACAATGATATACTACTAGTAAGAAGCTATGAATATACCATATATGATATCATAAAAATAATTATGATTCTATAATAAGTCAATAACATTATTTAAATCATTATACAGTAGATTCAGACACTTACGAAGCAAATCGGACCTAAGGTAATGGAAAATCTCACAATCTCATTTTTATCCGAGATTGTTTATACTTCAGAATTTACTGGGGAATAGTTATCATCCACATCCATGTATCCTAAATATTTAATATTATTTCCATCCACCTACAATTGTTTAAATCCAATTTTACCCTTTGGTTAGTTTTTAGTAAAATATGTGAAAGGAATATTTTTTCGTCTTTCGTATGAGGTACTTTTTGACTTTTCCGACATAATTACGAGAAGAATGTTTTTTAACTTATACGGTATGAATGGATTTAAAAAAAACATTATTTCCAAGAATTTTCCTTTACAAGTTTTCACGTTTATTTTTAATCAACTTCTTTTAGTTTAAAATTTTATGACATGTTAAGAAAGGAAAAAAAAATTTGAAGTAGAAAGGATATTTTCCTCAAGAATGGAGTTCAAGCATTTTATCAAAATTATTTTCCATCTAAGATAATATAGGATTCTATTTCTATCCCTATTTTTAAATTGTTTTGATTATGTTATGATGAAATTATTTTTATGATGTCCTTCTATCTTATATGGATTGTGTTATGATGGCATGATGTTTTAGAATCCCATTTTTATTACATGGGTTAAGCAATGATGTATAATTTTTGATTTTGTGGCACACAAAAGAATGGTATCATTATGAGATGGGTGGGACCTATATATCCCTCCAATTAATTGGGTAAAGATTTATATCTCATGAGATAGACATGGCTGGAACGGTAGGTTAAACCGGTTCAGTGAAACAGGACTGAAACGAGGAGTGAACATGGTTTAGAAATGGACCTTGTCCGCTAAGATACTCTTGGCTATTAGTCTTGACTACTAAGAAATGATTCTCTATGGTTTTGTGTGTATGCCACAAAGTTTCATGTTTTAAGTTATGATTATTGGGATTACATTTCACTACTATGATTTATCTCATGTTATGAAATTATGATATCTTTTGCAGGTTAAGATTTCAAAAATGATATGTTCTTATGAATATGATGTGATTGATATTTCTTTTTTTTACCGTTAATGAGAATTTGAGATCACCGTTTTGTATGTTTTCTTTTACCAGGTCAGGAAGAAGGTTATTAAGTAGGATATTCCAAAAGGGACTCTAGATATGATGAAATAAATGAGAGACAGTGTAGATGCTTTATGAACCAGTTGTTTATTTTTCCCAGTTCCTAAAGAAACTATAACTATGTGGTCCTTTAATGGTTTTATTATATATTTTAATAAGTGTACTTAAATTTTGAATTAATAACCATGTATGTAATGCATGGGTCGTTATAGTTGGTATTAGAGGAAAGGTATAGTCAACCATTGGAAACTAGGATGTGAAAGCCTTAGTAAGAACCCTAAGGATAAGCCTAATCATAGAACACAATCTTAGTGTTTTAGAAATGGCCATGAACAACATTTGAGAAGAACTTAAGTGTGAAATTTTTTTCTTGATTATGTTGTTTTACTATTATAATTAGTGTTACTCACACTATTCTTCTTGGTTTTCGTCAATGGCTGGAACCCGAAGGAACTGTGTTAATGTGGAATACGATGGGAAATGAAATGATTGTCCCCCTGAGCAACCAAACATTATGGTAGATGGAATGAAAAATCTTATAGCCATTCTTACACAACATTCTCAAGCTATGAATCATGCAGGACTTCCAAAAAAGAAAAGGAAGGATCAACATTCTGTTGAATCCTTCATGAGGCAGCATCCAACTTAATTCAACGAGTCTTCTGATCCATTTGTGGCTGAACAATGGATCAGTACCACTGAAAAGATATTTTCAATTCTTCAATGTTCTGAACATGATAATGTCATCTTATCAGTGTATCGTTTTCAAGGAGATACTGATCAATGGTGGAATATTATTAAGAATATGAGGCAAATGGATGAAATTGAGTCCATGGAATGGGATGAGTTCAAGAACTTATTTTTCAATAAGTACTTCCCTCATATTCTTTGAACAAAGATGGAGAAGGATTTTCTTGAACTGAAGAAAAAGGATGATGAATCTGTTGGTACCAATGAAGAAAATTTTACAAGACTTGCAAGGTACGCTTCTGGTATTATTATCCAACCTGAGAGTAAGATCGATTGATTCTTTAGTGGCATAAAACCAAGTATTCAAAGGGCGTTATCCATAAGGGACTTCAATAGCTATGAGGAAATTGATCAATGTGCTCTCAAGGTTGAGATAGAGATTGGAGTAACCCATCAGTCATATGGGTTTGATAAGAAGAGGAAAATGGAATTCAAAGGAAAATCTAAAGAGCACACTGAAAAAAGATGATTTTTCCCTTATGCTCAAATTGTGGAAAGAAACATGGAGGGAGTTTTATTAATGGGACAAGTAAATGATTCAAATGTGGAAAAGAAAGTCATCAGGCATTTGAATGCCGCAATGTTGGGAAGAAGATGTCTAGTGATTCCAACAAAGAAAAGGCTACATAGTGGGCACCTCCTATAATCCAATGTTACAAGTGCAAGGAAATGGGGCATTATTCCAATCAATGCCCTAATCAAAGCGTTGTTGATGATGATTGACTACAACTAACTCTTAAGGTTAAAGACAAAGGAATGTCACTTGCAATTTCTATCAGTGATGTGGAGTACGATAACGAAGTGGTGAAAGGTACACTTACCATCCACTCTAAAGTATCAAATGTTTTATTTGATTCTGGATCCACCCACTCTTTTATTTCTGAATAATTTTCTAAGGGTATCGCCACATTACCTCAAAAATTAGATGTTGAGTTAGCTATGACAACCCCTAAAGGCACAACTGCCACATCAAAAGTTTATAATTCTTCTTCGATTGAAGTTTGTGGGAAAGTGCTTCTTGCAAATCCTGTGATGCTTCCTATAGTGGAATTTGATGTGATTCCTGGCATGGATTGGCTTTCTATATATGGATCTCATATCAATTAACAAATAACAGAAGTCACATTTCATATTCCAGATCAATATATGAATGTCTTTCGATGCAAGGATGAACATAACCTTCCAGTGGAAATTTCTTCCATATTATGGGTCTTGATTCAACTAAATGAAGGTTATTTATCTCAAATGGTTGGTGAGAAACTCATGATTAAGAATATTCCCATTGTAAGGGAGTTTGATGATTTCTTTCCAGATGAATTTTCGGGTCTTCTACCAAATCGAGAAGTTGTGTTTTCAATAGAACTCATACCGGGTGCTTTTCCTATTTCAAATAAACCTTATAGAATGGCCCCAATTGAGTTGCAGGAATTGAAGAAGCAACTCCAAGAGAATCTTGATAAGGGATTCATACACCAAAGTGCGTCACCATGGGGAGCACCAGTTCTGTTTTTAAGAAGAAAGATGGATCAATGAGACTCTGCGTTGATTACCGAGAACATAAAAAGATCACTATCAAGAGAAAATATCCTCTCCCGTGCATTGATGAATTATTTGACCAACTACGCGGAGTTAAAAACTTTTCCAAGATTTATCTTTGTTCTGGGTATCATCAATTAAGGTTCAAAAGGGAGGATATACCAAAGACGGCTTTCCATACAAGGTATGGACACTATGAATTTATAGTGATGCCATTTGGTCTTACTAATGCCCCTGCTATCTTCATGGATATGATGAATAGAGTCTTTAGAGACTATCTTGATCAGTTTGTGGTAGTCTTTAAAGATGTTATTCTTGTATATTCAAAGAGAAAGTAATAACATGAAGATCACTTGAGAATTATATTGAATACCTTGATAAAGGAGAATCTTTATGCCAAATTTACCAAGTGTGAATTCTGGCTTCAAAATGTTGCATTTTTTGGTCACATAATCTCAAAAGAGGGGATATCTATGGATCCAGCAAAAATAGAGGTTATACAAAGATGGTTGAGTCCAACAACAGTAACTGAGATCCGAAGGATTCTTGGTTTGGTTGGATATTATCGACGTTTTGTGAAAGATTTTTCACGATTATCTAATCCACTCACCAGGTTGACTCGAAATGTAGCTATGTTCATGTGGATGGAGGAATGTGAAGAGAATTTCAAGGAGTTGAAAATAAGGTTATCCAGTGCACCTCTGATCGCACTTCCTTGTTGTGGAGAAAGGTTTGTGATCTATAGTGATGCATCCAAGAAGGGTCTGGGGTGTGTTCTTATGAAAAAAGATATGGTGATAGCTTATGCCTCACGACAGTTGAAAATAAATGAGAGAAATTACCCAACTCATGATTTGGAGTTAGCTGCGGTAATGTTTGCATTAAATATTTGGAGGCATTATCTTTATGGAGAAAAGTGTGACATTTATACTGATCATAAAAGTTTAAAGTATATTTTCACCCAAAAGGAGATGAATATGTGCCAAAGAAGATGGTTGGAGCTGATTAAGGATTACGAATGCTCAATTCATTACCACCCTGCGAAAACAAACAAGGTGGCAGATGCATTAGGTCGACAAGACCATGCTAGCTTATCCATGATTAGGATCACAAAAGATCCAATATTTATGGATTTACAAAGGATGGATATTTAAATTATAATGAAAGGGGAAAAATCGTATAATTCTCAAATGAATGATCAACCACCTATACATGTGATGATTAAAGAGGCGCAGAAAGAAGATGTTGAGTTACAAAATATGGTGAGAAATGTTCCTGAATTCAACCTTGATTATGATGGGATAATAATGTTCAGGAATCGGGTTTGTGTTCCTCCCATCCTCGAATTAAAGAAGGAGCTGTTGGATGAGGCTCATAGTTCTTCATTCTCTATTCATCCAGGAAGCACGAAGATGTATAGGGACCAGAAAGAGTACTTCTGGTTGGATGGCAGGAAAAGTGATGTTGCTGAATATGTCTCTCGATGCTTGGTTTGTCAGTATGTTAAAGCTAAGTGACAGAAGTCTAAGGGGATGTTACAACCATTACCCATACCTGAATGGAAATGGGAAAACATCACTATGGACTTTTTCACTGGACTTCCTAAGACATCCAAAGGAAATAATGTTATCTGGGTCATAATTTATCATCTTACAAAGTTTGCACACTTAATTTCTATTAGAGAGGATTTCTCTCTTGATCAGCTTGCCAGGATAAATGTAAAGGAAGTGGTAAGATTTCATGTAGTACCACTTTCCGTTATATCTGATCAGCATCTGATATTTACCTCAATGTTCTAGTGAAGTCTTCATCATACTTTGGATACAGAGTTGAGTTTTAGCACTACTTATCATCCTCAGACAGGCGGTCATTCTGAGAGGAAAATTAAAACTCTAGAAGATATGTTGAGAGCTTGCTCTATGGATTTCAAAGGTGGTTGGGATCAACACCTATCTTTGGTGGAATTTTCTTATAATAATAGCTTTCACTCTAGTATTCAGATGGCTCCTTATGAAGCTCTCTTTGGAAAGAAATGCAGGACTCCCACTTGCTGGGATGAAGTTGGGGAAAGAAAGCTATTAGGACCTTATCTCGTTGATGAGATGGTAGAAAAGGTTAGATCTATTCAACAACACATTAGAGCTGCTCAGAGTCGACAAAAAATTTATGCCAACAACCGAATACATGACCTTGAGTTTGAAGTGGGTGATAATGTGTTCTTACGAATATCTCCTTGGAAGAGAGTAATGAGATTTGGAAAGAAGGTAAAGCTAATATAAAGACCCATACTTGACATACATTGTTATTACTTCAAAATTGAAGCACACTTATTACAACATATAACAAAACCATGAAAGGACTGTATAGGTATAGTGTCTTTAGAAACTGGAAAGCATAAACAACTAGTTCATAAAGCATCTACTTTGCCTCCCATTTATTTCATCATATCTAGAGTCCCTTTTTGGCATATTCTACTTAATAACCTTCTTCCTGACCTGGGAAAATAAAACATACAAAAGGGTGAGCTCAAATGCTCAGTAAGGGTAAACAAAAGAAATATACATCACATCATATACATAAGCACATTACTTTTGAAGATCTTAACCTGCAAAAGAGATCATAATCTTATAACATGGGATAAATCATAGTAGTGGAATGTAATCCCAATAATCATAACATAAAACATGAAACTTTGTGGCATTCACACATAATCATAGATAATCATTTCTTATTAGTCAAGACTCATTTCCAAGACTATCTTAGTGGACAAAGTCCATTTCTGAACTGAGTTACCCTCATTTCAGTCCTGCTTCACTGAACCGGTATAACCTACCGTTCCAGCCATGTCTATATCATGAGATATAAAATCTTTACCCAATGCATTGGAGGGAGATATAGGTCCCACCAATCTCATAATGATACCATTCTTATGTGTGCCACAAAATCATAAATCATACATCATTGCATAACCCATGTAATAAAAATGGGAATCTTAAACATTGTGACATCATAAAACAATTCATATAAGATAAATAAATTCATAAAAATAATTCCATCACAACATAATAAAATCAATGTAATGATAGGTATAAAATCAGAACCATATATTATCTTAGATGGAAATTAATTTTGATAAAACACTTGAACTCCATTCTTGAGGAATATATCCTTTCTACTTCAAAAACATTTTTCCTTTCTTAACATGTCATACAATTTTAAACGAAAAGAAGTTGACCAAAAATAAACTTGAAAACTTGTAAAGGAAGATTCTTGGAATTAATTTTTTAAAAATCCAGTCATGTCGTATAAGTTAAAAAAAACATTCTTCTCGTACTTTTGTCGGAAAAGTCAAAAAGTAACTCATACGAAAAATGACAAAAGATTCCTTTTATATCTTTTACTAAAAACTCACTGAAGGGTAAAAATGGATTTAAAAAATTGTAGGTGAATGGAAATAATATTACATATTGAGGAAACATGGATGTGGATGATAAAATACACCCTAGTAAATGCCAAAGTATAAACAATCTCGGATAAAAATGAGATTGTGATATTTCCCTTACCTTAGGTCCGATATGCTTTGTACGTGTCTGAACCTCTTGTATAATGATTTAAATAATGTTATTGACTTATTACAGAATCATACTTATTTTTATGATATCATATATGGTCATATTCTTAGCATCTTATTAGTAATATTTCATTACTACATGTTATTCGGGTGTTTATAACTTTTTGTTCTTATGCATGTCTTGTCGAATAAATTCTTATTTTTCATTTTTTTTATAGATACCTCATTTACAGAATGTTATTAGTGTAACATATATCATATTTATTCACTCAATTCATTTATGTAATCATTATGCAATGAAAATTGTGTAGAACGAGTCGCATCACATCACGGAGATGGTATTCCGTACGTACGCACGAGCGATGATATCATTCCCATGATCGTGGAATTATATTGGAGTGTATGTATACTATTTCAGAATCAATATCACATTACAATAGTCATATATGGTCATTATTTACACCATTATACCCATCCAAGTAAGGTGGTGGTGGAAAATAGATTACACCACGGCGTGGAGATGGTATTCCGTAAGTACGCACGCGCAGTGATTTCCTTTTCCGTAGGATTGATAGAAGGTGAAATAGGGTTGTTTCATACTTATAATAACATATCAGTATATGAGTGATACTGATGTTATTATTCCATAATGAAACAACTAAATAAGAAGAAGTGGAAGAAGAAATAAAGATTAAAGAATTGGTAACAGACATTACCTCTTCTTTGAAGTGCTTCTTTGAGACCTCCTTTTAGGGCACTAAAATTGGTCTTTGAAGAAGACCAGGACCTCTAGTATGTCTCTAGAAAAGTGGAGAGGAGAAAGTGGAAGGGGTTGGCCGAGCTTGAAGGCTCAAAGTGGTGTGAGGAAGAGGGGGAGGAGGTTCCCTTTTACAAGGGAGGAGAGGGGCACCTTTGGAATAACTAAAAATATTATTTTATTATAAAGTCAAGTTCGGTTTTAAATAGCTCCAAATTGATTTATTTTTAATCTAAGGTGGAGATGGGTCGAAATACTCTCATCCAATAGAATTTAGACAAGTTTAGGTTCCTATTGTAACCTTATCATTTAGATTTAACATTAAGTTAAATAATTTTACTTTTACCGTGTCTTCTTGTGTTCTTATACTATAAGGTTAATAAACTTACTATAAGCAGCCAAACGAACCCCAAGTTTTTTATTATTAATATATATAACCTTATCTAAGTCATTTGGCTGAACCTTAGATTTTTAGGAATAAAATAACAATTACTAATATAATATTTGTTTTAAAAACGATTTTATGTCAATGTTGACACTATTTTGTAATTGATTTTTGTGAAAATCATAACAGAATGATTAGTTAAAAAAAAGTTAATTAAATCAATACTAACATGTCATATTAATCTATAAAATTAGTTTAATTCATAAAAAGTCTCAAATTACATTTATTTTTGTGTTTATAACATCAATTATGTCAATATTTCATTAATAAGATAATTTCTGCATCATCTTTGTGTCATAAATAAATTAAATTATTTAATGTCTAAAATTTACAAATAAAATACCATTATGTAGGAAATATTTTTATATTTCTAATGAATATTTATAGTCGAATTTATCTTATGTATAACCCCATATTAAAAATGATTTACTTATTAAACTTTGATTTTAACTATTTTAACCCTTTTTAAAATAAATTAATAATAAATGTCATAATCTAATCCAAGTGGGCCTAAATGGTCATATTTTATTCCTAAGTTTGTTTTTGGTCGAATTACTCTTGTTAAATAGAATTAGGACACGTGTTAGGGTAATAATAATATCATTTTTACCCTTAATTACCCTATTTACTTTTAACCGTGGTAAAAAAAAGTAAAAAGTTACTATTCACCAAAAATTATTTTCATCTCATTGAACCACATTTTAGTCCTTGATATTAACTGTGTCTCTCAAATTTTTGAAATTCCACTCACAGAAGCGGTAAAATTAAGTTTTATGAAAAATTCAGTTTTTTTAACTACCACTTAGTGGTTTCACTATTCATCAAAAATTGAAAGTTTTCAGAAAAATACCAAAATTTCACCCTAGGATAATATCGATATTCTGAATCCAAAAATGAAGTTCATTTTGATAAATAAAATTTATAAAATTTCAAAAAGTGGTTATTACTATTCATAACGGCTAGTTTTAATAATATTTTATTAGCATATCATTGTTTAGTGAAACTCGGTATTTCGTACGACGCAAGCTATCGAGGAAGGTCTCGATTTCGTGTAAAGAAAGCCAAGTAAGTGTTGTGTGTAGAAAAAGATTCCTTTGATGATTTATATAACATAAAAGTCTCGGGTGTTACATTCTACCCCCCTTAAAATGAATTTCGCCCTCGAAATTTGTCACTTTGTAAGAAACAGATGAGGATACCTCTCCCTCATCATATCCTCAAGCTCCCATGTAGATTCTTCTAATTGGAGGTTCCTCCATAAAACTTTCACCAATAGAGTGGTCTTGTTTCGTAGGACTTTTTCGCTACGATCCAGAATCTCTATCGGCTATTCTTTATCAGAAAGATCCTGCTCCAATGGTACAACATCTGAGCTGAGTACATGTGAAGGATCAGGTATGTACTTTCGCAGGAGATATACATGGAACACATCTTGAACTTGAGAGAGATTCGGTGGAAGCGCCAATAGGTAAGCTACCTTCCCAACACGATCCAATATTTCGAAAGGACCGATATATCTAGGGCTCAACTTCCCCTTCATTCCAAATCTCATAACCCTCTTCCAGAGAGATATTCGTAAGAACACTTTATCACCCACTTCAAACACCTTACAAATTGTTGTCATCCATTCTTCCATGACCACCTTTTAAGGTTTAGAATAATCATGGAATAATTATTTTTATATTTTATTTATAATATTTATGATTTATTTATTATTTTTTAATTATTATATAACACATAACTTCATGATTTTAATTTTTTGAGAATACAACAACATCATTTGTGGGAATTTAGACTATCTCCTCCTCAAAGCGATGTGATTCGTTCGTATTTTCCAAGGAATATATAAATGATGAGTTTAAATTAAATACGTGATATATATTAAAAAAATAATTCGAATTTAATGATAATATATATATATATATATTGAAATTACTCTTTTTTCAAATATATAATATAAAAATGAATACATATTTCATGCATACATACAGCCTACCGTCTCCAGGAATAGCACGATTAATTTCCTATTTCAATATTTTTTTAATTATAAATACATATAAAAATAATATATATTATAGTAATATGAGGTTTTAAATTATATAAACATTTCAATCATGATTTAAGTTAGAGGACTTAGAATGAAAATTCAAAACATGTATAGAAAAATCATTTATTACCCGAAACGTATCATTAAAATGAAATTGTTTATAAAAAATTAATATAAATTCATAATTAAATCATATATGGAATGATTTTTTTAGTATTGTTCCTTGATAAATGTATAATAAAATTATATTTATTATATAGGATATTTGAATGAGTACAATGAGTGTTAAGACATAATGTATGGTTTTCTCATTTCACATTTATTTTTATGAGAAATAAGATATATTCCCCACTTATTATTGTTGTGTTGTGTATATACTAACATATGAAATTTTATATCATGATTTTCCTTTATTTCATTATATTAAAATTATCAATTTAATTTTTTATTACTTGGAACTCACAATCCAATAGTTACTCAAGTAGCAAGGGAGGTTCATATCACTTTTTATATCCTTGAGATACATGCCATATTCACCACTCATTTCGTCTACGTGATTTATATACTACCAATGAATGTATTATATTATTAATATCCTCAATTTTATGGGTGTTTACATGTCCATTTTATTATAACTATTTCATGGGTTTTTTCGGTTCAAAAGTTACAAAATCAGTAAGGTAATTATGTCTCAATTTTTCATTTTTGAGTCACATGTTTTTTTATTCAAATATATTATTTTATGAGGTGTACATAATTCCTTTTGAAATGTTATTTTTTTAATATAATTATTTTAATGATGTATTAAACTTAATGTAATATTATTCTTTCATTGTTATTTTTATTCAATGTTACCAAAGTCATATTATTTTATTGCTATAATCTTATCATTTTCAAGATTGTTTATGATTATGCTTACACTATTAAAATGTTATTATACATATCCAAAGAAATATATTGAATTTTATATACAATTTCTATTCATGATAGCTTCATTTATTTGTACCATTTTTTCAATCTTTGGTACTTAGGATAATCAAGAAAATGTTTTTAATAAAATCCAACTTCATTTCTTTCATTGGTCTGAAATATGTTTTCTTTCGAATCCCTGTTTTCTAAAAACGATTTCTAAAATGTTTTTAAATGGTCTTTTAGTATTATTTTCTATGAAATAGGATTTCATTAATTTTAAAATATCTCTTTATAGTTTTTCAAATACACTTTTCAAGAAAATTGTTTTTGAAAAATTTATTTTTTAAAAGTATTTTTCAAAGATGAAAGGATTTTGTCCACAAGAAAGTTTTTAAAAAAGATATTTCAAAATTATTTTCCATATAATATGAAATATGTTGGTCTTACTCATTCTTTACTAGGGATATTATCGATGGTTACCATTAATATCATTTCACTAAATGGTTTATGTTTTGATGTCATGATATCTGTGAAACCTATTTCTCATTCACTAGTTATATAGTTATGGATCCCTATACTATTCACATGTTATGTACTTATGAAAAATATATCATTTCTATAGGTTTTTATATGATGACATGTTTTTTATATCCATTTCATTTCATTGGTTATGATATGATGATGATTATTATTTTTTGGAACATATAAGTTTGATATCATTATGATATGGGTGAGACATATATCTTCCACTAATGCATGGATTAATGATTTATAACTCATGATTTATACATGGATATAATGGGAAGTGAAATCAGTTCATTAAAGGAATTGTTCCACTATGATGGTCTTGGGAGAGAATGTTGACTAGTAATATATTCTTAGTAGTGAACCATGAATATAAAGATGGTTTGGGGAGTGAACCATGTAACGACCCGAATCTGGGGCCCCTCCACTGGTGCCTCGTACCCGGTTTGCCACATGACCTCAAGTGCATTTCCACAAATGCCAGAGGCTACCGACTAGTAGTGAGGGCCTTGGTGAGTTGGTGGGGAAACTATGCCCTCATTCGGTAAGGTATACATGGTAAGAAAACAACAATATTCAGAGAAAGCTGTAAACAACATGCATAACAACAAAAACCAAACTGCGGAAGCATTGTAGATATATAACAATGATGAAAATGATGCAGCAGGTACAAGTATCTAAGGAAAACAGCAAACACAACAACATGCTGAAGTACAACAGAAACCAAGTGCAAAAGGAAAACAAAGTAAG
This sequence comes from Viscum album, assembly GCA_963277665.1. NCBI lineage: Eukaryota > Viridiplantae > Streptophyta > Magnoliopsida > Santalales > Viscaceae > Viscum > Viscum album. Next base: position 1,185,556,955 of record OY728130.1, on the reverse strand, counting down.
ATCCTCAGCATCATGAGCCACGGCTCAGTCCTATGCTCCCCAGCTCCTGGTGAAATCAAGATCCTGAAGTAGAAGGGCATTTTCCCTTATCTATACCTGCAGCAACATAGTATGCTTGGGACCAAAATCATGCCCCAAACAGGGTGTGAGATACAATCCCAGTAGGCAATCACCAAAATATTTATTTCTTACAGTCAAAAGAATACATGGTAGTAAATAAACAAGAAGCAGTAACCAGGAAAGCACAATCAACTACAATCCACAGTTCTAACAAGTACAACACACAATTAAGCAGTCAGAAACAAGAAGAAAACATGTAACCCTCTGGGAAGCTCTCACATCCTTACCCCTATGGTTGAACCTATAGTACTAGAAACCATCTAGGAGGCACACACAGTCTCACCCCTCTGGTTCAGCTATGTAACTAAGAAGACTCTCTGGGGAATCACTCACCGTCAATTCCCCCTATAGTCTCGTATCGTGCTAAAGGGTCTCTGAGGAAGCACTCACCGTTAATTCCCCATGTGGCCCACGTCGAGGATCTACAGACTCTCTAGTGAAGCACACAACATCAATTCCCCCTATAGTATTGCATTGTAATTAAAAGACAATCTGGAGAATCCCTTCCGTCAATTCTCCCTTTGGTCTGCTACTCTAGGTTCTCACAGTCTTGAGTACAACTAAACATGCTCAGTGCATGTATATCGTCCAAGTAAACCTCAAGAACTACTTGTCTATTATTCTATGGATCAAAAGCAATAACAAAACAATAGTTCCGCTATCCTAGAACTAGGTATGGCAACTGGAAAAATGCCCAACATGAAAAAAACGCTTGGCAAAGAAACCTGAGCACAATATAAATTACTCTACTCACAAGTAATAACCTCTACTAAAGAAAGTAATCAAGGAGAAAAATAGTAGGGGCAAAACTGGAAACACGCAACACCCCGTTCACGGGTATTGGTGTAATTTGCACATAATATTCATCAACTTTCTACAGAAAGGCACAAACCACCTACCTCGATCCGAGGAGTTCGATATACATGAACCACGACGACAGATTCCTCTTAGAACAACATAGATCTGAGAAAACGCACAAAACGTTCATCCCACGATGACTTGGAAACGAGGAGGAATCAAGACACAAGGATAAAGCAGAAGGAAGAACTCACTGTTGTGATTCCAACACAATCAACCATGCTCAAATCGGAGAATGGACAGCAGGGCGGGAGCTCGGAGAAGATTCGGTCGTACGGTCCTATCTGGGCGGACGGAATCTGGATAAGAAGATGATTTTGGGGGTTGGGCGCGACCCAGGTCCATTTAATGTAAAAAAATAAAGTACACGATGAGATATTATTGAGTACACAGTGTGTACTTCAATTTTCCGTACTCCGAATTAACCGGCCTCCACCTAAGCCTTACACACTGTGTGTGGCCTGGACATGGCCAGCACATGGCTTCGAGCCAGGTAGAGTACATGGCGTGTACTCAAAAAGTACATGGCGTGTATTTCAGAAATTTCCAGAAAAATTATTTTCCTTAAAAGCTCCAGAAAAAGTGAAAACATACCTGAAAAGAGATCCAGGTTCTTAAAAAATTCCCCCTTAAAGAAATTCATCCCCGAGTTTCCCTAAGAAGGCGGAGAAGGAGAAACACCAAACAGCTCTGGCCACTGCGATCGTACATCAGCCTCCCTCTCCCAGGTCTCGTCATGTACTCGCCCGTGCTGCCACAACACTCGTATCAGAGGAACAGACCGCCCGTGGAGAACCTTCGTACTGTGATCGACAATCCAAATAGGATGCTCCTCAAACGATGCATCCGATTCAAGCTCGAATTCCTCAGGATGAAAGACGTGAGATGGGTCCGGAAAGTAACGTCGACGTTGAGAGATGTGGAAGATGTCGTGCATGGCCCGATACCTCTGAGGTAGCTGAAACCGATAGGCGACTGGCCCAACTCTCTCCAAGACCTCAAAGGGCCCGACGTACTACGGCGAAAGCTTACCCTATCTCCAAATCATCTTGTCTCCCAACCTCGGTGTGACACGCAGGAAAACCTGATCACCGACCTTGATATCTCGAGGTCGTCTCTGCTGATCAGCATAAGACTTCTGTCGAGACTGTGTTATAGTCATCCTCTTCTGAATCAGCTCTATCTGTTCTAAGGTATCCTGAACAAGATGAGGTCCTAGAAAAGCTGCCTCTCCTGCCTCCAGCTTGCATAAGGGTGATTGGAATGACCTACCGTACAAATCCTCGTATGGCGCCATCTGAATGGTCTCTTGGAAACTGTTGTTGTAAGAAAACTCCACCAAACGGATATGATTCTCCCAAGAATCGCCAAAGTCTCACTACTGGAAAATAGTCATATACCCACGGTTTAAGAAAACCGTGGGTATATGTATAGTCTGGGAACCTATACCCACGGTTCTGGAAAACCGTGGGTATTGGTCACCTATACCCACGGAATATATAAAACCGTGGGGGTAGAGTTTTTTTTGAAGGCCTATACTCACAATTTTGTATAACTGTCGGTATAGGTATTTATTTCAAGGCCTATCCCCATGGATTTTGAAAACCCTTGGGGATAAAAAAATTGAAGGTCTATACCAACGGTTTTTTAGAACCGTTGGGATAGCTTATGGGGGAAACAATTGCGCGAGGAAACAAAAGAAATTTGGCAGGAAAATTTATACCCACGATTTTAACTAATATATATAATTTGATAGAAATTAATAAAAAAATTAAATCTGGGGCTTGGTTGTTTATGTGTTGCACGTTTGTTGCAGCGGTTGTGGTATAAAATCCCGCTGATTTCTTTTTTTTAATACATACATGAGGATTAGTATATTATTAAAAATACAGATATTTATTGGCATAGTTGAATTAGCATAGTTGGTTATGCACTGGAATGGTGCAAGTTTGTATCGTCAGACTCGGGTTTGAAACCCGCTGGTTTCTCTTTTTTGTAATGCGGTAAAAGATTAATATATATATATAGAAATATAAATATATATTAATATAAGTACCTCGGCTGCTGTGGCAAAATCTGTAGGAATAATCGCTCAGATCGTGGGTTGGCGTAGGTTCAACACCTAGCGGCTGTGAATTTCTAAAATTTTTACCCACGGTTTAAAAACCATGGGAAGAAGCCTTTGACAGCGTGGAGGATGGATTGACATGGTGGAAAAAAAATATTCCCACGGTTTGTCAAACCGTGGGGATAGGTTAACACCCCTATACCGACATCACTAAGCCCCATGGTTCCCAAAACCGTGGGTATAGGCTATACCCACGGTTTTGGGGGCTATACCCACGGTTTTGAACCGTGGGTATAGGTAGTTTTTCCAGTAGTGTCTAGAATGCATGCCCGGAGCATATCCTCAAGCACCTGAATCATGTGCTCGGACTGGCCATCAGTCTGTGGATTGTATGTTGTACTCAAAAGTACCTGTGTACCCAAGGCCTTCTGAAGCCCCTCCCAGAACCGAGAGGTAAAGCGCACATCTCTGTCTGAAACAATAGAGCGCGTAACTCCATGAAGACGAACGATGTCTCTGATGTAAACTCATACCAGATCATCGACACTGAAGGTATCCTTGATCGACAAGAAGTGAGCAACCTTTGTAAGCCTGTCGACAACAAACCAAACAGAATCGTTTCCCTGAGGTGACCTCGGCAACCTGATCACGAAGTCCATCGCAACATCATTCCACTTCCACTCCGGAAGGGGTAACTACTGTAAAAGCCCCACTGGTCGCTGATTCTATTCTTTCACCTACTGACCAGTAGAACATCTCATGAAAAAACTTGCAACATCCTTCTTCATACCTGGACAACAGTATTGGCGATGAAGGTCCCGATACATCTTGGTGATGCAAGTATGAGCTTCCCAAACAGAGGAATGGAAATCCTGCATCAGCTCCTCGCGTATGTCTGCTGGCACCCATACACGTCCTTGGAAACACAATATCTCATCCTTGACCATTGTCCATACAGAAAGAGGGTCCTCTCCTAATACACCCTCCCGCAAGACTAAGCCTTCTGAGTCTGATAGCTGCCTCATCCGTACCTGATCAAGTAGTGCGGAGGTAAAAACTACAGAAGATAGAAAATTCTATCCCCATCTATCGTGCACCTCTAGATGCATCTCAGAGAACAAGACCATCAGTTTCCACTCACTACTGGCCTCCTGAAATTCCTGAATTTGAGTTCTCCTTCTCAACACATTAGCCATAGAGTTTTCCTTTCCCGGCATATAGGCAAGCTCGAAATCAAAATACTGAAGATACTCGACCCACCTACGCTACCTCAGATTCAGATCATGCTGAGTGAAGATATAATTTAGACTCTTGTGGTCAGTGAAGACCACAAAGTGCTCTCCCAGAAGATAGTGTCTCCAATAACGCAAGGCATGAACAACAGCAGCTAACTCCAAATCGTGCATTGGGTAGTTCCTCTCATGTGGCCTCAACTTCCAAGACCCGTACGCAATGACTCCATCTCCCTGCATAAGCATAGCTCTCTGGCCGATACCTGAAGCATCACAGTAAATAGTGTAGCTCTTGCCTAGCTCCGGGAAGACTAGTATCGGTGCTGACGTCAACCTCCCTTTCAGCTCTTGAAAGGAAAACTCACAAGAATCTAACCATGATAAATTCACCCCTTTCTTAGTTAGCCATGTCAAAGGTGCTTCTAGGCGCAAAAAGTCCTGAATGTTGTGTCTGTAGTATCCAACCAACCCTAGGAAGCTCCTTAACTCAAAAACATTCTTCGGTTTCTCCCAGGAAACTACAGCCCTCACTTTCTCTAGGTCCACAGATACTCCTGCCTCTGAGATGTCGTGACCCAAGAAGTGAATCTGATCCATCCAGAAGTGGCACTTCGAAAGTTTAGCATAAAGCTGATGCTCTCTCAGTGTACTCAGAACGATCTCAAGATGTGAGGCATGTTCATGTCAAGTGTAAGAGTACACCAAGATATCTTCCACGAAGACCACAATGAAGGGTTCCAAGTAAGGATGGAACACTCAGTTCATCAGTGCCATAAAAACAACAGGCGCGTTCGTGAGACCGAACGACATGACTGTATACTCGTATTGACCATACCTTCTCCTGAAGACTGTCCGAGGTATATCTGATGGCCTAACGCACAACTGATGATAAACGGACCTCAATTCGATCATTGAGAACACCCGAGCTCCTCAAAGATGATCGAAAAGGTCATCAATCCATGGCAAGGGATATCGGTTCTTGACCGCCAACTGGTTCAGCTTCCTATAATCTACACAAAGACAAAGGGTATTGTCTGCCTTCTTCGCAAACAGAACAGGCGAACCCTAAGGAGAAGTACTGGGTCGAATGAAACCCTTATCCTGTAGCTCCTCCAACTGTTTCTTGAGCTCCTGCAACTCAGGTGAGGCCATCCTATAAGGAGGAATGGACATCGTTGCCGCTACTGGTATGAGCTCAATAGAAAATTCTACCTCACGCTCTGGAGGCAAACCTGAAAAGTCCTCTAGAAAGGCATCCCAAAAGAGATCCACCACTAGAAGAAATTCCAACTGTAGAGTCCCCGTATCATCCAGGTAAAGTCTAGCAATTTGGGCTGTCACCCCTCCAAGCCCAAGATGCTCGAGTCCCGCCCGACTCGCTCGAATGTCCCATTCACCTCTATGAAGGAAAGATTCATCCTCTAGTGAAATGAAACTGACTCTGCAGTGATAACAGCCGATGAATGCCTGGATGGGAATCAACTAGTCCATGCCGAGGATGACATCATATCTTGTCATCTCTAGGACATAGATATCCCATAAGAAGTGATACCATGCCACCTCGAGAGGGAACTCTCTACACTGGCGTACATTAAATGTCCTCGTTCCCAAAGGTGTGTCTAGTGTCAACGAGTCGGTAGAAGAAAAGATGCAGAGTCCAAGGCTCTCTACAACGGCAACAAAGATTAAACTATGCGTAGCACCAGCATCGAAAAAGGCTGAAGATAAAACTGAGGCTACTAAAATCGTACCTCGAACAATAGAAGGGTCAGGATCCTGCTCATGAAAAGTCTGCTCCACGGTGAAAGACTAGCCCGTGTCGCTGCCCTGCACCCCTGGCTGAACACTCTGGGCTGAAACTCCCTACTGGTGCTGAGGAATTGGTGGATTCCTGCCACGGCCTCAACCTCCACCTTGGCCTGAATGGCTAGAAGAACTCCAGTTCCCCGACGGGTGAGAAACTGGAAGTGCTGCTCCTAAACGAGGAGACATGGAAGAACCCCAGTCACCAGCCGCAGGTGAGAAAACCTTGCAGAAGCACTGAAGGTGACCCATCTTGCCGCAAGATCGGCACTCCACGGGGTCCCTCTGGCACCGCGGCCTCGTGTGCCCTGTCCGGCCACACTGATAGCATGTCACCTGGCTACCTGTTGTTGTGTCTTGCTTCATTGAATCATCGCGCGTAGGCTCTCTACGGCACATCTTGCTTTCATCTGAAGGATGGTTAACTCTGGAAGTAGAACCGCCCTGGCTCGTAGCTCTAGAGTCTCTCAGATTGCTCTCTACAATCAATGCCTCATTGATGATGGAAGTGATGGAAGTCAGCTGGAAGATGTTCACCTGCGAGGGGATCTCCCTCATGAGTCCATCCTAAAACATCCTCGCCAAAAACACCCCACTCCCATCCCGAAGGGGTGTAAAACGCTGCAGCTCAGTGAAACGAGAGGAATACTCCATGATAGATAGAGTACCCTCCTCTTTGCTCATGAACTCCCGGGCTCGATCGACCCCCAGGGTCTCCGGGTAGAAGTAGTCATAGAACATGTGGTGGAACTCCTCCCAAGTCATAGCCTGATTTTGACCCGCTTGTGAGATCACGTCCCACCACCTCTTGGCGGAGTCTCGGAGCATGTAGGTTGTGATCTTGACCAGACTCTCTATAGGCGTCTCTAGATGCTCAATGATAGTCAGCATGGCTTCCAGCCATAACTCTGCAGCTTGAGGTCCTCCCTCCCCTGAGAACGTGGGAGGATAATGCTACTGAAAGATCTGTGTCAAGTCTTCTATAGATGAGGCAGGAGGCAGTGCTCCCTAGAAGGCCTGTATCATCCTTCTGAAACCTTCCCTGAACTGCGCATCAGTGCCCGCAACTGGTACAACAACTCATGCCAAGACAGGCTCGGCTGGGGGATCGACAGGAAGTCCCCGATCATCCATGTCTGGCGTCTGATCACTGCCTGATGACAGACGTACGGTCGGAGGACGTCTTGGAGGCATAGCTCGGAAAGATCAAAAGCACACCATAGATTAGGAAAACAAGGACAGAGAATAGAAGATTACAAAATGGGAACACGGGAAGAAAAACACAAAAGTTTACAAAACTCGACTACATGGCATGTATAAAAACTACACGGCGTGTCTTCTAAATCTACAGACATGGGCATGTACTCCTTCCCCATAAGTCATGTAAAACCTTAAACTACACAGCGTGTTGACCCCAACACACGATCTGTACAAGAAAACTAATCCCCTGCCCGAGTCTCTACACGGCTAACCCACACGGTCCGACATAACCCGAGACTACACGGCATGTTCTAAACAAACACGGTGTGTACTAGATAAGGATTTGGTGGCCCATGTTGTTGAGCACACGGCCGTCTACACGGATGGACATTACATGACATGTTCCGAACAAACACGGCCTGTATAGGTGAGGGCGACACCATCCCGTGTTGTTTGTGACACGGCCAGTTACCTGGGAAAGACTACACGGTGTGTTCCGCACAAACACAGCATGTATAAAGGAAGGTAACACGAGCCCGTGTTGTTCGTGACACGATCGGTACCTGATCAAGACAACACGACATGTCCCCTATGGACACGGCGTGATCTACCCGAGCCTCCCCGACCCGTGTTGTTAGTGACAGGGCTGGGTACACGGCTCCGAACCTACACAGCATGCACATACCATACATGGCATGTTCCTAAAGTTACTTCATGACATTGTGTTTCTGCTCACACGGTCAGTGACATGGCCTGAAAACTACACGGCGTGTATCCAAAAAAGTACACGCCGTGTATTCTGGGTTTTTCTGGGTAGTAGCTCAGAAACTACACTGAATTCCAGAAACACTAAAAACAAGACGAAAAAGTGCAAAATTACAATTCGTGAGGGCCCACAACACATCAAGAACCAAAATTTGGTGTTCAATTTAAACAAAGAACAAAACAAATAGTTTTCTATCATAACAGCAGAGAATCTATCAAGCAACTATTACAACAACATGCATAATCTACACAAGGTCTGTCACAACAGCAGGAAATCACTAATGCACCCTAGATGGCATGGAAAGAATGCATGGTATGTGATTCCTACATGTGTCTATAAGATGCATGAGACTGAATACCCTTATCTCATTGGGTTGTGATAGAATTAGAACTGCAATATCAAAATAGTAATAGCACAAGACATTGAATCACTCTATGCGAGATCAGATCAGCTATAAAATCTAAAAACTAGTAAACTGCAATTAATGAGGTAGTATGGCCTTTCCCTGTACATGGGTTAGCTACTCCCGAGAATAGCTTAATTCCAAGTACCGAATCTATCCTATCCCTAGATAAAGTCTCCAAACAGTAATGTAATAGAAAATAACTCCTTTTATACCACTTTGTAATGACCCGAATCTGGAGCCCCTCCACTGGTGCCCCATACCCGGTTCAAAACATGACCTCAAGCGCGTTTCCCCGAATGCCAGAGGCTGCCGACTAACAGCGAGGGCCTTGGTGAGTCGGTGGGGAAACTATTCCCTCATTAGGTAAGGTTTACAAGGTATGAAAACAATAATAATTTGTGGAAGAAATAAACAACATGCATAACAACAGAAACCAAACAGTGGAAGCATTGTAGATATATAACTATGATGACAATGATGCAGTAGGTACAAGTATCTAAGGAAAGCAGCAAACACAACAATGTGCTGAAGTAAAATTGAAACCAAGTGAAAAAGAAAAACAAAGTAAGCTCCTCAGCATCGCGAGCCATGGTTCGATCCCATGCTCCCCAGCTCCTGGTGAAATCAAGATCCTGAAGAAGAAGGGCGCTTTCCCTTGTCTATACCTGCAACAACATAGTCTTCTTCAGCCAAAAATCATGGCCCAAATAGGGTGTGAGAAACAATCCTAGTAGGCAATCACTCAAAGATTTATTCCTTACATTCAAATGAATACATGGCAGTAAATATACAAGAAGAAGTAAACAAGAAATCACAAGCAGCTACAATCCACAGTTTTAACAAGTATAGCACAGAAGTAAGCAGTCAGCAACAATAATAAACTAGGTAACACTTTGGGCAGCTCTCACACATTAACCCCTATGGTTCAACCTATTGTACTAGCAACCCTCTGGGAGGCACACACAGTCTCACCCCTCTGGTTCAGCTACATAACTAAGCAGACCTTATGGGGAAGTACTCACCGTCAATTCCCCCTATAGTCTCGTATCGTGCTAAAGGCACTCTGAGGAAGCACACAACGTCAATTCCCCATGTAGCCAGCATCGAGGATCTACAGACTCTCTAGGGAAGCACTCAATGACAATTCCCCCTATAGTCTTGCATCATAATTAAAAGACACTCTGGAGAAGCCCTTCCGTCAATTCTCCCTTGGGTCTTCTACTCTAGGTTCTCACAGTCCTGAGTATAACTAAACATGCTCAGCACGTGTATATCGTCCAAGTAAACCTCAAGAACTACTTGGCTATCATTCTATGGCTCAACAGCAATAACAAAACAACAGTTCTACTATCCTATAACTAGGCATGGCAACTAGAAAAATTCCCAACAGGAAACAGAAGCATGTGAAAGCTACCTGAACACAATATAAATTACTCTACTCACAAGCAATAACCTCTACTAAAGCAAACATGAAAGGCAGGAAAACAACAGGGGAAAAACAGGAAACACGCAATACCCCATTCACAGGTATTGGTGGAATTTGCACATAATTTTCAACAACTTTCTATAGAAAGGCACAAACCACCTACCTCGATCTGAGGAGTTTGATGTACGTGAACCAAGAAAATAGATTCCTCTTAGAAAAATGTAGATCTGAAAAAATTCACAAAATGTTCATCCCACGATAACTTGGAAACGATGAGGAATCAAGAAACTAGGATAAAGTAGAAGGAAGAACTCACCGCTGCGATTCCAATGCAATCAACCATGCTCAAATTGGAGAACGTATGGCGGGGCGGGAGCCTAGAGAATATTCGGTCGTACAGTCGCTTCCAAGCAGACAAAATCTGGAGAAGAAGATGATTTTTGGGGTTAGGCGCGACCCCGGTACGTTTAATGAAAAAATGAATGTACACGGCATGTACTTGTTGAGTACATGGCCTGTACTTCAATTTTCGGTACTCCTAATTAACCATCCTCCACCTCAGCCTTACACATTGTGTGTGTGGCCCGGACATGGCCAGTACATGGCTTGGAGCCCAGAAGAGTACATGGCGTGTACTCAGAAAGTTCACAGCGTGTACTTCTAAAATTTCCAGAAAAATTATTTTACTTAAAAACTCCAGAAAAGGGAAAACATACCAGAAAATAGATCTGGGTTCTTACAAACCAGTTCCACTAAGATGGCCTTTACATTAAGCCTTGACTATGATAAAAATAATTTTTATATTATTATATGTCTACCAAAATTCAATATTGTATTCCAATTTCATTATTCCATGGATTACACTATTGATTCCCTTGTTATTCATGTCTTATTGACTGAAAACATTTATTCCATTCCCTTTTATTATGATCTTTGATATCCATGATACGATCCTCTTATGTAATGATCTAGTTATCAAATCATTGTACTCATGATTATGATTATATGTCTCCCTAGTTTACCCTTACTGAGCATTTGATATCAACATTTATTATGATTCATTTCCCTATATTATGAAGATATGTATTATCTATAATCTTTATAAGAAGGGTTCATTTCATAGACAACCTAGTGGGAAATAACAAAGCTCACTTAGGTATGAGTGTTTATATTTCCATGTTTCGAAAGGAACTAAACTAATAAGGTATTTGGGTTACTTTTGTTAAATAAATGAAATGTTCCAAAAATGTGATGTAATGTATATTAAGGAAACTCAAGGGTATCTATAGATAGGATCCCTTAATTTATTCCACAATTTATAACAAAATAAAATGGGAAAAATAAAGTTACTCTCACTTCAAAATACACTTCAAGTATCCAAAAAATCCCAACTTCAATTTTATTTTATATTTGTAATATTAAACTCTTTAATCATTTAATATCTTACAACCCATTAATATATCATCTCAAAACTCCAATTATTACCTGTGAAACCAACATGATATCTTATTTTCTCACATGACTCTGTGGATAATTAGAACTAAAATCCAATTGTCCAGAATTTATTTTCCACTTCAATATAACATACATGTTTTGAAACTCCATCCTTAACTCCTTACCTTTAAACCATGATTTAATCCACATTATTATTAATCATGGTCTATAGTATTAGATTTATAATTTATAATATATTTAATTATACAAATTTTTGAATAAACCCTTTTTCATATTGACTATTTAGATTAAGACTGATCAACATATAGTATAGTTTTCTAAATTATTTATTTTATTAAATTTACCACATGAAAATGATTAATTATCAAATTATTATTGTGTTTTGAGTAGAATCATAGAGTATGAAATTGGATTTTAGGTCAGTGTCATCAAATTTTCCCATGTCACTAAATTACTTCCCCAAAATCATGCAATATGAATAATTTCCTATATACAACATTTCTGCTTGTTATCTCAATAAGACATACAAAAAACATCAATAAATAAAGCTTTAATTGTAATTAGTATGAACAATTACACTTGTAAAAGTGACTTAGTTGATATATATGGTATGAACATAGGAGTCTTTGATCATAGAGCGATTTCGCTATTCACTTCCAACCTTATAAAATTATGTTAAATTCTTTTTGAATTATAAATTTCTAAAAAAATTAATTAAATTCCCATTTGAAAAAATTAGTTAATGTTAAATAATATTTTAAATGGCTGATTTATTTTTGTTGATTTAATTATAGGTGGAATTGATTTTTAAATCCCAACACTAAGTTGAATCAAAGCATTAAAAAATAATGAAATATCTATTTCCCACATATGGACTAAAATTAACATTGTTCATAATATACATACTTAATTGGATTGAAAACAAATGGATTATAGAAAAGGCAATGTGTGATATAATAATAATTATGTATAGGGAGATAAATTTATCATTTTTGGGACCAAAATGTGCCAACTTTGGAGACAATATTAATTGTTCATATTCTTGAGGTCACGTATATAACTCAGAAATATCTTGATCTATATGCCTCCAATGGATGCTAAATTATTAGTGGAGATATTCAAGATTTGGGGGGGGGATATTTTTGTTTTTTAAAATAATATTTGAACATTTGGTCTCCCAAATCATTGAGCTAATTGGTTTTTGAAATTTTGGTTTCCCAAACCCACCTTCCAAGTTGTCTATAAATATGAACATCGGGTTCCCTATTTGTAATTTGAACCAAAAACTTGAGGTTCTGCCATTATTATGTCCCAAACTATTCCTATAATAACCTTTTAGGTTTTATATAGTATTATCCTCATAGGGATGGATGAAACTATTTATGAGACTCACTTGATCATCCTCCTCCTCCTAATAGTGTAGTAAACGATTGGAGATATTTTCAAGGGAGATACACAGAAGAAGAGGTAGTTAAAAACATTTTATACTATTAGTTTGGTGTATTTTTTTTGTTTAAAGAATTATTTTATGTTTTATCTTATAATTATTCTACATGAATTCATTTTTTGGGTATCATTAGAAGAAATAATTTTAATTTCAAAATTTATTAGTGTTAGATTTGAAGTGGAAATCATGGGTTGTTCTAATTAGGGAACACATGGGTCATCTTTTAAACACATATACCTGAGATATAAATAATATTTGTAATGCTCAATCATAATTTTAATCTTGAAAACATCAAGAGGTGATCATTTTGTCAATGGTTGTTTATAGGTAACTATTCTAAAGGGACAATATGGGAATCATGACTTTGTTACCCTAAACCAATGAATTTTATTAATCCAAATATAAATTTTAGATCTATGAACATTACATGTTCTATAGTGAAAATGAAATGATGTCCTTCTTCAATTTTTCTCAAAAAAATTATTTTATCAACCATTAAAATTTTAAATTTTTTTTGTTTTATTTTGAAAAATCATTCAACCCCAAATATTTTCATATGAGTATTTGGAAAAATTATTTAAAATTCAATCTTTAAACCTACAACGCTCTTTAAAATATGACCTTTTGTCTTGAATATAATATAATATTATCTCAAAAACAACAATAATTTAACTTTTCATTAAAATATTTTAAATTTTTTGGTGTAGTATTTGGGGATCCCTTTAGTTTTCAATTTTTATTTTTGATAATATCATTATATATCCTATTAGTATTGGATTTTTTATCTTATAGTTATATATATTATATTATTTGATGAATATTTTAATTATAAGTTATATGAAATATGTTTTATACGGTAGTATTACTACCACCTTTGAAACCCCAACTATAGAGTATCATACGATAGTGACCCACATACTTATAGTTTTATTTTTTAGGGATGAAATACCACACCTTGAGACTCTTCTAGAACCCTTTTCTTTTATAACTAAAATAAAAATTAAAATTAACTTTAATATCATACAAAAAAAACTATTTTTTCAAAAACTGATTTTATGGAATTTTGTTTGTTCAATCTTATGTAAAATTCTGTCAATTTTTCAAATTGAATCTATAAGAAAAAATTCCAAATTCTTAGTCAAGGGGTATCATTTTTTTAATTTTTCCCTTTTATTTTTAGTGATTATGAATAATAATTCATAGAATATTTTGTTAAAAAAAGGTAAAATTTGTTAATTTTGGGTAAAAATAATGTTATAAAGACTAAAAAGTAACACTAACACGTTCCTTAATTTTATTGGGTGAAATTATTTCATTCATAATAACCCAAAATCCAAATATATTACCTTTTTAAATTTTTCCATGTTTTTTAACTTTATAATATTTTATGTAAACATATGTCAAAAAATGGATTCTATTTGTTTTATTAACATTAAAATTTTAACATAGAAATAAAAAATACCATGCTTATTTATAAATATTTTGTTTAAAGGGAAATTATTTTTATACATCGTGTTAATTTCTTTTTAATTTTTAGTGATTAAATATTTACATTAAATCCTTACTCAACGTCGATGAGGTATTTAAATATGTAAAATGTAAATAAAATAAATGATTTCAAAAATATTAAAAATAATATAATTTGAATAAATTATTATGTTCAAAAAATTTTGTAGATAACTATAATGTATTAGGTATGATTTAAAGGATTGTTTTATAATTAATTTTCTTCAATGAAAATTTCAATGACAAATTAATTGAATTGTTTCAAAAATCTCATTAATGTTATTTTAAAAGTAAAAATGATATTCTATTAAATGATTTAAAACTAAAAATATTATATATTCATAAATGTGACTTGTATATGGTTTAGAACATCATTAATGGTCCAGTTTTTCCCAATTTTCTTTTTTATAGTATCTATTTAGACACCTTAAGAGTGAAAATCATGGATATTAATGTAATTGTCAGAAGGGTTAATGAGGGTTAAAAGAAAAATATGAGGGTGTAAATATAATATAAACTAATAAAAATGTTATATTATTATATTGATAAAAATAATAATAATATAATATAATATAATCTATTTATATCTATTTTATTGTTGAAATTAATTTATATTAATTTAATACTTTAAGAAATTTCAAGAGTGTCCATACCATCTCTAAAAAAAGGGAACCACCTCTCCACCTTTTTACACACATAAAATCAATTTTATAACATAAAATTTCTACCCAAATCTATTCCTATAATATATCCCCTCCTTATAGAGGTATTGGTTTATTCAGAAACACACCCTTAGAGGGATAAAATTGTAATGAAAAGGATATTGTACCATGAAGACTTACAGATTTTACTCTAATGTTTTTTGTTATATTTCTTCATCCACCTCATTAAAATATTATTTAAACATTATGATATAATAACATAATTATATACCATATTATAATATTTTAATATCTTACTATAATAACAATTATCCATCTCTTTCTTCGATCAAATTGGAAATGAAACTGTCGTTTGTGTGTACATCGAACTACCACCTTGTCAAACAAAATAATTCATTTTACACCATTGCCTTTCACATATAGTTATAATAAAACATTTAATAGATATATATATATATGATATTAATTACATATTTATTATTTTTTAGAACTAATATATCATTTTTATATAAATTTTTAACACCATGGAAAATGATAACATTGTATGTGCGTTTGTGTGGAGTACAACCTCCACGAAGAAACATGATTCGTTTTCCATGACCTCATCACATGGAATATATATATATATATATATATGTATATTAAAAATAAATAATACAGTATTTTTTATATTATTACCATTCTAAAAAGTTGAATAATACATACTTTCTTTCCATAATGATCATTTAAAAATGGAAACGTAACTCATGAGTACTTACGACCTACTATCTCTATGATTATACATAGTGAATTTTTAATTGCCATATTTTTTTGTTTATTTTAAAATATTAATTTATTTATAAAAATTATAATTATTACATGATTATTATTCTAGATAAGAAGTTATAATTAACTCTTTGACTATGGTCTTCTTATCAAGGTCATTTCGGACAAATGAATAGAAAATTGTCAAAACATAATATATGAGGTTAACTGATTAAATAATTGATAATAACATGGAATTCAGAAAAATAATATACATGAAAATTGTTATTAATAAAGTAAATTACTAATATAATTTTATTATTAAGGAATATAAATAACATAAACGACTCTTCTGACCCATGTTCAGAGCCACTTTTTTTAAAACTTCATTTTAAATGTTTCTGTGCTTTATTTTATAAATAATTATCTTCCAGGTCCATATTCTTAAAAAAATGGATATTTTTATATAGTAAAAATTAATTTAAAATTATGTTTTTATTCATATTTTGAATTTCTATCAAATCGTTTCAAAAGTAATAGTTTTATGTATTTGAAATTAATTTTTTTGAATTTTCTTACAATAAGAACATAATTTATTATATTTTAATATATATAGAATATACGGTCATTCCAAATGAAATAAAAATTATTTGATGTATTAATTTTTTTATAATTTTTTTTTGTTTTTTTCATAAAATCAAATATTTCCTTTTTGTTCTAGGTGTTTTATTTTTTATGTTTTTTGGAATGAAAATGGAATTTTGATAAATGAAAGTATTTTTCATGTGGGTTTAAGAGTTTTCTTGTTTTTTATGATAAAAATATAAAATAATAAGATTATTTATTCATTATATCATACATTTTCACTATATACTAGAAATAGGTGAGACTGATATAGCTTATATAATTGGATGATCCCCAATATATCTTATGAAGACAACTTTGAACGATATAGCTTATATGAAGGGTGATCCCCATTATTCATCTCCCATTAATTGGGTAATTTCCTTCTCATTCAAAGGAAATAAAGAGGGAGTCAGACGATGTCCTTTCTTATATGGATGTAACTGGGCTCCTGTTATTTCTTCAATTGTTTTAAAACAATTTATGAATAGGATATGCTAAGTAACCAAAAATGAAATTCTATTTTCATTGAATAAGTTTAAATATTTCTTTGAGAAATTTTTTTTTGTATATGAATTATTTAATATTCTCACAGAATAATGTAGTAAAGGTCATAATTTTATGGGTTTTTGTGTGTTTTACTAAACTAGTGTATTTCTTTTTTTATCACTCTTACTGAGTTTTTTGTATTTATCCACCATTTAAAAAAATGATAGCATTTAATTATGATTAAAATATATAAAATTTTCTATGTTACAAATATAGAAGTTACCATAAACAAAGAGATCATTCATTTATAAATAACTCTTTTTTAAGAAAAAATGAATACTATGGGGAAATATCCACTATGAATTTTTTCCTAATTCTCTAAAACTATAAACCTAAAATGTCCTTGGTAATAGAAGTGATATAATATTTTTTATGATACTTTTATGTTATATATGGATAAAATTGGATTAAATTTATTAATAATTAGATATATAAATTTAATGATTATGTTTTAGTATCAGATCTAGGAGTATTGGGTTTGGACTACTATAGTTGGTATCCAAGTAATATTTACGAAAATATGTATATTAGTTTGTTTTAATGGGAGGTTGAATTATTAGTTTTGGATAATATTATGGATTTATGAGTTTAAGGTCTATCATATATTCAATTTCTTGGAGACCTATTCTTAAGGTTTTAGGTTATGGGATTTTGAGGTAATTGGTGACATATTGTTTGATGTTTTATTGGGTTGAATTATATGTTACCCATTGGATTAATGTTAAGGATTATTTCATATGAACTTATTCGACATAAAGATTTCAAAGATATTTTTAGTTTTCTTAGATTATCATTTTACTATAAGTAATTTCATTGAAAACCATTAACAATTTTCAAGACCACTAAAAATTAACAAAAAAATGTGTTAAATTAATCAAGATGAAATAATTTTGTGAGTTTTTTCGTGAAAGAAAAATAATACTAATGAGTTATATATTCTTAAAAATACCTCTAAAAATGGCCAACTTTTCATCTATTGTGATGATTTTTTGAAGGTGATTGGTTTTGTACAGATACATAATGTCCAAGTAATTTCATATGCATTACATCAAATATAACATCATGATTTAAATTATACTACACATGACCTAGAATTAATTATTGTTGTTATTTCATTAAATATTTAGTGGAATAAATTATATGTTGTAAAGTGTGAAATATATATTGATAAAAAATGTTTTAGGTATATATTCAATCCAAAAGAGTTGAACATGAGGAAGAATATATAACTTATTAATGATTATAATTTCAAGAATAATTAATATCCTTTAATGGAATACAATGATATTGTTCTCTAAGTTTTAAAAATAATGATATATTACCACGTTACATTGAAAAGATGACACATTGATTAATGTCTTAATGATGTTTGTCCTAGATGTTTTGGTTGCAAGAACATCCTGTATTTTATTTCATGTGTTTGTAAAATAATACCTATCAAAAAGAATTTAGAAATCTTAGAAGGAGGAAAAAGTTTTATAGGAAAAGATATAATCAAGTATGAATTGTTTTTTTATGATTTTCATATTGACAAAGAAATTTTTATCTGTTTTTCAAAGATATTGTGTCCTCCTCGTGATTCCCAGTTGAAGAGGTAATTTTTTATTAAATATTATAGTTCATTAATTTCTATTCATCTTAAGACCACTAAGATGTATAGACACCATTGAGAGTATTATTTGTGGTATGGAATGAAAAAAGATATTGCATAATTTACTATGAAATATTTTAATTTTAAATATGTTAAATAATAATGAAAATTTCATAATCTAATGATTCAAAAATTTCTAGTACTAGAGTGAAAATGTGAAAATATATCCTTCGATTTCATTGTGGTATTACTATATACTTATTGTGATAAAAATAAAATTTGGTGTATTGTTGATTGAAAAACTAAATCTATGCATTTCATTCGCATTCAACATATTATTCTTGTAGATAAGTTTCTCTATTGTACATTAAGGATATATTCATGTTTCATTAAGTTTCTCTCTAAATTGTTTTTCACTTTTATCCCATATTTACTTATAATTTTTAGAGACGCCTTCACAAGTTTGTGGGTAATGAATAAAATTTATATATAATTTTTGTTCGTAATCAGATGGAAAGTCTAAAAAAATGATTCATAACTTGGAATACATGATTATTGATTGCTAAATTTATTATGAAATAATTCATGATCAACAACATTTATTAGTTTAGTTTTATTATGAAATATTCTTCATTCCAATATAATTATAGAATGTTTTGTGTAATTATTTGGGAAAAGTTTTTGAATAAAATATTCTGTGATGTAGTAGAAGAAATTTTATGGGACTAGAATTTGTAGATTAAATTATTTAGATGTTCATAATGATTCAAAAACATATGAGGATGGTTCAAATTAGTCAAAAAAGTTAGGAAGATAACTGAAGGAAAGATATGTCTTTTAAGGTAAGTGATCATGTTTTTTATAATGTGTATCCTTAGGAAAGTGTTTTGTGTTTTAGTAAAATACTCAGTCCATGGTTTTTTGGGCCATATTAAAACCTGAATAAAGTTATATCAATGGTCTATTAGGTTTCCATTCCTTTAAATTTATCAAAGGAATAAATATTTATTCTTGTTTCCATGTTAATAAATCATTTGCCATATTTATATCATGTTTTGAGACCTGTGATAGTTCAACTAAGAGATAAAATTTCATTTGAGGAACAACTATAAACGATTTCTAATCATATAGATATTTCTTTGAGGAATAATTTAATATTTAGGTTAATGTTATTTGTAAAAACAATATTGTAGAAGAATTAAAATGAGAATCTGAAAATTCTATTAGGGAAAGATATCCCCATATCTTTAATATGTGGATAAAATTATGAGGAGGAAATTTAGAAAGGGAAGAATGGGAAAACAAAAGTAATGATAAATAAATCATTTTCATATTTTTTTAATATTTATAAATTACATAGTTATATTCATTACCCATATAAAAAGTAATTTTTAAATTCAAAAAGTAAATCGTTTTATTGAACTCTTTTTATATAATATTTTAATTTATATATTTTGATTTTGAAAAAATTAATTTCATTTTATGAATTAATCATGTCAAAATTATCATATTATGAAGTGCTAATTTATTTCAATGAATATATATTTCTCAAGGAAATGATAAAAAATGATTTTTCTTTAAAATTGAATTTTATTTTCTAGTATTTACAAATAAAAATTATATTTTGATTATTTATTAAATTTAATTAGTTTATTTTTATTTAAATTATTTCAATTATAGTTTCTTAATTAATTTATAATTTAATTTTTTATAAATATATTTTTATAATGAGAAAGGAATTTTTTCTGAAAAAATTATTTTTCATCAAATTTTATGGATTGTGTTTTTAATTAAATTTAGCCACTTATATGAATTCAATATTGACAAATGGATTAAATATTTGGAATCAGGTGTTCCATTTTTTTAAATATTTCTCTTTGATTTTTAGACATTATGAAGTGTGATTATAATAAATTTTGTTACCATGATTAAGGTAAAATCAATTATTTAACAGTAAAACTAATTTGATAATGACTAAAGAGTAACCTTAATGCTAGAAATAATTTTATTGGATGGGTATATTTCATCTATAATCAACCAACCATTTAAT
This sequence comes from Viscum album, assembly GCA_963277665.1. Taxonomy (NCBI): domain Eukaryota; kingdom Viridiplantae; phylum Streptophyta; class Magnoliopsida; order Santalales; family Viscaceae; genus Viscum; species Viscum album. The sequence goes on along the minus strand of OY728130.1, from coordinate 1,185,536,448 downwards.
AGATGACCATTTTTCAATTTTCCATAATTTTGACTTTTATAATATTTCATGTAATGGAATGTAAAAAAATATATTCCCTTTTTTATTATCATTAAATTTTTGGATTAATTTTAAAAATAAGGAATGTTAAATTATATATAGTAATTCAAAGATAAATAATTTTTATTTAATATTTTAATCTATTTTTAATATTTAGTTTGGAAACAATTACCTTAAATTTATATGCAATATCGATGGTGTATTTATATAATTAAAAGGAATGTAAAAAAATGATTATGAAAATATTAAAAACTATATAATTTAAAGGATTTATTAAGGTAGAATAATTTTATATAAAAATATAAACTTTTGTGAATTTTTTAATTTTTTATATTCAAATTACTTTCCTATCATGATATCTTAAATGTTAAATTATATGAATACTTTTAAAATTGATATTAATAATATTTTACAATAACAGATTTTTAATTAAAAGACTTAAAACTATTAAAATCCTATATTTGTTTGATTAATTTGAATATTATTTAATATATAATCCTTAGTCCATGTATGGGTTAATTTCCCTTTTATAATAACTAATATAACTTTTTAATTGTAAAAAACATTAATATCACCAAAATTGTCAAAAGGGTTAATGAGGGTTAAAAAATATAAAGATAAAAAAAATTATAAACATGCCCAAATTATATTTTATATGATTACTTAAAATCAATTTCGTCTTATATTCAATTACTATGAATTTATATTCATTTTAATATGAAATTTAATTTATATTAATTTAATAATTTAAGAAATTCCAAGAGTTTACCCCCTCTCTTATTATTAAAGTGAACCTCCACTCCTCATTTATTTTCTCTTAAAAATAATTTTAGATTATCCAATCCCTAACCCAATTCATTAATATAATCTCATTTTTCCTTATATATGTCTTTTTTTAATCATAATACTTATCTTATAGGCGTTAAGATGTAAATTAATGAAGTCTATCCAAAGAAGTGATATTGTCATTAAGCGAATGGTATTGTTTTATTTCTTCTTCCATCTCTTTAATATATGAATTTACCACATTTATATAATAACATCAGTATATAACATATATAAATACATTATTATTTTAATTCCAGATAATATTGTTATCTTTTTCTTCTATTAAATGTGAATTGAATCCATCATTCATGTGTATAGAGGACTACCGCTTCGAGAACCAATGTAATTTATTTAGAATCACTACCTTCCATGGATGTTTATTATGAAGGATTTAATTTAGATATGTTATATTCATGATATATTTCTAATTATATATAATTTATTTTTCATCAATTTTCATAACTTTTCATTCATTAAAAATTCATAACGTTGTTTGTTTGTATGTGTGGACTACAACCTCCACGAAGTGACGTGACATTTTTTTAATCACCACATTAAATAGATTACATATATAAGTATATTTAAAAGAAATCATATGGTATTTAAGATATTATCATAATTATATAATTATAAAATAATACTTACCTTATTTCTATGATGACCATTGAAAAATGGAAATGTTACTCATGCATATATATTGCCTACTCTCACAAAGATTATAACATAGTTCATTTTTAATAGCCATATTAAAAAAGTTTTTCAAAGAATAATTTATTTATAAAAAATAAAATTATTCAATTATTATTATTCTATAGATTAATGAATAGTGTTATATTGGACTACAGTCATCCTATCGACGTCATTTTGGAAATATGAGTTGGATATCATTAATACATATGACGTGAGGTTAATTGATTAAGAAATTGATTAAAATATGTACGTAAGAACAATAATAAAAATGATAGAGGACATTAATTAATAAAATAAATAAAATAACTTTATTATTTAGGAAAATAGAAAATGTATGTGATGATTGAGGCACAAGGTAAGAGACACTTTACGTTAAGAACCTCATTTTTAATATTTCCATGATTTATTGTCAAAAACATTTATCCTAAATGTCCATATTATTAAAATTATTTTATAGATGTTTTTTATAGAAATATATGAGTTAAAAAAGAAATTTTTCCCTCTCTTTATACTTTGTTACAAATGTTTTGAAAATTAATCATTTTATGTATCTTATATGGATGATTTTGACATCCTTTACAAAAGGTAAAAGAAATCTTCTATTTTAAAATATACAGTATCAACTATCCTTCCCATTGATGAAACCATTATATTATGATTGTCTTAAATTACAATAATTCATTATTTCTTTAAATAAAAACCATCATTCCCTTTTATTCTTCATATTTTATTTTCGAAAAAATAGTTTTTAAAATGAAAGGGTATTTCAATATTTGAAACTATTTTACATGTCATTTTTAAATTATATTTTCAAGTGTTTTATAATGAAAATGTGAATGAATAAAATTATGTATTCATGATGTGGTACTTTTTAATTAGATACGAGACACAAGTGATCTCGATACAGTTTATATGATGGCTTGATCCCCATTATATCCCTTAAATATTGGTGATCCTAATATAACTTATATGAAGAGTGATCCCCATTATAACCCTCCAATGCATTGCATAATGTTTCTTATCTTAAAATAAAAATAGAGGGAGTTAACATTTTTTGTTTCAAATCTTTTTTTAATTACTCTCAAATATTTCTAAAATGGGTTAAAGATGGGATTTGAATATTATTCCCTAAATCACCTAGAAAATTTTTCTACTTTATTTCAATGAATTTTGATGTTTTTTGTGAGAGAAAAGTGAGTTTTTTAATATATAAATTATTTATTTATATAATTATATAGTCTTATCTAACAAACAATTACAACTTTTTAGATCAATATTTAATAAATTAGAAAACCATACACTGGAAGACCATTATTTGTTACTATATTTGGTGAATTTGTACACAATATTCTAATTTGGTGTAATATATTTATCATCTTAAATAAATATCTTCCCCTTTAGTTATCTTCAAAAAAATACCCTACTAATAATATTTCTCCATAACCTATGACAGGAAAGATAATAATGGATAGTCTCAAATTCTAAGTAAGGGTAACTAGGAGAGATACATAAGAATAACAAGATCATAACGGTATGAGAACATGTCTAAAAAATTAAAAAACAATACGTTTCATATCAAATATCATAATATTGGATCGCGGAATAAATATTGGATTCTCATAAAATTTGAATCCTAAGGGAATAAAAAAAACATGATCCATGATAGTATTAAATTTTACTAAGAGATATATTTATGGAATACACATTAGCTTATAACATTGTAAACATATATAAATAGAGACATTTTCAATTTTTATGTTATGGAAATGAAGTTAGTCACTCGTATAAACTTATTGACATACAACATGGTCCATGAAAAACATTATGGACTTGAAATATATGTCTACACATAACGTTGTGTACATTTAATCAGGTTGTTGGATAACATTGTGAATAAGTAATAAGGTTCACGCGTGACATTATGAACAAATGATATGATTCACACATAACATTTTGAACATGTAATCATCTTCATTTATAATATGTATAATCATGAGTTATCTATATTTACCTAATTAATTGGAGATAGATATAGGTATCACCAATCACAAAATGAAAATAATATGTATGTGTGCCACAAGATAATAAATAATTAATCATTTCATAACCCATTAAATTAAATGGGTTTCAAATAAATTTCATCATATTATAACCTATAGAAAAGAGCCATGTTTTTAAATCTTTTCATAATTTAATCATAGCATAACCCGTGAAAAATAGGATTTCATAAGAATTTAACATTGTATAACCTATGGGAGGGAAAAATCATAAGTTTATTTATTTGATAAAGCATTCGGAGAGTGAATAGTAGTGGTATCCTGGTTTATATCCCCAGGAAATAATAACTGACATCAAAGGATGTTATCTTACATGGAGAATTATTTTGATAGATCACATTAAATATTTATTGAGGGAAATATATTTTATTTTAAAATCACTTTAAATGACTAAAAATTAAGAACAAAATTTAAAAAATATATTTGAAAATAAAGAAAAAAATATAAAATAATATTCGAATAAAATAATTTTCATGATGGTGGAAAATTAAATTTATTTCATACAAGTGAAAAAAATATTCCACTCACATTTTTGGTGAAATACGTATATGAGTTGTTTGGAAAATGACAGGAAAATTCCTTTCAAAACATTTGGTAAAATTTAAAATACGAGTAAAATTTATTTTATAAATCATTTGAATAATTTTAAAAGAGAGTTTTTTTAAATATTTCTATAAAACATTATTTTGGGAAAAATGGTTTTCAATCGAATATAGAAATAAATATGTTTTTTATAAAAACATTATATTGAACACATGAGTACATAAAGTGAGTAAACTGAAAAGGAAAATATGTTTTATCATTTCATAACCATATAAGAACAAAATTAATGATGTTATTTATAGATTTATCATATGATTTCATCATTGGAATAATTATCATAAACAATCTTGATAAATGATGAGAATGTATCTTAAAACAATTAAAAATTTGGCAATGTTGAATAATAAAAACCATGAAATAATAAAATTAAGTAAAATTTAGATTTTTAGAATAATAAATAAATCCATGATTTTAAAATTAAAAGGGGATTTATATACCCTATATAATAGTTATTAATTAAGTATGTTCTTCTTCAGGAGAGATACATGGAAGACTTCATAAAATTGAAATATTTTTGGTGGATTTTCCAAAGGATAATATATTATCCAACTAAGATAAATTATTACAAATTGAAAGATATACCTAGGTCTTAGTTTTTGTTTATTTCTCCCGTGAATAAATTCATATAAATACATTATCACTACCTTCATGATCTAGATCATGTTGATGATTATAAGAATAAAAAATTTTAACTTGCATTGTCCATACATGTTGTTGAATGTATCTAACCATCTCTGAAATATCATCAACTTTCTCTGGTTCAAATCACTTTCTTTGTATAACATCATTCCGGTATGTCGGAGTTCTACACTACTTTCTATAACTTCTTTCAGAATCAACAATCTAAACACTCAATTTAAATTTATTTTTTTCAAGAGTACTCAACAAGAATAAGTTGTTGATACCAATAACCATTTACATCCATGGAGAAATATCTAAGCATATCATGTAGGTTTTGTATTTTTTCTCTTAGACTGATCATCCATATGAGGGTGATACATAGTGTTGAAAATCAAATCCCTATCAAGATATCAAACAAATATTTAACAAAAAATCAAGGTAGACATCATATCATAATTAGATACAATTGAATTTGGTACTCAATTCAATTTAAAAACATTAATAACATATATACTGTAGAGGAGATCCATAGAGACATTTTCCTTGAAATAAAAATGTGTGATTCCTTCATAATATAATTGATTATAACCCAAGGTTACCTCTAAATAAAATATAAGATAAACCCAAATGTTTACCAGTACCATTAATAATATTTCAAAAAAAATTAATTCCTCCTCAAAAAACAATTTTAATAAAACATATACAAAACCAAAAGGTTTTATTTCAATAAATGTCTCCCAAAATATCCTAAATTATGATAAAATCAATTTATATAAAACATAAATAGGGGTATCTAAAATACTGATCTAATGTTCAACATTAAACTTATAAACCCATGATATAAATCATAAATCTTAAGTTAATCATATATAGAGACATATACACTTACAAATTTTCATTCACCCATTATTTTATATATATTTTATTATCTTATTAAAAGATACATTTTCATTAGAATTATGGGTTCATCCTAATATTGATTAAATATCATATGTAATTTCTTTTTTAAAAATCCATATAGTGGGAGAAAATCACTTGAAATTTCACTAATGGATGAACAATAATATTCCCATAGGGATCATTCATAAAAAATCAAACATGAAATTCCCAACTAATGATGGGAGGATAATTGTGCGCTAATTATTATGACTTGTATACTCCATTTGGTTTCTATAATCTTTTCCATTTTCATTTTAATTCAAAGGTTATTTTTTATTATAAGAAACCTTAGCCATTGGTTGGGGCGTTCATTCATATAATTCCAAAACTCCTTTCACATTAAACACTATATTGTGGGTAGTTCTTTCTATTTTGACTCTCTCTATTAATTTAATTTACTATTCATTTCATAATACTTTTACATTATTTTTCACGATGGCTTGGATTCTTACACTTTATATGCCTTCTTATTCCTTTCATCCTTTCACTTATGTTATTAATCCAATAATTTTTTCAGGTATTATTTTTAAACATTCATTTCCCTCTAAGTGAAATATCATTGTAATTTCCATAAAATACCATATTTCTTTCCTGTCACCAGAAAAAAGAGTGTTTATAACTTCCATTTATACTTTTATTGCACATTAAATTATGTATCCATATCATCCAAAGTCCTTTATGACAAACTCCCATTAGATATTTTATTTTAAGAAACTGAAGAATCAATCAACCTTAATTTAAAGATGAATATTAATACCTATAGAGTACCTCACAATTCTTATAAAATTTTCTCCATAGAAGAAAAAAGATTCATCATCCTTCTTCTTAAGGTTTAAGAATTTCATCTTCATTTTTAAAAAATAATATATAGAATGTACATAATTAAAATAATATTTTAATCTCATCGCAGTTCAAGGATTCAAAGACTTCACATTTCTTAATATTCTTATAATGATTCCATCATTGATCTACCACACCATACAAATGGTTGATAACCAAAATCAATTTTTATGCTCTAAAAACTAGAAAACTGAAAATCAAATTTCAATGGTACTGATTAATTTCGTAGAATCTAGAGGATCAACAGAACAACTAAAATAAGGTGTCTGTTTCTTCATGAATTCCTCAATATAATGTTTTCCCATAATTTATATTTTGAAAGATCATAATGATTTGCCACTTTTTAATGTTTTTGGAGCATAAAAATATGGTTTTTCATTTTATCACCCATAAAATTCGATTTCTGAAGAAGAAAAACTTTTCATTTCCATTCCATTCTATGTTAAAGTGGTTCCTTCATGTTTCATCCATTTAATAAAATGAAACATTATTTTGTGAGAAACAATAATCATATTGGGGGAATACATAATCATGATAAATCACTTTTAGGTTTACTTAATTAGGACAGATTCTTTTTAATCTATGACACCTTAGGTTTATCCCAGGCAATTAAAAATCTTGATCTATTTATATCATTCATTATGGTTTGAAATGATTTTGTGAATTTTCAAAGAATATCCCCTAGGAGTGACTAAATATGTTTATATCAAGGACAATTTTCATGAAAGAGGTAATGATAAACTCTATCTCAATGTTCCCTTTTGGATTTATGAGCACTTGGTACCTATGTTCTAGAGAAAAGTCCACTTTTGTTATCTAAACAAAGATGTAATTCCTTGGAAACCACTCGCTCTATCCTTTGCCAAAATTACAACATAATTTTCAATACTTTGACATATCCTTAGAATTACCATTAAACTTATCCATTGATATATCCTATGAAATATCCCTTGGTATCTCACTAATGGTTTACCATCCTAGTTTGCAAAGGATAACTAAACCTATCCTATAATTCCAAATATAACAACCCAAGACATTATAAATAGATATTAAAAATTATTAGATGAATATTCAATACGTTAAACAAGAACACACCTAAATACAATAAAAAAATTAGGTTATATGGAGAATATGTAAACAATATTCTAATTTGGTGTTGTATCATCAACAATAATGACAATGATATTTCCCTTTATGGTTTTTCCCAAAAATACCAAAAGTAAAACCTTTCTTCAAAACTAGGTAAATGAAACATAAGAAAGCATTGTCACGTACCAGATCTGGTCACCACCATTAATGGCACCAAACCCGGCCCATGACAAGGCCCGAAGGGAATTCCCTATCCCCACGGGCTGGCACAAGTGCCCGGGTATAAAACAATATGATTTGGGAACGATTTACCCGGGTATGAAAGCATAAAACAAATAAAACAATTAATAATAAGAATCTGAAATTTCCATGCTAAACCATTCTTAACAAAACCAGATCTGAATACATATGTTTAAAGACACTACAAGTGGTCAAAATACAAATAATGACAACATCAAGACATCCCCAATCACTTCACACAACAAGGGTGTCATCACCCGCAAGCCTTCTCCACAACTCTGCCCCAACGATGGGGACTAACACCCTGAAGCGCCATCACCCTTAGCCTTCCCTTTACCTGAGTCAAGCATAAGAAGTTCTACTTACACCCAAGGGGTGTAAGTAGGGTGTGAGCCTAAGCCCAATAGGATACCACCAGAAGATTCCAAAGAGGATGCAATACAATGGGAACAAAACTAGCAATTTTAACACACAAGGTGAAACAATGTTAAAAATTTCAAGCAAAGCAACTTTCAAATGAAAATAGTTTTCAATCCAAGAATTTCAGAATGATAACACATTAAATAAACATGTGAGCTACTGTAAAGTACTTCCAAAAGATCCCACAACAAGGGTAAATACTACAATTCTAATGAGCACAAAAATTGGGAACACCCCTAGGCAACTAGATAGTCTCGGGCCCTATGTACCTCGTACCTCGGTGTAAAGTATCCAAGTCACAATCATTTCCCGTGCACGAGCCACTAGTAGGGAAGAAACCCATAACCTAGGGGTCCCCAAATAACATCCACATAGTTCAGTTAGTGTTGTCGTTATCCATTTTCTCAGTGAAACAGGGACACAACCCATCCGGTCCACTAGCCGTACTAGTACATATCCGCCCACCTAAGTACTCGGGATTCCCCTTTTTGTGCTCAAACAATTTCAGCAAACAACACACATACTTTTTCATGTAATGTTTCCCTACTGGTCACAAACAAATTGTACAGTAGCTACACACATTTTATATCATTTGAAACAGTCAACAAAATATTTTGATCTTCAATAAAACAACCTCTCAAAACATCACATTGTTTTGCACCCAAAACTCTTTGAAATATCCACTTTTCACAGTATGTGAACACTTGTAAGTCATCAAAGAAAAATTTCAGTTCAACACAATTTAATAAAACCAAAAATTCAGTTATGGGGCATCCCAATGTTAACCAAGAAATTATATATTTTAAAAACCACCATTTTCACACCAACATGGCACTTAATGCCCATTTGCTTCTCAAACACAATTTAAACAAACATTTTCAGCCACAAACAAAAAGAATAAATATTTAAAACATTATTTTAATTCCTAATACAGTTCAACAAAATCAACTATGTAATTAGAGTTCATCCCAAAATGAACCAATAAAAGACTTGCATGAAAAACCCTCAATTTCACCAAAAATGGTAACATAAAATTCATTTGCATTGTAAATGCAACTAAAATAAATTTTTACAGAAACATTAAAATTCAATAAGCATTAATTCACTCTCAAAACAGCAAGAAAATTCCCAAAAATTGCACACACAATGGAATCACCTACCAAAAGATTCAAGAACCGCAAATCCAAGTGCGGAACTTCAACCGCACGACCACCGCGCCACAAGGATGTGATATCAAACCTAAAACCAGAGGATTGAACCATGAAACCCAAAATGAAACCCTAGGCACGAAGCCCTAGCTTCTGGAAATTTGGGGATTCAAGAAAAAAAAAGATAAATCTCATGGAAAAGGAGAGAACTAGAAGGATAGTCATTTACTTGAGAAAACTGGACGTTTTTAGAAACCAGAGAAGTTAGGCCCTAATTAACGACATATGCGATCTCCAAAGAGGGGGAAACGAATCTGGGGGTGCGGCCAGGTACAGTGGGAGAAGGTGAGAGGTGGAATCACCGAAAAAGAATAAAAATTGAATATTTTATAAAATAATTACAAAACAATTTTAAAACTGGAAATGGGCTTTCGGGTTGGCCCAATACCTAACTTGATCACCCAAATCCAAGATGCAAATGAATTTTTAAGGGGGCCAAAATTCATTGGTGGTTTTAATAGTTAAATTAAGGTCATTTTGGAAGTTTAATGAGTTAAAAATGTTGAAAAACTAGGGAGTTATTAAACAAACAAAATTTATTGTCAAAACTGGAAATGGGCTCTCGAGTTGACCCAAATTATGGAAACCCACAATTTCCTTCAAAAATGCATTGAAACCCCCCAAAAAAAACAATAATATAAATAAATAAAAAAATACCTTTGAAATATGTCATGTATGTGACAAGCATGATCTTCTATTCTAAGTATGTTTAAAGATGGGATATAACAAATAATAACATGAACATAGGTGTATTAAAACATGATTATAATATTTTCAAAAAATATTATTTATATAAAAGATAATTGTATTGAATCATGGAATAAATATTAGATGTTCATAAGACCTGAATCATAAGGGAATAAAAACAATTGAGTCATTAGAGGATCACATTGGAAAAAGAAATATATTTATTTTATACAAATAATGTAATAACATTGTGAACATGTATAAATAGATAAAAGTTCAATCGTTATGTTAATGACGGGAAATTAAGCTCTAACAAAACATTTATGTTCATGCAACTAGGTCCACACATAATTGTATGAACATGAAATATAGGTCCACACATGACACCATGAACATTCCATCATATTCATTCATAACATTTTTAACATTTAATCATGTTTACTAATAGAATTTTTTAAAAAAAAAAATTGGGTTCAGGTATAATATTTTGAACATGTAATTAGGTGTATGCATAAAATTTGTACTCATGAGTTATCCATCTTTACCCACATATATAGAGGGAGATTAGGTCCCACATATCACATAATGAAAATCATATGTATGTGTTTTATAAGATCATCAATCATTCTTCATATCATAGACCATGAAATTAAATGTGTTTCCTAAAAATATCATCATATCTTAACATATGGAAAATACATATTTTTTATAATCATTTTATAATTTCATCAAATAATAAACCATGTAAGAAAGAGCATGTTTCAAAATACATTTTTCATAGTATAACACATAGAATATATGTAGGTATCATAAACAAAATTTAATTATTAACCATTCAAATAAATAAATATAATGTTTTCCTTGGTTTGTATCCACATAATATCATAAGTTAAATCAATAGATTTCATCTTATATGGAGAATGATTTTAATTGATCACCTGGATAATTTCAAGTAGAAAATAATATTTCTATAAAATAAAGTTTTTAAAACTAAAAATTCAAAAAATAATTATAAATAATCTTCTTTGAAAATAACCTTAAAAAATATAAATTATCATAAAAAATAATTTTGATGATAGTGGAATAAAATTCATGTTGTATACATTAAAACAAAGATTCCTTTCACATTTTCAAAAAAAATCGAAGTAGATATTAATTGTAAAATGAAATGTTGTTTTCTTTACAAAAAAATTAATAAGTAAAAAACTGTTTAAAATTTTTTAATAATGATTTTAATAATGTTAAAAATATTATTTAAAACATTTTTATAAAATAATATTTTGGAATAAAAATTGATTTCAATCGAAGATATAATTTAATAAGTATTTTCATAAGAAAATAATATGAAAAATTGAGTACCAAAGAGATTAAAATGAAGGGAACATGTATTATCAGGAAATAACCAAATTAGGAGAGAATCCTTCAGTTTATTGAGATATAGATCATACAATTTTATCATTGGAAGCACAATCATATATAATCCTGATAAATGATGAGACAATATCATAAACCATTACTAATTTGGTAAAATTGATTCATATGTCCCATGAAATAATTATTTTAATTGAAATATATATCATTATGAAAATAAATAAATTTATAATATTACATGTACATTTATTTTTAGAAACACTACATTAAATAAGGAAGGTTTATAACATTGCATATGTCTCAATGATGGAACATTTAGACAAAAATCCATTACCTATTTCGTATCATATGAAACATAAAACTATTTAAAGAGATGAAATAAAATATATATATAGATCATAATAACATTAACTATAATATTTATAAAATATATCCATTTTAATTAAAAACTCTACATAAATTAAATATGTGGTAAATATGGAATACGTCTCACATAAGTTAAAAGTGAGAGAGAAATCCCCTACCCCTTTAGTAATATTTGTAATTATAGGTCTGAATAAAATATAATATATAATAAAACATTTAATATCATTAAATGGATGAGATTAATTATATAAAATTTCAAAGGTTAATTATATAACCAATATAAAATAATAGAGGGGTGAATTATCATTTGTCTCCCAATAATAAAATTAAGAGCACAATTCCCTTACTTTAAGTCCTGACTTACATCGTACACATTCAAACCTCATGTATTATAAATATATAGTAATTATACATATTTTATAGAATAATAAATTTATATATAATTTCATATATGATTTAATTATTACCATTTATTACCAATTTATTAATAATTCCATGTTAAAATCACATTTCAATTAATAACCAATTTCTTTTCTATATATGTTTTGATTTTTTATTTTCAGTCCAATTACACAAATCATGGTTCTAGAGTCTCAAAAGTGAAAACAATGTAATAAATATAATATTTACACATCATTTATACTTTTATGAGTAATGTTTAATAATGTTTTTGATCAATAATGTGTGTTACAATAATGGACACGGTAGGACATACATACACATGGGTAACATTTCTAAATATCGTAAATGATTATAGAAAAGAGTTAATTAACAATTTATATTTTAAAAATAATATTAATATCATGAATGAATTATTTTTCCCATAAATATATTTTTACATATTGTCCATGATGTTAGGTAACAAAAAGGGAGAGCCACATTGTTCGTGAAGGCGGTAGTACACACGTATACGAATGATGTTATCATCTTTCAATGAGTAAACATTTATGAAATACACTGATATTTTAACATTTGATAATTATAAATATTTCATTAATATAAAATGATTTCATTTATATCACATAAATTCATTAATTTAAGCCTTACTATCATCCATATATATCGTTTTTTAAAAACGAATCACATTGCTTCATGAGGTGGTAGTTCATTGTACACACCAGCAATGTTATTGTATCCCCTATGATATGAAAGTTAAACATTTATATCTGATATAATGAATAAATATTTACATATTATATTTATATATCATAAATCTAATTTATATCCACCATCATAGAAAACCATGAACGATGGTAATGGAAAAACGAATGGCATCGATTCGTGAGGTGGTAGTCCAATGTACAAACAAATGATGATTTTATAGCCCATTTGATCGATGTGTAGATTTTTTAAAATAACAAAGAAATTAAAAATATATAAACATATTTAATTTAATAAGGTTTTTATATTCTAATTATTTGATAAGAATTCAAGGGGTTGGAATAAGAAAAAAATAAAAACTCTCATTAAAGAACGTTGCCACTTTTTCGGGTAACAACTTTAGTTTTTCACAAAAAATCCATTTTATTATGACTTTATATACAAAAAAGGATTTTAGGATAATATTATGTTAGTATAAAAGTGATTTGGTTAGGTATTGGGCAAACAAAAATGGTTTGATGGAGTGGGGAGGAGAGGAAAGGGGTGGATTTTTATAAGGGAGGTGAGTGGCACACTTGTAATATTTGAAAAGAAAAATGTGTACCCATGTTTTAATCATCCTACAATTATCCCAAATTGAGTATTTAATACCTTTAGATATCATAGGGATGAAATAATTCTATAAAATTATTTTTTAAAAAAAATTTAGGTCATTTTAACCCTTATATTTTTAGTTTACCCTTAGTAAACACAGTTTAACCATAACCACAGTAAATATTTGTTTTTAGTTTCTATTATTCATTATAGTCAAAAATTAATTTTAACTAAGTATATAATATTTATTTTTATTAATAAAAATAGTGAACAAATTTTTCCAAAATCCATTCACACTTGTGGAAAATATTTATTGAAAATTAATTCGCCAGATGTAATGGAATGTTTGTTTTCAAAGAGAAAACGTACAAATGTTTTCAAGTTTCTTATATAAAATTTAATAATAAAATTATTCAAACGACATTAATTTTATTAAGAGATATAAAAATGAAGTAATTTTAATTTAAAACCAATTTAAAAAATAATTTTACATTTTAAGAAATTTATGTGAAAAGGTTGTTTTCAATTAATATTCAAAAAAATTCATTATACATCAAACACAATTTTCTTTTCCGAAAATTCTCAAAACCTCACCCAATGATAATTTTTAAATGATTATTTTAAAAAAAAAATTAAAATTTTATATAAATTATCTAAAAGTTTCAAAAATTAGTTTTAAAATAAATGTGAAAAAGGAAATAAAACATCTTTTAGAATAACAATGTATTAATTTCAAAATTATATTTATTCTCATCTCATTTCTAGAAAATATAAGAAGAATTTTAAATAAATTATTGAATATATACTATATATATTTAATTACACTCTCTCATCACAAGTGGATTGTTTAATTTATAGAGGTAAAATAAGTTTTTTTCAAAGGATTATTTTTTTCAGAGAAATATTATCTTTATTTTAGAATATTTATTTATTTTCATTTTTAATTATATGGCCACCAAAAAAAATAATTTTATATAAATGTGTAAACAATATATTTTTATAATTTAGTTAACTCAATTCATACAATAAATTCCAATAGTTTGGAGATAAATATCATTTTAAATGATAATATTTTAATATTATATCATATTTCATTTAAACTGAATGTTATAAATAATGCAATCCAAATCCACATTTTAGTATAAATTAAAATATTTAAAATTTTAAATTTTATTTAAAAAATATCACAACATATTGGTGTGTTAAAATTCCATACTTAGAAAGAAACATTTGATAAAGGTAATCATTTTATTGGTTTTCATTTTTTTCACTAAACTAACTAATTTCTTATTTTTAGGTCCCTTAAATAGAATTTTTTTTCTCATATAGTGTGTTAAAAAATTCATAGGGTTTAGGGATTATTTATAATTTTAATATAGCCCATATTCTAGATATGGAAGTGTAACACCCCAGGTAAGTAGAGAATATGACATTTTTATATTTATACCTATTTGTGGATAAAATGTCAATATTAATTTAATGGGAAGTCTATGCTTGATGGCTTACCCAATACGCAACAACGAGTTCCATTGTAATCTTACGTTGCACTATAATAATAAAATAATATTATTTTAAATGGTAGTTAACGCCTAGTCATTGTAATGGAGGGAATGAACAGAACTAACTAAGAAATTATTATATATGTTTGTCAAATATTTTTTACTTTTTATAGCAGATGTTAGAGGATTAAAAATGTGAATGAATCCAATTTTAAGCGTAAACATTCTAATATTCTTTAAAAGGTCGATTAACCGACTTTTAATGAAGAACCTCCTTTAAATCCACTTTTTGACAATTTTATGTGTTATATTTGACAAAATAAAATTCTTATTTAGAATTAGGACATCAAAATTTACACTGTGTAATTTTTTGGTATTTTTCCGATAATGTTCATTTTTTAATGAATTGTGAAAAATGTTGTATTTTAATTCAAAACTTCTTTTTAATATAATTTATTTATATGATTAAATTATCTTTTTAATTGGTTTAAAAGAAAAATTAGAATATATTTTTGCCATTTAATCCAATAGTGGTCATTGTAATTAATTTTATCTTGAAATTGGACTTAAACTAGTGTCAATCTTTTGATACTTATTGTTTCATAAAAACACGCTATTTGCTCTGACTGCGGGAATTAATTATTAAATTAATTAATGCAACTTATATGTTTTGAATTTTTTAAAATAGACTTCATTTTTTAATCCAGAATATCAAATATAGCTTAAGGTGAAGTTTTGGTATTTTTCTGAAAAACTTCAATTTTTGAAGAATAGTGATACCACTAAGTGGTACTTATAAAAACTGATTTTCCGATTAAATGAAATTTTACCACTTCTGTGTTTTGAATTTCAAAAATACTACATACATGGTTGTCATTAAGAAGTAAAATGTGGTTCAATGGGATTAAAATAATTTGTTGATGAATAGTAACTTTTAACTTTTTAATCGCGATTAGAGGTAATTAGTGTAGTTTAAGGTAAAAATAATGTTTTAATAATATGAAATGAAAATGAAACATGTCCTAACCTTATTTGATGTGTCATGTCCGACCAAGAAAATCCATGGGTCAACTTGGGGACCCCCTGGAGCCACTTTTCTTGGAAAATGACATTAATACCTTTTTATTTAAAGTTAAAATAAAAATGTCACAAACATGGGTTGTTTTACTAAAACAATTTTTAAATGGGGTTATAAAAGTCAGGTTTTTTACTATAAATACTCATTATAAATCTAAAAAGATTTCCTACATCATGATATTTGTTTTATAATTTTTAGACATTAAATAGATTAAATTATTTATGACACCATGATGATGCAACGATTACCTCTTTATTTAACGATTTAAATAAAATGGAAAGATAATGTAAACTCTAAGACATAAACATGTCCAAAACCTATTGTATGTGTGGATTTCGAACCCTTATCACCTTACCCTCGAGACACATCAATGTGGGACCATTTAAATCCGAAAATAATTCTAAAATAAAGTAACATTTCCATACTTTCCAAGAGTTCCCCTCCTCTCATCTTATAAAAGTCCCCCACCTCTACCTCTTTACCCGCACCTCTCAAGCCTTTGGATCGTCCATCCTCTGCCCATTTCATCTCACCACATCCCTATCGTCATCATTGAAGCCTCACTTGGGGCAGAATCGTTTCCAAGGAAGCCTTTGATCTCAAATCAATAAGATTTACCCGATTTAAAGGTAGTGTCTTCTCTTGTGTTCTTTTGTTTTATTTTGCTTCTCCAACACCCTAAACACTTTTAATTCATTTCTTTTGCAACAACACCAGTATCCTAAATATACTAGTATGTTTTTATAAGAATGAATCGAGCTACACTTACACACACCTTCACACTAATGGTTAAAGAACATATTGTTTCTGTGGATGGCGAATTTCTGCCTCACGAAACGATGATTGTTCAACACTCATATAACACCTTCAAAGGTGGAAATTAAGATGACACTATATTTATATATGATATATAATATTTTTTATTTTTTATTTAATTTTCTGTATTTTTCATTTGTGGAATACCTTTATGGTTTCCACTGTGGGTAAACACGATAATTTCATTTTAGAAAGTGCGGACTATCACCCCCTTAAAGTGATTTGATTCATTAATGCCATATGTGGGACGTATAAAGGATGGATTTAAAGTTATTATATATGATGTTATACTAGAATTATAATATATCTTTATATCATTATTATTTTATTTCCATTAATGTATGAGATAGAAATGAAAGTAGCGTTCATGCGTACGTACGGCTTACCGTCTCCATGAACGGTGCATTTCATTTCTTATCCCCATATGTAATATACTATTATAAGTACATATATATAATGGATATATATGATTTATGTTACATATAAATGATTAATATAATTCTATAATTAAAATATACATATCCCTCATTTAGTTTTAATTCCATTAATATGACATAGAAATGAAAGTAGCGTTCATGCGTACGTACGGCTTACCGTCTCCATGAACGGTGCATTTCATTTCTTACCCCTAAATGATTATGTAATATTATAAATACGTGTATATTCTGGATATATATGATATATATGATATCCAGGTCATGAATATCATTTTGTATATAATAAACCTTTGACCACACGAACAACATGTAATTGTAAGAATTCCACTTTTGACTTAAGAACCAAATGTCGACAAAACAAACATTATTAACTTAAATGATTACATAATATTTATAACAAGGTAATAAGTGATATAAAAGTAATAATTAAATTGAAAAATATTCTTAAGCACATATAAATTAACTGAAGTTTATTATTCAAGATGTTAAAGAACGATCGAGTCAAGTCGGACTCGAGGTAAGGGATCCAACCTCTCTCTTTCTTTTCAAGTACTCTCATTTAGGTCATTTCTTTTAAGCCCATTTTTATTATGTTTGGGGATGTTCTTTTATATTCCTCATACTTTAATTTTTATGTTCATATTATGGGAGACCCTATTTGATCTCATAAATCCATTTTTGGATGTTTTAAGTGGCGTCGTTAGGCTGCCGAGTTTTCATAAGGGATTTTTCATCTCACTTTTATTCTCGTGACATTTATGCTACGTTTGACACTATTTACTTTGAGTGGTGTATTTACTGCCCATTTTTATACACTTTGTGTAGTATAATTTCATTTATGGGTATTTACATCTTCATTGTATGACCCTTCTTCCATGGGGTGTACTTTTTGAACATTACCCAACTCAGTAGGGGGACCTTTCACCATCCTTTTTTTAATAGGATTCTTTTGTTATGTCTTTTAATTCACATACTATTATGTTGGTATATTTTATTCTATATCCTTATTTATGTAAATTTTATGTCCAAGTGATGAGATCCCCTTTCTCTCTCTCATCAACCCTTTTTGTAAAATTGTATGTGACGACGTTAGGCTGTCGAATTTTACCAAGGGAACTTCTTAACCCAATTTCGATTTCTTTGGGTTCAACATGTAGTTATTGAATATGTCATCCTTTGAATATCTGTGAATAACATTTGATTGTTTTACACTTAATATCCACTTATATTGGGTGTATTTATATTTTTCAAACATAATTATGAGATTGATTTATCCTTAATTTAAGGATACCTTATTTATAATGGATTTCATCTCATTTTACATTTCTTTTGAGACATCATTGTTTTTATGCACCAATTCACTCTTATATGGTGTGTATACTGTCCTTTGACATATTATATCATGAATCCCTTTATTCTCATGATATTATAAAGTCCGGATTAAATGTTATTCCGCTATTATTTTTATTCAAGAGTCTCTCATTTTGTTAAAAACTCTTTAACAAAAATATCGTTTTAAATGTTTTAAAGATTTATTATTCTAAATATTTATCTTTAATGTCCATGTTTTCAAAATGGTTTTCAGTATTTATATATATGGACATTAATGTTTTAAAATTATAATTGCAATAAATGCTTCAAAGTGGTATGGGACACTTTGATTCAAAAATCTCTTTTAAATGATTTTTGAAAATGGATTGATTAATTCAATATCTTGGAATTACTTATTTTGATTAAAAATGAAATGTTTTTATTGAAATGTTTATATTTTCAATATTTTATGTGTAATGATGGTACTTGGACATTTTACGGGTGGTTAAATGATAAACCATATGACGGGTGGTGTCGTGAATACCAGGACGGGTGGTTACATTATAAGCTCCAATGCATTGGGTATGGAAGTCGGCCGTATGGCTATTCCATTAAGTATGTGTGGAAGTCGAAAGTATGGTTATTCCATTTATGTATGTTTATGTCCCAAGTTACCTTTATATGTTATGTGTTCTTTATATGGGTTTTATGGTAATCTTTTGGTTACAAAAGGGTATGTAATGATCTTTTATTCAGTGAAGAGTTTTAAATACTTCATAAAGGTGAAAAGTATTACTTTGGTAAAGTACTCATGGTTTACTTGTTGTTTTTGAAAAACTAACAGTTTTCATTCTTTGTGTATCCTTTACTGGGATTTTTATGCTCATCCCATGTTTATGAATTGTTTTTCACAGGTCAAGGGAATGGTGAATGATGTGATGATAGTGTTAAGGAAGTGTCAACAATGAATCCATGTTTTATTTTAAATATGTTTCCGTTGATGGGAAAAATGAATATTGTCTTTTATGTAACCACTTTGTTGAAATGTGGAATGTAATGCCAGTTTCATGATATAATTCTCTAAAACTCTAAACCTAAAAATATTCTCAATGTGTAATCTTGTAATAACTCAATATTAAGTAAGGTTTAAGGCTAGGTCCTTATAGTTGGTATTTGTGGTCGGTTTAGATAACTTTAGAGGTTAGGGTATTCTCTAAGCATAAGTGAAATTACCATAATGGTTAGGATTTCCGAAAGAGTCCTAGTGTTAGATAAATTGAATGAGTAAGTATATCTTAGTGTTTATATTCCTCTTTAGTACATGATGGTTTTGTTGATATGCGCACACTGACCTTGTTGGTTTTAGTAAATGGCTGGATCTAGCAGGCACCAAAGTAATAGTGGATGTGAAGGAAACTGTGACAGTTTTCTGAGTGAGAAACAGAATGATATGGGAGCTGCAATGATAACTCATGTGTTTATCCTCAACCAACTATCTGGAGTCATGACTGACCACCTAAACCATGGTGATTTCCATAAGGCATCATATATGTGAGAAACAAATCCCTACGGAACTATAGGTAATAATCATAAAGGTAAGTGTGTTTAAAAACCTATGTGTCAAAGATGTGGAAAGAAACACCTAGGAAAATGCTTCAAAGGGACAGAAATATTCTATAGATGTGGAAATGAAGGTCATAAAGCAAGAACCTTCCATGGAAAAAGGAAGCATCCAGTTGACTCGAGGAAAGGGAAAGAAGTTCTTTCTAAGGGATCAATTGAATGTTTTAAATGTGGTGTGCTTGGTGATATGATTCATGATTTTGTTTGTAAGAAAGAAGTATTTCAGAATAAGTTGGAAATTAATGGTTAATTTACCATGAAGAATGTTGAATGAGTAAGAATTGAACATATAAGGGCTTCAAGAGTTATGGTGAAATTCTCAAGAGTATTAAGTCTCTTTTGATGATAGGGTTACATTAGAAGACTTTTTTATAGTATGTGTAACCCTGATGTTTGATATAAGAAAATGTTATTCAATGAATAGTTATGTGTTCTTTTGTGGACATAGTCATAAAGAACCATTTGGGTTTATATGATCCTTACTTTTGAGGTAATTATGAGTTGCTATATATTATGATGGAAAGTGAAAGGCACGAGCTAAAATTGAGGTTAAATTATGTTATGGTTATTTTTGAAGATTTTATCTATTTTTGGGGAATGATTTGAGAATTATATAGTTTGGAAAAAGGACAACATGCAGACCGTGTGACAACCCATCGTGTCGGACAAAGCTGCGAGAATCGAACCCACAACCAAAGTGCAACAGGAATTTATCGCCTACCACTAGACTACGTGAAGTCCCTGGTTAGTTTTACAGATTATTTTTAGTTAGATGATTTTATGAATTAAGAGTAAGTTGATTTTGGGTTATCTATGGAAATTTATTAACCTATCATGGAGGATATGTGATTAGTTTAATTACTTTTCAATATGAGACTTTAAGAGCTACTGATGTTATTTGGAGATAAGTGTTATTTTGTACCTTGGAGGAATATGTGATTAAATCCTTCAAATATTTGGGTTTCAATCTTATTTTGGTTTACTTTGAATAATTTTATGGACAAATTGTTTATCTAATGGTCTTCGTTGAACTTTTGGTTTGTTTCACAAATTTTGGAGATTAAGAATAGATTTTCTTTTTTTATAAAGATTATTCATTTGTGGATCTTGTTCAAACAATTTTTTTGGTTTTGGATTTTGTCTAAAGAGATGTGAAATATATAGTTCTCTTTTTTGGATTAGGTGATTCTCAAGAAGTTTATTATAGTACTCTTAATGTAAACAAGTCATCCTAAATACTCATCTTTTAGAGAAAATATGAGTTTTTGTAAGAAATCTAGTAAAATTTAAAAGTCAACAAGATAAGTAAGTATGTTTCCTTATGTTTTAGTTAATCTCAATAATAAATTCCAAAATGGAAAGTAACTAAAAAAAATGTTGTCCATTAACTTTTCCTAGTGGGGAATCCAATACCATTTAACCCATCACATGTTTGTGATTTTCTTATGGTTAACTTTCTCCTAGACATGTTTACTATCACTCTCCATCATAACATGACCCTATATTGTCTCCTCCATGTCCATGTTTTCCTACATGGAATCCTAGTATGGGTTAACTCGGGTGACCTCTGTACATCTCTTTCTTTATTTTACAGTGATTGTTTTACCGACTCTTGTTCCGATGTGGTACTTTCAAGGATGTTTCTGAGCCCAATTTTAAAATTACGAGGACGCAATTCCCAAAAGGGGGGAAGGTTGTAACACCCCAGGTAAGTAAAGAATATGAATTTTTTATATTTATACCTATTTGTGAATAAAATTTCAATATTAATTTAAAGGTAATGCTATGCTTGATGGCTTACCCAATACGCAACTACGAGTCCCTTTGAAATCTTACGTTGCACTATATTAATAAAATAATATTATTTTAAATGGTAGTTAACGCCTAGACATTGTAATGGAGGGAATGAACAGAACTAACTACAAAATGATTATATATGTTTGTCAAATATTTTTTTACTTTTTACAGAAAATGTTAGGGGACTGAAAATGCGAATGAATCCAATTTCAAGCGTAAACATTCTAATATTCTCTAAAAGATCGATTAACTGCCTTTTGATGACGAACCTCCTTTAAATCCACTTTTTGACAATTTTATGAGTTATATTTGACAAAATAAAATTCTTCTTTAGAATCGGGACACCAAAATTTACTTTGTGTAATTTTTTGGTATTTTTCCGATAATGTTCATTTTTTAATGAATAGTGAAAATGTTGTATTTTAATTCAAAACCTCTTTTTATTCTAATTTATTTATATGATTAAATTATCTTTTGAATTTTTTTCAATGTAAAATTAGAATATATTTTTACCATTTAATCCAACAGTGGTCATTGGAATTAATTTCATCTTGAAATTGGACTTAAACTAGTGTCAATATTTTGATACTTGTTGTTTCATAAAAACACGCTATTTGCTCTGACCGCGGGAATTAATTATTAAATTAATTAATTCAACTTATATGTTTTGAATTTTGTAAAATAGAATTCATTTTTGAATTTGGATTATCAAATATATCTTAGGGTGAAGTTTTGGAATTTTTCTGAAAAACTTCAATTTTAGATGAATAGTGAAACCACTAAGTGGTACTTATAAAAACTGATTTTCCGTTTAAATGAAATTTTCCACTTCTGTGTTTTGAATTTCAAAAATCTGACAAACATGGTTTTCATTAAGATGTAAAATTTGGTTCAATGGGATTAAAATAATTTTTTGGTGAATAGTAACTTTTAAGTTTTTAATTGCGATTAGAGGTAATTAGTGTAGTTTAAGGTCAAAATAATGTTTTAATAATATGAAATGAACTTGACACATGTACTACCCTTATTGGATGTGTCATGGCCGACCAAGAAAATCCATGTGTCAACTTGGGGACCCCATGGAGTCACTTTTCTTGGAAAATGACATTAATGCCTTTTTATTTAAAGGTAAAATAAAAATGTCACAAACATGAGTTGTTTTACTAAAACAATTTTTAAATGGGGTTATACAAGCCAGATTTTTTACTATAAATATTCATTAGAAAGATAAAAAGATTTCCTACATCATGATATTTGTTTATATAATTTTTAGACATTAAATAAATTAAATTATGCATGACACCATGATGATACATTGATTACCTCATTATTTAACGATTTAAATAAAATGGAAAGATAATGTAAACTCTAAGACCTACACATGTCCAAAACCTATTTTATGGGTGGATTTCTAACCCTTATCGCATTATCATCGAGACACATCTATGTGGGACCATTTAAATCCTAAACGCATTCTAAAATAAAGTAACATTTCCTAACTTTCCAAGAGTGCCCCTCCTCTCCTCTTATAAAAGGCCCCACCTCTACCTCCTTACCCACACCTCTCAAGCCTTTTCCTCAGACAAAACCTTCCCATTTCATCTCTCCACATCCCTATCTTTATCATTGAAGCCTCACATTGGGCATAATCCTTCCCAAGAAAACCTTTGAACTCAAATCAAAAAGAGTTACCCGATTTAAAGGTAGTGTCTTCTCTTGTTATCTTTGGTTTTATTTTTCTTATCCACCACACTAAACCCTTTTCATTCATTTCTTTTGAAACAACAACAGTATACTCAATATACTAGGATGTTTTCATAAGAATTAATCTAGTTACACTTACACACACCTTCATCTAATGGTTAAATAACATACTGTTTCTGTGGATGGCGAATTTCTACCTCACGAAACGATGATTGTTCAACACTCATATAACACCTTCAAAGGTGGCCATTAAGATGAAACTATATTTATATATGATATATAATATTTTTTATGGTTTACTTAATCTTATGTATTTTTCATTTGTGGCATACCTTTATGGTTTCCATTGTGGGTAAACACGATAATTTCATTTTAGGAAGTGCGGACTACCGCCCCCTCAAAGTGATTTGATTCGTTAATGCCATATGTGGGACGTATAAAGGATGGATTTAAAGTTATTATATATGATGTTATACTGGAATTATAATATACCTATATATCATTATTATTTTCTTTCCATTAAATTATGATATAGAAATGAAAGTAGCGTTCATGCGTATGTATGGCTTACCGTCTCCATGAACGGTGCATTTCATTTCTTATCCCCAAATGTCATGTACTACTATAAGTAAATATACATATAATGGATATATATGATTTATGTTACATATAAATGATTAATATAATTCTGGAATTAAAATATAAATATACCTCATTTAGTTTTAATTCCATTAATATGACATAGAAATGAAAGTAGTGTCCATGCGTACGTACGGCTTACCATCTCCCTGAATGGTGCATTTCATTTCATACCCCTAAATGATTATGTAATATTATAAATACGTGTATATTATGGATATATATGATATATATGATATCCAAATCATGAATATCATTCTGGATATAATGAACCTTTGACCACACGAACAACATGTAATTGTAAGAAGTCCACTTTCGATTTAAGAACCAAATGTCGACAAAACAAACATTATTAACTTAAATGATTACATAATGTTTATAACATGGTAATAAGTGATATAAAAGTAATAATGAACTTAAAAAGGTTCTTAAGCAAGTAGAAATTAACTCAAGTTTATTATTCAGGATGTTAAAGAACGATCGAGTCGAGTCGGACCCGAGGTAAGGGATCCAACCTCTCTCTTTCTTTTTAAGTACTCTCATTTATGTCATTTCTTTTAAGCCCATATTTCTTATGTTTGGGGATGTTATTTTATATTCCTCATACTTTACTTTTTATTTTCATATTATGGGAGACCCTATTTGATCTCATAAATCCATTTTTGGAAGTTTTAAGTGGTGCCGTTAGGCTGTCGAGTTTTCGTAAGGGATTTTTCATCTCACTTTTATTCCCGTGACATTTATGCTACGTTTGCCACTATTTCCTTTGCGTGGTGTATGTACTGACCATTATTATACACTTTGTGTAGTATAATTTAATTTATGGGTATTTACATCCTCATTGTATGACCCTTCTTCCATGGGGTGTACTTTTCGAAAGTTACCCAACTTGGTAAGGGGACCTTTTACCCTCCTTTTTTTAAAATACTTCTTTTATTATGTCTTTTAATTCACATACTATTATGTTGGGATATGTTCTTATATATACTTATTTATGTAAATTTTATGTCCAAGTGATGATATTCACTTTATCTTTCTCATCAACCCTTTTTGTAAAATTTTATCTGACGCCGTTAGGCTGTCGAATTTTACCAAGGGAACTTCTTAACCCAATTACGATTTCTTTGGGTTCAACATGTAGTTATTTAATATGTCATCATTTGAATATGTGTGAATAACCTTTGATTGTTTTACACTTAATATCCACTTATATTGGGTGTTTTTATATTTGTCACACATAATTATGAGATTGATTTATCCTTAATTTAAGGATACCTTCTTTATAATGGATTTCATATCATTTTACATTTCTTTTGAGACTTCATTGTTGTTATGCACCAATTCACTCTTATATGGTGTGTATACTATCCTTTGACATATTATATCATGAATTACTTTATTCTCATTATTTTATAAAGTTCAGATTAAATGTTATTCCGCTATTATTTGTATTCAAGAGTCTCTCATTTTGTTAAAAACTCTTTAACAAAAATATCATTTTAAATGTTTTAAAGATTTATTATTATAAATATTTATCTTTAATGTCCATGTTTTCAAAATGGTTTTTAGTATTTATTTATATGGACATTAATGTTTTAAAATTATAATTCCAATAAAAGCTTCAAAGTGGTATGGGACACTTTGATTCAAAAATCTCTTTTAAATGATTTTTGAAAATGGATTGATTAATTCAATATCTTGGAATTACTTATTTTGATTGAAAATGAAATTTTGTTATTGAAATGTTTATATTTTCAATATTTTATGTGTAATTATGGTACTTGGACATTTTACGGGTGGTTACGTGATAAACCATATGACGGGTGGTGCCGTGAATACCAGTACGGGTGGTTACGTTATAACCTCCAATTCATTGGGTATGGAAGTCAGCCGTATGGCTAGTCCATTAAGTATGTGTGGAAGTTGACCGCATGGTTATTCCATTTAAGTATATTTATTTTCCAAGTTTCCTTTATATGTTATGTGTTCTTTATATGGGTTTTATGGTAATCTTTTGGTTACAAAAGGGTAAGTAATGATCTTTTATTCTGTGAAAAGTTTTTACTACATCATAAAGGTGAAAAGTATTACTTTGGTAAAGTACTCATGGTTTACTTGTTGTTTTTGAAAAACTAACAGTTTTCCTTCTTTGTGTATCCTTTACTAGGATTTTTATACTCATCCCAAGTTTTTGAAATGTTTTTCACAGGTCAGGTGAAAGGTGCATGATGTGATGATAGTGTTAAGGATGTGTCAAGAAAGAATCCATGTTTTATTTTAAATATGTTTCCGTTGATGGGAAAAATTAATACTGTCTTTTATGTAACCACTTTGTTAAAATGTGGAATGTAATGCCATTTTCATGATCTAATTCTCTAAAACTCTAAACTTGAAAAGATCCTCAATGTGTAATCTTATAATAACTCAAGATTAAGTAAGGTTTAAGGATGGGGCCTTATTGGAAGTCACCATAAAGTATGAAAGAATGTATTTATAAATAACTCATTTTGGGGTAAACAATTATACTGTGTAGAAATTTACACTTTAAAAGAATTTTTCATAATTATTTGATATTTAAACCCTAAAACATACACGAGTATTTATGTGGTATAATTTGTTTTTGATATTTTATGTTTTTTGTTGTTAAAATTAGGTCATATTTATTGATAATCATAGATAGGAATGTAATTATTATTTTTTAGCATCTGATCTGGGTGTACGGGTTTTGGAATGTTAAAATATTGGTCCATATAACTTGGGTTTCTACATTAATTCAAAATTTAGATTTTTTAAATCAACAAAAAGATAACCAACTATAAGACTACTGATTATTATATATATGTTATCAACATATATCATTTAGAAAACCTTGATACGCACACTATCCTCCTATATAAAAAAGATATACATTCATTAAAAATGAATATTCAATCATCATAATGAATGAATTAATCTATAAATGAAACTCTATATTATTAATTTATTATTGTAATTTAACTGTTTCATTTACCCATTCTAGTTGTTTCATATAGATACCATCAAAGAATTGTGGGCATGACATCAAATTTACAATATAACGAATCATTGAAATTATCTATAGAAATTGAAATTCTATAGGATTTATGTATGATATTTTGGTATAAAAAATAGACCCTTATTAGTACTATAAATTCTTCCAAACATGTGATGTTTATCTTGAATACCCACTAAATTATTTATATCAATTGGAGGAAATACCAAAATATAGACTTGCTTTTAGAATATATAATCCTTTTCTTTTTGAAGTCATACAAAATTATAAATCATAGATAATTTCCATTTACTACTTCCTAAATGGATCCATTATTTTTATTTAATTATATATCACTCACTATGTTGAATATAAATCCACTAGTATGGTTGTAGTCATCCTATACAGAATTTTCCTCTAGGAAATTTCTTTTCTATGAGCCCTGGTAGAAATTATTCATATACTTACTACTTATGAGTCTCCAGCCTTGACATAAAATAATTCAATCTTTCTCAAATTTTCTTAAATATTTATTTTTATAATTTAATATTTATATAATCCATCACATGAATATAAAATTTATATCTCTTGAATTTATATTGTATCTTAATTCACTTTTCTGATAATTAACTTGGATAAATATTTTTTTCTAGATGCATGATTGTTTATTTATTTTTCTTTAACATGATATTTGTATCTAACCATGTGTTATTATAGAATTGTGTACTTATTTCCTAATATAACTCATTTGATATCCATTTTTCATTATAATTTTAATATTTTTATGGGTTAATGATGCAATTTTTGAAGAATTTCCTAAGAATATTATGGAAGTCTTTAAAAGAAATCAAACACATTCCATTGATCATCCTTTTAGTAGTACTTTAGATTTGATGTGTTTATGGAAATTCATGTTTTGTAAATACTCCAGTATAGATTGTTAAAATTAATTAACACTTATAATAATCATCATAGATCTTACTTTTACTCACATCATGGCTCTATTGTGTATAATGACATATCATTTTTGGAAAAAATACACTATACATTTTTTTACCAATGATTACAATGAGAAGGTATTCTATGTCTCACGGATTTAAAGAAATTTATATCTCCAAACAATGATTATTACTTACATCACTCTTATATTCCTTAAATTTATTAAAGGAATATCATAATTTATATAAATTTAACTCTAGACTCTTTGAGAAATAGTTCACACATATCTTGTCGAACTGACTCAAGAACCATTGTGATTTTCCATTATTTCTAATTGTTTCTTTATATAAAACATGATATGTAATTTTTTTCACAGTACCTGATGTTTTTTTCTCCAAATAGACTGAAAAAATACTTGGTATAACCTTTTCAACTACTTTAATTTCTAATTAAAAAGAATTAAAATTCCATCATAGGGTTTTACTGAGTCACACAGTTTTTATTCCTCATTTATTATTGATTATTTATGTATTGATAAACTACTAATTAAGAATGAGATACCATAAAACATTCATTGAAAAATGGAATAATTCCTCTTTATTTCAAATGGATATGTGAGATTAATATTTACGAAATATATAACAAAATTTTATCTGGAATCTATAAACATACAAATTTGAAGTTGTGTACTTCTCATTTATGACTTAGGAATCATCCATTATCATCGTCTTGGTTAACTAACCTCACTTATTATTATTTTTCTATACATAGTTACTTTATTTGAATAAATATACATGACACACATTCATTATCTAATACCAATGAAGTAAAATAGAAACATCCCAAAAAATTATTAATGCACATGAAGTAGATGCCTCTTCTTAATTCTATTATAATTCATTTAATTTTATCTCCCACAATATAATCTCATGATATGTGAATAAGATAAACTCATTTATGTTTCTATTCATATTTTATTTGAAATATATCGTAAAGGTTCCTTTGGTGTCACACTTTCCACTAACATATTCAACTTGTCCTTTAACATTTTCACCATAATAACATTATATTAGCACTTCTTTAAGTTCTCATTTTCTTATAAAACCTTTCCCAAATGGTAATGAAGAAATTTCTATATATATTTTTATAATCCTAAATGAAACTAGAATAATTGGGTAATATGTATTTAGGAATGGGGTGTATTAAAAGATCATGATACATCTTTAAAATTAAACATGTCCAGTTTAATAATCATATCATTCAATTTAATACATTTCTTTCTACTCTTATAATTCACGTACATAAGAAAACAAATGAACTCATCCATTCTCTAATGGTGATTTCACAACAGATTGGATATTAATGATAGAATTATGATGTAAACATAAAATTCATCATTTATGTGTCTCCTGTAATCTTCATTTTTTCCCTAACTTCCAAAAGTGGATATATATGTAGTGGGAACTCCAACACATATAATTTATTTAACATCATAATACTTTGTGCCAGTGTGTGTAGTACACATGGAAATCATATCAGTGATGGAATTTTTATTGTTCTAAATTAATCACAGTGAACTTGTGTTATGGGGAGACAATATTCTACAAGATAAAACATAAGAAAATTAGTACTTTAAACATTATTAACAAATATTAGACATTATAAACATTATTATCTAATATTTCTACATCTATTTTACTAAATCCTTTTATCCCTCAACTAAAATATTTGGAATACATAGTTACTGTAGTATTTTAGTGGTATGGATCTTTAAATACTCTCCTCATATTCTATGTTATGCATATTTTACACCTTGAAGTGTTTTTAGTTATAATTTTTGATTAAAAAAATATTTACTAATTTCTCCATGATATAATGAGTGTATTCCATTATCCAGAAATTGATAACCTTGAATTTGTCAATGATTTTCCTCTAAAGTTGCAGTTTCCTTATAAATGAACCTAGGATATATGAACATGGATTGATGTTACATGAAAATACACTTAAATAGTTGCCTTTTCTTTTGAATCTAAATTGTTGTAAATTAAATGGGGATCTAATCATGACTTAAAGGGTGTTTTCCACTACAAATTGTGATGTATACATTATATAATAAAACCATATGGTTTGAATTTTTATGATTAAAGGAACCAAGAAATTTTGATAAAGTCATAGGTGTATGTGATTTGAGAGCCCATAATCAATTAAATGATCGGTGTGGTTAAATAAAATATCAATAAGAAAAATATTCAGTGTTTTCCCTCATAACATGTGGATGAAATCTTTTTTAAATAATATTTGGAATAAAAAATGTAAATAAAATAAAATTATGAGATCCTTAAATAGATGATTAAATATGACTCCCTTGACATATGGGTTTGTGACCTAGAGTTATATGTGGGGTTCAAGGAAGAACATTTGGTTCACCCTTTTGTATTGTGAATTGATCATGTTAATGGGAAGGTTGGTTAAGAGAGTGATACATGGTTAAGATGCCTTTGTGGTATGAATATTGTTTCATTATTGTGAAATATCATTGAGTATGTTGGTTATTTTTGGAATGTTAAGTTTCATGGGATATTCAGACATTTATTGGAATGTTTCTAGAGGGTTGTAGCTTGATGTTTTCTAGTTTCTGACCATGGTGAAAGGATGTATTTACAGTTATATGTGACCCTATTTCCTAGTGAATTTACAGATAGAGATCAATGAAGCTAACTTATAAGGGGTATTAACTAGAGATTGTGTTGGTTAGATGCAGGGAGAATTAGTAGATTCTCTTACTTTGGTATTAATGCTTGGGAGGTGAGTCTGATTTTGAGGTTATAAAACATTAACAACCTTCTGTTGTCTGGGAAGTGAGTTTAGTATTATAGGACCATTAGATTAAATATATTTTTTTCAATGTCAATTTTCCTCATATAAATGTAATTGAAAAATAATTCCCTAAATATGGTACTTTGGAATATATTTCCCAATGTACCCTATTTTTTATGTTGGGGAGACTATTTTGTAAAATAAGGTTTTTTTTCTTCATCCCATAGAAAATCTGTGCTACATCAGGAAATAGTTTTCCAAGTACCCTATTTAGTGAAATGTTTTTTATTTCTATTATATATGGAAAATTTACAATTTTCAAAGGTAGGATCATTTAGATTCCAATACTGGTATCTCCCATTTAGGGTTTCAACATATTGGTTGTTGACAATCCTAATGAGGAGTATTTAGGTTTGGTGAGGTTTATTGAAATACAATGGGTTGAAAATAATACATGAGATGTTCTTTGAGGCACATATTTTAGGAATATATATTCCTTGAGAATTTATAAAATATTTGAGATATTTCTAGTGAGGTTTTTTGGTTTGTGAATGTAGTACAATGTAGATAAGGACACCCATAATGGTTCTTAGTATAGTCTTGTGAGTTACCTCATCTTTGGTAGTTTAGGACACCCTATGCACCAATGATCATAGTGTATAGTAAATGTTTTGAAGGAATTATTGATGTGATGAATGGTCCTATTATTTTTAGTTATGTTATATTATATAGGGAGGGAAATTATATTCTAATTTTTGGAATGATACATGAGTGATGGATGGTCATGAGATGAGTTGTGTCTTAGTCAAATGCTTTGACCAGGCATGTGAGTGGGTCTTAGCATTGTACGAATCAATATATTATGACATGCGGGTTGGAAGCGGTTATTAAAAGAATGAATAACATATGGTTTTCATAGAAATCAATATATAAAGACCCCATTTGATGGGTGTGGTGTCACATAACTTATATCACAGTATATCTCAAGAGCAATCACCCTATATTTTTTAGGTTTAAATTGATTTTGTGACTACAAGCAAGGTTATTTGACTTGGTATGGGAAAAATAGGCATAATATGTGTCCCTAGTAAATAATTCAGGTCATAGAGGAGGTTTATCATTTCAATGGTGGTTGTATCCAGATTATAATGGTTTAAAAATGGCTTGGTGGAGAGTCAGGGAACGACAAATGTACCTATCATGAAGTTCCTCACCAAATAATGTAAATGGGGAGTTATGGAAGATTTTAGACATTAATTTTTTGGGATATTGGCGTGAATTTAATTTTATCATTAGAGGTGGTAGAGACATCATGTTGGATCAGGGCGTGTTCTCACTATCTAACCACATAAATCTTGAAGAATATATCATGGGTAGATGTTGTGGATGAGTGGGTATCAATGGATCCGTATGTGTATGTTGTGGATTGGACTTGTTGAGTTTTTTACCATGGGTGGTAAGTAAATCATTTGTTGGGGAGTACACTATAAGCTATTTGGGGTGATAGATGTGTCATATCTAGTGATCATGTATGAGTAGAGGGGCCATGACCAAAAATTGAGTTCATTGAAGAATATGATTTGGGATATGGATATCCTAATTTGTTTCTTTCGGTAAGGATAATCCTCTATTTGAATCATAAAATCAGTCTAAGAAGGTTATACCATCGTGTCAAGGGGTTGTTGGTGTGGAGACTATCCATTAATATAGTGGATATAAATTATATAGATCTCTAGGCGGCTTCTAGGAAATATTTTAGGTGTGGTTTCTGGAGAATTTTTTCGATTACATCATCCTAATACATTCTAGATATGGTCATAAGGTGACTCTAATTGATGGGTTGTCGATGCTCATGATAGAGCATAAAGAAAAGCTCTGTGGTTTGAAAACTCAACAATAGAGATTTATTGGAGGTCTTAGTTGGACCTCGGTAACCCTTTTTTTTATACTCACATAGCACCTATAGAGTATGAGTCAATGTGATAGTGTGTTTGGGTAATTCATTGGTGGGTAAAATTGATTTTTTAGAATAGTCATATAGTAAAATTCCAATTATTCTATACATTGGTAAATGTTAATCATGGGATGGGAATCCACTTAAGGTGAATCATATTCGATATGATGGTCATGTATGATCATTGAACTAGGATTATAAGGGGAACTATAGATATGGTCCCAATGGTATGGGGTGTGAAACACATTAGTTTAGTCCCAGGAAAAGAATGAGGAGTGGTACTGGGTTTTTATAGGTGTTTTGTTTGAGATTTGGGTGATGAAAGTTGGAACCATGGAATGGGTGTCACGGTAACAGGTGAATTCTATTTTTGTAAGAAATCCTAGTGGTTTTAATCATTGTAGTAGGAAATGTCCATTGGGGTTTAAGTTATTTTTAAGGGAGCACTATAATTCATAAAGTAAACCAGTTTAGGTATCCTTCGTGTTATATAGTAGATGGTTATAGAGAGAA
This sequence comes from Viscum album, assembly GCA_963277665.1. Classification (NCBI taxonomy): domain Eukaryota; kingdom Viridiplantae; phylum Streptophyta; class Magnoliopsida; order Santalales; family Viscaceae; genus Viscum; species Viscum album. The sequence continues at coordinate 1,185,502,618 of OY728130.1, read as the reverse complement.
CCATATCATTTATAAATTTTTATTAGGTCTATTAAATTTTTATAGTGATATTTTCATGTTGTGTGATGGTAAAAAATTCTCTGATCCTTTTTTAGACCTGTAAGGACAACATTAAAAGTGGTGTCTTAACATAGCTCAAAAAGCAGTTTTATAGAACTTCATTATATTATTATAGTATGGAATAAGGTTTTGAATGACGACTTGATCATGTATTGTGAGAACAGCTTGGTTACTATATATTTTTCCCGATAGTGGGTATCATCCAGTTTAATATATGTGGACTTGTAATAAGGATGTTATATTATAGGGATTGTGCATTGGACTAGATGGACTAAAAATACTAATTTTGAAAAACATTTGGTAACCATAATTTATAATATTTTATAGGACCCATACTTATGGTCATTTAGTTTTAGGATAAGGCCCAAGTGTGGGTAATATTTGGTTAGAATTAGTTGGTTCATGTTCAGGGACCAATAATATTTGATGAAGATGAGGTGTCCGGACCAACTGTAAATATTAGGAGTTAAGGTAGTTGGGTAACTGGCGTAGAGACCCATACTTGATATATATATACATTACATTACTTTTGTGGAATACTTAATACATAACACAAAAAGATTCCCAATGACTTTATTATTTTAGTGTCTTTGTAAACTCAGAACATAATCTTCTAATCATGGTAAAGATCATCAACATCTCCCATAAAGATCTTCCCCTTTTGTGTTCTTACCTAAAACCTTTATTTATATCTAGGGAAAAAGAAAACATAAAAATGGTGAGATCAAATGCTCAGTAAGGGTATAAATTGAGAACATAAAACAATCCATAAACATTTGAATGTTTGAACATGAACATAAAACATCAAAATCATGAGTAATGACATAAATCTTGGCAGTGCATAAGGCATAGATCCTAAAGGAACATTAATCAGGATAAAATATTATGGGAATAAAACATGTAATTATGGCATACCATTAAGCACATGTTATGATTTCCATAGTATCCAAGGCTTTGTTGCTAAGACCATCATAGTGGACAAAGTCTGTTACAGAATCGAGTTCACTCCTCTTTCCAGTCATGTATCACCGAAATAGATTTACTTTCCATTCCATCCATGTCTATCTCATGAGATATAAATATTTACCCAATTCATTGGAGATATATACATGTCCCACCCATCCCATTATGAAACCATTCTTATTTGTTCGACAAAACAATCATAAATCATTCATCTTAACCCAAAGAATAAAATGGGTTTCATAAAAATCATCCCATCATAACATAATCCAAATAAAACAAATGGATATCATTTCATCATAATTTAAATAAAATCATGTAAATAATAGAGACATTATACTTGAAACATAGGCATAATGAATAATTTCATCTTATATGGAAAATAGTTTTGACAAAACACTTGAAATGAATTCTTGAGGAAAATATCCTTTTTTCTTCAAAATAATTTTCTTTTACAAAATTCCACTCAATTTTAAAAGAAAATGATTTTTTTGAATGTAATCCTGAAATCTTGTAGAGGAAGATTCATGAAAATTAGGCATTATAAAATCGTAAAAAATATGTGGATGCCATATAAGTTAAAAAAACATTCTGCTCATACTTTTAATGGAATAGTCAAAAGGTACCACATATGTTAAAAAAAGAATGATTCATTCCATAACACATTTTAAAATTAAAAGAGGGGTTAACATGAAATTAAAAATACATGGAAGAATATTAAAAACTTCATGAAAAACATTTTACGGACATGGATGAAAAATATAACCCCAGTAAATACTTACGTATAAGAAATCTCAGATAAAAAAGAGATTGAAAAATTATCCCTTACCTTAAGTAAAATTTCATCCGTACGTGTCCAAAACTCCTGTATAGTGGTTTTAAACATATTATTAACTTGTAATAGAACCATAATAATATTTATGATATCATATATGATTCAATTAGGAAATTATATTACCCGTTCTTTTGTAAATTCAATGTTAAAGAAGAGTTTTGGGTAAAATCGTTTCATTTATCGTATGTGTTTTGAATTTTTGTTCATGGTATTATTACTTATATCCTGATTTAATTAATTACATAATTTAAAAAATTATTTATATATAATATATATTCATAATATAAATATATATGATAGATCGATAAATGTAATGAAGTACACCATTCATGGAGACGGTAGGTCATACTTACGCATGAACGATGTTTTCATTTCCTTATTGAATTGAATGGAATTGAGTACATGAAACATATATGTACATAAATTTAGTATCATTATTATGTAATATATTTCATTATTATTTATTATATATACTTTATAATGATACTTGAATGGTTAATCATGGAAAATGAATCTCATCGCGTTCGTGGAGACAGTAGTCCGTACGTACGCATGAGTGATGATATCATTTTTTTGATATTAAAATTTTATATAATTGGATGGTATATCATATATAAAGAATCATAAAAATTTATATTTATTATTTATATCATTTATACTCATTATTATACCCATACAAAGGATTAAATGTTCTAATAACAAACTACACCACGACGTGGAGACGGTAAGCCGTACGTACACACGTGTGTTGACTTTTTCATTCATAGAATGGGTAAAATAACTAATATGGTTGTACAATGTTTATAATAACATCACATTATATATAATATACTTGATTTAATATTATATAATATAAACAACAAAGAAGGAGGATGTGGAAGAAGAAAGGAACTTGAAGTAAGTGGTGAGATATTTACCTCTTCTTCTTGTTCTTCCTTTTGATTTGACCAAATGGGATCCTTTGGTTGGCTTTCTGACTAAAATATGACCTCCAGAATATAGGTAGGACGGTTTATAGGGTATTTGGGTTGGGGTTGGCCGAGCCAAATGGATTTGGAGGTGTGAATTAGAGATAAGGGGGAGTTCCTTTTTATAAGAGGGGTGATGGCACCTTAGAAAAAACTTTAAATATTATTTTATAATAAATTCTTATTCAGTTTATAATGGATCAAAAGCGACTCATTTAGAGGATATGGTGGTTATGGGTCTAAATTCTCTAAACCATTAGGTTTTAGACAAGTTTAGGTTACCATTTTAACATTATCATTTAGATTTAACTCTAAGTTAAATAATTTAACATTTACCGCGTCTTCTTGTACTCTTACGCTATATAGTTAATAAACTTACTAAAAATTTCCAATTGAGCCCCCATTGGTTAATTAATGTCATATATATTATTATATAAGTCTTTTGGCCGATCTATAGATTTTTAGGACCATTATATCAATTAATAATATAATATTTGTTTCAGAAACTCTTTTATGTAAATTTGGACACTATTTGGTATTTTGTTTTCTAAAAATTCTTAACAGCATTATTACTCCGAAAAAAATTTATCTAACCGACCCTAATATGTTATTTTAAACAGGAAAATTAGTGTAATTCATAAAAAGTGTAAAATTACATTTATTTGGGTATTTAAAATATCAATTATGTTAATATTTCATTAATAAGGTAATTTCTGCATCATCATTGTGTCATAAATAAATTAAATTATTTAATTTCTAAAAAATATAAATAAAATAAAAATATGTATTAAATATTTTTATCTTTCTAATGAATATTTATAGTCTAATTTATCTTATGTATATCCCTATATTAAAAGTTTTTAGTTATTAAACATTGATTTTAACTATTTTAACTCTTCTTTAAATAAAATAATAATAACTATCCTAATCTAATACATGAGGACAAAATTGGTTCATATTTTATTCTTAAGGTTGTTTTTGATCGAATTATACTTATCCAATAGAATTAGGACATGTGTTATGGTAATAATAATATCATTTTTACCCTTAATTACCCTATTTACTTTTAACCGTGGTAAATAAAAGTAAAAAGTTACTATTCACCAAAAATGATTTTTATCTTATTGAACCACATTTTTCTCCTTGATATTAACCTTATCACTAAAATTTTCGAAATTCCACTAATAGATGTGGTAAAATTATGTTTTATGTAAATTTTCAAATTCTCGTAGGAGATAGGTAAAACACGATAAAAAGTTCAATAAAATTTTTATATATCTAAAATTATTATAAAATGACTATAATAAATTACATTGAACTTATATAGGTATTATATATCAATTATGATCTAAAATAAATTTAAATAAAATAAATAATTATCTAAAAAAATTCATTTTTATACAATAACTCAGTGTTTTCCACTATTCATCAAAATTTGAATGTTTTCAGAAAAATACCCAAAATTCACACTAATATAATTTCGATATTATGAATCCAAAAATGAAGTCCATTTTAAAAGATAAAATTTATAAAATTTTAAAAAGTGGGAATTACTATTCATAACAGCTAGTTTATAAAATATTTTAATAACACATCGTTGTTTAGTGAAACTCGGTATTGCGTACAATACAAGCTATTGAGGAAGGTTTCTCTTGAATGTAATGCAAGCCAAGAATAGTGTTAAGTATACTATAAGTTAATACGGTGTTTCATATAGAATAATGTAATCTTGGTGTAACACACAACACAAGACATCAAAGAAATTATAAATAATATTTCTCATAGAATTTTGGGGTGTTAACAAATGGGTTAATGAAACTTTGACATTTTGAGTTGAATATCCAATTTCAATGTTAAGTAATGTCATTGAGCTCTAAATATTGGCAAAATGGAGACTTTACCTTTGGATTTTGTTTTAACATGATCATTTATAGGGGGTGTTTGTGGTATGTTAGGTTTTGAGGCTTTGGTTTCTCAGTATTACAACTCAGAGGTGAGATGTTATATAGCGGGGATTTTATATGACCAAAACCTTTTTTGAGGAAATATGTTATTTATTTATTTTTGGTAATATTTTTTCAATTATATCCTTTAGATAAATTAATTGATAGTGGATAGTTTATGGGATTATTTGGATGGTCTGGAGCCTAAAACATTGGATTTGTGTTAATAGAATAGGACAACAGGTTGGGGCATGGTTTGTGTTAATTGTATACCTCAGCCATGTTTCTTGATAAAGGATTAAAATGTCTCCTTAAAAAATTTAAATAGGCTTAAGAAAAAATGAAAACACCTAAAACTAATATCATTACCATTTTTCATTGTTATCAAATGGTTTTCTAAATAGTAACCCAAACCATTTTGAATAGAGTGTCTCCTAGTAGAGTGGTTCTCAATGTTTAGATTACCTTGTGACCAAACTGTATTCACCAATACAAAATGAAAAATTATAACTATTCCCTTAGGGGCCTTAATACATTTTACCCAATTCTATGATCCTTCTTAGATAGAACCACTCCCATCACATTCCCCTCCTTTCTCCCTTAGATATTGGTAGATCTCCCATAATCATCACATAATTATCATTAAATTTTAGGAAAATGATGCAAGGAGAGAGTCTAAGAGTATACTTACTCTCATTTCTAATTTATTTTATTTCCTAGTTTCCTTACTCCATTTATGTGGGTTATTCCCTATTTTATAAGACATTTTCTTCTTATATTTGTAAGGTTTCTTTTTGAACTGAAGGTAGATATCAGATGATTGGGTCTCAGTAAGATTGAGGTATGTGGTCGAAGTGATTTTCCATTTAATTCTTTTCTTTTTATTTCATTTTTGACTATTAATTCATAATTTCATTTCATCCTATTATATTTATGTTTAAATTAAATTATTAGATTTCATTTGGGGTGACTGAAAAACTCTTTTAGACCTATATATACATGTTAGCTAGGTGTAGACCTACCTTCAATATATTAAAGGAGTGTGTTTGTCATGTAAAATGGGGAAACATGAAGTAAATATGTTGGTTTATTATTTCCCTAGGAAATATAATGTTTTAATTTGAAATGTTGGGTGCCTAAAATGTCCATTTGGAAAAGGTATTACTCATATACATAGAAATCATAAATGTAATTTGAAAATGAATCAAATATTATTTTATCCTTAAATATTTAATTTTGTTTAAATGTGAAAATGACCAATGTTGTGAATCTTGTATTGAGATGTTAGATTTCTCTGTCTCTACTTGTGTATAGTTACTTGTTTGATTTTAATGGAATATGTTGTGAGTTTTGGAATTTATTGGAAGGATTCCTTTAATACCTTAGTATTTGTTTTGTGTGAAATTCAACGAAACAGACTATAATTCCATAAGAGGATTCATTTTAAGACTTAGAGTAAAGAAGTACTTGGATTCAATGATGTGTAATACTATGGAATTACTCATGTGAACTACTGGATTCTTATTAGATTAATTACTAAAAATTTCATTGAAAAAATCCCCTATGGATTTTGGTAATGTATGTACTGAATTAATTATGTTAATTAATGTTGTGGATTCTCAAGGGGTACCACTGTTTAATGTTTTAGGACGAGATCCCAGAATTTCAGTTGATTATTGTTTATACATAATTCCATATGTGTGAGCCTTTGATTACATCAATCCATTCTTCAAAATGTGAAGGGAAGTCTCTTGGGTTCATATTTACTAGCAGATTTACTTGGGAATTACTAGTAGTTAATGAACATATAATCCACGTGTATTCCTCTTGGGATAATTGATTATGGATTCCTGGTTAATTCACCTTGAAACCAAATTGTGACATGACACTCCCACAATGATCAGAGTTACCAATGATAGAAAAAGTAGGTAGTGTCAGTTTGGGTTTTCTTCTAGAGACTTGTTGTTAGACATGGTTAAAGTTACTTCTACACCTTATTATTTTTACTTTTTATGTTTTTTGGAATAATTTTATGTTATATTTTAAAAGACTGTATTTCCAATACACACCAGTTGTGGGGGACTACTGAGTTTTACTAAGACCCAGTTCGGGCTTCCATGGAACTTGGGTACCCGATCAAATTCTCCTTGGTCATATATTATAGGTTTAGGGTAAGGCTCCATGTGATGATTAATTTTTTGGCTTGGTTAAATCTTGATATATGGGAGATATGCTAAATATAAGGATGTCCATAGTTATATTATCTCTTGACCTTTTGTTCTTTTCTACATTTAGATTGTTATACTTGACTTCTTTAACATGTATACTCCACCCATTATGGATATAGAATCATTATGATGATATATTGAATATAATTTGGTATTTTAACAAATGTGATTCATTTATCCCGATTTCATGCTTTTATATAGTGTTGTCTCTAATTTATTTATTTATTTTGTGTTTAAAACTCTAGTAATAAGGGAATATTCTTCCCATCGAAACCTCATAGCCCCTAGCCACTATTCGACAACCTATTGAATATGGTGAGGCATACTTGAGGTCATGTGGTGCACTCCACTAGGGCACAAATTCTATAGAATTAGTATCGAGGAATTACTAAAATAATTTCAATATATTTTTAGAAATATATTTCATGGATGGATATTATTCATTGATGTGGTTACATGGAATTTTTATCCAAAACATTTAAAAATCAAAAGAAGAAAGACTCTCAAAAGAAACATAATAAAATCTATCAAAAATAAATGGGAGGAGGATCCATTATTATTGAATGTAAAATAGATTGGATGTGGTACTATAAAATCAAAAAGATCTAATCCTATAGAAGATGTGTCTAAAATATTTGGTGATTTTGACTCTATTAAAATTGTTGAATTATTTTACATTGAAATAAAAAATAATATGAATAACATTACTCTTGAGGTTATTTGATAAATTCATTCATTTATCATGGAGAAAAAAATATAAAGCACACAACAAGAATTAGAAGAATATGAAAAGGGAATTTATTGGCAATGAAGATTCAAAAATGAAACTATCTCATAACACTTATTAATGAAAAGGAAGAATATATATTTATTTTCAATAAAAATCCTTCCTTGTTGAATTAATAATAGAAAATAATTTTTTATAATGTTAATTTTAAGGAAATTATTCGGAAAATTCACCATATTGTGGAAGGAACTCATAAATAAGTAGTGGATATCAAGAATAATCAACTACACTTTGAGGAAAATAATGTAATATAACATGATCATTCATTGATAGATATTGGTATGTTTTTCAATGGAATGGATTGAATGAAAAAATTTGAATTTAAAGATAAATTGAAATTCTTAAAATATCAAAAATACACTTTTAGTATAAAATTTATTAAGTTGTATATAAATTTTAAAAAAATGGAAACTTCTCATGTTGAATCTTCCCATAATGTTGAGACAGGATACATTTTTATAATTCCTAAATAGATTATTACTTCCACAAATACTCAATATTGTAACAAGAAAATTTAATTTCTCTAGAAGTATCGTCATCTTATAATCTGAAGAAGAATAAGGCAACCCCACAATCCAATGAATTTATATTCATTATATGTGATACTTTTAATAGTGAAGGTTATAGTATGAGATAATGACTATTGGGGAATTATATGGATAAATAAACAACTTCTATAAATATGTATGAAATATTAAAAGGAATAATTACACCCACAAGTTGTTCATAAGGAATTATTTCTAGAAGAAAACACCACCATTAATTAATCTCAATGAAATGGGAATAGATTCATTGGTAATTTCTACTATTATGAATATTTTAAACACTAGTGAATAAAATTTTGGAATAATTTGAAAACTATTAAAAAATATAAAAGGAGTATATCATGATATATTTGAACATAATTTAAGGGAAATTAAATAAAATAGTATAAAATTACACGGAATAAGTAAATCATATTGATACCAAATAGATTTGAATATATATAAAAAAATTTGTGGATATTTTGGATGAATTATTCATTGATATGGTGAGTGATGGGTCAAAAATACAAATCATAAATAATGTCAAAATAATAGGATTTCATAATAGGATAAGAAAAATAAATGGTTTCTAGATGTTAAATATTCTATTAGGGTTAAAAATGGTATAAATAAGGTTAGACACAAAATAAAAGTAAAGGAAAATGTCACACCAAAAGGAATGTGATTATATTATATAATGTAATTCCACATTATATAAAGATGTATTTAAGCAATAAATATTTATGCTAACGAAATAAATTAGAAACAACAGACTAAATACATTTTAGAATGAAACTCGGAGTTTTGAATAGTTGAAGATATCTTGGATGAAGAATATAACAGTCACCAAAAGATATCTATAAATAGTAACTTACCAAAAGATGATATGATATTTAGAAGTTATAATTTAGTCAAACATAATCTTGGAAAATACATGAAATGACTACAAAGATAGGTGAAATTGATGAAAAATTAAATAAAATATTCCAAAATTAAAACTTTTATTATAAATAAGAAAACCTTACACATGTAAAAAAGTTATCATACATCAAATATTTTTATGTATGTATGGTTATAAAAATTATATGTTGTAAAAAATATATGAGAAATAAGAGAAAAATAATCAATGTTACTTCTTAAGAATAGTAATTTTGGATAAAACCTATAAACAAAAAAATAAAAGGAAAATATATCTATTCTAACCAAGGAAATTGGTGAATGTGGAACAATGTGTGATTACTGGATGGAAAAGGGAGATGAAATAATTGATGTTTCCAACTTGAGAGAAATTTTGTAACCTAATTTCTCTAATTTAAGAAATATAAATCTCACCTAGTTCCCTGATTAGATGTGATGTGTTTCTATGAGAAAGGAGAAATTATGGTGATTTAATTTAGGGGGATCCATGAAATAAAATGATAATAAAATTTCCATAGAAATAATAAGTTGAAATGAATGAGATGAAATTGTAGAAATATACTCAGTTTTAAAACATAAAGTTCAAAAATTTTATGAATTTAATTTCTTAAAGGATGAAGTTCCAAAAGAAAATGATAATGATGATGATGATGATGGTGGTGGTGGTTTTTTTATTTATGATGATGATTATTATTATTATTATGATTAATATTATTATTATGTTTTGGATACTAAAAACCCAAATAAATTAAAATCCTATTATCTAAAGGCATGTTTATTTTTTTACCATATCCTTTCATAAAAAATTGATTCTATGATTTGGGGGATAAGTTTAAAAATTTTGATGGAAAAAATGAAAAATTACTTGATTGAGGTAGTGTAACCCAATTATTTTAATTGAACATTTTTTATCCTATTATATAGATTATTATAGGAAATAATTTACATAAAATTAATTCAAAATACTCATTGAAGAAATTTTTTGAAGTCATATCACTTGGTGAAAATTTAATTGACAACTATTATATCCAAGTTAATAACTCTAGTTCTCTACACCAGCCATTACTCTTATATACATTCAGTTGGTTGGTTGGATGATCATTGGTTAAATAAAAGTGATAACAACATTCACTACAGAAATTAATTTTTAACTTTCATTTTAATGAAAAATATGGAGAGAGTAATGAAATAAGAGTCATGTTATAATGTTAAACTTTTAATTTATTATCAATAAGGGGGAGAAGAAATAATTGAAATAAAAAAGAAGTTTGTATTGAAAAAAATATAATGGGGGAGACCTATGACCCCATCGAATAGTGATGATGGTGTATTATATTTATTTTCAATAACTATTGTTAATAGAAGTCAGTGATAGACAATAAGAAGTTAAAGAAAACTATTATTCCTCTATAATTAAATCCTAAGTAAGTTCAATGAAAATAAAAAATATTTTAAAAGAATCATATCAATTGTTTTAATGAAGATATATAAGTGGATGTCAGTGATTGGTGGATGAGGAATTCATCAAAATATTTATACCTTAATTTAATGGGTAAGAGATATTATCATTTTTTGATTGTATGGATCCATGATAGAATTATGTATGCATGATGTTGATTACACATATAGATATGTGTGTAAGGTGGAAGAAAATATCTTCAAAAATATGATGATAGTATCATAATCTTTTACCAAGGTAATGTAAAACACAAAATTTATTTTTTTATAAACCATATATTAGTGGTGTTTGACATTTATATAGAAGATTGATCATCAATCTATGAGTAGTATAAATCTTTCATGAATGTAGTTTTGGAATTACATACATGAAACACTATTATAAAGAAAAATTAAATACTAGAAGAAAAAACTATACTTGAAGAATTGATTTATTAAACATTTCAAAAGATGAATACATTGAAAAAAGAAAAAAATTATATTCTTAGGGATGGCTTTACCCAAATATTTTAAACTGAATGAATCCTTGTATGTATATTGGAATCAATCCATTAGATGAATGGAAAAATATGTAAATTTATAGAAGAATAATAAAATATGAATAAAAATGATGAAGAATAATCACTTGAAGAAAAAAAGGAATGAGTAGTATATTATTTGTAAACTAGGAGATGGTGTTTGGTGTTTACTAGATGAATAAAAAATGGTTTTAGTGACCCGACCTAAGAAACCAAGAGCTGGTTTCATCTACCATTACAACGACATAAGATTTAATGAATTTCATCCTAAAGTATTAAATCGTTTAGTAGTATTCGTAAACTAGATATATATTTGAGTTTTATAATAAATTTGAATTCACAAATTACAATGTAATTTTTTTTCATGAATAAATTTATTCAAACTAGAATAAACGAAAATAAATAGTCGTAGTAAACTTTAAATAATCAAATGGAAATGACAAAAAATAATGGTGGACTCGAATTCCAAGTAATTGTTATGTACAAGAGAAGAAATAATGAATCAATGAGTATAATCGATATGGGGAGGTAATTAACTGATAAGATGTTAAATGTGAAAAAGAACTGATAAGTAAATGTGTAAATATTATGTCATGGTACATACTAGAAAACACAATCCATTAAATCAACAAACTAAAAATGAAATGCATCCCTAGAGTTTTTTATAGTGAAAATATCATGGATAATAATAACATAAATTTGAATGAAGGAAATGATTAAATATTGGAAATCATATCTAAGGCATGCAAAAACATATATTGTCATGAATTTTCACAAGAAGATTGGAACTACAGGTGGAAACCCATTTAATTTTTTCAACTGATTTGTCTCATGAGACCTATCAATGCATCAATGGGATATATAAATTCCAATCCCCACCCATCACTTCGAGTCTAAACTTTAACTCATATATCAAATAATTTATTTAATTAATGAACAATATACCTTTTCAAATATCATTATTGAGTAAAGGATTCAAATTTATCAATATTTCCCAAGTTATTCAAATTACATTCAAATTAAACAAGGTATGTAAAAATGTTATACAGTTTTGGAAAAAATCTTCTAAATCATAAATATATGTGTATATTTAAGTGAAATGTAATTCGCAATGATAATTTATCACATGAAAGTGATTATTTCAATATAAATTTAACAATCATAAAAATATTAAGATTGATCAATAAATTTTACCACTTGGCAATTTTCAACTCAAATCCCCTTGGGTGAAAAAATTTAAAATAAAACTAAAAAAACATAAATAATGAATTATTCATGATAATACATATCAAGGTGTAGTATGTACATCATATAAATATTATTTGGTTAATAATAAAAAATTAGTTTGTTCGAAATGTAAATTGAGTCAAAATAATTTACCATATATTCCTTTGTTGTTAGATTACCTTCAACCTCATATATAATGGTTTTAAGAATTTTATTAACTTATAAATAACCAAATTAATATTTATAATTTCATAAAATATCCTTTTATAACATCTTATCATCCATTTGTTAATAATATTTCATTATTTCCATTGGTTATGGTGTTAATTGTCATGTTTATCGAGAATGTTTTGATTTTTTTAATTTCTATTATTCATACTGAGATTATTATTTTATCATATTGATAATTTAAACCGTTATTTAATTATAATGTATATTTATTATATATGTAGTTAGAGTAATCAATAAATGTTTTTGATAGGAAATAAAATATATCATGCATGAGGATGATATGTCGTATGCATGCATGAACATTATTTTCATTTTCTTGTCATAATAAAAATGAAAAGAAATGTATATATTTATATATATTATCATTTAATTATAATTATTATTTTATATATATCACATATATTTATTAAACCCATCCTTAATATATTCCATGTAAAGCATGAATGAATCACATCTCTTCGCAAGGCATTAGTCTTATGTACACATGAACGACGTTATCATATTCCCACAAAATGGAAAGCATGACGATATGTATTATATAATAACTATATAGGTATAAATACATCATATATATATCTAATATATCATATATAAATACTTTTTAAATCATTATTATCAACCTCAAAAAGGTTGTAATGGAAAAATTAATGTCATCAGTTGGTGAGGCAGTAGTCCAGCGTACACACGAACAATGATTTTGTAACATATTTTATGGAATTTTGTGAAGTTACTAACACACCATTTACATAAAAACAAATCACCATATAGAATATACTGGGGTTATTATGTGATCATGATAAAAAAATAATTTAACGAGGTGGATAAAGAAATAAAATAAACACTCTTTTAGAAAAAACATAACCTCTTTTCTAGGTATCCTATATAAGTTTTTCACTAATTGCTTACTAATATAGATTTATTAAAAAAAATAAGGCTTATAGGATGTGTTTATTGAAGATGGGGAGTGATCTGGGTTTGTATTTTCTAATACAAGGTGGTTTTTGAGGTGCTAAAAATGTGGATAGCGGGACGCTTTTTATAAAATGGTGATTGGAAAACATGTAAATGTTTTAAAGAGCTTATTCCAACATCATTTCTTTCATGTCATGTGGCTCTAATAATGACCCAAAATTGATCATATAAGTTATATGTTCTAAATATTTCCATAAAGGGTGTGTTATACATGTTTCTAAGTCATTTGGCCCCTTATGGATAACATTTAGTCCCTTGATAAACTCAATTTTCACTTAATCATTGAAAATCATTTTAACAGATTTCCATAAAACATTTGTTCAAAAAATTATCTCAAAAAATTATATATTAAAAATTGTTTTCATTTCAAATATGGAATTCCATTTTAAAAATTCAAATTAGAGAAGTGGCAGAAATTAATTTAACATTAATCTCACTGATGGATTGAGAAGGAAAGTTCTTAATATGAATAAGTTCAAAAGTTTGCTATGTTTTATTATCATAATACAATAAAAAAATGTTTATAACGATATAAATTAAGTTAAAATATGAATAATTTATATAAGTGTACTTTAATAAAATTTCAGATATAATTTATCATTTTAAATTATTTTGATGAAAAGATAGTTTTCAATTAAAATTGAGTATTTTTATTATTCATAAAAAATAAAACTTCCTAGAAAAATACCAAAAATTCACACTAATATAATTTTGATTTTAATATTTCAAAATATATGTATATTATTTCAAATAAATTTTATAAAATTTATAAAATTTATTTTTAAAACATGTGCACTTTTAAAAGGCAGAAAAACTGCCTTTAGAAAAATACATATTTTCTCGGTATAATTGGATTTGTTCTTAAATTTTTTCTATCGAAATCTATTCGAAGAATTTAAAAACATATTATTGAATATATATAATATCTAAATTTAATTAATATCATAATATAATAGTAATTAATTAAATGTTTTAAGATAAAATGCATTTGGGACATAAAAATAGTTTTTTATCAAAACATTTCCATTATATTCAATTGGTTTTTATATTCATTTCTAAATATTTAAAAACCAAGAAATTAGACCATATATTTAATAAGATATTTAATTATATTTATAACAACCCATTTAAAATCTATGAGATAATTATAATTTTAAATAACAATATGAATAGTATTCAGTAAAACTCGGTCTTGCATGTAACGCAAGTCATCGAATAATGTAAGTGTTGTGTGTAATTAAAGCTTACTAAGTATTGATTCCATTTTAAGATATAGAATATATATGATTTTTTTAAAATTGTTAATTATATAAAAATGTATCATAATTTTAAATTCCTTTCAATGTTGGGTGTTTTGTACCATTTACACTGTCGAATAAAATGATTTTATTTAAGAATATTCAGGGTTTGAAATTATACCCACATTAAATAAATTACATCCTCATAATTTAAACATGATCTTCGAAACCCAGGTTTTTTCATTTGGAAATACTATGGTTGAGAAAACCACATAATAATGTATTTACAAAAATATAACCCTAATAATAGAGAAAGGAAAGTACAAATTCCATTAGGGAGAACCCATTTTTAGGTTTTTATGTATGAGAAAATTGGTGGAAAGTGAAGATATGTACATGGAAAAAATTAAATATTTATGAGATTTATTGAGATAATTTATCATAATAAATTAAATAATCAATTTAAAGTTGTGGGGCTCTAAACTATAAATATGTGATGATTTGAATGAACATCGGTTTAACCAAAATGAAGGTATTATGATAACATTTTTTATTCTAGACCCTCTTTCCTAGAGTTGAGGAATTATTTCATTCTATAAGAATATAATTAGATATAATAACTTGATACATTTCAATTTAACATATAAAATTTCATATTTTTTTGTTATAATTCAATTAATTTTTTTCATTGATTACTCTATGAAATAATTATCTGAAGCTGAAATTGTTCATGACTGAAGTACTAAAGTTCACTTTTAAATGATCATATGATCCATAAAAGAGTGAAATTTATTACACTATATCTCAATGTATTTTACAGAACCAATATAGTTAATAAATTAATATCTAAACCTAAAAAGTAATACTACTACTTCGTCATTAATTTTTTGTCATCAATTTTTTCTACTAAAAACAATGATATATTAACCAAGACATAATATAGTCTAGTGTTAGGAAGGAAACATTGTCCTTCGATTATTGATTCTAGTCCCATAACCATTCCAGATATGATTGGTTTTTACACTTTATTTGTGTTTTATTTTATATATAATATATTATTTCTATCAATGTTCCAAAAATATGATGGATATACTTAAAATAAGGTTAATAATTAAAAAGCATTTTACTATAGTTTTTAACAACTGTTTTTTACAAAGTATAATAATATTATATGACTATTATTAAAATTTATTTATTAATAATTTTACCCTTAATTTTTATCAATATGTTAAAATTATTTTTATAGAATGTAAAGTCATCATTCCTCTAACAACTTTTCCACTAAAATGTATTCCTTCCATAAATATATCCAAAAAATATCCTAAATCATGTGATATTACTCCTCCATAAAACCTAAACAGTGGATTTAATAATTTGAACATATGATGAGTCTTAAACTCATTAACCCATGATGTTATCCAAAACTCTTATGTTAATGAATATAAAATTGTTTTTAAACATTATCATAATCATTACATGATTCGTTAATCTTATAAGTAAAATACCATTGGTAAAATAATTTTATACATTAATTTATTATTACTAATTCATAAATAATTCATCATTTTTATTTCTACATTGGTCCTTACTTGGTCTAACCTTTATCCTATGTCATTCATTGTCATTATCTATTAAAATACTTCCAAGTTATTTGTAATTAAAGTGTGAGTTATCCTAACCATATCCCGTAATAGTGTCAAACCTGGTATATAGTAAAGTCCATTACCATGTAATAGTTTATGATCGAGTGAATCCTAAACACCATTTTCAATGTTATTACCCCTATGTACATCTATTTCAGAACCAGCTCCACATTTAAAATTTAGCAGGTATATATTGGAGGAAAACCAAACAATCAATTTGTTACCAAAACATTATGATATTCTTCTATACATACTATAAAATTATGTCTTAGGGTTATATTCCCTAATCTATGTTTTCATAAATCTAGAAACTAAGTTTTCTACTAAAATTCATTTTATACCAACTATAGCAACCAAACCCTAGAAATCCCAATGCCAATACCTTCTAACTTTACATTGTCATAAGATACAAGAAATCACATATCAATGTATAGAATATTATATTAGTCTTGGTAAGCTAGATAATTAGATGTTTTTTAAATTACATATGAATTTAATAATTATCACATTATTTTTTTGGGAAAACTTTTATTCTATCCAACATTATCTTTCATATCATTCATAGTAATCATCATAGAATCTGGGGGTAAAGGAAACAAAATAAGGGTAAGCAGACATTCTCGGCAAGGGAGAAGTATTGTGGAAGAAATAATTAATCAATGATCATAATCAATATTTAAATGTAAAAACCTTGAAAATAAATTTTCAGATAATAAATAACCGAGAAGTATGTCCATATATACTATGGTAAGGTAAATAATTAAAAATAGATTCCATTTAATCAATGAACTAAGAATGAAATTAAATAATATATTTTTTCATATTGAAACTCTCTTGGAAAATAATAAATTAATTTTCAATGAAGGAAATTCATAAATATTATACATCATTTATGAGGAACATTAAATACAATAATGTCAATAACTTTCACAAGAAGATTTAAAATTACATGTAGAACCCCGTTTAATTTTGAAAAATGTTTTGTATCATGAGATCTATTGATGCATTAAGGGACTATAAAAAGTCTCAACACCATCCATCACTGAAATTAAAAATCATTACTTGTATATATAATAAAAAATTTAATTCATGAAAAAATGCCTTATCAAATATACATATTGAGTAATGGATGTATATTTATCAACATTTCACAAGTTAATTGTATAACATTCAATGTAAAAAAATTCTAAAATGGAATAAATTTTAGGAAATAAAAATATCCATAATGAAAATATGTGGGATTTTATTGAAATGTAATATCCATTTAAAATTGATCACATTAAAGTTATTTTTCTAATAAAAATTTAATAATCATAAAAGAAAGTGAGGTAGTTTAATAACATTTACCACCTAGTAATTTTCAATTAAAATCCCATTGGATGAAATAATTCATCATCGAACATTAAATACAATGAATAATTAATTTTTCATGATAAAAATTGTTAAGGTTAAGTATATAATACATATAAAAGTTAATTAGAGAATAATAACAAATAAGTCACAGTGGAACGTAAATTGAGACAAACTCTTTTATCATCGGCTCCCTTTTAGATGAACTCCCATTTAACTCTTGTATAATGGTTCTAAGAATGTTATTAACTTATAAAAGAACCAAAATATTATTTATAATACCACATATGATTATTTTATGACATTTTATATCGAATTTGTTAATAATATTTAATTATTTTAATTGTTTTGTGTATTAATGCCTTCTTTTTCGAGTATGTTTTTATTTTTTCCCTCTTACATAGAAAATGATTAAATAATATATATAATTTTTACCGTTATTTAAATATAATATATATATATATAAATTATATTTATTTACTGTAATCCATAAAATTTAGTGATATAAAATGTAATACATCATTCAGGTAGAAGGTTAGTCGTACGTACACATGAATGTTGTTTCCATTTTATTATCAAGATGAAATAAATAAAAAATTAATATATATATATATATAAACACAAATATATATATATATTATCATTAATTTATCATTTTAATTTCATATATATCAAATATGTATATTAAATCCATCCTTAATACATTACATGTAAACTGTGAATGAATCACACTGATTCATGAGGATGTAGTCTGTTGTAAACACAAATGATATTATCGTATTCAAAAAAATTGAAATAATTAATTTGTGTGTTAGATAATAATTCTAGAATCATAAATATATAATAAATTTCATATATATTATATATAGACATTATTTTCATCATTATTCCCAACCGTAAAATATTGTAATAGAAAAATGAATGACATCAGTTAGTGAGGTGGTAGTCCTCCGAACGCATGAATGATGATTTAGTAACCCATTTAATGAATGTGTGTGAATTATTACTTTATAAAAATTAAAAAATAAATATTAGTATATTTAATATATAGAGGATATTATATAATTATTATTTTAAAAGAATTTAATGAGGCTGATATGGAAATAAAATGAAAGTGATTTTAGAAAAATATTTCCACTTATTTTGGTATCCTCTTTGGTTTGCACTAATTCTTTCCTAAGTAATATTTAGGGCTGAGATAAGTCTTATAAGATGAGGGTATGTAATTTTGGAAGTTATTGGATGAACCAAAGTGGTTTAAGAAGTGTGAATAAGGGGAATGGGGGAGATCTTTTATAAATGGGGTGAGTGGAAAACTTATAACTTTTTTAAAGAGGGAATTACACCCATATGTTTTCCAGGTAAAATAGCTCCAACAATGCACCAAACTCAATTATATAAAGTATAAGGTCCAAATACTTCTATCCAATGGTTTTTTAAAGTTTCATGGTCAGGTGGCCCCTTATGATTAATGTTTTGTCCCTTGGTAAACTAGTTTTTCCGTTAATCAATTTAATTAATTTTATCTATATTCACTAATAATTTTGTTCAAAAAATTAAGATAACATTATTATAATTTTTATTTATTTTGAAACCAAATAGTTGATCTATTTTTCTAAAATCGAATTACATAAGTGGTAGAAATTAGATTAAAATTAATCTTGTAGATTGTATTAGAAAGCAGGGTCTTAAAGAGAAACCGAAAAAATGAATACTAAGACACATATAAATAATTTTAATAACATAAACTGTATTAAATTATTTATAATTTTACTAATTTTACTTTAAAATAAATTTATAATATAATTTTACATTAAAAATTATTTATATGAAAAACCATATTTCAATTAAAATTCAATATTATTCATTATCCATCAAAAACTAAACAATTTGAAAACAAATACCAAAAATTCACCCTAAGATAATTTTTACAATAATATTTCAAAATATAAATTTATTTTAACAAATATAATTTAAAAAATTGTAAAAAATCTATTTTAGAACAATTCCTCCATTAATAGTTGGATAAACTAACTTTAGAAAAATACCTCTTTTAGAGTAAAATAGGTTGTGTTCTTGTCTTCATGATATAAAATTTATTGGATGAATTTAAAAACATTATATTGATTATATAATAGGTAAATTTCATTAATATTGACTAATAATATTAATTAATTTAATCTATTATGATAAAATTCACTTGGAATATAAAAATTGGTTTTTATAAAAATATTTTTTTTATATTCAATTAGTTTTTATATTGATTTGTAATTAATAAGAAACCAAGGAATTAAACCACATATTTCATAAGTAAATTATTATTATTTAGAACCTCAAATTAAACTTCTAGGAGAATGTTTTAATTTTAAATAATAATATTAATTTTATTTTATAAAACCCAGTCTTGCATGTATCGTAAGCCAACAATTATGTGAAATTCAAGTTAACTTAGTATTGAATAAATTCAAAACTTATAATATATTTAATTTATTTAAAATAGAAAATATATGAAAAAGTCTTTGGATTTCATATTTATTTTTATTCATGGTGTTTCTTTTCATACACACTTTTGAATAAAGGGTTATTCCTTTATAATTTTTATGATGTTATAACAGTTGTTATACAGAAGCATGAAGACAATGTTCTACATTGTGATAAATTGGGAAAAATATAAGATTAATTTATTTGATTTATGTAATTTGTAATATAAATTTCATTTTAAAAATCATAGTGTCTTATTTCCATGGATTCAAATACTAATAAAACAAGTGATGAATTTTTCGGAGATCATAAAATTAGTGTGTGTGTGTTTGTGTGTGCGCGCAAATACAATAACTTTAATGGGAATATATTGTAATGAAAAGTTATCAAGGTAACATGATATAAAATTTTTCGAAATACACATAAAAAATATCATGCAAATTATATGGGTGTGAAAAGAAATATTTATAAATTAATTAGTGTTTATTGATCTAATTATCATAAGAAATAGTGATTGGAAATGTCAATGCTCGAAACTGTGTTCATCATAAATGGTATTATAAGATTTATAATGTAAATGAGAGGGTTCTGGGACAATAGATCCATGGAAATTTTAAAATATTTTAGATTTATTATGGTGATTTAATATTTTAAAATTAGTTTTTTATAAATACATTGTAATGGAATAATATAATATACTTTAAGGAAAACCCACACGATGTTTGAGTATGAATAATAAGTTTACCGTGTGTCATAGTGTGAAAAAAAATGATTTACATGAGCTTTTATTTCCCAAAATAGAAGTGATTCATTCAAGTTTTCAAATTCATGATATAGATTTAATATATCATAATATTTATGTTTAATGAATATAAATTTAATTGAGAGTGCATTAAAAGTAAAGATATTATGAGAATATAATATATATTCTCATGGGAAGATCAATGATTATAAGGTGTCCTGAAAAATTATTGTTTCTCAATCATTAGGTTTATTCTTACTCAGCACAAAGATAATATTGTGAACTATTACTTGTGTGGATTGAGCATACTATAAGTAGTATCTTTCGATATTCATGTTAATCAATATTCAGGAAAATTTAGGAATCATAATTATTAATGTCTTGAAAAATGAAGCAATGAGTTTATATGAAAAATTGTAATGGGTGGAGTATTTGAATAAATAGTGTGATTCATAGGAATAAACTATAAAAAAATAATCATAAAAAATTGATATTATCTTATGATTAACATAAAATTTTTATACAATAAAACAATAAGATAATCACATATATGATGCCATGCATGCTGGTGGTTTTATAGTCGGATAATGAAGAAGTTGAGATGTTGCAAGAAGGGGCTCAGATAATTTTAGTTTCGAGAAAATAAAATTATATTGAGGAAAAGGGAGGTGTTTAGATAACATGCATATTTAAATTCATTTGACAAAATATTGAATCCTTTGAAGATTATTTCACTTAAAAATACAATGGAGATTTTTATTCATGTGAAGTTAATAAATTATGATGATTTCGAGTTGTAATTTCAATGTTTAATATTCAATAAATGAAGTTCATAATTCTATATAAAATTGTGGGAATATTATAAAAGTTATTTGAAATTAAATTAATCATATATATTTCATTACTCTGGGATTTTAGAAGATTTAATAAAGGAATTAAAAAACAAAAAGATGTCAATACTTGGAGTTCAGATAATTAATGTCATTGAACATATCAAGGAAGTTAAGAAAATAAAAGAATTTGATATCATTTAGAGTAAGGTATATATTTATTGAGAGAAATAATAATAATATAATTTTTGTTTTGAAGAGAAAAAGTATTTAGTGGGTTTCAACCTGACGAAATTATAAGTTCTTCTGGGGCTAAGATTTTTTGAATACTAAAACATGAAGTTACAATGAATTTGAGTAAGATCATCCAATTCAGTAGAACAGAAGATGAGATATAGAACAATATAAAGTAAAACAAGTATAATTTCTTGATGTTGATTTTCAATAAATTTTGGGTGATCTAAAATTAAGTTTAATGGAATCACAACATGGTAGATATGAAAAAACTATATAAAATTATGTCGTTAATGTCAATGACCTGTTCAACATGGACCATCATTTTAAACTGTGGGGAGTTAGTATTTATCTAGAGGTTCCATGTGTTGGATGCACACTATGGGTTATGAATAAAAATTTCTCACACCACTTTAAATTGATAATATTAATATAATTGAAAAATATATGGAAAGGAGGGTATTGACATAATAATAAGTAGGTTCTCACATTGAGGCTAAAAATTGTAAAAATTTATATGTGATGTTTTCTTTAGATTATCTTCTATTTTTAAGGGAAAATTAGAGAGGGGTTTTACTTAATATCAATACATCCTAACTGATGATATAGTTTCAATAAACATAAAGAAAATTTTTATATTGCACTTTTTTGATAAAATTTGGTCCCCCAAGTTCACCCCATCACCCTACAGGTTCACTGCATGATAACCTCGGTATTTCAATGGAGATAAAAAATAAAATTTATATAGATAATAATCATCATTATAATGATACTTATGAATTCATCATCCTTCTACACCTCCAAATTCATTCTTATAAAGAGTAAAATTAATTTTATATACATGGTTATGGTCATTATAAATGGGGGAATAATACTTAAATAGTCTATAAAAAATCCATATATTGTATATAATTCATCCTTATGGTTCTGTACTTTTTCATTTTCTCATATTAGTAAAATTGGATTATCCTTATACAGTACTATATATCTTTCTTATGCAGAAAACACCTTTTCCATTTATTCATAATTCTTCACATAAATATTATTAAATTTAATTAATTTTATAACCTAATTGATCACTCTAGATTCACTTAAAATGTCTCTAGGAAATATACAATAATCACAAATCACTTCAAAGGAAATTCAAAAAATATAATTATTAACAAAATAAATACAAATACGTTTCAACTTGTTATGAAGTACCTTACTGCAAAATAAATACTTAATATTTTTTTATTTCAAGACCTCACATTCCTTCTCAATTAAAAAATCATTTCAGGTTGTATAAAACATAATCAATAATATTATCATTATAGAATAATGGATAATTCAAACATACTCATCTGTGGATGGTTTCTTTAAACCATCATTCTATATTTTAAATGATAATAATCTCAAGTTATCAATCACCCAACTAATCACGCAATTTATCAACTTATTTTGATACTATAATAGAAACACATTTCTCAATTCCTTCTACAAGCCTTTTCCATGAGGACTATCTCAACAATCATCTTCTTTTAGTGATTCTCACTAGGTATCTTACTCGTCCTTTTCCATTTATTATAATTTAATCCCCATTGATCTCCGTATCCATAATATATATGGGATACCACTTCATTTTTAGGGGTCGAAACTTACTTCATCACCCATATTCAACTCACATTGTTTTTCCCATAACACATAATTATAAAAATAAATAAAAACAATAATATAAAGGGATTTTTAATTTAACATTGTATTCTTTTTCAAAACCAACATAATTTTAAAATTCAATGTATTTAATCTCCCATTTAATGAAATATTTTCCATTGGGTAGTTTACCTTTTCCCCCTAATTAATAATAAATTGAAATGGGAAGGATTTTACATCCCTCATAGATACCATGGGTGTTTAGGATGGTCCTCTAAGTGAAATTCATCACCCATTTTATTTATTTACCCTATTTTTGGAGACTCTATCAATACTGCATGATAGATGGGTGGAACCCCAATATTAATTCGAATGTAATATCAACCAATCATATATATGTATACTTGGTCTAACCCCATATAGAAAAAAAGTTGACGAATTTCATCAGAAAATTTACCTACGTACAAACCAAAAAATGATGAAGCTTGTCAAATTTATTATCTTGGGACTAATGAAATTAATTATCAAAATATTTACTAAACCATAAATCAACATGAAAAAACACATAAAATTTTTTCAAGTGAAATTTATTTTTACTCCCTCATTTTTTAAATATTCACTCCCCATTTATATTCAAATTTATAATGTTTCAAAATAGTGGTAGGAAACTGAATGTCATACAACATAATTCAATTTTTAAAAGGGTTTCCCAATTTTCAAAATTTAACAATAATTAATAAATATCTTTCTTATTTAAATATTTTCATATCTATCTCTGATGGGATTATCTCCATCAGTATTAACAATATTTTTTTATCATTACAAATAAGCTCCATCTATTTTTATACCAATTGAGATTTCAGATTCCAATTGATATATTGATAATAAATATATTGAGAGGAGACACTGAGATACCAATTAAAAAATTCACCATGATGTATTGTCTTATTAATGTTGTTTTAAAAGGATGTCATGCCTCAGTTATCATATTTCCATCTTCACCATTAATTATGTATTCTATGTGGAATAACCACCATAAATATGTAACATGTATGGTCTTCCATTTAATCATTAATATGGGGAAAATGGTTGAGACATATCTCTTAACCCAAAGAGTCTTTTTTTAGGATCTAATGTTTTTGGATATCTTCATGCTTATTTTTTCATTGACATTCCATGTTTACTATTCTTTGGGTAACATGTTATTCTTATTTTAAATAGTTTTAAAATTAGTTGGAACATGATTCTTTACTTGAGATAACATATTAAATTCATTTCTTTCATATTTATTTATCTTCTTAACGTATTTCATTTGGGTTGTCCATATTGTCAAACACTCTATTTATACATGTTCAACCTTATTCTTATATATGTATTCCTTTTTAGAAGCAATGCTTTAATTAACATAGTTCATTCTTTCTATTATTTTTAAAAAGCTTATTTTTTCGAGGAATAATTTAATACAACTAATTGTTACGTGTAATTCCATAATGAATCTTTCATACTCCTCTTCAACATCCTTTTAATTTCACTTATTAGAGACTCTCTCAATCTCTTCACTATGACATTCATGCTCTATACCAATAATACTATATATTCCATAGATTGAATATTTTCTTATATTTCATATTTCTACCTTATTTATTAAATTTTATGACCATATTTCAATGGTCCATGGTGCAACCCCTTTTACGATAATAGAATAATTTTCTCTCTATTGATTTTTATCAATATCTTATTTCTTTATTTACTTCTTTTGTGTAATTTATTAATCATCCTTATTCATTGGTCACTTTCTAAATGTAGACTACCCTTCAATGGTCTACTAATTTTTTAATTATTATGGAATTTTATTCTCATCCATGAAAGAATTATATTCAATTATTATATACCTAAAATCTTTATTATAATTTCCACATATTTTTCAATAATAACAAAATTAATCCCCATTTTCCAATCCATTTTTCATTAAATTATTTCTTGTATTCTATGAAAATAGATTATTCAAAATAGGTTTTTTACTACTTTAAACTATTTTAACCATAACTTTAGGATATTTTTATCCCCCATTTACTAACAAGTAGTACCATAAATCTATGTACATGTCTTTGAACCACTAATAAAACCAA
This sequence comes from Viscum album, assembly GCA_963277665.1. Taxonomy (NCBI): domain Eukaryota; kingdom Viridiplantae; phylum Streptophyta; class Magnoliopsida; order Santalales; family Viscaceae; genus Viscum; species Viscum album. Next base: position 1,185,476,710 of record OY728130.1, on the reverse strand, counting down.
TTGTTTCCTACAAGCCCATTTCATTTTTTTATTGATTATATCTAGCTTAACTTACATGCTTTCCACTTTTTGGTGGTTTCATAACCTTTTTAAATTTATTTTGGGAATTTCTATTATTGAACAATATAACCTTCACCCTTGAGTATGGGGTGGTTTTTTTATAATGTTTACTTACCCAAATTTGTACAATTGTATATTTTTTTTCTACATTAGTCATGAAAACATAATTAGTTATCAAATATTTAACTACAAAATGGATTACAGAATTCCATGAGCTACTTATGGGTTGATCATGAGATGAATCCAAGATCTTATTAACATTATTTTATGACTTATTAAAATAGTGACTCCAATTGTAATCACAAGTGTAATTATCCATTATCATAATTATTTTCTTATTATGTATGGATGAGATCTACATTTTCAGCTATACATCCAACTCTAGAAATTTCATATTGATGAAATACTTCTGGTATTCAATTATTTTCACCCTTTCTTAACATTATCTTTTCAGATTTGGTATCTAATCCTAATTCATTTTAATTTTCTCTTTTAGTAAGTTTTCAATATTTTTTTCTTTTTATTTATAACATCAAACTATGTAGCTTCTAAACTTATGGATACTATAAAAAATTATCCAATTTTTATATCACTTCAAAAAAACATTCATAAAAACAACAATCTCACAAATAAATATTTTCGTTTCATTATCATCATGAGAATATATTTCACTAAAACAATTATATATATATATATTCATCGATAACTTTCAAAATATCTGTGAAGATATTGTATATCATCTTCTTTTTGAACCAATTCATATCCCTTTACATCAACTTCTTATACCAATTGTCAATTTTTATCCAATAGTACCATAATATGCTTAATTATGTTTATGAAAACATAAATGGGACCCATTTCAATATATTACATTACTTAAAAATAAAATCAATGAGTGTTTTAATATGAATATACTCTTAATAGTCTATAAAACATGAACTTTATTCATCTAATGAATATTATTTAATAGATTAATCAATAACCTTGACAATCTGAATAAATACTTCTTGTGGTTTATCCACATTAACCTTTTATGATTTTCACATATTCTTGGCCTCTTTATTTTTCATATTTTAACAAGTCTTTTCTAAGACTTCCAAATATGAACCAACAAGAATAGAATATGATTTTCTCATATCTAGAAAAATATTACCCCTACAAATTGTAATTAAAATCTACGATTACAAAATTATATTAAAAACTAGGTCTAAAAATAGATCCCACTATAGGATACCTAGTTTTATTTAGTGAAAAATGAGGGTCATACTGGACAATTATAGACACCAAAGAGGGGGATGAATCACATGTCTCTAACATTATAAAAATATTCATACTTCTCATTTAAATTTTTAACCATTTAATATTTTATCATATGTTTCAAATTATGATATATTGATCTTATTTTTAACCAAACTAGAAACTAAAACTTGAAATACATCAAGGAAAGTAAAGCGAAGGGAATGGTGTTTTTATAAGGTTTATCCCCTCACGAGAAACTTACTCCTTGATGTGATTAGGATGTTTGATTCAGAGATTCTATAATATAATCTAATAATAAATACAAGCGGATTTCTTGAGGTTTTATCTTGAAATGGTTTTCACTGTATTACACTAGTGATAATTTATATATTATACAAGTAAATGTAAAATGTTTCCAATAAGTTTTTTTCCCAAAATATCATGTGTTCTCATATGTTTTTTACAACCATAGATGTAGATCCAAGATATTCCCAGGGATGTCAATATATAAAATAATTTTATTTTATTTTTCATTATGAGAATGAAAAAAACTACAATAAAATATACATTAATAATGTATGAAAACATGTCTCCTCCTTAATCAAAATACCCAGATCTTTTTCGATAGAAATATTCTACAGGATTATATTCACTCAAACTTCAAGAACATCATCATTATAATAATTATCAACAAAATTGCATGTATGAAAACCTTATCATTTTATTATTATTATTATTATTCTTATTCTTTTATTATTGGTTATTTAATATAGAGTGTCACATGAACTTCTTCTTTTTCTTTATCATATTTCATTGGATCTTCTCAATAGAACCAAGTTGGATTCTACTTCTTATTTTTATTCTTTAATTCTCAATAGATTTTCACATTAACATTGTATCTGGATATTATTCCTTTGAGACAAATAAAGGTTATTCGTATATGTAGACTCCCGATTCACCACTTTCAAACAAATGACATTCTCTTTCTTTTCATATTTCATATATTGGTGAAAACATTATATTTTTATATTTTTAATATAGAATATCACCTTCAATTATTAATATTCCATGATCTAATTTTCTTTTTCTCAATGTATTATGAATGGGTCTCCCAAAAAATGTATTTTTATTCCCTTGAATTTCCATATAGGAGAGTCCACACATTTTTTTGTTATTATTTTGTCCCCAAATGGGTTTCCCTAGTAAAATAAATATACTACCCTTTTATTATATGTTCTCATATATCTTAGGTTTAATAGATCTTCCACACATTTCTAAAGCATCTTACATATTATTCTTCTAAAAAATTTACCATCGATAATAGATAATGAATCACACTTCATATTTTTATAAAATTCTCACATCTATGCATCTTCTAATGTAAAACTGCAACTTACAACTTAATAGATTTCGTGAAACAAATCAAAATTTCAAAATGAATCGGTATAACTCAGATTGAAACCAATTATTATATTTCATTTCCTTTTAAAATTTAATCCTAAGTAATTTTATGATATTTTAAAATTTAAATAATATATCAACTACCTTCTGATTTTTTCCTTATTTTGATCACATATATTGATTTTCAAATATTATCATTCGAAAATCCATGTTTTTTAGAAATATTAATCATCATTGTATATCCTATGGCCTTCATAAACTAAGAATTAATCATGAATTTACTCAGCTTACATATGTTTTGAACATGGAATAATGAATTCAGCATCATCCCAAATAATTTACATCATTAAAATATTAAATTCAAGAATTATTATATTTTTAGTAAGATATATAATGAATCACATCTTATGCACTAAAGAATCTTACACATAACTTTTATCATATAAATTCTATATATTATATGGCCCCTCATGAACAAGTCTACTTCTTACACAATCTCATAGCCATATTACAAAGCTATATATCTTACATGGTCCTCAAACTCATACGCAGACACATAATGCATAAAAAGTATCATACATGATATCACATCTTATAATACATTGGATTCATATAAGATTAGTCAATCATATAAAATTAACTAAAAAATATGATATATCAAACATCATTTATGTTTCATATATCTTGTGAAATCATACTCATATCATAAGAAAACCCAATATCATACAATCTCTTGAGATGGCCAACATCACATGCTTTTGAAAACTGGCCACCATACTAACACGAACAAGAAATGATGATTATATAGCTCACAAAATAATTTATTGTTCATATTTTTAATCAAATTTCAATTATTTTATTAACTATTTTCAATGATGAAACCCATTTATTCAATGTTTTTGTTAAAAGTTGTAATTTATAATGTTTGTAATAAAAATGGTTTCAGGAGAGTAAAATAAAAGAGTTTTTCTATTTGAAATTTATAATGAAAATTTTAATGAATATATAGATCGTGGTTATAATTTCTTAACACTTTATCATGTGATTATATAAAAAAAATTATTCTGAGCTTAAGAAATCCCAAAAACTGAGCCAGCCCACCGTTTAGCCAACCCACATAGGGAAGCTGCCTAGGAAAGCCTGAGAGTGCCCGCTCAAGCTAGTAGAGGCATAGGAGATGAAGCCATGTGAAGGTGGAACAAGAGTTCTAAACCCTCCATGGGAGTAGAGATAGGCTGTAGATCATGTGGTATGATTTTTATATAGGCAGGTGTGTGTGTGTGTGTGTAGAATTTGGGAGCCCATTGTCGCAACATGCGATATAGACCGGGCCATTTACTCAACCATATAAAGTCTCACCAAATTTTCCATCGTTTCAATGTGGGATCTAAGCACCTCATTGCTCTTTCATACTCCACCATGCTCTTCCACTCCATATATGTTCTCTGACTTGTGCCACCATGGATCTTCCACCAGACATCACCTAGTAGCATCTATACTCACCATATCAACATTTCTCCATCATAGGACCTCTATTTCCATGACAATTGAAGACCAAGATTGTGCCAACTCCCATTACCTGCATTCTCCAACTACACCATTTCCCTTGTCACCCTCAGATGACTCCCATGAATCTAATTTGAAGGATCCTCTAGCCATTGTGAAGGCTAGAGGTTTTCAGTAAGGATAGACCTCCATTTCCCATGTAGTTCACCACAACCAGTACCACTCACAAGCACTAACTCCATGTCGAATAGCCTACATCGATCCTCTACACCATATGCATGCACCCATGACCCATGTGGACTCCTTCCACATACAAAATCTAAACACCTATCATCTACGGGTGTCTTATATTCCACACCCGCATGTATCATGGGTGTGATTTAATGTGGAGAGATCCTCCTGAATCTATAGAACATGGAAGGAGGTGAAATATGAGACCCACTCTGTATCATCCTATAAAAGGAGTCCACTCCCACCCTCTAAAACAAGGATCAGACTCCGAAGAAAGTAAGCCACCATAGAGACTCAACCGTAGCTATATTTCTTCTCCTTATTTTTTCATTTATTATGTTTACATTATATTTATTTATTATTTTCTATATCTTAATTTTTTTTCATTTAAATAAAAATAATTCAAGATTTATTAAAATTAATGTGTTCCACTATTTCTTTTCATCTTTTCCTCATCTTCTACTTTTAATTATTATTCTTATTATTTTATTTTGTTTATTTATTTTCCTACATTCATATTCTTCTTTTGTTTTATTTTATTTTCTCTCTCTCTCATCCAAATTATTTTTATTTTGTTTTCCTCATTCAATTTTATTATTTTTATTTTATTCTCCTTATTCATTTCTTTTTATCTTCTTTTTTATATTCTTTTTCTATCCACTAAAGTTATCTCTTACTCTTGAAAATGGGAGGTTGAAAAAAGGCATGGACCTAGTGTGGTCATGGTGTTCTTGAATTTTTCAATAATTTTATTTTTCATTTTTAGTAGATATGAGTAGAAAGAAGGGGTGTGGTGAATTTCCTTAGTGTAGTGATGGTACCCCATGACATTAAAATCAATAAATTTCTATTAATTTCATAATATATTTTCCCTACCATAATTGAATATCTCTGCACATGATGTAGTTAAATAAATAAATGGATGAAAATAAATCATTAGAGTTTGGTTCTAGAATTTGTTACACGCTCAACCAAGGAGTGTCATCAATATTGATTACAAGATGATGTGGAGTTTTTACTGCATAAAAATTCAAAGATACCAAAAAATTTAAATAAAAATAATACTAATTCATCATGAGATTTCATGTTTTGTATTGGTACAAAAATTAAACAAATAATGGAGAATAATGATTGAACCCAAAACTAGTCTCAAGAACAAGTTCTTTTTTACATAACATTTTCTATCATTTCATATATTTTTAGTTTAAATTTCATGTTTTATACCATTTAAATATTTACAAAATTATTTATAAATCAAAACATTCTCCATTTAATTCATAAAATTATAAAAACAAAAAATATATTTAATGTGATTCAGATAAAATATGTGAAAAAACTAAGAAGATCATAAAGTGAGACTACCATGGTCATCCACTATGCTACATTAGGAAAATAATTTTCTTTTGTCACACCCTACAATAGGAAAGCAATATACAATGGCCCTATTTTTTAGTATCTAATAAATAGTTCATTAACTTTTACTATTTTCACAATTTAGATAAATATTATTGCCTTTAAAAAATAGAAATGATTGAAAAATTATTTTTCCATGATGAATTCAAAATACTATTATTTTTCAGGGACTAACTACCCATGGGTTGAAGAACTAGTAGTTGAATCAACCGGGTCTACAAAAGAAATTATTTTTTATGGGCTAGACAAATCAAGGGAGCGTGGAGAATAAAATCATAGATAAAGAATTCATGGACCTAATCTAGTATCTCAAAGCGTCCCTCTAGAAACTAGTAGATAAAGGATTGACCAGAGATAAAACTGGATTCTCAGAGTGCTTCAATGAATTTTATCAAGAATTAGCCACGACACAAGAAGAGTATACCTTATTTCCTACAATAACTATTGGATAAGTTCCCCTATAACAATTCTATGAGATAGTTGAAAAAAACTAAAGTATAATTTTCAATAGCCTATAGAGATCGTCCAATATCAATACGAAAAAATGGATTTGATAATAGCATATTTCGCAGAATAATCAGTGTAACCTAAACTAGAACTAGAAGATAAACAACTTATCTTATGGGATTTACCTATGGATTCTAAGGAGGAATACTTTCATATTGAGATATATATGGGAGATAAAGAAGATCTGGATTAATTTTAGAATAAATTTGAGGAATTTCTTGATCTTACTATACCTTACAAAGAAGAAGATACGGCACCATTAAAGGAAGACACCACCCATGTGGTGGAATTTGAAGATAATATGGAGAATCCCAACTACCTATATCCGTATATTGAAATCTAACTCCAAGAGGCACTAACCATTGATTAAAATACTGAAAAAAACAAATATATGGAGTTGATCATATCTAAAACTCCATTTCATTTAATTTTATTCATTGTGAATTGAGTATTAATTCCCACATCTCTGAATTTCCATATTCAAATATTCATTTCAATTCCATTGAGGAAGATTAAGGGATTTTATCTCTACCTATTGTGCAGTAAAAAGAGCTCTATAATTTTTATAAACAAACCATTAAGAATATAAATTAGGAATTCCAACTAGTTGATCCTAAGTAAATCAAGAAAGAAGATATAAACCTTAAATGGGATACATTACTTATTAAAAAATTTAAATTTAAATCTTTTTTAAGTAAAAATAACTTCTTATTTTACCATTTGTCATTCAATTTATTACTTATAAGCGAAGAAATCAGTAGACAAGATTTATAAGGATACACATGTATCAACAATTAATGAGGATGATTTATACATCATTTTATTTTTATAAGGAAAGATGTACCTAATTTTAAAAGGGCTGATATGGTTTACACTTTCAATGGATCATTCCTTAAGAAAAAGGAAGAATAACATGCTAGGAAAGGCCATATGTGGTGGTTTAAATAAAATAAGGTTCATCCCCCAACTGAATTTGGATAACCGTATGTATTTCCCGTTGGAGGTAGTGAAACTTTTGTGGAGCACTTGGGGGATCATACCATGTAATATACAATTAATTTTTTTCAAGGAATTTATATTACATTTCCATTTTTTAGGAATTAGTCTAGAATTAACCCCACTACCTCTTATCTTATTCAGATTTAATGACACAATACATGAGTTTTAATTATTAATTTTATTTTGTAGGAAAATTATGGAACATGAAATTTCTTAAATATTAAATTATGAAAGAGGACTATGCTTTATAGGAATTGTTGTTAACTTTTACTATTTTATCTTTTAAACTCCCTTCATTTTTTTCCAATAAAATGTTTTCAGATTTTATTGAAATCAAAATCCCATTCATGAATTATACATTACATTACAAATCCTGGAGACACGGGGTTCTTAGTTATCATGTGATTACATGTTTTAGATTTCAATGTTAAATATGTTGAATGTGTAAAATGGATAATTGAATGATTAAAATAATAATGGATATTAAAATAAAGACTCGGGATTTTAGAGAATTATTTGATTCATTTAAATGAAATTTCATAAACATTTTTCTTGCTTTGAATTTATATAATTCATGTGAGTTCATTTTTTCTTATTAATCATTCCATAAGTGATTTTCCAAATTCATATTCCCATTACTAAAAAGATATCTTAGCAAAGTACTTCCTATTTTTTAATCATTATATTTCTTTAGTGATTTGGGACATGCCACCTGCTAGAACATTTATTTGTACTTTCCAAAGCTATGATTGTATGAAATAATTAAAATTTTCATGGAATATATTCAAAATATTTTATCATTAAAATAATAACTTTGTATCAATCTTTTTTTAGACCATAGAAACCATGAATGACCTTGTTATAGATAATCCCTGTATTAATCCATTTTTATTCATTCATACTCTCCTCTTAGTATTTTCATGATATTTTAAATTTTAACTGTGGGGTTGAAATAAATATTCTTAGAAGGGATGATTTACATAATAAGTAAAAGGTGTGGGGTTGATTGTTGTGGTAATAAATTATGGTTGTTGATTTATTCATTATACCTCATTTTCCCCTCTTAACTAAATAAAAAGGGTAAAATGATAAAAAGAACCAAAAAAATGATAAAATGGGATTTGGGAAAAATCACCTTTAAAAGACCTATGATTTTTATCATATGTTATTAGGTGATGGATTTGAGGATTATTCTACGAATAAATTTCAGAAAATAAAAAAATTAAAAGGTTCTTTGAAAAAAGAGTATTAAAGAATAGAAAAATTTCAAGAGGTTTCAAAAATAATTCATTATGATTAATTTTTTCATGATATGTACAATGAGTATTAGGGAAGTTGGGAGTTGTTAAAATTTGTAGTGGAGAAATTCATGACACTTTTATATTTAATATCATGCTCTTTGATTTAAGAAATAAACCTCTTCCTTGAGCCCTCAATTTTAACACATTAATTCCTACCAAACATAATCCTCAATGGAATTTGATCACTAATTGTTCTCCCTAATTAATATATGGGTTTTTATATTTACATAGTTGATAAAATATTAATTTATAAGCTTATGTATAAGGAGAATATTTTCAATACAAGATTATACATATAGTTGAATTTTATCATGAGTGATGAGTAAAAATAATAAAAAATGAGGTAGATCATAATTTATAATGTTTGATAATAATGAATTGCAGTTCTTGAATGAATGAGTGGAGAATATCTATCATTTTAAAATGGAGAAAAGTAAATTACATTAATTTATTTTTTCTCAAAAAAATGATAAATTGAATTGATATTTTTTGACTCTTTCACTAGGTCACCTCGTCTGGTGTGTTATTATCCAATAGAATGCATTGTTTCCCCGCATTCCCACATTCCAAAGGAAAGATGTATTCATAAATTTTTTTAGATGTCAACTCCTTGATTGAAATGGAATGATGGGATTCCAGTTCCTCATCTAACTGATTTCTCCTTATAACTCTCTACCTAGTATTGTTCTCCCTCATAAAATCAAACCTATTTGTGAAACTCATTCCGGATTCCATCTCATTTTGGATGCTAGTTAATTATGCTTATTTTGTCTAGACATTCCATGTGGTCTTGATAGGTTAGAAACCTTCGGTCAGAGTAGTAGTCACCTTGGGCATCACTGGCATGTCTGGACGCTAGAACACTGGTCACCTATATTCTTCATCATGTGTGTAAATATCCTAAAGGCATCTCATCCATGGAACCCAAGGAATATGATATCAATCAATAGGTATATGATTCCAAGAAAATATATTACATGGTATTTCTCATGAATCCAATGTTTAATAAGTGGTAGTAGTGTAATGGGTCACGATATTAATGTCTTTCTGATATGGAGAGAGGATGATAAGAATGCCCTAGGGAGGTAAATCAGTGAGGTGTGTCCCAAGGATGGGGTTCTTAAAAGTTTTACTAGATGGATGGGTGATAAATCCTTTGTAGGTGGAATCGTGAAGTGTGTCCCACAAAGGGAGGACGACACACCTTCATGGTTGATCTAGACACCATTGAATTTGGATCAGGGAGGTACACTCTTAAGAGGGTAACACTATTGTTTACCATATGGATAGGTCAAAACACCCTATGAGAGTAGACCCTAGGTGGGGGTCCCATGAAAGAATTATGTAACACCCTTAAGGGTGATCAAAACACCTATGTAGGTGGATCATATGGGTGATCCCCAAGAAGGGGGCACTAAGGCATTCCATTGGTTGGGATTGAACCTCATGAAGGCATATTACATACCATGTTTAGAGGATGGGGATCAATATACACATAGTTCAATGGATGGTTTTGGGATTATGCATGGTATATTACATTAACAAGAGAATTTATCTTGGTTGGATTCTGTGGATTGTGTGGGGATTACACATGGGATATTCCAGGGTTCTTCTAGGAGCAGTGATGATGTGGTTGGAGAATATGTGTTGGAAAATCCTAGGTGGATGGAATGATCTCACTGGGATGTGGTGGCCATGGTAAAATCAAGATGGATGTGGATTAAGTGTTTAGTGAAGTGGCTATAATGAAGGGATTATGGAGGTGTTCAGCTTGAACCTCATGGAGGCATCCAACATATCCCAATTAGTTAGGAATCAATGTCCCTATATCTATAAAGGGGAATTAGGACATACAACTTAGGAGGTGGCCCATGGAAGTGGATAATATAGTTAAGACTTATGCATAGGAGTACCCTTAATGTAGACAAGCCATAATTGGGGAATACGCATGGAATCATCTCATTGGGAGATGATGACTGGGGCCTACACTAGGAGGGATTCCCATTTTTGGGGTTGGATGGGTTTCATGTTAGTCGCTAACTTCTATGTCCACTTGATTCATGCTCGGTGTGAGAAGAAAGTTGAAGCAGTAGACCTGACACTCATGTCATGAAAGATGCATAAAAAATAAATGGTGTGTGGATTACTCATGGAATATACCTAAGTAGAAAGTCATTCTGTATGGGGAGGATCTCATTCAATATGAATAAGATCTCAATATATGTTATCCATACACATAAGATCCTATTAAAAGTTTTCTGGGGATTAAATGTTGAAACTACTCAAGGGGAACATAAAGAAAAATCCCAAAGGGAGAGGGATTGAAGTTTTAGAGGGTAGTAAGTGAGAGGTTACTGATTCACATCCCTTCTCTAATCCTATGTAGATGATTTCATTACATGTGAGGAGGATCTCTTTCAATTTCAATCATACATGGAGACATCCTGGGCTTTCCACATAGGGTGAGACCATAGTTTAATGCCAGATGTTGAGAAAATTGGGGCTAAGTAGTTTTATGTGATGCAGCATGGATGTGGGGGACTCACTCCTCACCACTTGGGCTTACATAACTACTATACATACATTATTATAAGGGACATGGCTTCATAAATGCTAGGTTGGATTGGTGTTGAGGAGTGATAACTCTTGAGGTGTGTGTTAGCATACCTATACTGAAAATCAAGAGGCACTACCATACCTATGATGAAAAGAAAGAGGCATTATCATACATAAGATAACAAGAATGAGGTAGCGAAATGTAACAGGGGACACCTCGTGAGGGACCATAAAATCACAACATGAAATCTTGGAGGGTTGCATGGTAGAGGAATGCTTAAGATATGAGGTTCCCATGCAGGAGGGGCTCAGACATGATTACTTGGAGTAAAGGAAACCCATTGAGATTCAAGGTAAGTTCATGCAAAAGATTAGTGGCATATGTGATAGGTTATGGGATAATCCTAAGATATGGGTGCTCCCAAGACCTAGAGGTTCACACCAGAATATTATTTTGTGCATACTTGACTTATTCATAAATTAAATGAATGAGGGTAAAGTCATAGTCCGCCCCCATGAAAGAGGATCCCAAAGGAACCTATCATGTGAGATCATATACCTTTATGGTTCCATGGATTTCACTATGTTCTGGTATAGTATTATTATGTGCATTAGAGTGACGTTTCAACTTATGGAGGACCACCCTGAAGAAGGGGGGTTCACTTCAATATATAGAAAAAATGTTTATCAGTGGTGCACAATATTTGGGGTGCGGAAGGGGTTTCCTGCATAGTTGGGTCGTCATGTATGGAGGTCACACATTCAAATGGTACGTTTTACATTTCATTAGATGTGTAAGATACTTGCATGTGAATTTCTACCTTGTGCATGCCTTTTGAAACTTGTACCCACATGTCTTAGGCTTCTTAGATTCATCTATTTAGTCTAAGGGTGCCTTATATTTTCCCAAATATGTGGATCTATGTGGATTTTGGCTCCCATAAATCCCCCCTCTCATTATATGAGATGAAAGGGGACTATGATGTTGGTTTTTAAGAGAAACACCGAAAAGAGAGGTACATCCACGAAGGATCATGAAAAATCCTACATCTTCATGGAAGAGATCATTCCAACATGTGTAAGACATGGTTCATTCTGATTAATATGTTGGTTGGGAGTGAAATTATGGTATATTTACTATCAATGTGATAGAAAAATGCTCTCATGTGCATAAGTTTTAATTTATTGTGAAAATTTATAAATCTTGGTCCCTTTTTTTCAGGCAACTGTGGATTTTTTTATGTGCTTCATACTATATCCGAATTCTGAAATTTTCTTCAATCATCCATCTAATATTCATGTGTTGCTGATTTCTCTATGCTAATATATTTTTCTTCCATGCATCAACCATTAGATTTACAACATCAATCAACATGGTCGGTCACCATAATGCTTCTGGGATGGAATCCATCATTTCTTCATGAAGAGTGGAGATGACTATAAAACCTAAAATACATTAGCCCATGAGGGTTGTATTGGAAAATTAGATGCTCTTATACATTATGACATATCAATGAAAGGATTTTCTCCTATGTGATAGCCTTCCATTGAGGAATGTAGAAAAACAATATGAAGTATCCATATTGTTCTTTAAAACTGATTCACTATGATCATAATTCATATGTAAGGACATCATCTAATGATAAAATATCAATGTTCATGGCCACAAAAACATTGATCATGAGTAAATGTCCATCTATGTTTTGAATATAAAGACTATGATGATCAAAGGAGATGAGTTGGAGGAGATGTATTATCATTCCCACTATACTGGTACCTTCCACAGTAGCATGAGAAATGATAGTGTGGGTAGAAGAAGGATTGGAACCTATGTAATATGGAAAAAATAAAAAGTGAATGGTCATGGTAATAATTTTTATTCTACATATTTTAGGAGTTTTGAGAAGAGATACACACCATTGGGTTTTATGAAACCATATGAACATTGTAGATCCATATCTATGCCAACATGAACTAGTTATGGAGATCCAAAGCCAATGGTCTCTAGACACAAACATGTTCCACCTCCACAACAGGGAAGTCATCATCATGTTGTGGGACTTTTACTGCATTGGATGCATTCATCTAGTGGTATTTTGTTACGATGAGTTCCTCCCGCTGTATAATACATGGAAGTATCCTGAGAGTACCCTCATTTTATCATAGAATCTCTTAAAGTCATAGAAGGAGAAGCAGGAGATCAAATTCATCCAAAAAGACATCTTGTTCCAAACATGGTTCGACCAATTACTTAAGAAGTATCTAGAGGTTATAATTTCTGGTAGAGGGAATAAATATCCAGTGGCATCACATAGGGGAATGTTGGGATCAAATAGTATGATCCTAGAGGCAGGAGAATATCATAGATGGGGGTATATAATGATCGAAGAATGGGACCTACTGGTTTTCTACACCCCATTTCATTCCACGTTATTGAGTGGGTGGATGTTTTAGTTGAGGGACACATGGATGGGATTATTATCAGTGTCCTTGGCTATGGTGAATATCCTAGTATATTTATATAGGGTTAAGTTATGAGTGCTAATTTTGGAAAGTCTCTACAGTATCCTAGGACTCATCTCAAGGGGAAGCATTCCCATGAGAATCTGTGGTCTATTATAGATTATATACAGATGGATTGTAGCTCGTCTTGGTATATATGAATTTCTGAACACCATTTGTCCCATGCAAGATCCATTCTATATTCATCCATGCTTAACATTGATGGGGCTTAGCCAGTGAACCTCTATAATGAATCATTTTACTCCATATCGGCAACCACACAAATTTCAACTACCACCTTTTCAAAACTCCACTCAGCCCAATGGTGGATAACCTTTGAGGTTCATTGGAATAAATAGAGTACTTACATTGAGTTAGTAGTGGTGTAGTAGTGGACCAAATCGATGGAAGGGTCCTTGGTGACCCAAACCTTCCATCCTTCTTTTCTAGGTTGTTTGGATGTCTTCACTATGTGATGAAGAAATTGTACCCAGAGGTACATGATGAGAGAAACCCCTACATCATTTTTTAGTTATGGTTTGTGGTGACAACAACTGGTTTTGGAAAAAACTATCAAGCTTCCACCAATGGAAATCGACACTATCCTATCAAGAAAATATCCAAAAAACTAGGTGGAATAATATTTGGAGACAATCTTATAAAAATAAATCATATGATCAAACCAGGGAGTGTAGATCCAGAGTAGTGGGGATGAAAGAAGGATACCACCTAAGTAGCTAGCAAGCTAATAGGGGTGGCATGAACTAGAACCACCTTAGTGGTAATTTCATTGGGTGTGGTAGCACCTCTACCCCCTAAATAGTGGTGGTCCTAAAAGCAACCTTGAGGACATTCCAACAAGGTAATGGAAAGAATATAAGGTATCCTTTACAACCATTTGTTGGTTCCATCTTCTAGTCACATTAGTTCTACTTAGAGAACATTGTGACAATCTCTATCACCTGAAGACCTATGGTGGAAGCTGGAGTGGGATGATCTGGAATTTCCCTAGGTCAGGAACATTCGTTTGGCAAACATGGTGATCCTTACTTGGGGATTGTGTACCTGAAAACCATATAAATCTATTCATTCTATTGGGGTAAGTATGTGGAACATCATATCCTAGTGAAGGTGTTTCTTTTCCAAGAGTTAGATTGAGAAGATATGTCTCCCATGGATGACAACGATGGAGAATAGGAAGAAGAATATGAACAAAAAATAAGAATAATAAGAAGAATTTGAAGAAGAAGAATATGGTAATCCTTAAGAGATATTCTCTCATAAATGGAGTCCCCAGTAGATTGGTTTGATAATAGAATCAAAAGAAGTGTTCACCAAATATCTCTAAATAATATTCACATACTCAAGTATTTCCTTGATCCCTTTTATCACTTCCCAAATATACTTTCTGAAACTCATCATGGAAAAAATTTAATTAGAAATTTTATGTAGACCAACACCATGAGAATGGAATAAGTCCTAACAGGTGCAATGAAAAAAGTTCTGGTTATAGCACTAGGGGCTGATGTAAGTTGTGATTCGGTCTTGGCTGAGGCAGTTAGTAGTGGGCTAGCAAAGGAGGTTGGGTGTGAAGCTCATAACCCTGGGTCCTTCCAATAATATATGGGGGACCATGCCCTGATATCCCTAGGACAGTACCTACTATTAGTGAAGTAGTATACATGAGAAGAATTATCAGCAAAATTATTCCTCTACAAGGTATGAGTATATATAGAACTATCTGGTCATAAAATTCTTTCCATATAGATTTGGTATCAATTTATACCTATATTATGTAACTCCCTCTCAAATTATGAAAGGAGTTATGTTGAAAATAATTAAAATACCATGTTGTTAGGGTTCTCTTATGGTGGAAGTCCCTATAGTGACTCAAGGGCTCAACCTAGTTGTCCTCAGCTCTTGTAATTCTTCATTTTCACAAAGTCATACCTATCATCAGTAGAAAAATTGAATAGGATTATTTGTTCCATTTAGTGATAATAATACATAAAACCCTTTGATTTTATGGGGTCATCTCATCCATAGGATCCCTTATGATGGACACACCCTTTCATGAGGATCTGGTCATCCAAACTGATCTGGCCTTGCTGGTACCAGACAAACATGCAGCTATGGCTATGAGTGTTGCCACTGGTGGGGTTAAACTCAATGAGAAAGTGGTGAGGCTACCAAATAAGAATCAAGTGATAATGTATTCCCCCATGAAATGGAGGCAAGTCCCTCTAAGAATATACCATAGAAACACCCTACTATTGAACTTTTTATGCATTCTTTGAGTATGAGCTGACTAATAATGAGGATCTATATGATTCTGATCCTAAATAGGATGATGTAAATTGAATCATTCAACACATGGTGTAAAGATACATTCAACACTTCATTTATTGTACCCCCAAACCACAATTGGGGGTCTGAATGGGGTCACTCAACTATTGGTTTCACATCCTGTGCTCTAAAGGGGTGTATTCTTGAGGCCTTCATGCACTAGTTCTTTATATCATTGCTTAAAAAATACATAATGTGATCTATCATATAGATGATTCATAGTAATAATAAAAATCTTATATCATGAAGAAACATTGAAAGATACCAAGGAGATTCAACATCTAGTGGAGAAAGCAAGTGGGTATACTAATTTTCTTGGAACTCAGTCAAAAATCATTCGCAAGTTGAGGATTCAATTGGAGGAGGCTGGGAACCAAATGAAATAGACAACTACTCATATTTCTGAGCTTTAGGATGAGTGGATATAGGCATAAACAAGAGTTTTTTATCTTCTTCCAGTGTCCAATGATGTGTAATTATAGCTTGGAAGGAGGAAACAAATCATTAGGGCCACACAGTAAATGCTAGTAGAGTTGATGAACTCAATCACTCAAGTATATATATATGGGAAATTATTATAGAACTCATGAGAGGATTTAGTATTTGGGTGACCCCTGTTGCATCTTTTTCCTTACATTCAAGAAATTTTTTTCATAGACACATTAATTTTTTTCTTCAATTATCGTACATTAATAATATTTATGATACAACCAATAACCAATACCTAATCTCACATGGGTAATGATCGGTGTGAGAATTTAGGGAAGGCCACATAATTTTTAACTTTGTATGAATGTGTTGGATTACCACCCCAAACACATGGTCTCATATTGTTGATTGAACTTCCCGAGTATTTATGCTAAGCGAGGTTCTGTATGGATAATAGGGATCTTGGTGTAGCAAACATTCTTTTCCCAATGCGATTTAGTCCATGAATGGGATAATTCTAGGGGATTTTGAATTTATACAAAAAATGGGATAATTGGAAGTTTGAATCATAATATCAAAAAATTTAAACTCAATGTGAGTGGAATGATGATATAGGATAGCTATAGACCATGTTCGAAACATAGTGTCTATATGACAGCCTAAAATAGGGACAAACAAATATGGGTCAACCATTTACCGTGTTTGAAACACAGAACCTGTCTCGAATTGTCATCCAAATTCTTCAAGAATGTTGGTCCCGGATGGTAGATGTGCTAAACCATCCTGAGACAACTTTAGGGGTCCCTTTATACATAGAGGTGTATGTGAATCTAAATAAGGGGAACAAGAAGTGTTTAATGAAGTTATGTAACTCTGGTAGGAATTTTAACACTCTTATAATTACACCACCTTGGATTATAGAACATTGTTGTAAGAAAAGTTTTTTTAAAAAATATCAAACCTATATTCCAAGGGATAATCATCTCAGATTCCTTGCGACAGCAGAATATATGGGAAATTAGGTTGAGAACCAACATCATTAAGGATCCTTTATGAAAGTGCATGGGATGTCATTCAGTTTAATGTCATGCAATTGAGGATAAAGAAAGTGTAGTTTAACAACATATGGTAATAATGGTTCATGGGAAAATTTAACATCTTGTGATTAGGATGTTTCACATGGTTTATGTTCATACTGCTTGGATCCTATACAATAGTTTGAATTCATGTTGCATATATTGTAAGAAATTTCTATTCCTAGAATATTTGTATAGAGTGTAAGAACTAAACCCAAACTGAACGATTCAAGGGAGTATTTCAAATCACATATTTATTAGGGAATATATATGAAGTAGGATTCCAAAAAATAGGCATATGTGTTGTGGAAGGTGGTAAACCCAAGATGGGTGAGGATTTAGGAAGAATAGTGTCACACCACATTTCTCGGTGAGGCTTACAGATTAAGGGCATAGAGTTTTTATCGATAATCCCTTCTGTGGCTCGAACACATCGAATCCCATCCTACCAAAACTCCTAATACCTTATGATCTATTCTTGGTGAAGGAAATAATGAATGGTACAAGGGGATTTACATAACATGTGGAAGTGCACAATATGGGTCCCATAGAGAGTGGAATCCCACCATGATACAAGAGTGGCGATAGAAGGTACATTGAGATATTGAAGGTCCGGATAAGGGGGTGAATGATAAGTAAGGATTGAATGTTAACAATGTTTGAAAAATAGATACCATTACTAAACCAATCAAGAGTGGGGAAAGAAAATTAAGGATCAATTGTTTACCATATTCAAAACACAATATCCACTATTCTTTACTGACAATCTGTTATGGCATTAGCCCATGATGGGGGTGTGAAAGAAATGGAATGAGACCATCACCATTATGGGGTCCATTTGAATGTGAATTGTTGTATAAATACATACCTGAAATATTAAAAGTGTGTAATGGATGAATCATGGAATAGGAATAAAACCTAGGCGTTAAGGATAGTTTATGGTCATATTGTGGGGACTGTGACAAACTATTTAATGTCATCATTTATGGACTATATGAAAAAAGTTCATTCTAAGGGTTAATATATGTGTCTCTAAGATAGAAAACCCTACATGAATGAGGTCCAAGAGAGCCCACATACCACATAGTTACCTAAATATGAAATTCATATAGTTTAGGGTCATAGAGCTTAGACCATAATTGAGGGTGAGTTGCCAATGTTTTGAAATAGTTTGCAGTTGTACCCCAATTATGAAATGTCAGGGCTTCACTACATATCCCAAAAATATGGGAATGAAGAAAATATTAGTTATATCAGTCCAATTAATCTATTTTAATGTGGTGAGGATGAATACAAACTAACCTAAAAGAAGAAAATATCATTTCTAGACCTAAGAGTAAATATATTGGAATCACAACATGTATTTCCAAATCAAAAATCATTCCACAAATAGTTATTTAACGTAGTATGGTAGAAGGCCGACACTGGTAAGAGAAATACTCTCTAACAAGGGAAATGAGGCATCCCACGATTATCATGTGGAATCTTGAAATCATTTAGGGAATGATTATTGTTTAACATTATTCATCACGGAATATGGATCTTGGTTTAAGGTTATAGTGTTCAGACCAAGGAGGATACATCAAGTAAAAATATGAAATGTGGTGTTATGAAAAACCCAACATGAATGAAGGACAAGGTGTCTCAACACCACAAAACACAACACACATAAGATTATCCCACATTTTAAAGTCATGATCCTTGCACTATAGATTCTCAATTTAAAGACATGGAGTTTGGACGAAGGAGGGTGTCTCAAGCGGAAATGTGTAAGGTAGTGTTTTGAAAAACCGGACTTGAGTGGGGGACAATGAGGTGTAACACTAATCTATAAATTATAGATAACATGCCTTATAAATTTTAAATCCATGTAATGTGTACTATGTAAAGATCAAGCATCCAAAAGTTCCACAAATCTTCCAGCGGTCCCAAAGATGAAATTTTCGTGTGTCGTTATGTATCTCATGGTGATAGGAATCAAGCCACACACAATTCATGGAAATGAGTCCTCCCCGTGTAGGTAAGACCCAAATATAGTGATATACCATTATGATTGGAGTGGATGTACCATGATATAGAATACATGGGTCTCTAGGTATCCATCATATAAAATAATCAATTCATACATTCATCTATAAGATGGGATGCTAGTTGATTGAGGATAGGGAAATTTCCTCTTAGGTGACAATAATATGGTGTGGTTGATTTTATTATTGTATTGATAGGACCATTATTGTTATGAAATTTATAATTATCCAACTAGGAAATTAGTTATTACACCATTGGACTTTAGGAAACTCATACTGTCGGGGATCTTAGTTAAGGGTCACATAGTTTGGACTAAGATAAATGATGAATAAAAATAGGAAATATGTAGTGTGGGGTCATGAGAAAACCCTGTGTGAACGAGATAAGGAGGGCCAACACCACACAAAAAATTCTTGAGAAGAACATGCACATAGTTTAAATTCATTATGCATGAAAAAAAGATATGTAATTTAACATTGTTCAACTAGGAATATAAAATTGGTGGTATCTGATATAGTGGACATTTTAAGTACATCAGGAACAACCTGACGTGAATGTGTCCTTAGAGGCCTTCACCACATGGAAAATTTCAAAGGAAAATCCACGTAGAGTTTATAGTCATATTTCTTGGACTCGGGGACCCAGTTTAACATTGTGTTTATGGGGAATTATACATTGTTTAAGGGCTATCCCAATGGTGCATACTCCTTGGTAATTATGTATGGAGAGTGAATCACTCCTCCAACCAATTCCATGTTCCTCAAGTACTATTGTTCTTTCCTAGTTGGGTTCCAACATTGGTGGTTTTCTATCTAGTATCATCATCATTTGGATATCCAATACTATGTCACCTTAGAGGAAAGGGTGGAGGTGAACCTTGTTTTTTAATGATCTAGCTAGATTTTTCTATTACCTCTCTAGATTATTCACTACCTCAAGCCAATTCTCTTCAAGGGATTCCAATTCAGCTAGACAAACTTCTGCTAACTTTTCTAATGTATGATGATCATAAATAGTTGTTTTAAGTAATGGAATCTAGATCTAACTGGATAGGACTGCCTTTGTTCTGTAAACCATGTAATATAGAGACACCTATTTGGAATTTAAAGTCATCAATCAATAAACTCAGAGAGCATCATGGATCTTGTTTGCCCGAATTTTCTTATTTTGGCCCACCATTATTTGTAGAATGTTTGAGAGGGATTTATTAAATTCCATGATCTATCGATTTTCCTACACATCGTAGCAGTAAGTATTTTTGGATAAAATTATGTACTTGGAACACAACTTCTTTAGCTTAGAATCCCATAATTTGGTGCCATTATCAGTGACAATAGCATGAGGGACTCTGAATTGATGAATCCAATTAGAGATCATGAATTCACTGACCAGTCGAGCATTGACTTCTTTGAGAGGAATTGTTACTTCCCACCTGGAAAAGGAATCTATCATTTTCATAATGAACCTACAGTAGCAATCAATTTATAGTGGATACAGTTCCATGACATAATGTCCCCAGACTAGAAAAGGATAAGAATACATCGTAGTATGGAGGGGATCTGGCAATCGGTTCTTGAAGTTGGCATGGATCTGATATTCATGTATCCTCTTGGAGAACTCAATACAGTCATTGACCATAGTGGGACAAAAGAAAAATAGCCTTGCATTCATGATGGATAGATTCCACAGTTCTTAGTGAGAACCAGAAGACCCAACATGAACTTATTATATTACCTAAGTAATCTAATTTCCATGGTTGTATTAGAAGAGACTTCCATCAAGCCGATAATTGTTTAGAGATCTCTCAAGGTTGGGCATACTGTGATGTGTGAACTACACTGTGTACTTATAGATTCAATCATGTACAACTCTATTTAGTGGGTTAACACCCTTCAAGAGATAATTGATGAAAGTAGTTTTCCCATCAGAGATTTCTTTAGCCGTTGGGGGATTCACAGGTCTCGATATCGAATCACCAATAGTCAGGTGGTTTACCTACTAGTCATCATCATCATCATATTATGTGATAGTAGTGATGAATATTAGATGCACCACTTGAATGAATAAATCATCATAGTCAACCTCTATGAAACAGTACTCTAGACTGTTCATGGAATCAAATCGACTATTCCACAATCAGGGAACATGAGACACTTCTGGCTTAGATGGGAACCGGGCCAACATATAGTGAGTGTCCTTGATAAAGGACAGAATATCTAGTTTACTATCAACATTATCAACATTGATTTTCATGATGACTAACACACAGTCCCCCTTCACATACAAGAGGGGAACATCAATATCAAGAACCAGCTCAAGACCAATAAAGAGATCCTAACAATTTTTCTCATAGTTAGTGTATCCCTATAATAGTAAGAATAAATAGGGAAGGAAATCCAATGTCATGGTGATGAAGACGATTCCAAGACCCACTATGTTGACCATTGGATTCCTAATACTTCTACTAGTTTGTATTTGGGAGGTACCGTCAAAATACATCTTCTATCATGAGATGATTTAATCCAATAAGAGCATGACCTCATTTGTGAAATCAACATCCATAGGTTCTTCCTCGGGGGGGCCAGAAAAGAGACCAGAAATTTCACTAGAGCTAGACCCTTGATAACCTTCTTTGGAACAAACTTGATGTAGAGAATCTAATGAATCTCTACACAAAGAAATAGTTTTCCTTTCCATATCGAGTGATTCAACATATAATTTAATGGATCTACATGGGACACCACCTGTATCCCATGATGCTGTAAATAATGTAATAACTTCTTCACTGTGATAACTAGTATGAAGTATCTCTTCTTGATAGGAAAATATCTGGAATCTATGTCATGGAGAATGTGATTGTGATTGTATAAACTATTCTATATCCCTTCATTATTCTTCTAGGAATGTATGGCAACAATGGATTGATCCAAGACAGTCAAATAATAGACTAGAGGATTCTCTGAGATGGGTGGTATCAGAACCAAAGGTTGTAAAAGATATTTATTCATCTCCTAAGATTCATTATCGAGATATTCATCTCATGGGTAGACAACTCATATCTTCATGGTACTAGAAAAAGGAGTACACCAATCGGTAAAATTATAAATTAATCATCATATATTTTTTAAGTGTACTAGGAGGCCTCAAAGATCATGGAGGTTTCTTGGAGGAGGAATCAAGATGATGGACTTGATCTTATCTGATTTGATCTTGATGCCTCTATTTATGACAAGGATAATGTAGATATTTCAATATGTAACACTAAAATATCATTTTTGGGGGTTCATTTTCACCATCCATGAGAGAAGGAATCTAAACACCATCTCAATATTGTTGATATGGTTTTGGTGTTGATGGAATTTGACTACCAAAATGTCAATGTAACATTACGCTAATTCCACAAGGATAAGTTTGAAGATGTGGTGCAAGAATCAATGATAAGTTTCCATTGTGTTATTCAGACTGAAACGCATCACCTGATAATAGAAAGCAACATATAATTCTGTGAAGGCAGGAAAACATAGTTATTCACTATACAATTCTACCCATGCATCTCTATTTTAAACTATTTTTTAAATGAATATTCCAGATGTAAAAATAAATTTCACTTCATGTTTGATTCAATGAATTATTTTGTCACCATTTAATAGGTAAATTATACTTGATTCGATGTTTACATTGTAGGAGGAGGTGATTTGGAGGCCCTAGAGATGATCTAGAAGAATAATGGGCCAAACTGCATGGCATCCCTTTGACATTTTTCTGCTATTTTGAGTATTAAACGAATTCAGTGAATCCAAATGGGCTGAAACATTATGGTCCACTCAAAAACATCATGGGATAGAACTCTTCTCAAGTAACTGAATCCTAATTCAGCCATGTTTAGGTTTTCCAAATAATTCTATCCATGGGATAGAATCTACCCAAATTCAAATGTTTAGTTTGGTGTTTTGACTATATCTCCCAATAAAGATGTCTAGTAGCCTCAAACAATGACATGGACACAGTAAAGAGGACAAAAAACAACTCTTCACTTTATGACAAGTCTTGATATGGTTTTATTCTATTCCAAAACTGAGAAACAAGTGGTATCTCAAAATCAGGGTGCTCAAAACCATGTTCTGTTTTGGTTATAAAATGGCACCATAGCAACCTCATCTATAGTTCAACCAGGAGGCATGGTTCTTCCATTTTGGAGTCCCAAAGGGTTCTTCTCATAATCCCTAGTAGTTCTGGAGGCTATGTGAAGGGCTAATTCAACATCTTCTTCTTTCTCCCCTCCTATGGATTTCTAAACCCCTTATGATCACCAGGGGAGGGACGTGATGTAAATACCATGATTCATGTTTGTAATATTTTAACTATATTTTTAATTCCAGATTGTTAGGTTTTTTTCATCATACTCTATTATTTTTTTATAGATTCATGTACCAGTATGTCAATCTCAACTCATATGATCATGTTTGGGGGTGCCCATTCATGTGATGTTTCACACACTTTTCACCACTTCTTTTTCCCCTTTTCAATTGTAGTGTTTGTGTGGCTCATATTATTTAGTTGAAATCACATAAAAAGTATCATTAACACATAATTTCAAGTCATGGTAACATATCTTAATAACAAAAAAACATGGACTGTGCATTGAGTTCTCTGTGTGTTGCCTCAGTGAGTTTCGGTTATGAAGTTGAACAAAAATCACCCAATCATCAATAGAATATGATGAATTATTATGTGATTCCGAGTGAACCCTAGGAGGTATCCTAGTATAAACTCAGTAGCATTATGGTTCTAGTCATTACAAACCTGGGATTAAAAGATCATAACCCTGTCTCTAGATGCGATAAAGTATGAACATCACAAGATATCCCTAGGTAGATCACATTTAATTACTTTTGTTAACTTTGACTTTGTTTTTATCACTTTCCTCTATATTTTGAAGCATTAAATCATAAAACCCATCAATTTCTAAAATCCCATTAACCATTTTTTACTTTCATTATTAGAACCTCATTTTTGAATTAATGATCTAAAGCTTCGTTGGGAGACGACCTAGGGTTGCTGCTATACTACAGATATTCCAGTTAAAAATAATCATCTAATTTGACACACATGCCAATGCGATTTGTTCATTATTAAGGATTTCCATGTAAGAGTGAATAATATAATTTTACCCATTGATTTCTACATTCATGATATGGAATATTCCCGAACCCCGGGACATGCTCCTCTCATACTTGGGAGGCAATTACTAAAAATAGAAAATATGATCTTTAACATTAACAATGGTATGATGTCCCTGGAGTTAGGTGGATAAATGGTAAGTTTTAACATCCATGCGGCTATGAAACACCCCATTGGTAATCACTCAACTCTTCATGTCTATTTGATGGAAGTGGTCTTAAATGATTCAAACTCACATAATTCTCTCCTCAACCCATACTCTGATTCATTTTCCTCATCTTCACCCATGTATGATTTGAGTTTGGATTCATGTTTTGAGTGTTTATTGGGTTTTTAAAAGTGTAAATTTTCTCCTTTAATTGATGAGTGTGTTCATTATGAGATACCCATGAAAATCGATGATTATTAAAATCTCATTTCAATAGATTCTCTATCCTTAGAGAATAAATATGAGTAGATAGAAGATTTCATGGACCTCACTCTCCCTAAACCCCCTCCCTCAATCCAAAACACAATTGTTTTGGAACTTAAAAAATATCATTATAATTTAAAATATGCATATCTTGAGGGTATTGACCTATTTACCATCCTTATTTCCAATAACCTCACTCCACAACAAGAATCAAAACTGCTTAACCTTTTAAGAGAGTGTAAAAAGGAGATAGAATGGACATTGGATGATATAGATTGGATTATCCCATCTATTTTTATGCACCATATACTTTTGGATGATGAGGCTAAGCCTGTAAGATAATATCAATTCCTATTGAATCCCACTCTTGTTGATGTAGTGAAATTGGAAGTCAGTAAATTACTTTCTTCAGGGATCATTTAACCTATATCTGATAGTAAATGGGTTAGGCTAAGGCAAATTGTGCCTAAAAAAAGGAATAATAGTAGTGTCAAATGGAAGGAATGAATTAGTCCCAACACGTGTGCAAAACAGTTGGCGATTCTGTATTGAATATCGTCGACTGAATCAAGTGATGTGGAAGGACCACATTCCTCTACCATTCAATGACCAAATGTCAGAATGATTTTCTGGTAAGTCCCATTATTGTTACCTTTATGGCTATTTTGGTTTTTTAAAATCGTTATATCCCTTTAGGATCAAGAAAATACTACATTTACCTGTCCATTTGGCATATATGCATACAGAATAATGCCTTTATATTTATGTAATACTCTTCGTAATTTATAGAGATGTATGTTGATTTTTTTTGTGTACCTTGAGATTTCTATGTATGACTTTATGAATTATTTCATGGTTTATGGTTCTTAATTTGATGATTTTTTGGAATTCCTAGTTTTTGTCCTCCACCATTTCATTTCAAAAGATCTTGTTTTAAATTATGAGAAATGTCATTTCATTATTGTGTGGGGGATTTTTCTTTGGCATGTACCTTCAAATAAATAAATTCAAGTTGATAAATCTAAAATTTCATTAATTTAATCCCTTCCATATCCAAACTTCATTCTTAAGGTTTGATATTTCTTAGTTTATGTATGTTTTTTCCACCGATTCATAAAAGACTTTAGTAAGATCACACTTCCATTATCCCTATTATTGCATAAAGTTTCTGAGTTTTTGTTTGTTAAAATTTTTTAAGATTCATTCAATTCACTAAAAATGAGCCTCACATCAACTCCCATCATCCAACCACCAAGTTAGAGTCTCCCATTCTCTCTTATGTGTGATGCCTCAAACTTTGGATTTGAGGTAGTTTTATCACAAATGGATGAGAAGGCTCCTCATGATTTTGTATACTCTTCACATACCATTGATCATGCCTAGGTAACCTATACAACCATTGAAAAAGAACTCATTTCTATTGTGTTTTCCATGGGAAAATTTTGTTCATATTTTCTTAGGTCAGAAGAGATTGTGTTTTATGACCATGTTCCCCTTCGATTTATCTTAAGGAAACCAGAATCCAAGCCCCTCCTCCTGTAGTGGATGCTGCTCCTCCAAGATTTTGACTATGATATTAGAGATAGAAGGAGAGTGTAATTGTTTTATCTGACTATAGTAGTAGGATTTATCCACCACTAGACCACTATGTTGACTCATCCCTCCCCATTAGAGAATTCTTTCCTCATGAGAACCATTGAGATGTTATGGAACTTACCCCCTAGTTGTGAACATTGTATATTTTCTTGCAACATATAGGGTCCCCACTGAATTCAGCACTTACCAATCACATAGACATAGACATGATTCTAGATGGTATATTTGGGAAGACGCATATTTGTGGATAAGTTTTGTGACCAACTACTTTGTCGGTGTGTCCCTAACAATGAGTTCTCCTATTTTTTGATCTTCTTCCACACATTGGCTTGTGGGTGGCACATTGGAACTCAACGAATAGCTTGAATGGTCCTTAACTAATCATTATATTAGCCAACATTGTATAGGGATTATCATCAATTTTTCAAGTCATGTACTCATTTTCATTTCACAGGGAATATCTCAAAGAGGAATGAAATACCCCAACAACCCATTTATTCTATGAAATCATTGGTGCATGGGGCATTGACTTCTTAGGGAGTTTTCTAAATTCATTTTTCTTCTTATAAATATTGTTAGATATAGACTAGATGTCTAATAGTGTGGAAGAAAACACTACATGGACTGATGAATCTATTTTTTTGTTGGTTTGTGAGGACAAAAAATTTTAGTTAGTTCAATTTTCCACGATTCATCATTAGTGATTAGGGATCCTAATTTTTCAATCGCAACCTAAAAAGTTTTCTTTGTAAGTATTGGGTTGATCATAAATTTTCCACTGCATATCACCAAAAACTAACATATAAGAAAAATTTCAAATAGGGAAGTTTAGAGAATCTTGGAAAAAACGGTACAAGCCAACATGAAAGATTGGAGCTTTCACTTGGATGATGCACATTGGGTGCACCGTATAGCTTTTAAAACCTCAATCAGAATGTCACCAAATAGAATTGTGTTGGAAAAGGATTTTCACCTCCTGGTGGAGGTTGAACACTGTGCATATTGTGCTGTTAAAAATTGTAATATGAGTCTCTCATATTCAAGTGATCATAGGAATCTTAAAATTTAATATATGAATGAAATTCGACGTGATGCATATGAGAACTCCAAGATCTATAAAGATAATACAAATTAATTCCATGATTTCTTGATTCATCAGCTTAAGATCCATATTGGGGAGAAGGTACTCATGTACAATTCTAGGAAAAAGCTCCATCCAGGTAAGCTTCATTCCTAATGGCTTGTTCCTTATACTATTACTAATGTTTACCCTTTTTGGGAAATAATCATTTTACTATAGTATAGTGGATGAAGTCTTACCTTTAATGGGTAGAGACTTAAAAACTTATTTGAGGATTTTAGAAATAATCCAGTGGAGGAAATACACCTTCTAGAAGCAACATACTTGTGAACACACTAGGTTTTATCCTTATTACATTCTCAATTATTTGAGTGAGGACACTTCACATTTTTGGTGTGGGGGTGGATACATTTCTGGGTTCATTAAGATTTTCATCGTCTTTCTTCTTTCTTCTCTTTTGGCCTTATTTATAGTATTTTTACCTTTCCCCCTAATCTTGGGTTCATTATAATTTTCATATTATTTATTATATTTTTCTCCTTTTTATGGTATTTTTATTCCCCCAGTCCCCTTATAGTTAACAAATCATGGAACTTACTGAAAATTCAAGTCGATATTTTTGATTCCATGTTTTTTAACATTTTAGGATAACTTTTCCCTATTATGGAATGAATATTTATATTAATTTAACACCAGGGGTGCTTTTTAGTGAAATAGTTTTTTGTCGATGATATAAATGGTTGTATCTCTAGGAATCCTTTGAGATTATTGATGCCCCTTGTGTTAGTATTTTTTGGAAAAAATGTGTCAATAATATCTCCACACATTTTCTCACCAAACCAAAAAGTGTGAATTTTTCATACTTAATATAAGATAAATATATGTTAGGTTAATATTTTTCATCTTTAAATAATATTTCCATAAGTATGTTCCTTATCTGATTTGTTTCAATATAGTAATGGATTGACCTAGGTGTGTGTACCTAATATTTGACTGCTGTACAAAATCAAATAAAATAAAAAACCAAAAACCAATGAAACATGGGTTGTATCATGGGCAGGTCAAAACCCACTACTCCCAGGCCTTTGATCTTGTTATAACTATTAAAATTTGTGTCCTAAAGAGATCAAACAAGGGTTGAGCGATGAGTGTGATATTTGTTCCAAATGAAACTTCTAAAAAACAAAAATAATATATGGTTGGATTGATGAAATGTGAAACATATTGTGATATCTAGGTCAAGAGATTATGGTTTAACATCCAAGAATTCTTAAGTGAGTGGGTCTTGAAATATTATTGCAAAGGATGTTCGGTGGGTTCCATGGACAATATCATTTAATCTGAAAATTTTAAAATAACATATATTTATTGGATAAAAAGTGGAAGGAATATCATGGAATGGTTTTCACACACACGTGTGGAGAGTTAGTGTCATGGTTGAATTTCAAATTCATTTCTCAAATTGGTATCATGAATCTCATTGAATTTTATTGTAACCTGATTTATGAGATATCCTTTTCCATTTCCACTAGGAAGAACTCCTTAGTTTGGCTTCTACATTGATCAAATTTCATTTTTTTCGTGATCCAAATCTCTTTTTTTTTTAATTTTCTAAATCCACTTTATGGGTTAGTGGTAACCGAACATATCAGAACTCAAATATAGCATCAATAGTACAAAATTCAACATTCAAATTTCAACACCCTAAAAACCAACATAACCACATTAAAATTTGAAAACTAGAACACCCTCGATTCCTACACCTTACACGAATCAAAGCAGCACATCTCCTAAGCCTTCATCTTCAGCGATGTTTATCAAGGCAACGTTGACACCATCATTACAAGAACTGTCTCACCATGACAGAATCACCAGATCATCACCAGAGTTTCGCCATCATGGGCACTATAGAATCCATGAATTTAACCAAATGAATAACCACCATTTTATTGAAATATTTAGCACCAGTGAGAGACTCTATAATAACAACGGTCTTGACAGATCCAAAAACACCTCAAAGCAGGCCATCAACTCTAAAAAAATGAAAAAAAAATCTTGAAACTAATAACCTAAGCATTGAAAATGGACAAATTCAGTGCAGGGTGAGCCTCCTTGAGCACCATCACCTGCACAAATATCACATCCAAAAACATACTTGTAAACCACTGTAGGAAACCGACATAGAGAGGAGCACTGGAATTGGAATCCAGAGCAAATCAGGGAGCGGGTGGGTAGTCAACCTTTGCCGCACCACCGAATCATCGATTTTCCATCTCCACATCTCCACAAAAACCTGAAGCTCCTCACCTAAACTATCGACAACCAACCACCACCGAACACCACACATCCAAAAATATCTTTGTACCATCACACCTGACCGACCTGGAAGGGGGTTGTGGTCTTAAAGGCTAGAGAGGGGTGAGTGGAGGGACTCACATAGAAATTTACTGAGCAAGTATCATCATGTCAAAACTTCAATCAGAAGGAGAAAACATAACACCCAAAAAATGCAAAAACAAAATTGTACGTTAGGAGAAAATCATCAAGAAAAATGTGGGAAAAAATGTGAATGTAAACTAGAAGGAGGCCCGGAAGAAGGAATATGAGGGGATGAAGCCCTATACAGAAAAAATCGAATGACGAAACTGGAGATGAAGCCCTAAAAAAGAGAGAAACACCGAGAAATTTACAAATGCCTATCCGCTAAACCCAAAACCTCAGAGGATCGATCGTTCCAGATCCTACCTGGAATAGAGCAGTGTAGATCAAGGTCATAGTGTGAAGGAAACATCATGAAATAAATCCCAAGAGACGCGGAGCATAGGGAGGTGAGGGGGTGTAAACCCTAAGTAGAGTGAGTGATAAGAAGCGAGAGCCTATATATAGGATAAATCGGGAGAGAGTGGAGAACCTGAAGGAAATGAAGTAGAGGCTCCATCACCGCAGAAGAAGAGAAAAACCCTTGGAGGAGCGATCCAGGAGACCAAGGAATCAAAGAGAGTGTGACGCCGTCAATTGATCACATTACATTAATGAATTATAATTTCCTCAAATGCTAATCATCATGATGTTTGGAATATATAAATGCATTATTTTTGGGATATGTGACTTTGAATAAGAGTGAAAATGTTATGGTGTGTGGGTGTGATTACATAGTGATTCATTATTTAGTTCCACCCTTACACCACTGTTTTAAACTCATTTTGTAATTAATATTTAAAATATTGTACAAAATTTAACTTCATTTTTTGATTCAATGAATTTATTTTAATCACTTTTTAAATGTGAAATTTTACATGTTTTGATGTTTACATTATAGGAGGAGTTGATTTGGAGGCCCCAGCGATGATCTTGAAAACAACTGGTGTAACGCCCCGACCCTAGTTACCCAGAGTCGATGCCTTATTGTGTAACATTGGCATGATCACCAAAGATCAAGTCTCGAAATACGGATTAGTTTAGTGGCCTTGGAAACACTAGATACAATCATAAATGTTACATTACATCATAAAGTGAAAAACTAAAATAACATAGTCTCCATTTTCCACACTCATATCCCCTTCAGACTATCCCTGCAGGTCATTACTAAAATACTTCTTCACATCCTGGAAAAATTAAAACATTGAAAGGGGTGAGCTCAGATGCTCAGTAAGGATAAAAATATAGAATAAGCTTTCATAAATAAACATAAACATTTAAGGAAATGTATGACTAAAAAAAGCCTTTTAAACATAAACTTCAACATAATATGGAAAAAGTAAAATGTAATAATTCTATTTACTTATTCACAAGGATATTCTACTAGTCGAATAATCACATGCAATATCAATAACCACTTTCATAATGATTGAATGCATAATGCGAGACTATCATAACCACGTAGCCAAGGCCACTTGCCAAGACTACAATTAATATTTTGTCAAGGCCTCGTTCCAAGACACTAGTTTGTCTCATGAGACCTGCAGATTCATCGAGGAGCTATAGCGGGCTCCACCCGTCACTTATTGAATCCAATGCATTCCTCATATGAACAGGTTTAAACATATCGTAAACCATAACATAATAGTATCACATAAAACATGAATAAAGGAAACATTAAATTTCCACATTTCAATCACAAGATATCAATACAACACATTGATATATTAAAACATTATCAAAACCATTTTTGATACAAAAATAAATGACAGTTAAGACTTGGTTTTTATTTTTCATTTAAAAAAAAGTTATGGCTTGTAGGGGAAGTCGAAACTCAAATAATGGTCACGGCAGCGGAGAAGTCATTGTCTCCCTATACGTATGACAAGAAAAAAATATTCCTTTTTTTCATTTAGTAAAATGATTTGTATAAAAATATTCCTTTTGAATAAACGTAAAAGTTATAGGGGTTTATACACCATATAAAAGAAATTTGTGTATAAAACAAATTATGCCTCAATGAATGGAGATTGAGACAAAGTCTCTTAAAAAGATCATTTTTAAATAAAATATATCTATTATGTGTATTCACTATATTTACACATAAAGAAAGTATAAATACAACATAGGACATAATAATATCATGATATAATTTGAAAGTAGGAGATTAACCCAAAGAAAGGAAATTGGGTTAAGAAGTTCCATTACCTCGTGTCCGACTTGACTCGACCGTTCTTTAACCTCTTGAATAATAAACTACAGTTAATTTCTACTTTTTTAAGAACCTTTTCAAGTTCATTATTTCTTTTATATCACTTATGACAATTTTATGAGAATTATGTAGTCATTTAAGTTAATAACGTTCATTTTGTCGATCTTTGGTACTTGAGTCAACAATAAACTTCTTATAATTACAAGATGTTCATGTGGTGAAATATAAATTATATACAGAATTATATTCATGATTTAGATATAATATATATAATATATATCCAGTATATACATGAATTTATAATATTACATAACATTTAGAGGTAAGAAATGAAATGCACCGTTCGTGGAGATGGTAAGCTGTACATACGCATGAACGCTACTTTCATATCTATTTCGTATTTAATGGAATGAAATTATAATTATATAAAGGTATACTATAATTACAGTATAATATAATATATAATACCATTTACTCCATCCTTTATACATCCCACATATGGCATTAACGATTTAAATCACTTTGAGGGGAGGGTAGTCTGCAGTTCCTAAATTGAAAATATCGTGTTTACCCATAATGGAAACCATAAACGAATGCCATAAATGATAAATAAAGAATCCTAAGTAAAACATAAAAATATTATATATCATATATAAATATAGTGACATCTTAATGGACACCTTTGAAGGTGATATATGAGTGTTGAACAATCATCATTTCGTGAGGCAGAAATTTGCCATCCACAGAAACAGTATGTTATTTAACCATTAGATGTAGGTGTGTGTAAGTGTAGCTAGAATCATTCTTATAAAAACATCCTAGTATATTTAGTATACTGGTTTTGTCACAAAATAAATGAATAAAAAGATTTTATGGGGTTGGAGAAGCAAAATAAAACATAAGAACACAAGAGAAAACACTACCTTTAAAACGGGTAACTCTTTTTGATTTGAGGTCGAAGACTTCCTTAAGAAGAATTATGCCCAAATTGAGGATTCTAAGAGTAATAGTGGGATATGGAGAGACAAATGGGAAGGGTTTCGCTGATACAAAGGCTTGGAAGGTGTGAATAAGGTGGTAGTGGTTGGGGCCTTTTATTAGAGGAGAGGAGGGGCACTCTTGGAAAGTCATGAAATGTTACTTTATTATATAATGATTTTCGGATTTTAAAGGTCCCAAACTTATATATTTCGAGGATACGGTGATAAGGGTTCGAAATAAACTCATAAAATAGGTTTTTTACAAGTGTAAGTCTTGAAATTTACATATCTTTTAATTTTATTTAAATCATTAATTAATGAGGTAATTGCTGCATCATCATGGTGTCATAAAATAT
The DNA here is from genome assembly GCA_963277665.1 of Viscum album. Lineage (NCBI taxonomy): Eukaryota > Viridiplantae > Streptophyta > Magnoliopsida > Santalales > Viscaceae > Viscum > Viscum album. The sequence continues at coordinate 1,185,442,880 of OY728130.1, read as the reverse complement.
TTAATTTATTTAATGTCTAAAAATTATAAAAAAAATATCATGACGTAGGAAATCGTTTTATATTTCCAATTAATATTTATAGTTTAAAAGATAACTTATATAACCCCATGTAATAATTGTTTTAGTAAAACAACACATGTTTGTGAAATTTTCATTTTAACATTAAATAAAAAGTTTTTAATGTCATTTTCCTACCGAAGTGGCTCCATGGGGTCCTCAAGTTGACCCATGGATTGTCTTGGTCTCCCATGACTCATCCAATAGGGGTAGGACAAGTGTAAGAGTATTTTAATATTTTGATAATATCATTTTTACCTTAAATTTCACTAATTACATTTAATCGCGTTTAATTAAACTTAAAAGTTACTATTCACCAAAAAATTATTTTAATCCCATTGAACCACATTTTACTTCCTAATGACAACCATGTATGTTGGATTTTTGAAAATCAAATCACAGAAGTGGTAATGTTTCATTTAAATGAAAAATCAGTTTTTTAACTACCACTTAGTGGTTTCACTATTCATCAAAAATTTAAGTTTTTCAGAACAATGCCAAAATGTCATCCTAAGCTATAATTGATATTCCGAATTCAAAAATGATGTCTATTTTTTAAAATTACAAACATATAAGTTGAATTAATTAATTTTATAATTAATTCCCACTGTCACAACAAATAGCTTGTTTTTAAGAAACAATATATATCAAAAGATTGACAATTCTTTATGTCCAATTTCAAAGTGAAATTAATTCTAATGACCACCATTGGATGAAATGGTAAAAATATATTCTAATTATACTTTAAAACCACTAAATAGTATAATTTATCACTATAAATTATTTTTATTAAAAAAGTTTTTTTAAGTATTTTTCACTATTCAAAAAAATTTGGAAGTTCTCTGAAAAATACCAAAAATTCAACAGAGGATAAATTCGATATTCAGAATCCAAAAATGAAGTCCATTTTGATATATAAAATATATGTAATTTCAAAAGGTGGGTATTACTATTCATAATGGCTATTTTGATTGGTCGTGTTGTGTTAGAATCTCGAACTTGCAAACAATGCAAGCGATTGCATTATTGAAACAGAAGCGTATCATGGAAGCTCAGGGTGTTACATTCTCCCCTCCATCAATAAATTTCTTCCTCGCAACTTGAAATTTTTCTTTGAAAATAAAAGGTTGAAAATATAAAATACCTTTGTGGAAAACCCACATCAAAAATAAGGTTAATAAAATTTATCCTTAATAAGAGGGAAACGAAAAAAGTCACCACCAAATTATGATCTAGATAAGGAGAAAATTGGTGGAAATTAGAGACATATAATTGGTGGAAAAATGCAAATATTTGTAGGGAGTGATTGAGGTCATCAATCACAAACAAGTATAAAATTTAGGGCCTCAAAGCCTTCAATCTATGTTGATTTAAAATAGCATTAGTTCAACAAAAAATAAGGTATTAGGATAACACATTTTTGTTTGTTTTAATATCCCTTTCCTAAAGTTTAAGAATTAATTTATTCATAGAATAATATATAGGTATATATATATATATATGCTTGATAAGTAGAGTTTCAACCTTCAATTAATTTCTACCACAAACTCATCCTTCACTCAAAAAGATTATAGAACTCAAAAATAATATATTTATCCTAATCGTACAAGGTTAAAAATATTAACACTTACCATTTAGATTAGGAAAAATATTTTTTTACAAACCAGGGACTTCATATAGTCCAGTGGTAGGCGATAAATCCCAATCTCACTATGCTTGTGGTTTTGATTCCCATAGCTCTGTCTGACGCGACAGGTTGTCACATGGTCTATGTGCTTTCCTTTTTATAAATATCCAAAAAATAACCTTAACAATAGTATCCATTGTAAAATATAATCCATTACAACCTCTATAGTTATCTAAATTACCTCTGTCCAGACATTATCCAAAAGGCCTCTAAATTCTAATATCAATTGTAGCATCAGATTCTCCAAACAAAGAAAAGTTTATCTTATTGTCACATACTAAAAATATGATTAACTTCATCATATTAAAACCTTAATGAAAACAACACGTACTGCAGTAAAATCCTTATATATCACATTATTCTTATAACCAGTACATCATTGATACAACACTCAAATGACATGATTCAAGAATAACAACATAAGAACTCTAATCATTCCCCCTAATATGTGGTATTATAATAACTTGATTATTATCCAATAGCATCATTTGGGGCATACTCCGATGATTTGGACATTGGTTTGTGTAGTGTCCCCACTCCTTGCTGATGAAGCATTGTACATTTCAAACCTTTTTCTTACCCCTACAGTCACGTACATGGTGTCATTTTTCTCCACACATATAACAAACACCCATTCACTTCAGGAAAGTTCTAAGGTTTTCTTCCCACAGTTATCACATATTAGAAAATTCTTTTTTCCCTCTTCCCTTTATCCATCTTTCTCTCTTCCATCATTTTCTTCTCTTGCTTACATTCAAATCCATAGGCCTTAGAAAATTCTTTACTTATCTTATTAACACATGATACTATTTCTTCATATGTTGAGAACACATGGGAGACTATTTCCCTTATAAATGTCGGCTTAATACCATGCAAGATATGGTCCTTCTTACTCTTTGGATCATACATATTGCTGGAGTTCATATTCCTTCTAATGGGAACCATTTCTAAACAATGGCATAAACTGGATTAGTTTTTGAATCAAAATACATAATTAAAAACTTGCAAAACACATAACATAAATTGAACAATTTATGGATATAATCCATAATCATAATAAATGTTTTCTTTTTGGAAGTATATACTCATAAAACTTCATAGTGGTTTGTAAAAAAAATGAGAATTATCCTAAGAATATCCCCTAGGAGTGTCGTAACCAAGAGTGTAGCAAGGAATGTTGTCGTGCACCAGTTCCTGTTCGAGTCTAGCTCAAAGCGGTGTTTTCGGGTTTTACCCCTAGGTACATCTGTTCCAGAGCCGCCTTTACCTGCTCGTATCCAGACAGGGATGTATTTCTCAGAAAACTCACAAAATCTCTAAAACCACAAAATTCTAGGATGTTCGTCTATACTAATCCTCAAAGTCTATCTTTGGGCTATGTGCTATAATCAGAGTTTATCTAAATCTAGCTTCCAAGGTTAGTACTAAACTGCCTCTGATACCAACTATAATTCCCCGACCCCAGTTACCCAGAGTCGGTGCATTATTGAGTAACATTGGCATGATCACAAAAGGTCAAGTATCGAAAGACCGTTTAGTTTAGTAGCCTGGGAAACACTAGATACAATCATAAATGTTGCATTACATCATAAAGTGAAAAAATACAATAACATAGTCTCCATTTTCCACACTCATATCCCCTTCAGACTAACCCTGCAGGTCATTCCTAAAATTATTCTTCACATCTTGGAAAAATTAAAACATTGAAAGGGGTGATCTCAGATGCTCAGAAAGGATAACAATATAGCAGAAGCTTTCATAAATAAACATAAACATTTAAGTCAATGTATGAATAAAACAAAATCCTTTTAAACATGAACTTCAACATGATATGGAAAAAGTAAAATGAAATAATTCCATTTACTTATTCACATGGATATTCTACTGGTCGAATAATTAGATGCAATATCAATAACCACTTTCATAATGATGGAATGCATAATGCCAGACTATCATAACCACGTAGCCAAGGCCTCGTGCCAAGACTACTAATAATATTTTGTCAAGGCCTCGTGCCAAGACACTTGTTTGTCTCATGAGACCTGCTGATGCATCAAGGAGCTATAGCGGGCTCCACCCGTCACTTATTAATTCCAATGCCTTCCTCATATGAACAGGTTTAAACATATCATAAACCATAACATAATCGTGTCACATAAAACATGAATAAAGGAATCATAACATTTCTACATTTCAATCACAAGATATCAATACAACACATTGATATATTAAAACATTATCAAAACCATTTTCGATGCCAAAATAAATGAAAGTTAAGACATGAATTTTATTTTTCATTTAAAAAAAGTTATGGCTTGTAGGGGAAGCCGAAACACAAATAATGCTCACGGTGGTGGAGAAGTCATTGTCACCACATACGTACGACAAGAAAAACTTTCCTTTTTGTCTTTTCGTAAAACGCTTCGTATAAAAATATTCCTTTTGAATAAAGATAAAAGTCAAAGGGGTTTATACACCGTATAAAAGATATTTGTGTATAAAACAAAATATGCCTCAATGAATGGAGATTGATACGAACTCCCTTAAAAAGATCATCTTTAAGTAAAATATATCTATTATGTGTATTCAATATATGTAAACATAAATAAAGTATAAATAAAAGATAGTAAATAATAATATAATGACATAATTTGAATGTAGGAGATTAACCCAAAGAATGGAAATTGGGTTAAGAAGTTCCCTTACCTCGTGTCCGACTTGACTCAACCGTTCTTTAGCCTCCTAAATAATAAACTAGAGTTAATTTATACTTTTTTAAGAACCTTTTAAAGTTCAATATTTCTTTTATATCAATTATTAAAATGTTATGAAAATTATGTAGTCATTTAAGTTAATAACGTTCGTTTTGTCGATCTTTGGTACTTGAGTCAACAATAAACTTCTTATAATTACAAGTTATTCATGTGGTGAAATATCCATTATATCCAGAATTATATTAATGATGTAGATATCATATATATAATATATATCTAGTATATACATGAATTTATAATATGACATAACATTTAGAGGTAAGAAATGAAATGCACCGTTCATGGAGACGGTAAGCCGTACGTACACATGAACGCTAATTTCATTTCTATTTCGTATTTAATGGAATTAAATTATAATTATATAAAGGTATACTATATTTACAGTTTAATATAATGTATACTACTATTTACCCCATCCTTTATACATCCCACATATGGCATTAACGATTCAAATCACTTTGAGGGGGCGGCAGTCCGCACTTCCTAAAATGAAAATATCATGTTTAACCATAATGGAAACCGTAAATGTATGCCATAAATGAAAAATAAAGAAGCTTAATTAAAACATAAACATAGTATATATCATATATAAATATAGTGACATCTTAGTGGCCACCATTGAAGGTGTTATATGAGTGTTGAACAATCATCGTTTCGTGAGCCAGAAATTCGCCATCCACAGAAACAATATGTTCTTTAACCATTAGATGTTGGTGTGTGTAAATGTAGCTTGAAACCTTCTTATAAAAACATCCTAGTATATTTAGGATACTGGTGTTGTCACAATAGAAATGAATAAAATGAGTTTAGGGGGTTGTAGAAGAGAAATAAATCATAAGAACACAAAAGAAAACACTACCTTTAAAACGGGTAACTCTTTTTTATTTGAGCTCAAAGGCCTCCTTGGGAAGACATCATCCCAAAGTGAGGCTTCTAGGAGTAATAGTGGTATGTGTATAGAAATTATGGGCAGGGTTTTCCCGATCCAAAGGCTTGGATGGTGTGAATAAGTTGGTAGTGGTGGGGGCCTTTTATAAGAGGAGAGGAGGGGCACTCTTGGAAAGTCATGAAATGTTACTTTATTATAGAGTGATATTAGGATTTTAAAGGTCCCACGCTAATATAGTTCGAGGATAAGGTGATAAGGGTTCTAAATATACTCATCCAATAGGTTCTTGACCAGTGTATGTCTTAGAATTTACATTATATTTTAATTTTATTTAAATCCTTCATTAATGAGGTAATTGTTGCATCATCATGATGTCATAAAATATTTAATTTATTTAATGTCTAAAAATTATAAAGAAAATATCATCATTTATGAAATAATTTTAGCTTTCCGATGAATATTTATAGTTGAAAAGTTAACTTATATAACCCCATTTAATAATTGTTTTAGTAAAACAACACAAGTTTTTGACATTTTTTTAACATTAAATAAAAAGTTTTTAATGTCATTTTCCTACCAAAGTGGCTCCCTGGGGTTCCCAAGTTGACCCATAGATTTTCTTGGTCGGCCATGACTCATCCAATAGGGGTAGGACAAGTGTAAGGGTATTTTAATATTTTTATAATATCATTTTTACCTTATATTTCACTAATTACATTCAATCGCGTTTAATTAAACTTAAAAGTTACTATTCACCAAAAAAATTATTTTAATCCCATTGAACCACATTTTACTTCTTAATGACAACCATGTATGTCGGATTTTCGAAAATCAAATCATAGAAGTGGTAATTTTTCATTTAAATGATAAATCAGTTTTTTAACTACCACTTAGTGGTTTCACTATTCATCAAAAATTGAAGTTTTTCAGAACAATGCCAAAATTTCATCCTAAGATATAATTGATATTCCAAATTCAAAAATGATGTCTATTTTAATAAAATTCCAAACCTATAAGTTTCATTAATTAATTTTAGAATTAATTTCTGTTGTCACAACAAATAGCGTGTTTTTAAGAAACAATATATATCAAAAGATTGACAATTGTTTATGTTTAATTTCAAAGTGAAATTAATTCTAATGACCCCCGTTGGATAAAATGGTAAAAACATATTCTAATTATTCTTTAAAACAATCAATAGTATAATTTATCACTATAAATTACATTGATTAAAAAAAATTAAGTATTTTTTACTATTCATAAAAAATTGAAAGTTCTCAGAAAAATACCAAAAATTCAACATAGGGTATTTTCAATATTCTGAATCCATAAATGAAGTCCATTTTAAAATATAAAATATATATAATTTCAAAATTTGGGTATTACTATTCATAATGGCTATTTTGATTGGTCGCGGTGTGTTAGAATCTCGAACTTGCGTATAATGCAAACTATTGCATTATTGAAAGAGAAGCGTATCGTGGAAGCTCGGGGTGTTACATTCTCCCCTCCTTCAATAAATTGCATCCTCTCAATTTGAATGTTTTCTTTGAAAATAAAATTTTGAAAATAGAAAATAGCTTTTTGGAAAACCCACATCGGAAATAAGGTTTATAAAATTTACCCTCAATAAGAGGGAAACACAAAAGTCACCACCAAATTATGATCTCGATAAGGAGAACATTGGTGGAAATTAGAGACATATAATAGGAGGAAAAACATAAATATTTTTAGGGAGTTATTGAGGTCATCAATCACAAACAAGTGTAAAATTGAGGGTCTCAAAGCCTTCAATCTATGTTGATTTAAAATATCATTAGTTCAACAAAACATAAGGTATTAGGATAACAAATTTTTTTTGTTTTAATATCCCTTTCCTAATGTTTAAGAAATAATTTATTCATAGAATAATAGATAGGTATATAAATATATATTCTTGATTAGTAGAGTTTCAACCTTTAATTAATTTCTACCAAAAACTCATCCTTCACTCAAAAAGATTATAGAACTCAAAAATATTATATTTATCCTAATAGTACAAGGTTAAAAATATTAACACATACCATTTAGATTAGGAAAACTATTTTTGTACAAACCAGGGACTTCATGTAGTCCAGTGGTAGGCGATAAATCCCAATCGCACTATGGTTGTGGGTTTGATTCCCACAGCTTTGTCTGACGCGACGGGTTGTCACACGGTCTACGTGCTTTCCTTTTTATAAGTATCCAAAAATAACCTTAACAATAGTATCCAATTTAAAATATAATCCATTACAACCTTTATAGTTATCCAAAATACCTCTGTCCAGACTTTATCCAAAAGGTCTCTAAATTCCAAAATCAATTGTAAGATCAGATTTTCCAAACAAAGTAAAGTTTCTCTTATTGTCACATACTAAAAATATGATTACCTTAATCATATTAAAACCTTTATGAAAATAACAAGTACTGCAGTACAATCCTTATATATCACATTATTCTTATAACCAGTACATCATTGATACAACACTCAAATTACATGATTCTTTAATAACAACATAAGAACTCTAATCATTCCCCCTCATCTGTGGTATTATCATTACTTTATTATTATCCAATAGCATCATTTAGGGCATACTCCGATGATTTGGAAATTGGTTTGTGTAGTGTCCCCACTCCTTGCAGATGAAGCATAGTACATTTGAAACCTTTTTCTTACCCTTGAAGTCACGCACTTGGTGTCCTTTTTCTCCACACTTATAACAAACCCCCATTCCCTTCAAGCAAGTTCCAAGGTGTTTCTTCCCACAGTTATCACATATTGGAAAATTCTTCTTTTCCCTATTCCCTTTGTCCATCTTTCTCTCTTCCATCCTTTTCTTCTCTTTCTTACCTTCAAATCCATAGGACTCAGAAAATTCTTTACTTATCTAATTAACACATGATACTATTTCTTCATATGTTAAGAACACATGGGAGACTATTTCCATTCTAAATTTCGGCCTAATACCATTCAAGATATGGTCCTTCTTACTCTTTGGATCATACGTATTGCTGGAGTTCACATTCCTTCTACGGGGCTCCATTTCTATACAATGGCATAAACTAGATTAGTTTATGAATCAAAATACATAATTACAAACTTGCAAAACACGTAAAATAAAATGAACTATTTATGGATATAATCCATAATAATAATAAATTTTTTCTTTGTGGATGTATATACTCATAACCCTTCATAGTGGTTTGTAAAGAAAACAAGAATTATCCTAAGCATATCCCCTGGGAGTGTCGTAACCAAGAGTGCAGCAAGGCCAGTTTTCATGCACCAGTTCTGGTTTGAGTCTAGATCAAAGCATTTTTTTTGGGTTTTACCCCTAGGTACATCTATGCCAGAGCCGCCTCTACCTGCTCGTATCCAGACAGGGATTTATTGCTCGGAAAACTCCTAAAATCTCTACAACAACAAAATTCTTGGATGTTCTTCTATACTAATCCTCAAAGTCTATATTTGGGCTATGTGCTCTAATCAAAGTATATCTAAATCTAGCTTTCAAGGTTAGTACTAAACTGCCACTGATACTAACTGTAACGCCCCGACCCCAGTTACCCAGAGTCGGTGCATTATTGCATAACATTGGCGTGATCACAAAAGATCATGTCTCAAAAGACCGATTATTTTAGTAGCCATAGAAACACTAGATACAATCATAAATGTTACATTACATCATAAAGTGAAAATCTAAAATAACATAGACTCCATTTTCCACACTGATATCCCCTTTAGACTATCCCTGCAGGTCATTCCTAAAATACTTCTTCACGTCCTGGAAAAATTAAAACATTGAAAGGGGTGAGCTCAGATGCTCAGTAAGGATAAAAATATAAAGAAAGCTTTCATAATTAAACATAAACATTTAAGGCAATGTATGACTAAAACAAAAGCGTTTTAACAATGAACTTCAACATAATATGGAAAAGGTAAAATGAAATAATGTCATTTACTTATTCACAAGGATATTCTACTGGTTGAATAATCACATGAAATATCAATAACCACTTTCATAATGATGGAATGCATAATGGTAGACTATAATAACCATGTATCCAAGGTCTCATGCCAAAACTACAAATAATATTTTGTCAGGGCCTCGGGCCAAGACACTAGTTTGTCTCATGAGACCTGCCGATGCATCGAGGAGCTATAGCGGGCTCCACCCGTCACTTATTAAGTCCAATTCATTCCTCATATGAACAGGTTTAAACATATCGTTAACTATAACATAATCGTATCACATAAAACATGAATAAAGGAAACATAAAATTTCCACATTTCAATTACAAGATATCAATACAACACATTGATATATTAAAACATTATCAAAACCATTTTCGATACCAAAATAAATGAATGTTAAGACTTGGTTTTTATTTTTCTTTTAAAAAAAGTTATGGCTTATAGGGGAAGCTGAAACTCAAATAATGGTCACGACAGAGAGAAGTCATTATCTCCGCATATGTACAACAAGAAAAAAATTCCTTTTTTTGTTTAGTAAAATGCTTCGTATAAAAATATTCCTTTTGAATAAACATAAAAGTCAAAGGGGTTTAACACCGTATAAATGAAATTTGTGTATAAAACAAAATATGCCTCAATGAATGGAGATTGAGATGAATTCCCTTAAAAAGATCATTTTTAAATAAAATATATCTATTATGTATATTCACTATATGTACACATAATGAAAGTATAAATACAAGATAGTACATAATAATATCATGACATAATTTGAAAGTAGGAGATTAACCCAAAGAATGGAAATTGGGTTAAGAAGTTCCCTTACCTCGTGTCCGACTTGACTCGACCATTCTTTAACCTCTTGAATAATAAAATAGAGTTAATTTATACTTTTTTATGAACCTTTTCAAGTTAATTATTCCTTTTATATCACTTATTACAATGTTATGAAAATTATGTAGTCATTTAAGTTAATAACGTTCGTTTTGTCGATCATTGGTACTTGAGTCAACAATAAACTTCTTATAATTACAAGTTGTTCATGTGGTGAAAAATACATTATATTCAGAATTATATTAATGTTTTAGATATCATATAAAAAATATATATCCAATATATACATGAATTTATAATATTACATAACATTTAGAGGTAAGAAATAAAATGCATCGTTCATGGAGACGGTAAGTCATACGTACGCATGAACGCTACTTTCATTTCTATTTCGTATTTAATGGAATGAAATTATAATTATATAATGTTATACTATAATTACAGTATAATATAATGTATAATACCATTTACTCCATCCTTTATACATCCCACATATGTCATTAACGATTCAAATCATATTGAGGGGTAGGTAGTCCGCACTTCCTAAAATGAAAATATCGTGTTTACCCATAATGGAAACCATAAAGGTATGCCATAAATGAAAAATACAGATTCTTAAGTAAAACATAAACATATTATATATCATATATAAATATAGTGACATCTTAATGGCCACCTTTGAAGGTGATATATGAGTGTTGAACAATCATCGTTTCGTGAGGCAGAAATTCTCCATCCACAGAAACAATATGTTCTTTAACCATTAGATGTAGGTTTGTGTAAGTTTAGCTAGAATAATTCTTATAAAAACATCTTATTATATCTATTTTACTGGTTTTTTCACAAAATAAATGAATAAAAAGAGTTTAGGGGGTTGGAGAAGAAAAATAAAACATAAGAACATAAGAGAAAACACTACCTTTAAAACGGGTAACTCTTTTTGATTTGAGCGCAAAGGCTTCCTTGGGAACACTTCTGCCCAAAGTGAGGATTCTAGGAGTAATAGTGGGATTTGGAGAGACAAAATGGACAGGGGTTGGCCGAGCCAAAGGCTTCTAAAGAGTGAATAAGGTTGTAGTGGTGGGGGCCTTTTATAAGAGGAGAGGAGAGGCACTCTTGGAAAGTCATGAAATGTTACTTTATAATATAATGATTTTCAGATTTTAAAGGTCCCAAACTTATGTATATAAAGGATACGGTAATAAGTGTTCGACATATACTCATCCAATAGGTTTTGGACAAGTGTAAGTCTTAGAAGATACATTATCTTTACATTTTATTTAAATTGTTAATTAATGAGGTAGTTACTGCATCATCATGGTGTCATAAAATATTTGAGTTATTTAATGTCTAAAAATTATACAAAAATATCATGATGTAGGAAATATTTTTATTATTTCAATGAATATTTATAGATGAAAATTTAACTTTTATAACCCCATGTAATAATTGTTTTAGTAAAACAACACATGTTTGTGACATTTTTATTTTAACATTAGATAAAATGTTTTTAATGTCATTTTCCTACCAAAGTGGCTCCATGGGGTCCCCAAGTTGACCCATGGATTTTCTTGGTCAGTCATGACTCACCCAATAGGGTTAGGAAAAGTGTAAAGGTATTTTAATATTTTTATAATATCATTTTTACCTTAAATTTCACTAATTACCTTTAATCGTGTTTAATTAAACTTACAAGTTATTATTCACCAAAAAATTATTTTAATCCCATTGGACCACATTATACTTCCTAATGACAACCATGTATGTCGGATTTTTGATAATAAAATCACAGAAGTGGCAATGATTCATTTAAATGAAAAATCAGTTTTTTAACTACCACTTAGTGGTTTCACTATTCATCAAAAATTGATGTTTTTCAGAATAATGCCAAAATTTCATCCTAAGCTGTAATTGATATTCTGAATTCAAAAATGATGTCTATTTTAAAAAATTCAAACCATATAAGCATTAATTAATTTTATAATTATTTCCCGCTGTCACAACAAATAGCGTGTTTTTAAGGAAAAATATATATCAAAAGATTGACAATTGTTTTTGTCCAATTTCAATGTGAAATTAATTATAATGACCACCATTTGATAAAATGGTAAAAATATATTCTAATTATACTTTAAAACCACTAAATAGTATAATTTATCACTATAAATTATTTTGATTAAAAAAGTTGTTTTTAAGTATTTTTCACTCTTCATAAAAAATTGGAAGTTCTCAGTAAAATACCAAAAATTCAACATAGGCTAATTTCGATATTCCGAATCCAAAAATGAAGTCCATTTGGAAATATAAAATATATATAATTTCAAAAATCAGGTATTACTATTAATAATGGCTATTTTGATTGGTCGCGGTGAGTTAGAATCTCGAACTTGCGTACAATGCAAGCTATTGCATTATTGAAAGAGAAGTGTATCGTGGAAGCTCAGGGTGTTACAATTGGGCCAAACTGCATGGAATCCCATGTACATATTTCAACTTTCTTGAGAATTATGAGAATTTTTTGAATCCAAATCGGATAAAACATTGTGTTCCACTGAAAAACATCATGCTCTACCACTCTTATAAAGTAACTGAACCCCAATTCAGCTATCTGGTGGCCCGTAAAAACCATTCTGTCGAGGGGATAGAAACTACCTAAATTCAAAAGTCTAGTTCGTTATTCTGACTATATCTCCCAATGCGGACGTCTAATGGCCCCCCAATTTGATATGGAGATATCCAATAGGTTGGTAAACAACCCTTAGGTTTTTTCCAAGTAGATATATGTCTTTTTAATCATCCAAAACTAGGACACATATGGTATCTCAAAAACAAGTTGCTCAAAACAATGTCTCATTTTTTCTGTAATAAGGCATGATGGGCACCTCATTTGAGGTTCAAACAGTAAGAAATATTATTCCATATTGGAGTCCCAAGGGGTATTCTTATCATTCCTAGAAGTTTTGGAGGCTATGGGAAATTCTACTTACACATCTTGTTCTTCCTCCCTCCCAGGGATTTCTAAACCCCTTGTGATCACCCAGGGAGGAACGTGATATAAACCCCAAGATTCATGTTTGTAATATTTGAATGGTCTTTATAATTCCAGTTTTTTGGGTTGTTTTTCATCATCCTCTATTCTTATTTTATTGAGTTATATATGGGTATGTCATTCTCAACTCATATGATCATGTTTGGGGGTACCCATTCATGTGATGTTTCATACACCGTTCATCACTTATTTTTCCCCTTTCAATTGTACTGTTTGTGTGCCTTATATTGTTAAATTGAAATCAAATACACACTATAATTACCATGTACTTTCAATTCATGGTAAAATATTGAAATAACATAAAAACATGTATAATGCATCGATTTCTTTTTTTGTTCCCTCGGTGATTTTGGTTTATGAAGTCAAACACAGATCGCCCTATAATCTGTGGTATTTGATGAATCATTTTGTGTTTTTGATAGAACCCTCCTAGGTATCATAGTATAAACTCAGTAACCTTGTTGTTCTAGGTGTTATAAACTATGGATTAAAATATCATAACCATGTCTCTTGGATCGATGAAGGATGAACATCACAGGATTTCCCCGAGTTGATCACATTTAATTACTTTGGTTAACTACCACTTTGTTTTTATTAATTTCTTATTTATTTTGGTGTATGAAATCATAAAACCCCATGTTTTCCAAAACCCCATTCCCCTTTATTACTTCATAATCAGAACCTCATTTTGTAATTAATGATCTAAGGCTCCGTCAAGAGATGACCTCTGGTTGCAGCTATACTACAGAAATTCTAGTTAAAAATAAACATCTAATTTGACACACTAGAGAACACGTCTAAGGTGGTATACTACTCATCTTATGAGGCCATATATATCTATGTTTACCCATTCATGATGAAAAGATCCTTGAACCCATCTATATCATTGATCAAAAACACTATCATTAGAAGGGGAAAATAATCCTTCAGATAGTGGCTATTGAGATCACAATAGTAAATATAGAATCTGATCTTCCCATTATTATTTATTAATAGGACGATGTTGTCTAGAAAATTGGGGTTATGAACATCATTTAAAAATATAGCTTTGATAACCTTGTCAACTTCATCCTTGACCACGACATTGTGGAGTGGGTATATCTTCATGAGAGGCTACTTAAACATGTGATAGATTTTTGGGAGACCAACATGGGGGGTGGGGGTGGATACTTGAGGGTCCATTCCAACCATCTCATCAAATATATTGGAAAATTAATCATGGAATTTCTTGAGAAACTATATGTTTATTTTGTTCCTCTTAAGGCATGGCTGCATTGAATAACGTTGGACTCAGATCTACCTCGGTACCGAGCTTCAACTGAAAAATCTCATCAATGGTGGTGTAGAGGCCATCCTAAAATGTAGAAGGAGCATCATACAAATCCTATCCATCATTTTAGGTAAGGTTATTAGCTATAGGAGGCGGTTCATCAAAACCGACTGATTCTGGGGGAAAATTGGTGCCTACATGGGTAGTGGTATAATCTTCATTGATAGAATCCTTCTGTTTAATCATTGTGACAGAGGTCGTAAAGATGATTACATTAGGCAATTGACTATAGGGACCATGCTTGATATAAACCAAATGGGGATGAATCGGTTTGTTCTAGTTCCACCTCGATTGGCAGAACAAGTGGGTCTGATGTATGGTTGTAACCATGGGGAGAAAATATCAGTACTTGATAGAAGTAGTGGGATCAGAATCACCCAAGAAAGAAATGTGTATGAGTAGGTGGAAATTATCTGACACTCTTTTTACATCAGGACACAATGTACTTTCTCAGAAATGACATGTAAATTCCAAAAGTATAGCATTATTGCCTCAAAATGGTGAATCTGGATGATGAATTTGTTATACAAATATGTTCATAGGTTCACTATAATGTAGGTGTGATCAACCTCATTGGTTTTAACATTATTGTACTTTCTCTTTTAAAGGGAAGTGTCTATATAATGGGCTTCATAGTAGGTGAAGGGAGAGACATCACCTTGGAGAATGGATAATCGACTGTTGAGGGACTAATTGAGGCATTGGTGATATGATGATGGAACTACCTCATGTACATGGTGATAGGTCCTACCCATTAATGAATTGTAAGTGGATTATTATTAGAAAACCATAAATACATTTTTTCCACCAAACTTTCTAACTAGGACTTTATATGGATCCTACCATAAAGCCTTTGTTCGTTCCTATCGTACTCCTAAATCTTTAGTTTATAGGGACTCAAGTAATATTCAATGAGACCCAACCTATGGATCGTTTGAGTCAGGAAAAGATTGATATTTTAACTAGTGTCCACTAGAACACAATAGAAGTTGACACCAATGAGCCAGCCAGTGATGTATAGTGGGTGGTTGTGCCCTTGCATGGGGGGGTCCCACATCTTTTACAAAGGATGAGATGATGGATTAAAATTCTAACTTCTCAACATTCTCATCATAGAATGTCTCTATGTATACAATCATTATTTCAAACTGGGGGGATTCATAAGGAATATTTGAGGGATTCTCCTTAGAATGATAGAGATCCTCAAGGAAAGTGATCCTTGATGGAATACTAGAGAGGTGCTTTAACATGACATACTTCTATTCTTGACATACATTCTAGCCCACAAGGGGTTTCTCCTTAGTAGGAATCATGACAAGAACTGCTATTTAAACTACTAGATTTCGACAAGTGGATGAAATTTCTTATTACTCATCAGAAAAATTTCCTAGAACTACCATCGGTGGACTATCTACTAACTAAGGCCTACGTTTAGTAGGACACAACCTATCAATTTGAGGTTTTAGTAGTTTTACCTAGTCAAATAGAATTATCAATGGTGGTGTTGGGTGTAGATAATCTAGTTGGAAGGATTTTACATGCTGAGCTCTGTGAAACACCTGCAGTCAAGTTTCAGTGGCATACATGACCATTCTTGATTCAATGGACTGAGCATTCTGAAATTTTTCCTATCATCGAATTATTCATTAATGGCATTCATTGGGGACATTCAAAGGGTCTACCTGATATTCATCATCGTGAGGGATAATGTAGGGATCCAATAGTTCGATGATATTCCCACATGCATACTATCTATCATCATCGTCAGTAGTGGATTTTTTAAAAACTGGATGGACTATGGGTGTGACTCCCATATATGGAGGCATGAAGTCATCAAGAGTATATGAAAACTTCCTCAATAGGGGGGGGTTTATATTGATTATTCCATCGGTTATAACTCTTATAGTACATGGATGATAAGATTTGGATGCATAAGTGGTATCTGAAGAAGGCAAAAAAAATTATGTGGTTCAGACCGGCCTAGGAGGACCCGAATGATGCAGTGGGCATGAGAAACTACTTTATAATCGAAAATTTTTTCACACTTTTGATTCTTGTTTTTGGAAACCTATTTCTATTCATTAAAACTCTAACTATCACTACTAGTCTTGACCATGATATGTGGTACCTTCCCCGAGACATCACCCAACCTCACCACATTATTATCCACTTGTTCTGGGATCAAATATTTCAACACATAAAATTTCATGATGCTATGTCCAATGATCATATGGTAAGGGATGTGTTTATGAAGATTAGTGGTATTGGGCTCATGTGCATGTCTACATTCTAGAATCCTTAGGATTCCTTGTTCTCAGGAATTGTGTATATAACTAGGAAACATGGCCCTTGGGAAGTAGTATGTTCAGTTTATCCTATATAGAATGTTAGATCTGAGATATTTGTTATAAAAAGGGGTCGGTAGTAATGAGGAGATAGAGACACATTATCTCTTACGGTATGGTGGTTTCTGCAGAGGAGGTTCCAACTGATTCTGAGTTTGGAGAGGTTGAGCATGATGATGTTGTTGTCCATGATGATCTAGTTCTTGGTGAGTTTCTTGTAGAAATACCTCCAACAGCTTTGGGGCTCTCACCTGCACTATGGTAGTAGTCTCTACATTGGTGTGTTTTATTACAGGATTTGTAAGAGGCATGGAATTACCAAGCATAGATTCCTCTAGGTGTTGATCAATGAATGAGAAATCCAAAAATCCACCTGGGAAATTTTGAGTGATGTGGATGGGAACTAGTCTAGTCTTGAAAAACCCTATGCACATCTTCATTTGATACACTTGATTAAGTATCATGTAAACTAAGTATTTAGGGCATTTAAACCTAGAGATGAAGGTTGTAACATGTTCATATGGAATTTTCATTCACTTGGATAGGTTGAAAATACATGTATGGTATTTAGTGGAGTTGAACAGCTAGAGAAATATCCTATATAGCTCCTCCCAATCAGTGATGGACCCCATGAGATACTTGTTGTACCAGATAAATGGAGGCACTTCCAATTTCTGAATGAAAAATTAGATCTTTGACACATCCTACTACACTGGGGTTACCAAAATTGGTTCTCATCTTTAGATGAAGAGGTCTTTATGTGACAATAGTTTTCCCATCTCATTGAAGGGGTGAAGGTTGGATTCCAAAAATCAAGGGGTACTCACATGTCATCCACCCATACTGGATATAACTTTCCATTATGTGGGATCACCACCTGTCACATTTACATGGATGCAAGATGATAAGTGCCGGAATTTTTTATATTTTTATTGGGATTCCTATCTTGTAGAGGATTCCGAACCACCAAAATGATGACTAGTTCATCAACATTGTATGTAGGACTGGTTTCTTGCAGAGCGATCTGTGCAGAGGGTTATGGAGATACTTTAACTAAGTCCTGAGGGATATTTTAACACTGTTTGAGTATGTTTGGTGATTCTTACCATGGATTATTTCTATAAACACTTTTCTTTAACCCATCAGGATGTGATGTATCACTGGTATTGACTAGGAGAAACGGGATAAGAAGGTTTTGAGACTTGCCCGGCTTCCCTAGTGGTGGAGGAGAAAGATCTTATTGATGGGTGAAATATTTTGGGTGCTACTCAGCAATGAGATTGCTGTTGATCTGGTTCTAATCTATAGTATTCTATTATAGGGAATCCATAGTAGTATCATTCTCTATCCTCTGTGCAATGTCAAATGGATCTAAGGGCTTGGAGGTTCTGATCTCCTCTTTACACTTATCGGTGTCCTGACCTATGGGAGGTGATGTTGAGGGCTCTCCATGTTCAATTTTATGTCTTCGTAGGTGAGTGAGAACACCCATATGGGGGTACACCTTATGCTTTTCTACCCCGGGATCTGATTCCTCTTCATTAGACCCTATGTCGATGTTCTTCCATTTATGTTCCCTAAGATCGTTTATATTCATTATGACTATACCTGAAGGTATATACACAATATCGCTAAGATAATCAGTTTTCCACCTGATGGGACTTAAGTGGAGGGAGGTGTAATATTCCCCAACACAGATCTGGACATGTGATGATTCCTTCTCAATGATTCTATGGAGCACTATAGAGCTCTGGACTCATATATATTGGAGGATTTGGTGGTATTCAGGTGATGTATGATGTTGTTCCACTAGGAGTGTTGCTAACTCAGTTATGCGGCATTGCAGGTCAATGATGTCAAAGTGTCGACGAATCATGGGGTTGACCAAATGATAGTTATGAAGATAAAAATGAATCGCCCAGATGGTCTGGAGAAATCACATGACCTCATCTTGTGTGAGGAAAAGTGGAATGTCAAATTTGGGATCCATGTTTTTTAGGACACTTCAAACATCTAATCCATCAAAAGAGTGTCCCATAAGATTCCATGTTCAGAAGATGGGATTGAGCCCTAGTTATCCCACGCTTTGAACAGTGCTGGATGAGGAATAGTTGGAGACAAAGATGAGGTGTGACATGGTGGTGGACTGGCTATTGCAGAAACTGCTTCATGAGATGACTAACTTTAGCACACTAGATCATCTCTTGAGGGCGGTGTCGAATGAATCATCATTCCCCTATAGGACTGAGTACTAACCACTTCCCCATATTTAGCGAAAACGAAAGTCATATTTGGGTTCCCTACATGATAATGGACTATAATATCCCAAAATAACTCTCTCTAATCTTGTTTAGAGGTTGAAAATGTCATTGTAGATGACAGAGATTACGTCATCGTATGACCCTGGAAGTGAGCCAAATATTCCTCCACATGTATATACATATAGAGGGATTAAAGAATCATGTGGATATCTCCTTCCATAATGGTGAGTCTCCCTCATAGGTCTCATGGCCTATAATTTGACGTATAATACTTTTGGGAAGGCTCCATCATCAAGTAACATTTTTCTTTAGAATCTAAGAAGTGAATGGGGTTGAAAAAGACCTGGTACATCTTGACTTTTTTCCTTTGCTGGTGGTGATTCTTGATTATGCCTCAAGAAAACTTCTTAGGGAAGGAATGCTCCTCGATATGTGGAGGTCCACTGTGTTGGTTGGAACTAGGTAAGTGAGGAACTTCAATGAGGCTAGCTCTAATATAGGGAGGAACTCTATATTTATTACTATAGTATAGGGGAGGACCTCCACTTAGAATACAATGAGACTGTGAATTGCCTCCACTCGGGATGCTGACGTAATAGGGAGGGATTCAAATTTATTTGATGATAACATGGGTTGGAACATAATTTTGGTTATTATTAGAGTAGGGAGGACCTCCATTTTTTGGGTTTGGGTGTGTGTAGGACCTCCACACTAGTCAAGATGGTCATGGGGAGGACCGCTTTGTTGACTAGTGATAATATGGGGAGGACCTCCGTAATGATCATTAATGGGGTATTGAGGACCACTTATTTGGGTGGTGCTATAGTGGGAGGACTTCCACTGGATCAAGGAATGATGCAAGGAGGACCTTCACCCAACTATTTTTTTAAAAGGGAAGGACCTCCATATCTAAAACCGTAATCACTTGGAGGACCTCTACACTAGCTGTTGATGAATCGAGGAGGGCCTCCCATTTTTTCGATGATGGGAACATATGGAGGACCACTATTCTAGTAGTGAGAGAAGATAGAACATTCACATTGGATGGAAACTGTTTGGTTAGGGACACCATGCTAAGTCACATTGTCATGAACAGGCCCGTGATGGCTGTTGGGGACACAAATAGTTGAGAGAGTCAACCCTACCAGCCTATGAGGTGGAAAAGGGATCAATATGAGCAGGTCGTTGAGGAGTACATATCCTATAGTAGAAGGGATCAGTTAGAGTATGCCCATGGTGGATTGGTCCATAGGAGTTGTTGAAGATGATTCCCCATAACAGGAAACCTCGGAATCATTGGCCTGATGGTGGCGTTCAGTTGGTCAAGTCGGGGCTGGAAGAGAAATGGAATAGTTAACATTTTCCTTAGCCTGAAAGACCCGTCATAGGTTGCATTGATGAGGCAAGGTGGGGCCCTATTATGTGAATCATTGGTTGAAGTCGTGTCTGGGGTTACCCTAGAATCTGCTACCTCCTCAGCATAGAGAATCAAGTTAATGGATCTCTCCAAGGATAGGCTTGCGAAGTATTTCATTATTGTAGTGGGGAGCAATAGCTCCAGGTGCAATTCTTGGGGTGGTGGTGTCAGCGAGTTGCATAATCCATCAAGTTTTTGAATCCATATACCTTATGTTAATGAATCCCATATGCTCGTATCATATTATGAGGGTTTCGATCACTCTCATTTAGATGATTTTAGAGGGTGAGATGGGGCATAGTCAGCTGATAGTTGAGGGTGTAGTTGATGTCATAGTGGAGTTGGGGCCATGTGGAATTTTCATGTTGCCACTTATCCTAACCCCTCCATCAGTGGTACTTAGGTGAGTGGTTTCCTAGATCTTGGGTCTTACAAGGAAGGATTTTTTTGTTTTGAGTACGAATACTATAAGATAAATTCCCAACACCCTAGTATTGTAACACCCCGAGATTTTTTGAAAAATTTTCTTTTTAATTTCATTAATGTCTTGTGTTGTACGCTACACCAAAAGTAGCTTGTACAACACGCATCCTTGACTTGCCTTGCATTACACGCAATCACGACCTTCCTCGATAGCATGTGTAGTACGCAATACCGACTTTTCACTAAACAGCGATATGCTATTAAAATATTTTTAAAACTAGCCGTTATTAATAGTAATAACCACCTTTTAAAATTTTAGAAATTTTATCTCTCAAAATGGACTTCAGTTTTTGGATTCGGAGTATCGAATTTAGCCTAAGGTGAAATTTTGGTACTTTTCAGATAACTTTCATATTCTGATGAATAGTTAAAATTACTACATTTTAATTAAAAACAACTTTATTAATCGATATAATTAATAGTGATAAATTATTAATTTGAGTGGTTTTAAAGTATATTTAGAATATATTTTTACAATTTAATACAATGTTGGTCATTGGATGTAATTCTACATTTAAACCAGTTATAAACAAGTGTCAATCTTTTGATAGTTATTATCTCTTAAAAACACACTATTTGTTTTGACGATGAGAATTAATTTTTAAATTAGTTAATTTAACTAATATGTTTTTAATTTGATAAAATAGAAATCTTTTTTGAATTCTTAATATCAAATATAGCTTACGCCTAATTTTTGGTATTTTTCTGGAAACTTTCATTTTTTGATTAATAGTGAAACCACTAAGTGGTAGTTAAAAAACTGAATTTTTCATAAAACTTAATTTTACTGCTTCTGTGAGTGGAATTTCGAAAATCCAAGAGAGACTGTTAATATCAAGGACTAAAATGTGGTTCAATGAGATGAAAATAATTTTTGGTGAATAGTAACTTTTTACTTTTTTTTACCACGATTAAAAGTAAATAGTGTAATTAAGAGTAAAACTGATATTATTATTACCTTAAAACATGTCCTAATTCTATTTGACAAGTGTAATTCGACCAAAAACAAACTTATGAATAAAATATGACCATTTAGGCCCATTTGGATTATATTAGGACATTTATTATTAATTTATTTAAAGAAGGTTTAAAATAGTTAAAATCAAAATTTAATAAGTAAATCATTTTTAAGATAGGGTTATACATAAGATAATTTCGACTATACATACTCATTAGAAATATAAAACGATTTCCTTCATAATAGTATTTTATTTTTAATTTTTAGACATTAAATAAGTTAATTTATTTATGACACAAAGATGATGCAACAATTATGTTATTAATGAAATATCGACATAATTGATGTTATAAATACCCAAATTTATATAATCTGAGACTTTTTATGAATTACAATAATTTTATAGGTTAATATGACATGTTATTATTGATTTAATTAACTGTTTTCGAACTTATCATTCTGTTATGATTTTCACAAAAATCAATTACTAAATAGTGTCAAAATTGACATAAAAAAGTTTTTAAAAAACATATTATATTATTAATTGTTATTTTATTCCTAAAAATCTATGGTTCGGCCAAATGACTTATATAAGGTTATATATATTAATAATAAACAACATGGGGTTCGTTTGTCTTGATATAGTATGTTTATTAACCTTATAGTATAAGAACACAAGAAGACACGGTAAAAGTAAAATTATTTAACTTAATGTTAAATCTACATGATAAGGTTAAAATAGGAACCTAAACTTGTCTTAATTCTATTGGATGAGAGGATTTATACCCATCCCCACCTTAGCCTAGAAATAAATTAATTTGGAGCTATTTAAAACTGAACTTGACTTTATAATAAAATAATATTTTTAGTTATTCCAAAGGTGCCCCTCTCTTCCCTTATAAAAGGGAACCTCCTCCCACTATTCCTCACACCACTTTGATCCTTAAAGCTCGTCCAACCCCTGCCAAATTCTCCTATCCACTTCCCTAGAGACATCCTAGAGGTCTTGGTCTTCTTCAAAGACCAATTTTAGTACCCTAAGAGGAGGACTCAAAGAGGCGCTTCAAAGAAGAGGTAATGTCCGTTACCGATTCTTTCAAATTTATTTCTTATTCAACTTCTTCTTATTAGGTTGTTTCATTATGAAGTAATAACATAAGTATTACTAATATACTTATATTTTATTATAAGTATGAAACAAACATATTTCACCATCTATCCATCCTACAGAAAATGAAATCACCACGCGTGCGTACGTACGGAATACAGTCTCCACGCCATGGTGTAATGTATTTTCCACCACCACCTTATGTGGATGGGTATAATGGTGTAAATAATAAATATATATTATTATTGTAAAATTATATTGATTATTAAATAGTATACATACACTACAATAAAATTCAACGATCATGAGAACGATATCATCGCTCGTGCGTACGTACGGACTACCGTCTCCACGATGCGATGAGATTCATTCTCCACGTTAACCATTCATGAATGATTATAAAGTATATATAATAAGTATTCATGAAATATATGAAATAATAATACTACAGGATTTATGTATATATATATTTATGTCATCTACTTAATTCCACTCAATTAAATAAGGAAACGAAAACAACGTTCAAGCGTACGTACGGCCTACCGTCTCCATGAACAGTTTATTTCTTTCCATTTATCGATCCACTGTATATATGTATATTCTGAATATATATTATATAGAAATCATGTTTTATATTATGGAATTAAGTAATCACAAACTATGTAATCATATGAATAATTACAAGTTAAAACACGAACGACAAATGAGACGATTTTACCCAAAATGCTACTTTAACATGAATTTACAAAACAACGGGTAATATAAAGTCATAAGTGAACCATATATGATATAATAACAGTGAATATGATTCTTTAATAAGTCAATGACATTATTTAAATCATTATACAGGAGGTTCGGACACTTACGAAGCAAATCAGACCTATGTTAAGGGAAATATCACAATCTCATTTTTATCCAAGATTGTTTATACTTTGGAATTTACTGGGGTGTATTTTATCATCCACATAAATGTTTCCTCAATATGTAATGTTATTTCCATCCATCTAAAATTTTTTAAATCCAATTTTACCCTTCGGTTATTTTTTAGTAAAAGATATGAAAGGAATCTTTTTTCGTTTTTTGTACGAGGTACTTTTTCACTTTTCCGACAAAAGTACGAGAAGAATGTTTTTTATCTTATACGGCATGAATGGATTTTTAAAACATTATTTCCAAGAAGCTTCCTTTACAATTTTTCAATATTATTTTTAATCAACTTCCTTTAGTTTAAAATTGTATGACATGTTAAGAATGGAAAAGTGTTTTTGAAGTAGAAAGGATATTTTCTTCAAGAATGGAGTTCAAGTGTTTTATCAAAATTATTTTCCATCTAAGATAATATAGGGTTCTATTTATATCCCTATTGTTATTAAATTTATTTGATTATATTGTGATGGAATTATTTTTATGAATTCCTTTATCTTATATGAATTTTTTTATGATGTCATGATGTTTAAGATTCCCATTTTTATTACATGGGTTATGCAATGATGTATGATTTATGATTTTGTGGCACACAGAAGAATGGTATCATTATGAGATGGGTGGGACCTATATCTCCCTCCAATGCATTGGGTAAAGATTTTATATCTCATGAGATAGACATGGCTGGAATGGTAGGTTATACCGGTTCATTGAAACAGGACTGAAACAAGGAGTGAACTCGGTTCAGAAAGGGACTTTACCCACTAAGATAGTCTTGGAAATGAGTCTTGACTAATAAGAAATGATTCTCTATGATTATGTGTGTATGACAGAACGTTTCATGTTTTAAGTTATGATTATTAGGATTACATTTCACTACTATGATTTATCTCATGTTATGAAATTATGATCTCTTTTGCAGGTTACGATTTCCAAAATATATGTTCTTATGAATATGATGTGATTGATATTTCTTTTTTTTACCCTTACTTAGCATTTGAGCTCACCCTTTTATGTTTTCTTTTCCCCATGATATAAAGAAAGGTTTTAGGTGTAAAAAAGGAATATTTTTATGGGAGATGTTGAAGATCATTCACCACGATTAGAAGATTATATTCCGAGTTTCCAAAGACACTAAAATATTACGATCCTTGTGTGTTTGTTTTTGTTATGTACTAAGTATTCCACAAAAGTAATGTAATGTCCTTATACATCAGGCTTCGGGTATCTACAGTTGGTATCAGAGGAAATGTTTAGTCAACCTTTGGAAACTAGGATGCTAAAACGTTAGTGAGATCCCTAGAGATATTTCTAAGGTATGTCTAGGGATGTCCCTAAGGTTAAGTATATGTATAGGTTATAGTCCTAGAATCACGCTAACGATCTTAGAATTAAACCTAATATGTTAGATATTGAGGGAACTCCCCCTTTATTATATTGTTTTCCCTATCATGATTTTTGCCTCTCACACTATTCTTTTTGGGTTTTAGATGATGGCTGGAACCCGAAGGAACCGTGTTGATCAATGCAATGGACAATGCAATGATTGTCCTCATGAACAAAAAAATGATATGGGATATGGAGTGAAAAATCTTATTGCTATACTTACACAAGCTATGAATCATTCTGGACATCCAAATGAGCATAGAAGGGAAGAATATTCTATTGAGTCCTTAATGAGGCAACGTCCACCTTCTTTCAGTGGGTCTTCTGATCCACTTGTTGCTGAAAAATGGATCAGTACCACTGAAAAGATATTTTCAGTTCTTCAATGTTCTGAACATGATAAAGTCATCTTAGTAGCATATCGTTTGGAAGGTAAAGCTGACAATGGTGGAATCTTATCAAGAATTCGAGGACAAGATATGAAATTGAGTCCATGGAATGGGACGAGTTCAAGAACTTATTTTTCAATAAGTACTTCCCTTGTATTCTTCGAACAAAGATGGAGAAGGAGTTTGTTGAACTAAAGAAAAAGGATGATAAATCTGTTGGTGTATACGAAGAAAATTTTACAAGGCTTGCAATGTATGCATCTGGATTTATAATCCAACCTGAAAGTAAAGTTGATCGATTCTTCAGTGGCTTAAAACCAAATCTTCGAAGGGCATTAGCTATAAGAGACTTCAGTAGCTATGAAGAAATTGTGAGTTGTGATATCAATGTAGAAATGGAATTTGGTGTTACTTATCCATCTCATAGTTTTGAAAAGAAACGAAAGATGGAGTTCAAGGAGAAATCTCAAAATAATGGTGAAAAGAAGATGAAAGTTTCCTTATGCTCAATGTGTGGAAAGAAGAATGGTTGAGATTGTCTTAAAGGGACAAGTAAATGTTTCAAATGTGGAAAGGAAGGTCATTGGGTATTTGAATTCTGCAATGATGGGAAGAATATTTCTAATGAAGTAAAAAAAGGAAGGGATACACAGAATGAACCTACTACACTTCAATGCTTCAAGTGCAAGGAAATGGGGAATTATGCTAATAAATGCCCTAATCCAAGTGTTAGTGATTATCTACATGAGCAACCACTTAATGCAAAGGGCAAAGGGAAGTCAAATTCGATCACCATTGTCGATTTTGAATATGATAACGATATGGTGGAATGATTAAGTGTTTTTGTAATGGGATTCCAAAATAATGTTGTATATAGTATCGTGGAATATTGGAATATTTATGTATTGGTCTATTGTTGTTTTCAATAATTTTATGCTACCGGAAACCATGGAAAGCGATTGAGATATTTTTGAAAAAAAGATGATATGCGCATAATGAAGGGAAAACGAGAAAATGAAATATTTGACAGTATTCATGAGCTCATGATTGATATAAGGACTAAGTGATATCATGGTTTGAGTATATAGAATTTTGAGGATTTTGGTATGTGGAATGTGTTAACTTTTAACTACATTCATGTTTTCACTAAGGATCAATGGGTATTCAAGAGAATACATGATTAAGGCCTTTGAATGTTTGTAAGGTTACCAACAAGACATATCTTATGATATATGGGGATCAACGATGGTATTAAATCTCTGGTAATTGTTTTCACTATATTATGAGAGTGGACTGCAGTATTATGGATAATCCTAAAGATTGGAATGGATTATGTTGTACATAAGTTAGTATTGTTTAAGGATAGAATTTTTTTCTATATTATTGATGGGATGTTATAGTAATGTAGGACAGCCTGCAGGATGGGCGACAGCAAATCGCGTCGGACAAGGCTGCGGGAGTCGAACCCACAACCGAAGTGCGACTGGCCTTTATCGCCTACCATTGGCCTACAGGAAGTCCCTGTTTAGTAGAAACTAGTTTTATTTTTTTAAGTGGAATGATATATGAAGTATGAGTTCATTTTTGGAACCATACACGATTAATCTAACCATAAGATGGACTTATAACTTTTGCTAACCGTTTGTTTGAATGAGATGGAATGACCCATAATTCTATCACATGATCTGATAACACATCACTAATGACAAATTCAACTTCATTTCTTTAAGATATGAAGTGGAAATTGTCCAAAGAATGACCAACTCTGAGACTGTACCAAAATCACGAAAGTATTTCTTCTAATTCCAATTTCACCAACTTTAGGGAAATGATCTTGAAAACCAAAAATGTTGTCCTAGTTCCCTTATATCTGATGAATCAGATGGTACCCTATATCATCACAAATTTATGGCTTTGTGATTTCTGGATTTTCCATAGCCATGTTCTCTACCACTCTCCATCAGAACATGATGGTTAGATTTCTCTTCCATATCCATATTTTTACCTATGTGGAAACTCCGTGATTAGTTTATTTGGGTAACTGTTACGTTTCATACTTTTGTTTTTAAAGATTGGTTTTGGTATTCCTTTTTACGATGTGGGTTTCTATTAAAGAAACATTCTAATAGTAAACCATTTATAACCCCAACGAATTTTAAGGGCAAATTTCATTTTAAGGGGGGTAGAATGTAACACCCCGAGATTTTATGAAAAATATTCTTTATAATTTCATTAATGTCTTGTGTTGTACGCTACACCAAAAGGATCTTGTACAACACGCATCCTTGACTTGCCTTGCATTACACGCAATCACGACCTTCCTCGATAGCGTGTGTAGTACGCAATACCGAGTTTTCACTAAACAACGATATGCTATTAAAATATTATTAAAAATAGCCGTTATGAATAGTCATAACCACCTTTTAAAATTTTAGAAATTTTATCCCTCCAAATGGACTTCATTTTTGGATTTTGAGTATTGAATTTATCCTAAGCTGAAATTTTGGTACTTTTTGGATAACTTTCATATTCTGATGAATAGTGAAAATTAATAAATTTTAATTAAAAAAAATTTTTTTAATCGATATAATTAATAGTGATAAATTATTAATTTGAGTGGTTTTAAAGTATATTTAGAATAGATTTTTACAATTTAATACAATGTTGGTCATTGTATGTAATTCTACATTTAAACCAGTTATAAACAAGTGTCAATCTTTTGATAGTTATTATCTCTTAAAAACACACTATTTGTTTTGACGACGGGAATTAATTTTTAAATTAGTTAATGTAACTAATATGTTTTGAATTTTATAAAATAGAAATCATTTTTGAATTCATAATATCAAATATTTCTTAGGCCTATTTTTTGGTATTTTTCTGGAAACTTTCATTTTTTGATGAATAGTGAAACCACTAAGTGGTAGTTAAAAAAACTGAATTTTTTAAAAAACATAATTTTACCGCTTCTGTGAGGGAAATTTCAAAAATTAGAGAGACACGGTCAATATAAAGGACTAAAATGTGGTTCAATGAGATGAAAATAATTTTTGGTGAATAGTAACTTTTTCCTTTTTTTACCATGGTTAAAAGTAAATAGGGTAATTAAGGGTAAACATGATATTATTATTACCCTAACACATGTCCTAATTCTATTAGAAAAGTGTAATTCGACCAAAAACAAACTTAGGAATAAAATATGACCATTTAGGCCCACATGGATTAGATTACGACATTTATTATTAATTTATTTAAAAAAGGGTTAAAATAGTTAAAATCAAAGTTTAATAAGTAAATCGTTTTTAAGATATGGTTATACATTAGATAAATTCGACTCTAAATACTCATTAGAAAGATAAAACGATTTCCTACATAATGGTATTTTATTTGTAATTTTTAGATATTAAATAATTTAATTTATTTATGATACAAAGATGATGCAGTAATTATCTTATTAATGAAATATTGACATAATTGATGTTATAAATACCCAAATAAATAGAATTTGAGACTTTTTATGAATTCCACTAATTATATAGCTTAATATGACATGTTAGTATTGATGTAATTAACTTTTTTAGAACTTATCATTCTGTTATGATTTTCACAAAAATAAATTACTAAATAGTGTCAAAATTGACATAAAATAGTTTTTAAAACAAATATTATATTATTAATTGTTATTTTATTCCTAAAAATCTAAGCTTCGGCCAAATTACTTAGATAAGGTTATATATATTAATTATAAACAACTTTGGGTTCGTTTGGCTTGATATAGTATGTTTATTAACCTTATAGTATAAGAACACAAGAACACACGGTAAAAGTAAAATTATTTAACTTAATGTTAAATCTACATGATAAGGTTAAAATAGGAACCTAAACATGTCTAAATTCTTTTATATGAGCGGATTTCGACCCATACCCACCTTATCCTAGAAATAAATTAATTTGGAGCTATTTAAAACAGAACTTGACTTTATAATAAAATAATATGTTTAGTTATTCCAAAGGTGCCCCTCTCCTCTCTTATAAAAGGGCACCTCCTCCCTCTCTTCCTCACACCACATTGAGCCTTCAAGCTCGGCCAACCCCTGCCAATTTCTCCTCTCCACTTCCCTAGAGACATCTTAGAGGTCCGGGTCTTCTTCAAAGACCAATTTTAGTACCCTAAGAGGAGGACTCAAAGAGGCGCTTTAAATAAGGGGTAGTGTCCGTTACCGATTCATTCAACTTTATTTCTTCTTCCACTTATTCTTCTTAGGTTTTTTCATTATGAAGTAATAACATAAGTATCACTCATATAATGATATTTTATTATAATTTTTAAACAACCCTATTTCACCATCTATCCATCCTACGGGAAATGAAATCACCGCGCGTGCGTACGTACAGAATACCGTCTCCACGCCGTGGTGTAATCTATTTTCCACCACCACCTTACTTGGATGGGTATAATGGTGTAAATAATAACTATATATGATTATTGTAAAGTGATATTGATTCTTAAATAGTATTCATACACTACAATACAATTCAACGATCATGAGAACGATATCATCGCTCGTGTGTTCGTACGGACTACCGTCTCCACGATGTGATGAGATTCATTCTCCACGTTAACCATTCATGAATGATTATAAAGTATATATAATAATTAGTCATGAAATATATGACATAATAATAGTACTGGATTTATGTATATATATATTTATGTCATCTACTTAATTCCACTCAATTCAATAAGGAAACGAAAACAACGTTCATGCGTACGTACGGCCTACCGTCTCCATGAACGGTGTATTTCTTTTCATTTATAGATCCATTATATATATGTATATTCTGAATATATATTATATATAAATCATGTTTTATATTCTGGAATTAATTAATCATGGTCAAATTAATCATTTGAATAATTACAAGTTAAAACACGAACGACAAATGAGACGATTTTACCCAAAATGATACTTTAACATTAATTTACAAAAGAACGAGTAATATAAAGTTATAAGTGAACCATATATGATATAATAATAGTGAATATGATTCTTTAATAAGTCAGTGACATTATTTAAATCATTATACAGGAGGTTCGGACACTTACGAAGAAAATCGGACCTAAGGTAAGGGAAATATCACAATCTCATTTTTATCTGAGGTTGTTTATACTTTGGAATTTACTGGGGTGTATTTTATCATCCACATACATGTTTACTCAATATGTAATGTTATTTCCATCCATCTACAATTTTTTAAATCCAATTTTACCCTTCTGTGATTTTTTAGTAAAAGATATGAAAGGAATCTTTTGTCATTTTTCGTATGAGGTACTTTTTGACTTTTCCGACAAAATTACGAGAAGAATGTTTTTTTAACTTATACGGCTTGAATGGATTTTTAAAACATTATTTCCAAGAATCTTACTTTAAAAGTTTTCAAGTTTATTTTTAATCAACTTCCTTTAGTTTAAAATTGTACGACATGTTAAGAAAGGAAAAGTGTTTTTGAAGTAGAAAGGATATTTTCCTCAAGAATGGAGTTCAAGTGTTTTATCAAAATTATATTCCATCTAAGATAATATAGGGTTCTGTTTATATCCCTATTATTATTACATTTATTTGATTATGTTGTGATGGAATTATTTTTATTAATTCCCTTATCTTATATGAATTGTTTTATGATGTCACGATGTTTAAGATTCCCATTTTTATTACATGGGTTATGAAATGATGTTTGATTTATGATTTTGTGGCACAAATAAGAATGGTATCATTATGAGATTGGTGGGAACTATATCTCCCTCTAATTCATTGGGTAAAGATTTTATATCTCATGAGATGGACATGGCTGGAATGGTAGGTTATACTGGTTCAGTGAAACAGGACTGAAACGAGGAGTGAACTCAGTTCAAAAAGGGACTTTGTCCACTAAGATAGTCTTGGAAATGAGTCTTGACTAATAAGAAATGACTCTCTATGATTATGTGTGTATGCCACAATGTTTCATGTTTT
Organism: Viscum album; assembly: GCA_963277665.1. Taxonomy (NCBI): domain Eukaryota; kingdom Viridiplantae; phylum Streptophyta; class Magnoliopsida; order Santalales; family Viscaceae; genus Viscum; species Viscum album. The sequence goes on along the minus strand of OY728130.1, from coordinate 1,185,410,978 downwards.
AAGTTATGATTATTGGGATTACACTTCACTACTATGATTTATCTCATGTTTTGAAATTATGATCTCTTTTGCAGGTTAAGATTTCCAAAAGATATGTTCTTATGAATATGACGTGATTGATATTTCTTTTTTTACCTTTACTGAGCATTTGATCTCACCATTTTAAGTTTCCTTTTCCCCAGGATATAAATAAAGGTTTTAGGTATATAAAAATGAAATATTTTTATGGGAGATGTTGAAGATCATTCACCACGATTAGAAGATTATATTCTGAGTTTCCAAAGACACTAAACTATTATGATCCTTGTGTGTGTGTTTTTGTTATGTACTAAGTATTCCTCAAAAGTAATGTAATGTCCATGTACGTCAGGCTTCGGGTCTCTATAATTTGTATTAGAGGAAAGGTTTAGTCAACCTTTGGAAACTAGGATGCTAAAACATTAGTGAGATCCCTAGAGATATTTCTATGGTATGTCTAGGGATGTCCATAAGGTTAAGTATAAGTATAGGTTCTAGTCCTAGAATCGCGCTAACGATCTTAGAATTAAACCTAAGATGTTAGATATTGATGGAACTCCCCCTTTATTATGTTGTTTTCCCTATCCTGATTTTTGCCTCTCACACTATTATTTTTGGGTTTTAGACGATGGCTGGAACCCGAAGGAACCGTGTTGATCAATGCAATGGACAATGCAATTATTGTCCTCCTGAACAAACAAATGCTATGGGAGATGGAGTGAAAAATCTTATTGCTATACTTACACAATCTATGAATCATTTTGGACTTCCAAATGAGCAGAGAAGGAAACAATATTCTATTGAGTCCTTCATGAGGCAACGTCCACCTTCATTCAGTGGGTCTTCTGATCCACATGTTGCTGAACAATGGATCAGTACCACTGAAAAGATATTTTCAGTTATTCAATGTTCTGAACATGATAAAGTCATCTTAGAAGAATATCGTTTGGAAGGTGAAGCTGATCAATGGTCGGATCTTATCAAGAATACGAGGCCAAGAGACGAAATTGAGTCCATGGAATGGGACGAGTTCAAGAACATATTTTTCAATAAGTACTTCCCTCATATTCATCGAACAAAGATGGAGAAGGAGTTTCTTGAACTAAAGAAAAAGGATGATGAATCTGTTGGTGTATACGAAGCGAATTTTACAAGGCTTGAAAGGTATGAATCTGGATTTATCATCCAACCTGAAAGTAAAGTTGATCGATTCTTCAGTGGCTTAAAACCAAATCTTCGAAGGGCATTAGCTATAAGAGACTTCAGTAGCTATGAAGAAATTGTGCGTTGTGCTATCAAGGTAGAAATAGAATTTGGTGTTTCTTATCCATCTCATAGTTTTGACAAGAAACGAAAGATGGAGTTCAAGGAGAAATCTCAGAATAATGGTGAAAAGAAGATGAATGTTTCCTTATGCTCAAAGTGTGGAAAGAAGAATGGTGGAGATTGTCTTAAAGGGAAAAGTAAATGTTTCAAATGTGGAAAGGAAGGTCATCGGGCATTTTAATGCTGTAATGATGGGAAGAAGATGTCTAATGATGTAAACAAAGGAAGGGATACAAAGAATGAACCTATTACACTTCAATGCTTCAAGTGCACGGAAATGGGGCATTATGATAATAAATGCCCTAATCCAAGGGTTAGTGATGATCGACAGGAGAATCCACTTAAGGCAAAGGACAAAGGGAAGTCACATGCGGTCACCATTGGTGATGTTGAATATTATAACGATGTGGTGGAATGATTAAGTGCTTATGTAATGGGATTCCAAAATAATGTTGTATATAGTATCGTGGAATATTGGAATATTTATGTATTGGTCTATTGTGGTTTTCAATAGTTTTATGGTACCGGAAACCATGGAAAGCGATTGAGATATTTTTGGAAAAAAGATGATATGCGCATAATGAAGGGAAAACGAGAAAATGAAATATTTGACAGTATTCATGAGCTCATGATTGATATAAGGACTAAGTGATATCATGGTTTGAGTATATATAATTTTGAGGATTTTGGTATGTGGAAAGTGTTAACATTTAACTACATTCATGTTTTCACTAAGGTTAAATGGGTATTCAAAAGAATACATGATTACGGCCTTTGAATATTTGGAATGTGACCAACAAGACATATCTTATGATATATGGGGATCAACGATGGTATTAAATCTCTGGTAATCATTTTCACTATATTATGAGAGTGGACTGTAGTATTATGAATAATCCAAAAGATTGGAATGGATTATGTTGTACATAAGTTAGTATTGTTTAAGGATAGATGTTTTTTCGATATTATTGATGGGATGTTATAGTAATGTAGGACAACATGCAGGACGGGCGACCACCCAACGCGTCGGACAAGGCTGCGGGAGTCGAACCCACAACCAAAGTGCGACTGGCCTTTATCACCTACCATTGGCCTACAGGAAGTCCCTGGTTAGTAGAAACTAGTTGGAATATTCAAAACACCTAATTTGAGACTCTATAGTTGGTTCCAAAATCCCTGAGTCATGACACTCCTCTTAGTAAACTCAAGTTCATCGAGTTGAATTTATCCTCTTGGTGTCAAAAATATTTTAGTTGAGAATATTTTCTTCATATCAAATACCATAAGTTATGATTCTCATATTTCAATCTAATTCCTTGAATTGATATTTTCCTCTTGCTCAAAAATTTCTTGGTTTGAGATTCTACTCCCAATATAAGTTGCCTTCTACTATGATCCCCCTCTTGTAAAACCTCCCCATTAAATGAAAAAATTTCGAACCTATGTGATTTAAATATAATCACATAATAGTTCCCTAGTTTTCCTTTTATAAAATTCATTTCATTATAAATAATCATATTCCAAAGGGGGAAATCGTAGGAACCTAAAAATTTGGTATATATTTTTTCACAAAGACTATAATGTGATACTTTACTTTTTGACAACAAGTCAATGGATTATAAAACTCCATGAATAAGAAAAATATGGATTCTAATTATGCATTATGATCTTCTACTCACAAACGGGTAAAGGTATCTAAAAACATCTCTCATCCTGATGACATGTTGGTGAGATCCTCCTACCATGAGTACTCCATGGATTTCATAAATTGTTAAAGAAATGGTTATTAAAACCTTAAACCCATTTGAAGCCTATATGGGTATCTCTTGGACCTAAATACACCTTATATATATAAACACAGTATCCAAGGCATATCATATTTCACAATATTCAATGTTAAAGCTCATGGATCCAAAATAGACACTTAGATAAAGAACAATATTTTTTGATGTTGGAAACTTATTTTTAAGAATTTGAATTTAAAAGAGGGATTCAATGAACCTGTTTTAATGAATCCACTTTAATGTATATGAGGTTCTATTAAATTCCTATACCATGAATATAAATCACTTCCACATAGATAATTTTCTTTTACTCATTTATAGATATCCATTTATAAATATAAATTTCTACACCGCTACTTGTACACTTGTGAGGCACTATGGAAGTCTTTAATTATGAACAAAACTCAATTTTCTTGAAATCACTATTGTGAATGTGTTGTTATACAAAATTACCATTCCATGAACATAACATTCTTCTATATAACTCATTTCCATTCTTCCATTTCCTAAACCCCATTTCTATGCACACATTTCCATGCAACTTATCTTCCTTTAAAGTGAATTATGTTTATAAATATCCTAAAAATACCTCATTTTTTGGATTCATTTTTTAGGATAAAACAATTTCTTGATGTTTTTAAAAACATTCACTTCCCCTTACCCACTTAGGTGTAATGGATTCAATATAAGGACTTCCATGAAAGTAATTTTGTGAGTCTACTTTGGTTAAAGGACATAAATTAATATAGTTTTTTTAATGAATATCTCACCTAGACTTATTCCCACTACTTGTATTAAATCCCTAAAATAAAACTAATTTTCTATAGGTGAATATTTTAAATAAAATAAAAAAAATTGTGTCATGTACCTATTTAGGGGTTTAAAAGGATTTATTTAAATTTAATCATCACTGTACAAATAACTAGATACCCAAGAACAATGATATACCTTATAAAAAACCAATAGCATTTTTAAAATAAAATAAGTATAATCATTTGTACCTCTCACAAATAATGCAAAAAATTTTCTCTATTAACATGCTTGATGAATAAAATTGAGAATCATCCATTATAATCCTTTATCCATTGTATATCCACTATATGACTTGAATAAACCATTGGTTGGGATGGATATTTCTCCATTGTCAACACATGCAAGTCACTCTCTAGGTGAAGAGAGAATGGGAGTTTTTTTGAATTGGTGTCCTAGAACTAACTAGTTTTTAGTATAGGTTATAGGATATATTCAAAGAATTTAATGTTGAATATACCTTATCTCATATTGATAGTTACTAATAATGCATTTAATGTAATAATGTCATGTGGTATCTATCATATCAAAATAGGTTATGCCTGCTCTCTTTTATGAAGAGGACCTTGAGATGCAATGATGATATCTATTAAATATATTGTCTTATGATCAGGATGAAATACTCAAATTGGGTGAATATTTTCTCGACTATTTATTTGATTCATCATAAGAGTATGAGGATTCATATCATAAACTTATAACATAGTGATCTCTATGGTGGGATATTATGAGTACACACCTAGAAATAAGAATTCATCATGTTTGCGTGTCATCAGATATTCCTATCGATAATATTATGTAGTGGTCCATAGACACTAATATTAATATTAATACATATCATTTATCACATAATTATATGTAACGATGAAACTATTATTTTACTATGTTCATGATAAGTAGGGTATTTTGGGTATGTCTGTATTGATATTTTATTATTGAATTATATGATGAAGGATTTGTCCCTTCCATTTATGGATGTTAATATCACATCTCTTTGATTGTAAAGGGGCCGTAAAAATAAATTTAATGTATATGGAGATATAGACCTGTTCATTCTAGATAATAAATGAATGATATATTAATTCTTAATTTGGATGACACAAGTATGCAACCATTTTGATAATATATTGAAACAAGTGGAGAATATAACATATAATGTGCTCATATGTGGTTTTTGATATTACAACATTAACTTATTCCTCTTGGGTTACTTGACCTATTACTATATAGTAATATTGGAATTTAAAAAATCCCACCTAATACTAATGAGGGAGAATCCTAGAGGGTCACATGCTAAATGTTTCCAATGAGCTCAAGGAAATAAAATTTGAATTTAATTATTATAATATTTTTTGTTCGCAAGTCTGAGGAATAATTTTAATCTAGATTTATTGATTTAATAAAATAAATAAATATTTATTTGATAGGTAATTATTGAATTAAAAATATATTGTATATTTATTTATTGAATAAATTAATATTTAATTATATATTTATTCAATTATAAAATAAATTCGGAGGAAACGAAAACCAAGAAGAGGTCCATGGATAAATATTAATTTTCAACATGGTAAAATAATATTTATCATTACTCCTGTTATCGCACACCATGAAAAAATAATAATGTTATGATTATTATAAATTTAATGGGTTCATTTAATGGAATAACATAATATTATGGCCATATGTGAAATTACATAATATTCAAATATAACCCATGGCACTATAAATATATAGTTATATCTATTGTTCTAGGGTTAATCGAATTGGAGAATAGTTTTTCAAAATGATATATAGATCTCTCTATATCCAAATAATATAGAATACCCTAAATATTCTTCTCCCAACCTCAATATATTATCCTCTCTCCTCTATCATCTTAATAATTAGAGTGAGAGGAAAATTTTTTGGTCCTGATGGAATCATCATAATGATCAAGGAAAACATTTTATATTGATAGTTTCATCATGCCAGCACTGAAAAATCCATTGGAATTGTTTAAAGATCAATGGAGAGAGTGTGGATTTCTAATAGAGTGATTATACAGTTGGATATAAAAATCATAATAATGGTATACCAAAAGGGTTTTGAATAATCATCATCTTCATCAATGAAAGATATCAACATCAAGGTATTCTTTCTTCCATTAATTTAAATAAATTATAAATTTAACCTAAAGGATCCTATTGGTTCCAGAGTGTCTATAATATTTAATAAAAATGGATTTATGGGTCCTGGATTCCATATCATGTACATCATGGAATATCTATTGATGTAACATCCAATACCTATATGCCATTGAGAGGTCATCGAGCTTACTTGGCCACATAGCCTCACGTGCATCGCTACGAACTCCAAAGGTTGGTGACTTGCAGTAAGGAGGTATGGTATGTCTATAGGAGACTATGACATCATAATCAAGGTGTATCATAGTTGATATACAATTACATATAATTATCCGAAGTATTATAGAAAACTAGCGATAGAAAAATCACAAGAATATATAAATGAATACAAAAGTAGTCTCATACACATGTGATGATGATACATGTCATGTATCTAAAAAATAGATAAAACCAATATATATGGGAGGTTTACAATACATTTAAAAAATACCAAAAAGTCCAAAATCAATATGGCTAACATCATGAGACTTAGCTCATTACAAAGCTCCCCTGCCCCAAAGTAGCAATCCAGAATCTATAGTAGGGTGCTTTCCCTTACAAATACCTAAAATCATATAGTCTATCTAGGTACCCAGTTGGTGGCTCGAATATGGTGTCAGATACAATACCAGTAGGAAACCATCCAAAGGTCTAGTTCCATCCATTCATTTAATGTATAATAATAACAGTGTATAACTAGTAAAAGAATTTGTAAAGAATGTATTTAATATAAATAACAGATAAAGGTTCGGGTTCCCCAAGACACCAATCCTCTAACACCTACTTTGACCATAGCCCGAAGTAGCTAAATAAACAATCAATCTTGTATCAATTTATAGTTAATTAATTAAACTAATCAATTTGATTTAATAAATTATTCCTGATACCTAGAATGCATCCCAATGTCCACACTTCATATATATAACCATGAAGTTCCTAATTAGGAAATCAATAAAGTATATGATACTAATCGAATCCAAACATATTATTTGGATTTGAAGAGACATAATATAAATCATTTCATTCATTATATACACTTGGATCCTAATCCATTCCTTGGAATTCATTATTTTGAATATAGGTATTTCTCTAGGGGTAACATAAACCAATAACCTTACAAGCATATCATAGGAATTCCTCACTATAATCTTAATAACAATCTAGGTATAGTAATACATAATTTTCATTTGATACCGTCCTTGTATGTCCACACTGGCAGCCCATGTTTCACCCATGGTGTATATGATCAACATCACTCTGACTCCATTCATGGTAGTCAATAAGGATACCAAGTATCACTCAGGTGTATAACAGTCCACCCCCACGATTATGTCCCTTGAACCCCTATAGGTACTCCAAGATTCACTCTGGTGTAATAAAGGTATCATCCAAATGAGTCTATCCATGGAATTCATATATAAATACATGTGTCTACCAAGGCATATATGAAAATAATTCAGTCAATATAATTTATTTATTTCAAGGTTATCACCATGATCAATTCGCTTAAATCTCACCTCATAAGGTGGCTCAAGGCATGGGAAAAGAGAAAAATGGTTATCCTCTTATTCATCTTACATGGGCATGTTATTATAAGGGTAATGTGGAGCTTAATCATGAAATTACATGGAAAGAGTCTATGAGTTTTTATTTTATTACTTTTTCATTATCAATTCAATTACAATTACAATAAAAATTATCAATTCAAATTTTAACATCCCAAGGAAAGGAGAAGAGGCACAACCTAAAGGTATCTAAAATGAGACACCACACATGTTGGACTAGTTAATTAAATGACACACCTAAGGGGTGGTTATAATTACATTTCCTTAACCTTTAATCAATAACAATGGGTTTCATTAACTACATAGGTTATGCTTATCAATTCAAATAAATTCCATTTCAAGGGAATCCCTCTGATAATTTGTCACATGAGAAAATTAAATATAAATAAAAACTTTTAATTTAAGGAAAAATCATGTGACCACCTACTATTTGTATGTATTGAAGTGATCATCTAGTATCAGCGCCTAATTTGACTCAAATTGGGAGAAAATCAATGAACATGCAGACAACCTAGGAATAGGGCATATTAGATTCATCCTAAATAGTTTAGTAGATACCAAGAAGAATAAGTAAAGACACAAAAGGAAATGATTACTCACTAATTCAGATCAATTGAGACTGATGATGATTGATTTAGAGATCAAACAAAGGAGATGAATCAAAAGCAACAAATTGGCTTCTAGGAGGGATCACACGATTACTATCCAATGTAAGAGGAAAAATTAATTAGGGTTTAATGTTATAATTATATTAAATGAAATGTGTAATTTTACCAAAAATAATGGGCATCATAGTTTGGCTGTAAATTTGGCAAAATCGTTCACCAATCGTGCACCCACTGCTATATGAAGGTCCACATCGCATGGTTAGTTCACACATTTTGACAAACTATGAAACAAATGTGAAACAATACTCTCTAAAACGTTTTTAAACTTTTCAAAGACCATGTTCATTGAATCAAATCTTTTATCAAACCATTCCACTTATTGCTTCACCTTTTCTAGCCTATCATGTATAGAAGTAACTGTGCGGCCAACCTCATACAGTTTCTATTAACAGTGTGTTATGTCAGTTTCACCAATAAATGGGTTTTAAGCTCTGAACATGCCACATACACTCCTAATGCCTTCATAAACATTAATGGAATTTGCATTAGGAATTAATTAGGAAATTAAACTATGAGTTCATTAGAAGTAAAATATTTCAGACCACAAAAAGAACTGGGTTCTTACAAACTTTCCCCCTTAAAGAAATTCATCCCCAAATTTCCCTATTATGGGTGTTAAAGCTTCATCTATGACCAACTATGGTCACTGCTCCCATACCTCAACCTACCACTACCATGTATCATCATGTACATGGTCATGCTACCATAACACCCATTCTAAAAGAACTAACCATCCTCCATGAACCTTCATTCAATGATCCATGAAAAATATAATATGATTCTCAAATGTTCCATTTACCTATCACACAAAAATTTCATATAGAAAAACATGAGATGAGTTTGAAGGATAACGGCGCTACTAAGACACATGGAAGAAATTATTCAGGTCCTTATACCTCTAAGGTAACTATAAAGAATAATCTACGAGCTCAAATCTCTCCATAATTTTATTGGAAAAACATATCTCGGTGAAAGTTTACATTGACTCTGTTTCCTCTTATGTCCCAACCTTGGTGAGACATGAAAACATACTTGATCCCAAAACACAAACTCTAGATGTCTTCTGTGGATATTGGGGTATGATTTATATCAAGACTCTACAGTATCCTTCAGCTTCGGAATCAACCGATCCTACTTTTTATTCACCTGAATGAGACGCGGTCCAAACATAGTTGTCTTTCATACCACTAACCAGCATAGGGGTGATTGTTATGTCTAACCACTCAAAGCATCATAAGGAACCCTTCGAATAGTATCCATGAATATATTTTTATAGGTGGAATCAACTCGGGGTATATGACACTCTTAAGAGCCACAAAAATATACGGTGCATGTTAATAGCATGTCCTCAAGAATATATATTGTGCACTCTAACTAGCCATCTATCTGAAGGGGGGTTTGTTTTCCTCTGAAGAACCTATGTACCCTGTTTTCTGTACAACCCTAATAAAAACCATGAAGTGATCTAAGAATCCCTATCTAGCATGATAGTATGGAGACATCATGATGTCATACTATCTCACATATATTCAACCTCCCAAGCTCATCAACTGAATAAGTATCATTGATAGGTGGGAAAATAGAATCCTTTGTCATCCTATCAACAAAAATCCAAATAACATATTTTACCTCAAGGAGACCTTGATAAATCATCCATGAAGTCCATTATGACAATGTTCCGTTTCCACTTAGGAATATACATTTTCTGTAAAAGTATGGCTGGTCGTTGTTGTTTTTCCTCCACCTACTGACAGGTGGAACATCACATGACAACACCAACAACACCCCTTTTCATACCTGTCCACCAGTATTGGTTATGAAAATATTGATAAATATTGATTATTTTTGGGTGAACTATCCAAAATAAATCATAAAAGTATCATATCATCCCTTTCTCATGTCTGTTGAAACCCATACACTACCAAATACACACTAAATTTCATCATCACCCATGGTCCAAACAAGAGGTGGGTCCTCAACTTCCACACCCAGTCATAGGACTTAGCCATCATAATGTAATAGAACCCTCCAAAGAATGTGTTGTACTCTTGGTCTGACAATGGGAGAAGAGAGATAGTGACGCCCACTAGTCCAACCTCTAATAGGACCCAGGTTGGAAACTATCACTAAGGGTAAAATAAACATGCGGATAGGAGGAATTACCCATAAGTGAAGAAAATGAGGAAGAGAGAGATAAGATAGAAACCAACCAACTAATTATCAAACTACAATATAGAAAAAACCCAACTACAAAAATTTAATTTCATATAATAACTACTATAACTAGAAGGAAAAATAGAAATACTAGAAAGGAATGTAAATATGATTATGACCACGAAGCTGTAACAGTGGCATAAGCAATTAAAAACAAGAATGATCTCCAACATAATCTAACTAACCTAAAAATAGTATATATATATATATATATTTAGGGTGATTATAATAGTATACTTAGTACGATCCTCCCTGAAGTCGCTTGTGAAAAAGTCAAAAATAATTCCAAAGAATAGTGAAAAAAGTCATACTAGCTCAGCACCTAAATAGGTTTAATAAGTTCTTCATCTCACCATGGATACTCTCACCAAATTATAAGATACAAGAGAATATAATATAATAAATAATTTCAAGGTTACCCCACTACCACCTCCCCTCAGGTTTTCTGCTTATCCCAAAATTTACACATCCTGAGCATTTATCTTCAAAAATTATAGCCTATAGACACCTCAGTGAAGCACCACAACATGCATCTCATGCATCAAAATGAACCTCATGTATCACACCATCACTTCCATGTAACCAAAGTCACCATGTAGGTTTTGGGATCCACCATTGCTCACATAACATGTATCATACCTCAGGTATTATACCTCAAGTCATTATAACTCATATACCGTGTAAGGATCCTCAAGTCCTCACAGCCCATACACTTTATACCTATAGTATCCTTTCGGAAACCAAATCCCTAATATATGTGTTTGAATAACCACAATCCATTACATCCCTCTAAACACATATAAAGGTAAAACCAACCTCCAAGCATACCAACACAAGTAACAACCAATAGATGATAGCGGGGGAAAAGGGGGTAATCATCCCTCCATCTTCCCACTGGGATGTTGGGGAAAACACCCCCATGTCTCATAATCCCTAGGATGATAGTTTCCATAACTGATAGGGTGTATTAGAGTATAGAAACAAAAAAGTTCCAGGACATAATATAGCTGACAACCACACTATGGGAATAACCTAGTATTAGACTCAACTACAACTAACATCTCTCAGGCTCCCGACTTCTACAACTAATACTATATACCCTATAAACACACAACCATTAAAAGAGATACATTAAATTACTTTATCTCTTTTTAGTAGTTGCACATTATGTTAATTAATTCTTAACCATTAATTAACCATTAACAATTCCATTTTTCATTTCATTACTATCACAACAATGACCCATTCCCTCCAAGAATAACCAAACCAACTCCATGGTTTCTCTGAATTATGACCTCAGCATTTCATATAATAAATCTCCAACCCCATGGATTAGATATTTATACATTTATTCAACAATATTTTCTACTTTGTATGTTTCAAATTATTCAAGGAAAACATTCTACGCTACCAAATATAATGGGAACAACACAACAAGTAGATGAACTACCCATTGTGACTTTTCCTTCTATATAATGAGCATAGACTAATCCAACCATGATAAGATAAAAATGGAAATAATGTTCTATACACCAAGAGTCTTCACCTCCCCTCGAATTAGATTAAGAAAAAACCAGCTACCTCAAGTAGTCTAAAAGGTAAATTAGATACAAAAACAATATATTCATCAAGAATCCAACTTTCAAATCAATGGGTAATCCCAGCACCAACCAGTTCTATCATCTCTAATATCTTCCCTGACATCAATGAAAAAGATGATGCATTCACCACTCTAGGTGTCAACTATTGCCAAAAAACTAGGTCATCCTACCCAAATACCACAACAGCCCTCAATGCTCATCCATCCCAAGATCAAATCAAATTTTGGCCTCCCTTCCCCCAAAACCACAATATCCCTCTAGGCATAGCCATCCTAGGATTACATCACATCACAAGTAACCTAGTTCGGATCCCAAAAACAATAAATTTATCCTTCACACACAATTATCTCTCACAACTCCAAATCATAAGGCACATTACCTTTACAAGCAAATAGGAAACTCGATCCCCACAAAGGAATTATTGTTTATAACAAAACATGTAGTACTTCCATCATGAATTAACTGATTCACTATTCATAGGTCCCAACTATAGGAAACCTATGAAACAAGCTATCACATTCTTTCAAAAATTAATTAACATATTAACATATCATACCATTGATCATTTATCAACTAGCATAAACATTCAATAATTTGATTTTCCAATTCCATTATACATTCATATCTACATCAATTTGATCAAATTAAAATTACAACAACTATAACTGGATTCATTAAACATGCCTCTTTATCTTTTTTCCAATTATTTATCAATTAATTCTAGATTTACATTATTTTCTAATTTCCATCCAGAACAACATGCTAAATCAAGAAAGGAATATATATCGCACTGTCTAGAAAATCCAGAGGCAAACTATTATCATGATATAAAACAATAAAATAGTTATGCGATCGATACTATATATTTAATCTAGTTTGATTATTTAATTAGGTTAATTTATTTATGTTTCAAGGGATAAAAATTGATAACTCTAAAATTTCAGGTATATAAATAGAGTAGCTTCAAATACCCTACCTAAAAATGTCTTCAATGTTATTATATTGATAACAGATCAAAACAATAGATCCTGATCACATTTCACACAACAACATTATCCACCCTAGGATGTTGCAACAACAAAACTCCAATAGAAATTGAGAGAAACTTCATTAGAACTATGAAGATCATGTTCTATCACATGGGCAAGAAAAATGGGAGTAATTAAATCGAAGAAACATAAGAAATGGAGGTAAATCATACCTTAGATCGATGATGGAAGCCCCTGATCGATCCTTATCGAAGGGATTGGTACAATTACACAGAGGGGTCTAACTGGTGTCTTGGGATGAGAGGGAGTGGGGCTTCAGCCATCTGGTTTGAAAACTCAAGTGGATGAAATGATTTAAAAACATACAACAATGGGTAATTACTAGATGTTTAATACCCTTTCACGTCTTGTAATGCCTCGAGGTTAGGTTTCGTCGAAAAAAACTTTTCCAAGGAATATTATTTATTTTTCTTGAACCCAAAAATACCATCTATTGTGAAACCCTATTTCACATCATGAAACATTCCATGAAATAGGATTTCACATTGTGTAATTCAGTTACACAATGTGTAATCCCCCCATTTCAATTTTTACTTAACCAAACTTCTCCAAACATCTTCTGACCCTCCTTCAAGAACATTGATCATCGAATACATGAAAATGATTGAACCATGTGAATATGGACCCTTACTTGAGATACCTCTAGAAACATTATTCTACTTGAGAAACCAAAACCTACCTAGAGAGGAAATAGAAAGGGGTTATCAAAATAGCCACCCCATGAGATACCTCTCCATAATTTCACCACTACATAAAATCACCACCTCACTAGAGGAAAACGATCAAAACCACACAATAGCCAAAACCATGTCCTAGACAATATTTCAGCGAAGATACTTCTCAAGAGAGAGAATGTCGCAATAAGAAAAACCGAAATCCATCTCATAAATATAAAGGATCTAAAACCACCAAATGAAAAAACATTAAAATAGAAGAGCTAAACATAAAATTTATTAGGGTACTGAGCGTGTATCTATGAATCACATTCCTAGGTACTCTCCTTCATGCCATTATGATTTCACAAGACACAACCCAATAGAATAGCACACCTGAGCAACCCCTTCTCCTGGTGGTATTGGATATCTACAGGCTGCACTTCAAAGGTTGAATCATTGTCAACATCAATCTCTCCCCAATAGATGACATGGTATTTTTCTTGAAGAAAAATAAGAATATATGACACGTGAAGACATAGTGTATCTGGCTTATCCATGGTGGAAGTGTTGTACAATGTTCCTCATATCCTATTTGATCCACCATCTTAAAAGGCCCAACAAACTGGTGATAAATCTTACTCCCATGACCAAACCTTCACTTCCCTCAATGGAGAGTCACCTTTAGGAACACATGATCTCCAAAACCAAATTACAAATGTCTCCTCCTCTAATCTGAAAAAGATTTATGATGATCATACACTTCCATAAACATCTCAAAAATCACCTGAACCACCTATGTCTTATTCTGTACCAGTTCTGGCTTGAGAATTTCTAGCTCCCTGACCCCAGTCCCGAATAATGGAGAATTGAAATGTTGGACATACAAAGCTTCAAACGGAGCCATACTAGTAGTGAATTGAAAACAATTTTTGTAAGATAACTCTACTAATGGAACATGACTCATCCACAAACCTCTAAAATCTATGACATAAGAACACAAGTAGCATTCAAGAGTCAAGATGATCTGCTCTATCTGATTGTTTGGGTACAAACGAAAAGTAGTGATAAGTCATAACAGATAACCAAAATAATAATGGATACCTCTCCATACATTGGAGGTAAAACATGGATCTCGATTGAAAATGATCATCCTCAGGACACCATGGAATTTCTCCGCCACCTCTAGATACTTCCTTGGAAAAACATCCACTGAGATCGACTCCTTGATCACTATAAAGTGTGTTTATATCATCAAAATATCCACTACCACCCAAATAGAGTAATATCCCCATTGATCTTAAGGTGAAATAGTAACAAAGTCTACAAATATGGCTTCCCACTTCCATTGTGGAACATTTAATGGAAGGAGAAAACCACTGGGAACATGGTTCACAACCTTCACATTCTAGAAAACCAAAAATCATGACACAAAATCCGCAACAATAAGCTTCAACATGGGCCAATAAAACTAACCTTTCAAGGCTCAATACATATTTTTCATACCTGGATGTAACCTTAAAAGAGAAATATCGAACTCTTTGAGAACCATCTCATGCATTGCGAAAGGAATGAAAAAAATATCATGAATCAACAACTAGTGTTGTTCATCCTCAGACCAACCATTAGGGACCTCCCCTAAAATAACTAAGACTCCCCAAAAATCCACCTCAAGATCCCCCAACCAGGATTCTTTTTCCTACTACACCAGATATTACTACACCTTCATCTGAAAAAGATTGTGTCTTCCCAAACAATCCCCCATATCCAGAAGTAATGCTCGAATCTCATCCATTACTCTCTAGGAATCACATGATTCACACACTGCATCACTACATGACTTCCCATTCAACTCATCTCTAAAACATTCCCATTTCTAGGAGTATATGAAATTTAGTTGTAGTGGTCCTACAAGAACTCTATCCAGCGACATTTTTTCTAGTTGAAGTCATTTTGGGAGAAAACATACCCAAAGCTTTTATGATTGGTCAAGACCACAAATGCTCACTAATGAGGTAATGTCTCTAAAACATTAGATAAAACACCACTACTTCCAAATTAAGGTCATATGTGGAAAATTTATACTCATTGGGACTTAAAAACTGAAACACATAGGAAATTACTGATCACTATGTGTCAGAAAATAGCCTAACCCCAGACAAAAATCATTATCGAAAATCTTAAACTAAACACCTTCAGTTGGAAGATAAATAACCAGAGCACTGACCAAATTCTCCTTCAGATACATGAATGATTATTGACACTGATAAATCCACATGAATTACTAATTATTCCTAGTTAATTATATCAGAGGAGTCTCAATCCATTAGAAATTGGATATGATCATCTTGTAATAGCATTTGGGACCATGGAAACATCACACCTATTCCACTATCTTGGGGGCTTCCCAAGATAAAAATACCTTAATATTTGATGAATCCATAGGTAATCACTACTAGGATACAACATTCCCCATGAAATGAACTTCTAGACACAAAACACACACTTTTACAACTTCCCAAATAGCTTCTCATGGTGAAGAACTCCCAAAACAGCATGCAGATGCCCTGTATGATCCTCTACGAACACAGAGTACCCGAGGATGTCATTGATGAAAACCACCATGAACATATTCGAGAACTCATGACGAACATCAATCATTATACCCATAAACACATATAGAAAATTTTTCATGTCAAATGTTATTACAACGAACTCGTAATGGCCATGAAGACAACAGAAAGCTATCTTCAGAATATCATCATCCTTCAAATGCATCTGATGATAACCTAACTACAAATCTATAATTGATAACAAAAATGAACCCTATATTCAATAAAATAAATTATCTATTCATGGAATAGAATAGTATTTATTCACTATCAATTGGTTCAAGTGATGATATTCAACACACAACCACAAACTGTCGTCAGCCATCTTCATGAACAAAACCGGTTCACCCCATGGTGACATTCTTGGTCGAATGAAACTTCACTAAAATAGACCATCAGGCATTATAATCAACTCTTATAACTCTGACAGTGACATCCTATACCAAGACATCGAGATAGTAGATTCACCTAATTATAGCTTGATCACAAACTTGATCTCTCATTAAGGGGTAATGCTACAATATCTTCTGGATGGTCATTCGTGTACTCTTACATGACACTATGAAACTCTAACTATTGAACCTCCAATGAACACGAAATTATCTCAACCATTAAGGATGGTAAGTAAGGAACACACTTTTGACCCATCTAAGAGTCTCAGTCTCCAATAAACACTGCTGAATATCCTTCGTCATCAAAGAACACCACCTTCCTTCAAAACCAATCCACAATAGCCTATACTGAATAAAACCAATCCATGTTGAGGATTCCATCATATAGTTGTATTCATAAACATAGTAAATATCCTCAATAGAGGTAATACCCTAGCACTAGCTCATAGTCTCTACATACTTCATACAAGTTAGCTCGACCTCCAACTAACGTAGTTAATTTCAATGGCACTAGATGTCTCTCTAACTAAATTCCCAAATCATGGAAAAGGGATGGTGATATGAAGGAATGAATCACTGTTGAATCCAAAAATACATGAACCCAAGTCAAAAATAAAAAATATATTTTCATCAAATAATTCATGGATCACTTGAAATAGGTAGTGCTAAAGAATAATGTTTTACATTACCTGCTCCACACCCTCTCTGATGTCGGTGATGACAACATCCATGGCCACGCTCTACTCTCTATTGATGAGAGCATTTCGAGGTTGTCCTCTACCTATGCCATCTTCTCTCTACGGATCCAAAACTCATGCAACCTACTTCTATTTCCTCAACTGGAACTAACTCAATGGCGGAACCTAGAGTAGAGCACCTACCTCACACTAACTACTCATATGGTCAGGAACTATTGTCATCGATGACCTCAGCCTCTATAATAAAAATGAGCATCTGATCCCTAGTTATATTCATGAGATCCATTTTACATAGTTTAATGATATGATGAGGGCTAGGACCTATCATCAACTAACCAAAATCACTTCTACTCTACCAACCAAGAACCCCAGACCACAGCTCTACTTAGAGAGAGATCTGGATGACTTCCCTATCGTAAATATCTTATCCTATATAACATCCTCCCAATCACCTCTTCACTTTATATCACCTCAAGATATTTCTTCATCATAAATTGGGTGACCTGGCCTAGGATCTCTAGTCAAAATCCTCCCCAGATACCACTCCCTAGCCTCCTCATCTGGCAATAGGTCTGAACCATATCGCAAAATGTTCCTGAAACAGATTCAAAACTCTCGCACACTAAATCACCCCTGCTAAAGGATAAGAGGCTCCTGGATACTAGCCCCATACACTTTTGAATAAAGAATATCAATTCTAAATTCATCTCAAAACTTCTCCCATGATACTTCTGACTCCATGAAATCACTGAGGAACAAGAACCAAAACTACCTTGCCCCCCCATGCAACATAGTCACAACCAATGATACCTAGTGCTGCTTTTGAGGATGAATCAAACTAAATGCTTTCTCAACCTCCTCAAACCATTCCTCTATGAAATAATGATAAATGGATCCCTCATACCTCTATAGACTATGGTGTTAAAACTCTCAAAGTGTTATACTTCAAGTGTTGTCTTTAATAATATATATTTGCGGAAAATGCTGGCGCATCCTGCTAAACATCATTTTCATGAACCTGATGAGGTCATCAACCTAGAACCATACCTAAAAATTACAAAAATTACAGATCCTTGACTTGAAATTTGGAAGACTTGATCATTAATTGTTATTTTTTTCCTTTTATTCATTTTAAGTTAACCTATCATAAGTACTACAAATTCAAACACAGGTGCAATGAAGAATAATAAATGCTCCTTTCCATGGTCCCTATGCTATAACCAGTATCCATTCATTTAGTATCCACTGTAATCTTAATGGGCCATGCATCATATCACAGGGGGCCTTAAATTCTCGTGTCTCAACTGATATCCTTTGTTTACAGTGATTTATACACATAGCGGACATTATTACCCTACCAAACCATGAAACCTCCCTTGTGCCTAACTCTAAACTCCATAAAATCCCTTAACCATACCTCTAATACCACTCTATCATCACCTCCTCTACATAATTTGTACCCCTCATGGGCCTCCAATGGGAAATGAGTGATAGTGACCCTCGAGTCCTACCACTAGTAGGCCCTGGGATGGAAACTAGCATCGAAGGTATAATAAACATGTAGAGGGGAGACATTACCCTCTAATAGAAACACATGTATAAGAGAGATATAATATGGACACAAAAAAACTTTTACTCAAACTTTAATATAATGAAAACCCAATTACACAAATGTAAATTCATGTAAGAAGTGCTGGAATTGGATGGATAAATTGCGATACCAAATAGGAAAGTAAATATGGAAACGACCATGAAGCCCAAATAGCTCCTGTAACCCACAAGATAGTATTAACCGTACTGATCTCCAATCTTCTCTAATTAACCTAAAAAAATACACTATATATATTTAGGGTGATTATAATATTATACTCAATAGGATCCTCCCCAGAGCCTCTTGTGAAAAATTAAAGAACGCATGGTAAAGAAGATTGAACAACAAGTGAAACTAACTTTTCACCAAAATAGGTATACCAAGTCCCCATACTCATCATGGATACTCTCACTATGTATCACATAAAAGAGAATATAATGCAATAAATAATATCAAGGGTACCCCACTACCACTTCCCCATTAGTTTTTCTCTTTTCCCCAACATCACTCATTCAAGCATCTCTCTCTAAAAACTATATCCCATAGACAACTAGGATGACCACCACAAGATGCTCCTCATGTGTCAACATGCACCACATGCATCAATATGCACCTCAGGCATCACACCACCTAGTCCATATAACCAATGTAACCAGGTAGTTTTTTGGAAGGAACATAGACCACATAGCATGTACCATACATCTGATATTATACCTTAAGCCATTACAGCCCATACACTAAGTAAGGACCATAGATCCATCATATCCCATATGCGTTATACCTATATTACCCTTTAAGAAACTATTTTCAAAATATATGTGTGTGAAAAACCAGAAGCCATTACATCCCTCTACACAAATATATGGGTAAAATAATCATTATGCATACCAACACCAGTAACTACCAAGATAAGAGATTGGGACCAAAGGGGGTTATCACCCATCCATCCTCCCACTCAGATGTTGAAAAGAACAACCCCATGGATCAGAATCCTTAGGGTTTTATTTTCCCTTACTGAAAGGGTGGAGTAACATACATAAACAGAGAAATTACATGATATATTATTTCTCATAACCATGCTATGGGCATAACATAGTCTTATACTCAACTACAGCTAATGTGTCTTGGAATCCCAGCTTCCACTACTAAGACTATATATCCTATTAGAACACCCCAATTTTATAGAGCTACATTAAATTAAATTATCCATTATCATCAGTTTCACTTTAGATTAATTAATTATTAACCATTAATTAACCATTAACAATTCCACATTTTATTTCATTAGTATCACAACAATGTTTCATTCCCTCCAAGAATATCCAAACAGAGTCCATGGCTTCTCAAAATTATAACCTCAGCATTACATCCCAGTAAGCTCTAACCCCATGGGCAAACAATTATTCATTTATTCAACTATTATTACCACTTTCCATATTTCTAAGTATTCTATGAAAATATTCTATGATACAAAATATAAGGGGATCAACATAGTGAGTAGATGAACTTCCCATCGAGTATTTTCCATCTATATGTGGAGTGTAGACCATTCCAACCATGATAATCTGAACACAGAAATCATGTGGCATAATTCGTGTGTATTCACCTCCCTTGAAAGGATAGTAAGAAAAAAGTAGATTCCTCATGAAATTTAAAAGGAAAAGAAGATTGAAAACCGACATATTCTTCAAGAATCCAACTTTCATATTAATGGGTAAGACCAGATTTAACCTGTTATGTCCTCTATGATGTCCTCCCCGACACTCATGCATAAGCTCATGAATCTATCCATTCTAGTCATCAACTACTTCCCCAACAACCGAGCCTCCCTGAACCATGTACTATAGTATCCCTCCCGGATTAGTCATCCTAGGATCACATCACAACTGGGACTCCCTACCACCGTAACCAAAATATCCCTCTAGGATCAACCATCTCAGGCTCACATCACATCACAACCAGCATGACACAAACAAGAAACCATGATCTTATCCCTAAAACAAGGAATTCAGCCTTCACACACTATGAGATCTAAAGACTCTAAATAATAAGGTACATAGCATTTACAAGAAAACTAGAAACTCATGCACAATAAATGTTCTATCTTTTATCTTAAAACCAGTTATTTCCATATTTAATTAACATATTCATTATTTAAAGGTTCCAACTATAGGAATCCAAAGAAACATGATATCCCAAATTAATTAACCAAATAATTTATCATACCTTTAATAATTTATCAACATGCATCAACATGCTTCTGGTTTATTAACCAATACCATTATACATGAGAATCTACATCAATTTGAACAATTTAAAACAACAATAACAATACCTAGATTCATTACACATGCCTCTTTATATATTATAAAATTAATTATAAATTTATTTTGGATTTATGTTCATTAAAAATTTCTATCAATAATGACAAGCCTAATAAAGAACGGAATTGATCTCACTTAATATTGAAAATCAAGAGGCAAACTATTATCACGGTGTAAAACAACAGCATCGATACATGGTCAATACCAATCCTTTAAACCAATTCAAGTATTTAATTAGGACAATTTAGTTGTGAGACAAGGGCTAAAACATCATAAATCTAAAATTTAACAGAAATAAATAGAGAAGATTTGGATTCCCTACCTAAAAAGGTCTTAAATGTTAATTTCTTGAGAATTAATCAGCAAAAAATATCCCAATCACCCTTTGTGCAACAACTACATCCAACTGAGGATTTAACGGCACCACTACACCTACAAAAATCAAGTTAAACTCCATTAGAATGAAGGATATCACATTCCATCACACGTACATGAGAAAAAAGATGAAATATATCGAATACACCTCATGAATGGAGGTTGATCACACATTATGATGAAGGTGCATCAAATTTGGATACTCGCGATCAATACTCATCAAAGGGATCTCTCAAATTCCCTATAGTGGTCTTTAATGTCACCTGGGATATGTGGGTGGTGAGATTCACTTTTAAGGTTTGAAAACCTGAGTGGCTAAAATGTTTTAAAAACATACAGTGGTGGGCCATTACCTAATGTGTAATGTCGTTTCACGTAGTGTAATGCCTAAAGGTCGGGTTATTCTAATAAAACTATCACCTTGTCATTTTATTTAATTTTTCAAACCCCAAAATACCACACATTATGAAACCTTATTTCACCGAGTGATAAAACCGATGAAATATGTATTTAGATCAAGTAATTTAGTTACACATCATGTAATCACCCCTTTCTAGTTTTTACTTAACCGAACTTCTCCAAACATCATCTAGGCCTCCTCTGAGGGAATCGATCATTGAAAACACACTAGGGTTTGATGCACATGGATTCAAGACCTTACAAATGAGCTAATATCTACCTCATCCTCACTCTATCCAAAATGGAAGAGGTAAACAAATAAGGATGACAGGAAAGTTTTCCCCTAACTGCCCTATACCTACAAGTGAATCTCTGAGGAAAAATCCATATGATGTCACTCACTACTAACCTACAGAACTACTTGTATACAAGTCCTCCTTCATAGTGTATTTTCCACTATATTTCCCTTCCCATGTGTGTAAAAAATATCGATGTCAAAAGACTACAAGAATTCAATCCCCCTTCGGTGCCTCAAATTCTGATCAGGTTATTTAAATATTTACACGATGATTTTTTGGTCTGTGAGAACCTCAAAATTCTCTCTATGTATGTAATGTATCCAACAATGCAATTAATGAACAACTATAGCTAAATAGAGATTATGCGATAGGTAATTCCTCTTGGGTGGATTCAATATCTGATACCCATATACTATGACTCTATTACCCTATATATTAACTTTCCATTTCAAAATACATGATTCATCATAGAAAATAGTGTAAATAATTCCTAGCTCTTGAAAAATCAGTATCAATGCTAAATTAAATCCACCTTTTAGCTTTTGAAAGACTAAATCATAGGTATCTAACTATAAAAACTTCCCACCCTTCTTATTCAAGCCTATAAATAGTGCTTCTAGTCATGAGAACTCTTTTATAAAACCCATGTTATATTCATATATCCCTTAGAAATTTTTTATCTCAAATTGGTTCTTAGGAAGATCCAAGGAAGCTACATCTCTCACCTTCTCTAGGTTAATAAATACTCATATCTATGAAACAATGTGACCTAGGAAGTGAATCTGATCCATCCAAAACTATCACTTTGTGATATTATCATATAATTGATTCTCTCTCAGTGTATTCAATATGAACTCAATATGTTTGGCATGGTAATGTCGAGTGTGAGAATAAACTATTATATCATCCATGAAAACCATGATAATAGAATCTATATACAGATGTAAAACTCAATTCCTCGGTGACATGAATATTTTTGGAATGTTCATGAGACTGAACATTATAACCACACTCGTATAGGGTATACATACTATGAAAGGTTGTGTGAGGCATGTATGATGGCCTAACAAGAACTTGACGTTAAATCAATCTAAAATAAATCTTCGAGAACACTGGAACTCCTCAAATATAGTAAAATAGATCATCTATCCATGGTAGAGGATACTAGTTCATAACAATCATTTCACTTAATTTATGGTAATCCACATATTGCCTAAGGGTATCATCCAGCTTTTTTGTAAAAGGGTAAATGAACCCCATAAAGAAGTACTAGATTTGATACACCCCTTTTCCTTAAAATTTGATCATTGCCTCTTGAGATCCTTTATCCGAGTAATAGAAATCACATAAGGGGGAATGTATACTAGTGAAGGTCCTCACACTATCTCGATAGAGAACCCTATGTCTCTTGTTAGAGGTAATCCTACAATTGTTTCTGGGAAAACATCCATGAAAAGATCTAACACTGGTAGAAAATATTCCTTATGTGTTCTCTAATCATCCAAATATAAAATTTCAATATGAGCTATCATTCAACCCATCCCACATTACAGAGGTTTGGTTCAACTCAACTGAACAAACTATTGACCCTTTTTAAAAAACTCCCCTCCCTCCGGTGATGTGAATGTCACCCTTTGTTGACCTAAATCAACAAAATAATGAATAGAAATCAACAAGTCCATACCAAGAATGATGTCAAAGCCTGAAATCTCAAGAAAAAATTGTTCCTATATAATGTGACACCAGTAAATTTCAAGGGGCACTCCTAACACAAACATATATCCTCCATTATAATTCCCAATAAAATTTTAGTCATCAATAAACTAGTAGAACACTGAAAAATAAGACCAAAGATCTTATCAATATGAATTGATATTAATATATGATAAGTGACTCTATTGAAAATGGAATATGTTAAATTAGAGGCTTCTAGATTAATACATCTCACGATATAAGTTCTCCAACACCTGTCCTTAGATTTAGGTTTCACTATCAATATCTATCCTAATCGATTTCCCTATGATAAAACAGTGATGGCTACCTTGACCAGATCTGCTCTGTTGTCATTGAAAATATGGGGACTAATTTCCATGAACATGACCACCACCTCATCCTAATCAAGAAATTGTGCTCCTGATCTATACATGATGAGAAGCAACATTCCCTTCTCCTACTTGTTGAGTTGGTGAAGATCCTCTCTCACCGACTGTCGACAGATATGTTTTTCAAAATCATTCTACATGACCCATCTTGCATCAAGACCATCACTTGACTGGGTATGTCATGCACTAAGTCCTTGTATATCCCGGACTGCCATACTTTAGGAAGATCACCTATACACTTTATTGTCTATTTAAGATTCTAATATCAAAATGGAAAGGTTTCATATGATGTTTCCTACTACCGGTCGATGTTGCAACAAATCTAGGTGTCGAACCATCCTAGTTTACACTCCGATCTTATCTTTGGTTATGCTCTATGATCACATCATGATTCACTATTTTTGAAACTATATTAATATGAATTATAGTAAAATGTGATATAATATTTTACTAGGTACCATACTCAAATTGTGTCTATTTAGTTAACTTTTCACCCATCAGAATAGGTACAAAGTGCTGGAGCTCTGTAAATCTGGATAAAAAATCCACAACTTATAAGGCACCCTACTTAAAGTGCATTAAATCTTAGGTTCTATCACACCTCAACATTTCACGATAGAAATAATCATATATGGCCATATAAAAATTCATCCATGCCATTTCTCGATGATGACCTGTCTGAGTAATGAAATCCCGCCATCTCTTTGTAGAATCACGTGGCATATATATATATATATAGAAATCTTTACCCTCCTTTCAAGAGACATCTAAATATGTTATGAGATGAATTTCATGTTCTCTATCCACGAATCTATAGAAATTTTTCTATAAAACCCTCAAAATTAGGTTATATGCAGAGGATGGAACACACTCATCAACTCTTCCATTATCAGGGAAAGTCGTAGTGCTCCCTGAATGGTCTGCAAGAAATTCATAAATCCTTCACAGAACTATGCCTCAACAACTGTGTTTGGTATTAATATTAATTTCATTTTTGGAACTAAAGGAGTATCCATTAGTATCCCATATCCCACCGCCTCTAGAGCATGATCCCCACCACCCTATTAGCTTGTGACTGGAGGACATCGTGGTGGAATACCTCTACAACTTCCAAGAGCAAGCCTCAAATAAAGACTCAATAACTGTGAAAATCATATATTCTAAAATAGAATATGTATAAGACTAACTATAAAAGAACACAACTTTATTCATAGTCCATTATTTAGGTTTGGGTGATATATATATCAAAATATATAAAGAGGTTTTTCTTACTATAATCTAATAAGGTTGGTACTAGGTCATGCTCTCTATTATAAACAATTTCATTTTTTATTTTATTCTCATATTCAGTACCATTTTATAACAATTCATTTAAAATTTTTGTACCAAATGGTTCACGAATTTATGATCCATAAGGGAAATACTCCACATAAAACAAAATATTGCATCCACTTAATTCAAACAATAACAAAATCCAGTGCATGTGTTTCATGTTCCATGACCCGCCATTCAACAATTGGCTACTTTAGGGTGTTTGGTGTATCCTAATTAGGAATGAAATGCATAGGTTATAATAGACAATCTAAGTACCAAACATGTTTTATAATTCCATTCACAAAATATGTTTCACAGAACAAGTATATCAATCTTAGAACATCTCATAATAGCCTAAATACAACAATGCATCCTATATGGCATGGAATAATGCAAGGAATGTGATTTCTAACAAGTTGATAAAATGATGAATTAAATGGCTTGCCCTCATATTATCGAGTCGAAACACATAATAGATCCCAAAATTATATCAATTATAACATTAAAATTCAAGTGAATCATCCTATAATGGAATCAAATCAATAGAAATATTCAAAATTCAGAAAAGAACAATTTAATTCATGCCAATTTGGCTTTTTCCTGTACATGGGTAAACTACGACATTGAAAAGCTTGTTACTAAATTCAAATTATTCCAAACTTAATTTATATTGTTTTTAAATAGTATGAAAATAAATGAAAACATGACACTTATACCACTTTTTAATGTCCTAGAACCAGATGCCACTAAAAGATTCCCTAAGTCCGGTTGGCTGTATGGCCTCAAGCGCATCCCCTGAAATAATAGAGTTTGTTGACTATTAGTGAGGGACCTAGGTTTGTATGTGGGGAGACTATTCACTCACCAAAAGAATATAGAAAAATGAATATACAATAACAAATCATTATTGGAAGCAATATATCAATCAAAAAATAGAAAAATTGAATGAATTTATTAGTGAAACTAGATTAAATCTCATAAATATGTGATGATGATAAATGTCATGTCTCTCAAAACCAACCAAAATAGGTATACATAAATGGTTTAAAATACATGTAAAAAATACCAAAAATAATCTAGCGTTTATCACAACTCTCATATCAATCCCAAGCTCCCCAACTTCTAAGAATCAATCAGAAAACTGTAGTTGCGAGCGTGACCTTATCAATACCTTCAATCTTATAGTCTTTCCTATTACCCGTTGATGGCCTGAATAGGGTGTGAGATACCATCCCAGTAAGAACCACCGAATGATCTAGCATCATCCAGTCATTTAATATATAATAGTAATATTTTATAGGAAGTAATATAATAATTAAAGAAAGTACTGAAAATAAACAACCCGTAATGGCTTGGGTTCCTATGGTCACTGTTCTCTGATATCCATTTTTTCCTTATCTATAAGTGTCTAAATAAATAGTCAAACCAATATAAATTAATAATAAATTCATTTAATTAATTAGTTTCATTTAATAAATGATTCTTGATACCTATAATGTAGACCAATTTCCACCATTCAAATATATAACCAAGAAGTACCTAGCAATTCTATTAATAAAGTTTAAACCACTGACTGAATCCATGCTTGTGATTTTTCTTGAAAGATGAATCATAAAGATCATTTCATTCATTTAATAAATCAATACCCTAATCTATTCCTTAGAATTCCTTATTTGGAATCGAGTTATCCAATCAAGTGTGACATAAACCAAGCACCTTACAAGCCCTTTCCAAGCATTCCTCATTGGAGTCCTGATATCGTTCTGGGTGTGGTATACCATCATTTTCATTCGAGCCCATCCTTGGTGGTCTACTATTTGTTCACAAGTTTCAATCGAGGAATATATGATCAAATACTATCTGATTATGTCCTTCAAAATCCATAATGAGTCTAGGTATCACTCTGGTGTATAATAGTCATCCCCCATGAGTCTGTCTTTGTCACTCCACTATAGAGTCCAAGTGTCCCATAGACATATGTAAGGTAGAAGATAAATGAGTAAATCCATTGCATTTTTATATAAACCGATGTTTCACCCATGGAGTATAAGATAAGAATCCAGTCAATATCATTTAATTATGTCAAGGCCATCACTATGATTAATTTATTTGAATCTAACCTGAAAAGGTGGCTCAAGGCACATGATGATATTTGAAGACTTAGCCTCTTATTCATCTCAAATAGGAATCTCATTATAAGGGGCATATCATTATTAATCATGAAATTACATGGAAAGAGTCTAAGAACATGGATTACATTCTGTTTTCCTTATTTCTTCAATTCAAATACAAATTACTATTATCTATTAATCTTTTCACCTCTCAATGAAATGGGAAAAAGGCACTCCCTAAAATTATCCAAAATTGAACACCACCCATGGTGGTCTAATTAATTAAACAACTGATCCAAGAGGTGTTTTGAATTCAAGGTTATTAATCTTTACTTATTAACAACAAGTTCTGTTAATTACATAGGTTATTCCTATGAATTCAAATCAAGGACTAAATTCCATTTCAAGGGAACTACTTTGCTAATTGTGTGTGACGAGAAAATAAATA
Source organism: Viscum album (assembly GCA_963277665.1). Taxonomy (NCBI): domain Eukaryota; kingdom Viridiplantae; phylum Streptophyta; class Magnoliopsida; order Santalales; family Viscaceae; genus Viscum; species Viscum album. The sequence continues at coordinate 1,185,382,460 of OY728130.1, read as the reverse complement.
AATAAATAAATATATATATTTATAAACACTTTTAAATTAATTTAAAATCATAATACTACGTACCGTAGGTCTATAGGGGAGTGTTCATCCCATATTTACTTCTGATTTGACTTAGACTGGGAAAAAATAGATAAAAGGGTGAAGAAACTAGAAATATGGCATATTATCTAGCCCCTGAATAGAACTTATGATACCATGAAGACTAAAGAATGACAAAAAATGAATTGATTACTCACTGATGTGGATCTAATGAGACCAATGCTTCTTAATTATTATATCAGACTAAGGATTTGTATCAGAAGATAAAATTTTTATTTGAGTAGGGGTCAAATGGATGATGCCCAATACCAAAGGATAAATATTATTAGGGTTGAAAATTATAAAAAATTTATGGGAAAATATGTAATTTCACAAAAAATACAAGGTCTAATAGTTTGGAAACATGTTTGGAAAAACTATGTGACCACTTCTATCAAAAGGGGTACATCACATAATTAGTACGTACGGTTTGACTAACCATGGCCAAACCATGAAAAAATCCTCTGTCAAAACAATTCAGTTTTTATCACGATATTTCTCCCTAAGTCACATCGTTAAACTAACTTTTTTTCCTTTAACATCACACTATCTAGACTCACTCGGTCAGTAGTAACTATGTGGCTTTCATCGCAAAGTTTCTACTAACAATGCTTTAGGCGTATTTCACCTCAAAAATTGGATTCTGGGCTTCGAAAAAGTCTCTAACACCCCCGATACCTCCATAACCCCAAAGGGAATTCACAATAGGCCTTAAATGGGAATTTAAATAGAAAATTAATGGAAATTAAATGATTCTATACCTCAATAATGAAATATTTTCTAATATTTGAATCCAATAATTTTTAAGTCAGACATGGCTCCATTAAGTGCATTTTATACACTAAGAACCTTCATGTCATTAGGGGGTCATTAAAGGAACAACCAGGCTTGATTGGTTACAATATCATGGTGATTACCTCCTAATATATCCCTTGGGGATGAACTTGAGTGACCATTCATTAACTCATACATTACATATCATTTTATTTAATGCATCAACCAAACATAAATTTATTACATAAAATAAATTTGATCCTCCTAATAGAATCATCTTATAAGATATTTAATAATATCTAAAGTGGATATGATATGAACGATTACATTTCAATTTTTTGTTGTATTAGTTTATCATAAATCAATCACATGAATCATTCAATATAACTTTATTAAAATTATTTCCCCTAATATTGTCCAATGTCATACTACATGGAAAGCCTAGATTGTGGTTATGATATCCCTATATCGTAGGCCATTATAAGTAGAATATTCTCTTGTACTGTGGAATTTTTACCATAAAAAATCCAATAGAATCTCATAAAAAATTTAAATATATCACATATATATATGTTTTTTATTTTATATCTCCATCAATATCTCACTTGAACTAAATCCATATAGATATTATATCATATCACCTTATACAATATCATATAAAATAACTTGTGAAGCTATGTCCAAAACTCCATTTAGATATATTCCAAAATTAATTTGGAATTTTTTTAGTAATTTCTCCTTTTATCACATAATAACAAATAACTTATGAACATACATCTAAATCCCATTTTGAATGAACTCTAAAAACAATTTAGAGCAAATCTCTATGTAAAATTAAATCCTCAATCAGTCAACTATAAATTGTGACCCTATAATCCTTTATAGCATCAATAACAGAATGTATTCATGATTAAATAAATGTAAACAAAGAGAGGACTATAGAAAATTATCATTGATGATCATTTGAAAAATGATTTTCAAATGATCTCCATTAAACACGTGTATCATTAAACATATTTCCACTAATTATGTCATATATAAGAATGCCATATTTGATGATCTCTTTGTCGAAGACATTAATTAACCACACAACATAGAGTATTTCAATATCATATAGCTAAAAATACATTCTAAATTAACCATTTATAAATTGAAAAAGTTTATGAACACATCACATTTCATTAACCCTTATGGGTGGACATAACACATTCTGATCACATGATACATAAACACGACATATGGGTTATCTAGGTACAATAATACCTTTCCTCATACTATATTAACATAGGAACCATATTTCATGCTCAAAATATCTGTAACACCCTAAAAACTAAAAAATAATAACATTTTTTTGATATTTTATGTTACACACAATGCTTCTTTTATCTTGCATTACATGCAACACCGAGTTCAGCTTGTGTTACGTGTAACTCCATGTTTAAAAGAAATATGAGATGTTATTAAAATGTTATTATTTAATATAATATTTATAACCTAAACATTAAATTGGTAGGTTTCAATATTAATAACTAAACATTGAAACATATGTTTAGCTATTTATTTGTAATAAAATAAGAATCATTTATTATAAAAATAAATGTGTGGTGAAAAACAATATTTCCCTAAAGATTATTTAATCTCACTTTACACACATAATTTAAAATTATTTTATAAAAAAATTAGAAAAATTATTTGGAAATTTAAAATGAATTTTTAAAATCAGAATAAAAAACTATCTTAGGGTTAAATTTTGTTATTTTTCTAAGAAGTTTAACTCTTAATGAATAGGGAAAATATTGGAATTTGATTAAAATTGTGATTTTTTATATAATTAATAATGATAAATTATATTTTTAATTGGATTAAAATTAAATTTAGTTCAACTGTACATCTATTAATACAATTTAGGTTAATTTATTCAATTTAGTATTTAATTTTGAGGTAAAAACATTTTAAACATTTTATCATTTTCACTTTAAAAACTCGTTTTTTGATCGTGTTTGTGAGATTAATTTTAAATTAAATGTTGCCAATTATATGAATTTAAATTTTAAAAATGGATTAAATATTTATTATAAAAATAATATTTAGATTTTAATTAGTTTGACTTAATTTTTTACTAATTTATTACTGATAACAACTGAAATTAATTGCCATGATTATGGTAAAAAATAGTTTACTAGGTGATAAACTAGAATAAAATTAGTGAAAATGATCAAAATTATTATCTAGATTTTATTGAATTAGTTTATTTGGACCGTTTGAATAAAATAATCTAAGATAATTCAATACCTTTCTACTTTTCTTTGAATATGTCCCATATATCATGTTAAGTAAATAAAAGGCCAAAAAGATACATTTATTCCTTAAAAAATATATAATTCTCTTAGATTGGGAGATAAACATTGTTGGTTTGGTTATAAATATTATTTTGAAATAGAAATTCATTTATTATCATAATTATTTGTATTTAATTTTTATAGATGAATTAGATACATAAATTTCTTTTGAAATGTCACCGTAGTAATTATTTATTTAATAAAAAATAAAACAAATCATTCTAAATATAATAAAAGTGGATGAAATTGAATGAATTGTTATGTTATGATATTTTTTTATTAATATTTAATGTTAAAAAGGATTTAAAATTATATATTAATTCAAAAAAATTATTTATATTTTTAAATTTAATTTAAATGAATAATGTCAAAATTGGCAATAATGTAATTTTATGATAAATTATATTTCATTAAATGATTTAAATTTACTAAAAACATGTATTTATTAAATTAATTTATAAATGATAATAAATATTTACTATTTTTCATTCATGGGCCACGTTTTCTTTTATAATGGCTATATTAACCCCAAAATAGTAAAAATCGTGTTATTATGGTTAAGGTTAACCCAATGTTCTACACATTACATACTCTTGGGTTAAAGATAAATTTTAACACACATTGGATTTATATTTCAAAATTAATATATCATAATTATAACAACTTTGTAAAAATTACCAAATATTAATCTCTCTAAATTAATTTTAATGGTTAAATTACATTGGTTAGAAAACTAGTTACCATATTGAAAAATCAAAATGGTAAAAATAAGGTAAATTAGAAGTTAACAATTGTTTTTTTAAAAAAAAGTGTTTTATTGTATTTTTAGGTGTTTCTAAACCATATAATCCATCAACCCCATTAATAATAATCCATGGAACCACTTGAGGTAATATTGACCTCCCAATAGTGAATACTTTTGGGTATTTACCAAAGTGCCACTCATCCTCAACTATAAAAGCGCACTCACTCCCCTCAATTATTCTAAAATTAAAATATATTTGGTTCATCCAAAACCAACCCAAATTACTTTCCAAATTCCCTCTACTCATCATAAAATCCTAATTTTGGGAATAAATTAAACATCAATAGGTTTTAGGGAAAACCTAAGAAGGGTACCCAAATAAGAGGTAATGTTCTTCAACGAGAACCTTTATTTTAATTCTTTCTCCACCTTATTGAATTTTTTAACCCATTATAATATAATAATCACAAATTAATACATATACTGGGATTCTATTACAAATATTTAATGACCTAAAAACATCTCTACATCCATCAAATGGGTTATGAAATCATCATTCGTGTGCATGGAGGACTACCGCCTCGTGAACTGATACCTTTTTTTTCACTTCCAACACTCATGGTTGTGTATGATGATGGAAAAAAAATTATATGATATTTATATTAAATTTATATCTATTTAGTCACTATATAATGTATTCATTATTATCTTACATTCCATTGGAGATATGGTAATGTATCTCTTGTGTATGAAGAACTACCGCCTCGCGAATGGATGTGATTCATCTTTCACTAGCACTTCACATAGAAGGTGATAAAGAAAAATTTAATGATTATATGTGATATAAATTAATTAGTTATTATATTAATTCAATAAATATCATTATTGAAAGATAATATATATCAATTTATTTCTTACCATTTCACACAAGTAAAGATGATAACATTATTTGTGTACTTGTGGACTACATCCTTCACATAGCGATGTGACTCTATTTTCATCACTAAAATACTTTGATGATATATATATTTATATAATATTTTATTAAGGCTATAATTTTTATTTTCTAAAGTTAAAATATTATTTACCTTGTTTATATAATGATCATTGAAAAATGGAAGTATTACTCATGCATATGTACTACATATCGTCACCACGATTGTAACATACAATAGTCTTCATAACCAAAATTAATAAGTGATTTTAAAGGTAAAATTATTGTATAAATAGGATAATTATTTATGGATTTTTATTCTTGGTATTACATAACTATATTTTCAAGAACTGTAAATTTCATAATAAAACACACATATGAAAAAAAGGTAATTAACACTTGAAATAATGAATAAAATTAAATATTATTAATGAAAGAGTGATAATATGTTATAAAAGTAACATCTATGATTTTAAAAATATTAATAGGGTTAATGAATTAGTTAATAATGGGATTAAAACCACTACATGGGAGGTTAGTTCATGCTCAACTGATAGAGAGGTTAAGGTAAGGGGTTTATTATCTCAATTTCCACTAATTTAGGTCAACTTTTATTTCATGGATTATATCATGATAAGACTATTATTGTAATGAATTTTGAATATAATATATTTCATTTACAATTATTTATCCATATTTACATTTTATATACATAATCAATCCATTTATTAATTCTCACTTCAATGTTATGATCTCTTTAAGGGTTTCTTTCAAAATATCATTCAAATCGACATTGATTATTCATGAATTTCAACTATAGAAAATTTAATAGAAAATTTCCTAATAAACCAATTTATGTTTTCTTATTGTATGTTTATCCATTATATTTTTAATTAATAGTACCATTTTCTTCGTTCATTGGTACATAAACTGTCTGAGAAAACGTTTTCAATAGAATCCGACTTTATTTCCCTTTTCAGTCAGAAATATTTTTTCTTCCTAAACAATATTTAAATTTTTCTTAAAAAAATTAACCTTTTAAAAAGTATTGATCAAAGGCCATTTCACCCTTTTTTACTCATCAAAAAATAGTTTCAAAGGAATCTCATTTCATTTTAAAAATAATTCCCATTTGTATTTTATCAAAAATGTGGAAGGAATCTTCTTTTCATTTTCATAATAATGAATTATACAATTTAATTGTTGAATCCTTTGAAAGTATATAAATTTAGATTTAAGGAAAATGGTTTCAAAATTTATTTTCAATGAATTGTATTTTCAAGAAATATTCAAAATGAAAATGATATTTTCCTCATAAATATTTTTAATTATCTTTTCATGGTATTTTTATTCATTAATGAAAAAACCCTTTATTTTTACATTAATGGTTATTTATTATATCGATTTCATCCTTGTTCATCCTCTAGATAGTTTTTGATAAATTTGACGAAGGATAGTATTGGTATTCACTTCCTTCATTCATATTTGTAGCCATTATCTTACGCATGGATTATTCACCTTCATGTGGTCATTGGTAATTATATTTCTATTGAGTACCAATATTATTTATCATGGATATGTTTATTTCATAAACTTCATAACATTTCTATATGTGGTTCCCTATATTTAATGTTGTTTGTTTATCACGGGATATATTAACAACTCTTTATTTTTTACTCAACATGGATATTTGATAAGGCACATGTTTATGAATGAAATAAATTATTTGATATATATATGGAATTCTTTTGAATGGTATGACATGGGTGGGACCTAGTTCTATATATCCCCAAAATGAATATGTAGTCTCATTAGAAAAATATGTATGATATCATTACTTAAGTGGGCTTTCACCCAGTATGTCTTAAAATATGTTCTAAAAGGTTTTTATGGTAAACATATCATGAAACAAGGGATCATAGTTTGCAATAATTATGCATTTACTTCCTTAATTATATAGTTATTACTATCATGGAATTTTTATTATGACATTATCATTGGATACATTTTAATATCAATTATAAATGGAATTTGGTTATAGTTATTAACCATTCCATATTGATTATTACTTATCAATTCATGAATCTAAATTATTTAAATGGAATGTGTGTTTAGTTATTTACCTTTCCAAATTGATTATTAACCATGAGGTTTTCACATTTATATTTTAAATGGTTGCACATCCATCTTGGTTCATTAATTATATGGAATGTGCGTTTAGTTATTACCTTTCTATATTTATTATTCTTATTTATTCTTGAATTCTTAAATTATACACAAATGTTACTGATCATTTTCAGTTCACCCTTATTTTTTTCATTTCCCCCGGTATTCCATGATGTTTAATATGATTGATATGAAATAATATTCTAGAGGGAATAATGGTACTCTCAAAAAAACATTATGTTGTAATACATATATTAAAATAAAATGTAGGACTCGTGTATGTATCTAGTTTACCAATAATACTAAATATATTGGTCCTTTGGGATGTGACTCATTGTATCATATGCTAATGTATTAAATTATTTCACTAGCCTTGTGATACTAAGTTTAGTGTTACAACAGTTGGTATTATAGAAAGTTTCTTAGAAATCTTTGAAACTAGATTTAGGAAAAAATAGGGTATAGAATATAACCCAATGATAAGAATTATGGATAAGTATAGAAAAAACCCTATGGTCTTAGTAAGAAGGATATTATGTGGTTTTTCCTTGAAATACATACATATCTCAATACAACAAAAGGAAGTGAATCTAGCATAGATGTACAAAAGGGAGATAACTGTGAAAAGGGTCCAGTGATCTTAACTAGATCATTACTTAGTTCATGAAAATGATCCTTAATGTACACCTATTTTTATAATCCCAAGTTATATTATTATGATATTTAACATTTAAATTACAAAAAAATTTAAAGGATATGAATAGATGATGAAAATGAATGGACTAGGTTAAGACTAAGTTATCTTTGATTGAAAATAATGTGACATGGTTTATACCTCATATAAATGATTTTATTATTTTTCCCCTATGATTACTGTTACCCACACTATGATTTTTTTATTCAATGGTTGTAGCTCAAAGAAATCATAATAACATTGAATATGAAGGATAATGATATTTTTGTGGGAAACATAATGGGATTATGATAGGAGTGAAATATATCATGATTATGTTTAATAAATTTTCCAAAAATATTATTAACAACATATACCTTAACCAACTCCCTAACACACCAAATAAGAAAAGTACATAGTTTTCTAATAGATTGAGTGGTTATGACTATAGAGAAAAGAAGTATAGATTTACATCATATAATAACTTTATATGGAGACACCTAAGAAAGTGTCATAATGGAATGATAAAATTTTTCTATGTGTAAAGTATAAGAATACAAAAAATAATCTCCTAGGGGAAATTTAGAGTATGATAGAAGGAAATAAATAACATCCATGTTAAACATTTAATGTTTATTATATTCAATGTGGGAAACCTAGGAATTACCCAAATAAATTACCCCTTCTAAATGTTAAATTCCAGACCAAGGAAGAACCTATGTTGAAATAAAATGGATGAAGTATTTGTGTAATAGTATTTTAACAATGGTATTGGTTTATAAGAATTATGAAGCACCTATGGATTGTATTAAATTTTTAGAATAATTTTTTTATTTATTAACATAAGGGCTATGGATAGCATCTTAGTTTTACATGTTTATAATTGATCGTAATTAAGAATATATAAATTTAACTTTTATAGTTTTATGTGATGAGATTATACCAAGAATAAGGACATTTTGGAGAATTTTATAGAAAGTATATATTTTAATGGAAAATAAGAATAATTAATAATTCCATTATATTTTATAAACATAAATTTAAAGGCATTTATAACCTTTAGGTTTAATATTTTCATTAATTAAGTTTTAATGATTTTCAAATAAGATAATTAAGAATTGTAAGAATCTTTATCAAAATCACTATTAAAAATTTTATTTAATGATTAATTTAATTTCAATGATCTCCATAGTATTTTATTTGATCATTATACAACTTATGTTAATATTTTTTTAGGAAATGAATAGCCTACATACTAGATAAAAACATATCATGTTCGGTAAGGTGGTGGGACTTGAACCCATAACCGAAGGATTATAATATTTTATCACCTACCACAGGCCCATGCAATGTCCAGGTTAATATGTAGTTGCTTTTAATTGAGAAAATTGGAAAATAAATATTAATGATGAACCAATGGCATTACGTTTCAGGTTTAGAGAATAATTTTTACAATTATTGGTTTTGGAAAATATTTATAGGTAGACGGAAAGATGTGTTAGACTTTTATTGATCATATGATCCATTAAAAGTGAATTTTAGTGTTTTAGGGAAAGAAATAATTTTTGGATTTTTCATTTCATAGATTAAATTATCGAAGCACAACTGAAGGGTGAAATCAGGCTTCAGAAATTGAACATGTCAAGTATGTATATTTCCTTATATTCTTATATAGTAAAAGAATTCATTATAATTCAAAAAAATGAACATGAAATAAAAAAAATTACCCTACTAAATTGATCTCTAATGAATTAGATGATCTTTCAAATAATCATTTATTTATGGTTTTTAGGCACTCAAATTTCCATTTATTATTCACTTTTTTGCTATAAATGACCAATATCACTCTCTATAAATATTTATCTTTTTCCTCCATATACATATATTTAATTGTCACTAATGTCATCCTATTAGGAAACCTAGTTATTTATTATTCAATATGATATTTTTACTCCCCTTCCTCTCTTATTAATAAGATATTTTTTAACTATTTTTATAATGTGGGTTTAAAAATAATAATTTTCAAATTTCAAACCCTAGATTAATGATATAAAGTTAAAATTTCGAGGGAAAATTTTAATTAAGGTGTGGATAATATAAAAACATAATAATTATAAAACAATAACATTTTTTATAGTTTATATTATATTCAATTATGATTTACATTTTTTTATACGCAACACTGAGTTTAGCTAGTTTTATATGTAATACCATTTTTAGATTAAATGTGAAATATTTTTTAAATATTTATATTTAATATAATATTTTTAACCAATAAATCAAATTGTCTAATATGAATAGTACGAACTAATATATAAAAAACATGTTTATATTTTTATTATTAATAAAATAAGATTCATTTAAAAGAAAAATAAATGATTTATGAAAAAAAATATTTTTTCTAAAGAAGGTCTAATCATGCTTCGAAAACATAATTTATATTTAATTTTTAATAATTTAAGATACTTTATTTGAAAAAAAAGAACTTAATTTTTAAAATATAAATACCAAAATTATCTTATGGGGTATTTTTATATTTTTTTTATGAATAGTGAAACAATATGATTTTTTTTGAAAAGTGACTTTTCATTTAAAAATTTTATAATGTTAAATTATATTTTAATGTTATTTTAAAATAAAATTATTTAAAATATAAATCCATTCATCTAATTTATGATATTGTAATCAATTTCATATTGAATTTTCATGTAAAAACATTGTAATCTTTTTAACATTTTCACTTGAAAACGCAGATTTCCAATAACGTCAACGGGTTTAATTACAAATAACATTGTCCCCTTATGTGATTTGAATTTGGAAAAATGATTCCATATTTATAATCAGAATAATTTATAATTCATAATATGTTCATCTTGTTTATCTAATAAATTATTTGTTAAAATAGGTAAAAATAATTATTGTGGTTAAGGAAAAAATGTGTTTGTCAAGGGGTTAACCTAGAATGATTAGAGTGAAAATGACCTAAAATATTTCCTAAATTTAATTTAATGATCTTATTTATACATTTTCTATCACAATCCCTAATTTATGTAAATTCTTTACCACTTACCTTTGAATATGACCCATATAATATGTTATGTAAAGAAAAAATATAACTTTCTCCCTTATAATATCTATAATGATTTGGGATAGGGAAAAACAATATTGGTTCAGTTATAAATATTATTTTGATAGATAAACCTGTTTTTTTATCATAATAATTTATCCATAATTTTTATATGTTAATTAGTTACTTAAAATTCTTATGAAACACAAACACAAAATTTATTTCATTAAAAAACTAAAATAACTAATACTAAAAATAATAAAAGTAAATTAAATTGAATGAAATATTATGCTAAATTATTTTCTAAGATAAAATTATCATGTTACACATTTTTACCATATTATATTAAAATTATATCAATTTTTTTTATTTTTAAATTTAATTTTATTAAGTTAAAAATAGAAATTAATGTTATTTTATGGTAAATTATATTTTATTAAATGATATAAAATTAAAAAAAGAAAATATTATTCCAAGTAATTTTTTATGGATAATAAATATTAACTATTTTATATTAATGAAAGAATTTTTCTTTTATAATGAATATATTGACTCCTAAATACTAAAACATTTCTTATCATAGTGAAGGTTAAAGTAGTGTTTTTTCATGTTACATGCACTTATTTTAAAGTAAATTTCCAGAAGACGTTGAAAATATAATTTTTAAATTAGATATTATAGTTATAATAAGTGTCTACAAATTATATAATAATTATTACTTTAATTTAGTCTTAATATATAAATTACCTTGGTTTGAAAACGGGTTTCCACAGAGAAAACCTATAATGGTAAAAATACGGAAACATAGAAATTAAGGAACAAAATGTTTAAAACATCTGTTTTATTGTGTTTGTTAGGTGTTTATTTACAATATAATCCTTCCACACAATTAATTATTAATAATTTATCCACAATATTTTTTATTGACCTCCCAAATGAATATTTTTGGGTATTTACAAATGTTTCACTCCTCCTTAGTTGTAAAAGGGCAATCACTCCCCTCACTTATTCAAACATTCAAATATCTTTGTTTCATCCAATTCCTGACAAAATAAATTAACATATTATCTAACCTCATTTTAGAATCCTTATTCTATGAATAAAATCAACTATTGAAGGATTTGGTGTAAACCTAAGAAGGTTACCCAACGAAGATGAAATGTTCTTCAATAAGCGCCTTTATCTTACTAGTTTTTCCACCTCATTAAATATTTATTAAACCATGATGATATAATAAAGTAATTATATTAAATATTATGGGATTATTTTATAATAATTTTATAATCTAAAACTATCTCCACTTCCATCAAATGTGTTATGAAATCATCATTCGTGTGTGCAACAGACTACTATCAAGTAAACTAATGTCAATAATTTTTACATTTAAAACATTCAAGGTTGGGTATGATGATGTAAAAAAGTAAAAATATGATATTTATAAAATATTTATACCTGTGTAGTAACTATATAATTTATTATTTTTTACCTTCCATTATGTAAGAGATACTATAATGCATGTTGTGTGTAAATTGGACTACCACCTCGCGAAGTGATGTGGTTCATATTTTACTAACGATTTAAATGGAAGGTGATAAAGATAAATTTAATTATTTTATGTGATATGCATGAAATAATTATTATATTCATGAAATATTTATCATTTTATAAATATTATATATATCATTTTATTTTTTACATTTTCACTCATGTAAAATAGATAACATCATTCTTCTACATGTGGACTATTGCCTTCATGAAGATATGTGGCCTCTTTTCATCACCAAACAACATTTATGATATATCTAAGTTTATTAGTTGGTATATATAATATTATGATCATTATTAATAGTTAAAATATTTCTCCACTCTTTTCCATAATGATCATTGAAAAATCAAAGTGTTACTCATGCGTACATACGACCTACCGTCTCCATTACCGTAATATACTTAATTTTTCATAACCAAATATAATTATTTATTTTAATGTTATAGTTTATGTATAAATATTGTACTAATTTAATTATTATTATTTTGGATATGATATAACTGTATGTTCAAGATCTTGAACTTTCATAACAAAACATGCCTAAGAAAAAAAGGGAATTAACACATGAAATGATGAAAAATAATGAAATATTATCAATGAATGAGAGGTAAGATGTTTTAAAAGGATTATATATGATATAATAAATATTAATATGGTTCTATAATACGTTAATAACTTGTTTAAAACCATTATAAATGATCTTAAATCATCTTCAACTAAAAGGGAGTATAAGGTAAAGGATTTCTAACTCAATTTTTACTCATTGGGCTAAACTTGTATTTCATTGATTACTTCAGGAAAATATTATGTCATTAACTAATTTTGATTATGTTATTTTTTTCCAATATTTTATTTTCATTTAGTTTTAATACACATAATCTATGCATTTACCAATTCTTACTTCGGTGTTATAATCTTCTTAAGGGTTTATTTCACAATCCCACTTTAATCGATATTGTTTATTCATGAATATCAGATTAAGGAAATTTACTTGAACATTTCCTAACATTACGATTTAATTTTTATTATTCTAAGTTTATTTATTATATTTTAATTTGATAGTACAATTTTTACACTCTTTGGTACTTAAAGGATTTATAAAATGTTTTCAAGAAATTATGACATTATTTCTCTCTTCAATTGGAAATAGGTTTTCTTCTATAATCATGTTTCCTAACAATGATTTATCTTTTTAGAAATTACTTATACTATTATTTTCAAATTTTTAATATTTAATTTTTTTCAAATGAATCTTATATCATTTTATAAATAATTTTCATTTGGATTTTACTAAAAATGTTAAATTAATCTTGTCATTTTTATAGAAAGAAACTATCATAATATTTTTACAGTGAAAATGAATGATTTTACCAAATTTATAGAATTAACTGCCTTCCAAACAATCCATTAGTTTTTATTCTTTTCCATGCTTATAAATATCTTTTAAAAAAATGTTTTAATAGTGATTTTAATTAAAAGGATTTCCCAAATGTTTTTCAAAAAAAATGATATATTCATCAAGAACATTTTTAAGATATTTTTTGGTATTTCTATACATCAATATCAACAACCATTTATTATTAATACAATGAGTATATGTTTTACTAATACCATCCTTATTCATCCTCTTTATTGTTTATGATCATTTTTACCAAGGATAGTATGGAGATTCACTTTATTGTTTTATCTTTGTATCCATTTCCTTCCACTTTTATTGTTAAGCTTATTATGATCACTTGTAATTAAATATACACGAAATATCTATACTATTTTTCATGGATTTTTTTACTTATTACATTTTATATCATTTATACATACAATTTTCTACATTGAACTTTTTTTGTTTATCTAGGAAAATATTGATATATTTTTATTCCATACCCAATATATATTTTTGATACGGTAAATATTTATGAATTAAATTGATTATTCAATATATAATGACTTATTTGGATAGGTATGACATGGTTGGGTCTTGGATATAGATAGAAACAAGATTCATAGGAAAAATCATGGGATAAATTAGTTGGCTAGCCTTAGTTTGATGGGGTTTCACCGAATATGTTTTAAACCATATTGTGAAAGGTATTTAAGGTAAATGTATCTAGTCCCTTGGAAACAACGCATCTAATAATAAAGAATTGACTTCATTCAGTATTCAGTTATAGCTATATAATATATTTCTAGTGTAACATTATCTCTGGGTGAATTTCAATATTAGTTATTGATGAAATGGAATGTGTTTCTAGTTATTTACCTTGACATATTTATTTTTCTATATGTATTCTTGAATTTAAGTAATTTAAATGGAATGTGGGTTTAGTTATTTACATTTTCAAATTTATTATTTACCATGATATTTTCACATTAATGTTATTAATGGATTCCCTCCCTTCCCATTTCATTGATTATGTGACATGTGTGGTCAGTTATTACCTTTCCATATTGGTTATGCTTATTTATTCATGAATGATTCTAATGTACTTAACCCTTATTTAATATTTTGATCTCACCCTTATGTTGTTTCCTTTCCACTAGGATTCCATGAACTTTACTATGATAGATATTAAATAACATGATAGTTATAATAATGATACTCTATAAAAATATGTGTTTTATTTTTTATTCAAATATAATGTAAATGGAATATATGCTTATAGTTTACCAAGACAAAAAATATATATCGGTACATGGGGGTGTGATAGCTTATATCTTATGATAATGTATTAAAGTACTTAAATGGAATTGATCTATTGAGGTTGGGTTCACTATAATGTGCTAGTAAAAATACCATCTCAGTTAATCTCAATCCAACGAAATTATCAGCAGTATACCCAACCACCTCTAGATTAGCTAAGCCTTAAGGATTATATATGAAAGGATTCAAAGTGTAAATTTTTTTATGATAAGTATATCAGTAACATTGGTAGTTGGTAAATTAAAATACAAACAATTTATCACTTGTATACTAAAGAAATATTGTACAACACCCCATGTGGTATGCTTTATGAATTTTCTAGAAAAGAAAACTCATTTTGTGCCACATGATAATATTATATATCATGATACAATAATAGTATTAACAGAAACCATAACATTTCATCAGATCAAACAATACTACATGATGAAAATTTGAAATAGATAACTCATATTCATAATTTTAGAGGTCAATTAACATTACAATTCATGAGTATATCCAACAGACATGAAATAATGAAAAAGTGGGGATTTATTTTTTATGAAATGATACATTTTATATTCAAAAAATATTTTAATAATACTTAATTTAACCATATATATTCACATTTCTGACCACATCACATATGATTGACTAACTAATATTCTTTATGTTTTTCACAATTTTATGGTTTTTCTCAAACTCATAACATCTCAATGTAATCCCAACCACATAAATACGTTATAATATGATAAAAACCTTCCACATAATACTTTAACGGGTATCATATATAAAGAAAATTAGTTTGAAAAATTATGATACATAGTAATCATATTCCAAATGTTCAAATCTGTTGGACTCCTCATGTATTAATCATGTTTTAATGATCCCAAACCTCTTTAATTATCACAACTCTCTTTAATAATCACAAATCTCATTCAACCTAGTTAAATCTAATAAATCATATCGAATCATGTGTATTTATGTTTCAAGTTATCTCATTCTTTATAATGGTTAAGCTCGATCCATTTCATGCTTATTACTGTTTAAGTCTGAATACAGTTATTTTCTTAAGTACAAGACACCGTGAGCAGGACACCGTGAAGCCAGAAACAGTTATCCAGACACCATAAGCCTAACACCATGAAGCCAGACACAGTTACCCTGACACAGTAAGCCTGACACCATGAATCCAGACATAGTTAGCCAGACACCGTAAGCCATACACTGTGAAGCCAGACATAGTTAGTTAGAAACTGTAATCCTGACACCATGTAGATTAGACACTTTGAGAAAGACACCATGAAGACCAGACACCGTGAACAAGACACCATGACACTCAGACTGTGACACTCAGGCACCGTGTGAAGGAGACTCCATTTTTATAACATACTTTGACACTGTTTCTTAAACTATTTTTTCGTCTTTCAATTTAATTCTTAGCGGTCACATTTGATTCCATTAATGCACTAATATAATTAATGTTTCTTTGTATACATAGTACAAGGTACGAGGCATGAAAGACATGGAACCTATTGGCTATAACACATGAATTTGAAGATAAAGAGTGAAGAGTGCCCATGAGCAATAGAGCGTGATACTGAATAGAAAACAAGTGTGTGAGCATGACCACGAAGAACACTTTTTTAAGATTTTCAAAGAAAGCATTTTCACATGCTTGCAATCTGACTCTACTGATGAACATTTGAATTACTATGGAATCCGGAGAATATCTTCACATTATCAAAGCTCATGGAGAACAGAAGAAAAATTGAGACACTCTGTTTTTCAAGGCAAAAACCAGAGAATGACTCAGAAGCATTTCTGCTAAATCGAAGGAGTCCAGAGCTGCACTTCAAATCACTAGAGCGTTATAAACATTCATCTACTCTCTCTTATTGATTCTTTCACTTTATTTTAGAGCAGTGTGTGTACTTTATATATTCCACACACACACTGACTCATGTGATAAACTAAAGGATTTCAAAATCCTTCCACCAAACTCTGTATTTCAATTTAACCACGAAAACTGTGGAAGAGGTCCCTGTGTGGCCAGGTTATTGTTTTTGTTTTACCAACGAATACTGTGGAAGAGGTCCCTGTGTGACCTGGACAATTTTTGTACTGTTTTTAACCCCGATCCAGGGTGTGGATCAGAGTTTATTTTTATAAACTGCATGGTGGCATGTGATCACCAAGTGGAGTGGATTAGGTCTCAGCTTGAGACTAAACCACTTGTTTTATATCCACTATGCTATTTAATTTAGTCTTCTATATTTTACTTATTTATTTCATAATCCAGAAAACTCTAATATTACTTTGGTAGTTAGTCTTCGAAAGAAGTTATAACTGATTTGTCTTAGTAGGATAACTTCAAATGTAATATTAATAATACATATTAATATTACAAAGAATTAATCAATCATCTAAGAAGTTGTTTAACCATTCTAACTCTTATAAAATTATAACCTCGTTTAACTGGGCTGTATATATTTTTGGGAAAACCATTTCATTTAAAATAATATTTTTATAACATAAAGTTTTATAGTTACTCAATTCACCCCTCCCCTCTTGAGTAAACTACTCTGACCAATAAAATCTTTGAATATAGTATATAAAATCCTTTAATTCAAAATATAATTAGTTACAATATTAGTAAAATCTATTTTATACTTTTATCTCCTTCTAATTTCATCATCAAAATAATTTTTTGTAAACTTTTAAATAAAAATTTTCAATGAAATCTATTTTATAACTAATTTAACTATTTATGTTTATTGTTTACCAATATACCTTAAAAATTTTTTGGTTATAAAGTGATATTTACTTTTTAATACAATCTTAATAATTTATTTATTACACTTTAAACATATCAAAGTCCTAAAAACTCCCACAATAATCTTAGATATTATATTATCTTCAATTTATCATGATAAGAAACACAAACTCTAATGTGATTAGAAAATATATTTATTCTAATTATGAATATTTATTAAATAATATATTATATCCATATCTTATATGGAATCCTTTGTGTATTGTGTATTGTACTAAAAATAATTTTTTATTTGTTAAAATATTGCGTTGATGAGAAGTGGGATCACATCCCACATTTTTTAAAACACACATATATATATAATCTCCTTCACCCTTAATAAAAAATATACTAATATTATTTTTAAGTATGTTATAGAATCAGATGAATCATAATCCATGAAAAATGTCTCATATTATTAATAATAACTCCTTATTTACAAATAACTTCTTTTACCATATAAGAGAAATAAAAGTAAAATATACATATATTTTTTAGATGAATATAATCTTTCTTTATTCCATTTCATTAAAATATATGGATCAACATCCATTTATTTTACGAATAAAATGAAAAATAT
The DNA here is from genome assembly GCA_963277665.1 of Viscum album. Lineage (NCBI taxonomy): Eukaryota > Viridiplantae > Streptophyta > Magnoliopsida > Santalales > Viscaceae > Viscum > Viscum album. Next base: position 1,185,364,066 of record OY728130.1, on the reverse strand, counting down.
AATAGTTTTATTATTAACCTATATTTGACCTCCCATATATATATATATATAATTGTTATGCCTTATGGGATCATGTAGTCATGCAAAGATAGAGTCTATATTCATTACCCAATTTTACTTAATTCTCAATATCTTTCAATTACCTGACTTAATATTAAAACTATAACACATTCTAAGATGGATAGATCTGCTTATAGATTACCAACACAAAATAATACATCAAAAGTAGTAAATAAAAAAAGTATCATAAGTTATTTATATGGATTTCCCCTAAAATTTGTCATTACATCCTTTTGTGTTTTTGTTAAGTCTGAGACAATGATATCCACTAATATCATCAATAAATTATATTGGGAAGGTATCATCTTCATAATAGTATAATTTTTTCCAATTATCACATTCTCCTACTTGTTCCTTAAATTATCTCCCTCTAGTATACAATAGTGTTACCCAACACTATAGAAAATATCTTAAACGTCAATTTAGGATATCATAGCACAAAATCATAAGATAGTCTCTTGTAAATAAATGACCTCTACTATAAGTGGATGTTTAGAAATAGAGAATACATGTTTTTATTCTATTTGGATTCAGAATGATCAGTTCATAAATATAACAATAACCTCCACATTTCTTCTTCCTCTTTAATCACAAACATTACTAAAGAGAAGTCATTCAGAAGAACCATTTTAGTCATTGTCATAGTATTATTCTTCTTCTTATTTCCTTGATACTTTAGATCTATAGTACTAGTTAGTATTTTTTTTCTCCTTACTTTGATGATGATATAATTTTTACTAATAGAAAAATTAGAATCTATCATTTTTCTATAACAATATAATCTATTATATTATTTTCTTATTTATATAGACTCAAAATCAAGTGAATCTGTTTTTCATTTTTAAAAAATGAAAATTCCATGATATTTTTCATTATGATATTCTCATTAATATTTGGTCAATGAATAATCATAAAAGTATCCCAAATTCATTTTTTGTAAAATTATTACCAATAATTATCATGTTAATCCATTATATATAATTTCATTTAATTCCTCAATAGATTGAACAGGTCCATTCCCCGTGATCTTCAATTTTAAATTCTCAAAGGATTCATTTGGTTCTGCTTCCCGTGATTGCAATCATATTTTATTAAGATTCTTAAAATGGTATTCTATAAATACATAGACCATTAATCATATTACACATGTTAAGGATAATCTATGGAATATTATCTTTCAAATATAATCTCCCAAGAATATTTCTTTAACAATGGATTAATCCAAAAGAATTATAATATTTAAATACATAAAAAATGTAATCAACACTAACTAATTCATGTAGTTTATAATTCTCACATTTTTTAAAACATTAATTCTCATATGAGAAATAATAAATAATAAATATCAATTTAGTATGTTGATCTCTCTAACAAATCATCAAAAATATATTTTTTATACTTAAAAGGACCTTAATTATTTAGAATAACTTTGGAATAATTATTATGTTCCATCAATAAGATGTTCCATATCACCTGTTAAAATTTATATATGCTCTAAATTATCATACAAATCAAAGTGAATGAAATATATTTCCACATTTCAATATGAATACATGATTTCAATTTGTTATGCACTAATAGATATTATATATACCTAGATATATCCAAAAAGTCATCAAAAAGATGTTACGTATCATATGGTAACCCCATGTGCTTCTTATATATCCTCCAAAATACCATATTTAAGTCAGTGATCCCAAGTATTTTAATAATATTCTATTATGAGGGGTCTTATTATATATATTTTTCAAATAATCAACACCAACTCAAAAATCAAAACCTTATAATTTTTTTCTAAAAACTCCATTAAACATTCTTTGGGAATCTCTATCCCCTCCATCTCATCTCAAGAAATCATCCATGACCTTAGGAAATTGATAAATCCTTTAAAAATATATTCAAAAAAATTCCCAAATAATTTTTCATAATTTAAAGAATATCTTAATTGAAAAAAATAAAACAGACTACATCAAAATATAAGGGGAAATTATTTCTACCACTTATGTTTTTTTATCAGTTCCCAATTAAAACTAAATTCAATAATCTGCTATATTTGTTTATCCGCCATATGTACAATAAATAAAAATGTTTCAGAGTAAGGTAATTTCATACAAATTTATTTCTCCTATATTGATTAAAGTTTCATCTTCTCAACATTATTAGAGGTAAACATGATTCACTTGAGAGAAATAATACATTACTATTCTTATAGTGGAAAGTCAAAAACTAATCAACTATAATTCTATGTGAGATAGAGTGGTGTATAAAATAACAGAGATTAATCCAGACCTAAAAATTCCTTATAAAATAATTCATCAAATAATTCTAAATCATAAAATTAAATATTCCTATTAAATAATGATATATGGTATCTTTCTTAATATCTATGACTCCACCTTAAGTTATTCACTATAATAATTCTTGATCATGGTCGATATTCATTATAAAAGATCTCCAAGAATATATTTATGAACCTATTTATATTTTTACATGGTGGAAACATGATAAAAATTAAATTAATAAATAATATAGATCTCATATTCCTGTAAAATATTCATTTCATTCCAATAATCCCCATAAAAAACATCACCTTTAATTCCCTTCATAAATAAAATAAACAAAACAATTACTTGGGAATAAGGTGAATTATTTTTTTCTCCTTAGAGAGAGTATGAAGATTGATAGTTGTTTGTAAACTAGATTCTTAATAAATACTATTCCATACCCTTTATACCACATCCTAGAGTGCCTCACATTTCTATAATAGTATTTAATAAGGCATAAGGTGTTATCTAAATGAGCATAACAAAGGAAGATTTAATTTTTGTAACTGATTTAATTAAATTTATTCCTTCTTATACCTTATATAAATATCTTTAAAACATAAGTATATAATTACATCTGTATAAAATGTATAATTTAATTCCATTATATTAATGGAATGTCATTTATCGTTCTCTTTATCTCTCTTTAATTTTAAAATGAAATCAACACCCAAAATATAGTTAGTTCACCTCCTCTATGGATGATGTGTTTAATTTCTCACCACCTCCATAGATGGACATTTTTAAAATTTTATTAATTAAATTAAAAAAATATCTTAAAACTAATTATGATACTATAAATACAAATTGTTTATAAAGTTAATAAAAATAAAATGTAATGTCTATAATATTGTTTACCTTCCAAAATATTCATACCAATATACATTTCCTAGTTTTAATATATTTTGTTAATCACATTGAACAATATAAATATTGTGTTAATGAAATAATAAAAGATTAATAAATTCAATATTTTGGATATTATGGAACTATTTCAATACACCTTTTACCATGATCAAGATACCAAAAAATTGAATAAATTTACCAAATAACCTTAAGTGATCGATGTAAGCCAATGAATATGTAATAAATGAAATGAATATAACAAAAAGCATGCCTTGAAAATTTAAATATACTTGAAATTTGTTATGCAGAAAGTATTTAATAAAATTATATTGATTATTCAAGAAGTTATATGTATATACCAAGAAATTATAGACACAAGCTAAGGAAACTTTCAATTCACCCTTTTCTATTTCGTGTTATATATTTTATCTATAAATATCACATTTTATCAATATTAAACCATTATATCTATTTTATTATATATGTATATATATATTATACTTAATTGTATGTATAGTTTAACTTAACATCCTTTTCTAGGTGTATAAAGTATTATAAGGCTCCCTTCTAAAAGTCTTCTTTTAGGAAACCCTAACTAATGGGAAATTGTTTATTCCTTATCTCATTTCATGTAACACTCCAACAATTATACCTAATTATTTTTTTTATTATAAAATAAATCATTATTTTATATAAAATTATTATATTTCAATTTTTTTTAGAAGAAACCATCATTTTCCCAACTTCGCTAAATGTTAATTACACATTTCATAAAACATCATTTAAGAGGTTCATTTATATACCTACTTATCCACTCCTTTATTATGAAATTTATTATGTTTAACTAAATAATAATGATCTATGATTATTTACCCAATTTTGGAAATAGAAAATTCTTTTATCCATTCACTTCTTGGTAATCATTACGATATGAAATTTGGTTATGTTTTTTGATAATATTATGCAACCTATTTCATTATCATGGTTTTAATCATTGTCATACTTTATGTATAGTAACTTTTCCATATGTAGAAAAAATATTCATGTAAATATTATTATTTTATGGTTGGTCCATAATTATAAATCATCATTAATACATTGAGTAATGTTTTCATATCAAGAGTTACCATGAATGGTGCATAGGCCATTCTCTCAGCATACATTGTTATGTTATCCTAGCCGTTAGCCTTGATGAATACATATGATATCATGTTTAATATAATTTAGTAATTCCTATAGTTACCCGATATTATGAAATAATATTATTATTCTATGATTATATGTGATTATATATGATCATTCACTTTTATCATATCATGATATACATCTTGTATCTTATGGTTTACATCATCATCAATCTTTACTTAGATTATTCCCTTACCGAGTTTCATAGCCAATCCATTTTCATTATGAATACCCCCAATTTCTTATTTATATTAATAAGATAATAAATTAACTCATGATAGATTTATGGAGATCAAAATAAATATGATTTAACTTATAGTTAATTCGATGTAATATGTATCTAATCTCAAAAATAAACTTGGATACTATATTTCTAGGTTGTTTTTTATAATGTATTATACAAAAAATAATGAAACAATGTGTGTGATTCATAGGTAGATATAGTTGGTCTCAACTAAAGGTATATTAATTTTTTGGATATTATCACTTAAAACATTAGATAAACCCCAATGAACATGTCTATGTAAAAAATCAAGAAATCTATATATAAAGTCTAGAGAATGTGGTTTTTAGAAAATACATCCTTATTTGGATTATAAAGTTGATATAGTATTTGGATCATATTTACCTAAGAGTAATAAATATTAAAAGGGTCTGTTTCTTATTAATTCAATCTTCACTTACTGTATGAAAAATGGCACTAACTACATAGAGACTATGCAAGTCAATTCTCTAAAAAAAGGGTCATCAAGGATAATTGATTAAAGCAACATCAAAATAAAATATAGTAGGAACTAGATTATTCTATCACTAATAATAATTGGAATCATGATAACTAAGTGTTGATTGTAACACCTTGATATTTTAAAAAAACACTAACTTACATTTCACGGATCACCAAGCATAAACAAACTCCAAAATATTATTATTTTAATAAGGAAATTATAAACAATACTTTAAATTGGAGGGTGTGAATAAGATTAAATATATTATGAAATAAATATAAAGTTCAAATTTAGTACAAATTTAATAATTCCAATAAAATTAACACATAACTTTTAGAAAAGTCCTTTTATTCTTCAACTGTATATATTTTTCAAAAATAGATGTTATTTATTTTTATGAGATATTAAATATAATAAATTTATACAATTATATAAAATTTAATTAAAAAAATAATTTTAATTTTTAAGCTCATAAAGTCAAAATTTGAATAGGTAATTTTTTGTGGGATTTTCTAAAAAGTGTGATTTTTTGGTTAAAAAATAAAAAAAAATGTTTTTATGAAATACCTTGAATTTTATGAAATAATTATTTTTTTAACATGATTTAAAATATATTAACCTGTATTCTTGATCAAATATATTTATGGAATGAAATAATACATAATGTGTTACATAAATAAACACATGCTTAGTAATTTTTAAAACCATGATTTTAACCGTAAAATATATTTTTATGAGTCACACATGTAAAATAGTTAGAATTGATTTTTATCACTTTTATAAATTAAATCAATTAAAATGGATACCATATTAGGAACAAGGATGTCAAAATTAATTTATATGTTTATTTTAATTTTTAGGCATAAAAAGTTTTCCCTGGTGAAAAAATATATTTACTATGTCTACGTAAAATAAAATTGCAAGTTAAATTTTAAAGCCAAAATATTTAAATATCTTAAAAAATACAACATTATGTGATTGGATTATCTATTTCTCAACCTTAACCATAATTTGAAATATTAATTTTCTAAAAAATAATTATAATTAATTCCACCCAAATGTGGTTGGATTTAAATATGAAATAATTATTATTTAGTCATTTAAACCACCCTCCTCAAGTATAAATACCACCCATCACCACCACATTTATCATAAAAAGCCTTGAATATCATAAAATATCAACCAAAAATTTCCCACTCTCCCCATGTCTATATTCTAATGGCCTCACTCAAATAAAATTTTATGTTCTTTTAGGGGTCATATAACAACCATATCCTTTTACATATAACATTACATGATTTTAAGCATAATAATACATCAGAGTACAATACAAGGATTATAAAGTATAGTGTCTTGGAAGACTAGGTACATAATCAAATGTTATAAAAACAAATTTTTATTTAAATTCTATAATTATATCCTATATTCCATTGTGCTCATACATCTACATAGGATAACCAGGGTATAACAAAGACAAAGTGATGAGCTAAAATCCTAGTAAGGGAATAACAATAAGAAAAAATTATTAGCACATGGGATAGAAGGAATGGCATGATGATATAGAAAAAATCATGTAACATATAAAATCATAACATATAAATGTGGGATCATATAAACATGGATTCATAATAATGTGGAAAAAAACATAAAACATGAATATTGTATGAATCAAGGCTAATTTCCGAGAATGTTTTTCTAGAGTTGCACAAGCCAAGGATAACCACCAAGATCATTGCACATTGTAGCACAAGCCAAGGTTGACAATCAAGACCATTGCACATGACATCACATGAGACATAACTTTACCCAATGAATTATAGTTCTATCTAGGTGCACCTGTATTAAATTTTTGGGAATATGTTTACCAAATAAATAATCATACACAATAAATCTTATATAAACATAATTATTACCCAAGGAAAGAATTAAGAACCATAATCAGGACACAAATCATAACATATAGTCGTATCATAAAAATGTACATGAAATAAAGGAGCTAAAATATAAATGAACATTCATTAGTGAAAATAGGTATGTATCATGGTAATTTATTTCAATTATAAGTGACCATATGGAACAAATATATTCAAGAAAATTTAGCATAAATACATTTTGTAGCGGATTGAAGTAAAATACTATAGAGAATTTAAAATAGAAAAGAGAACAATCCTTTATACAAAACCAGAATTGTACCAGTGTGGGTTTAAAAATAAAAATAATTATTTTATAAATATAATGATATGTTAAAACAGAATATAGAGAGAACTTGGAATTGGGTAAGAATTCTAGAAGTTCCCTAAAAACAGGTTTGTTTATCTGGAAGTATTGAGGAGGGAATCACTTAATAACATGTATATACCAAAAAGAGAATGATGGGAGGGTATTGATAAATTAATTTCTTACATATACACAGCATTTATAAGATTAAAATAAATATATAGTATAACTTCATTTTGGTATAAATAAAGATATTTCAACACAAAATAATAAAATAGATTTGGGTGGAATACCTTACGGATTATCAGCATGGTATCAGGTGTATATAAGAGGGATTAAATAGAAATAAAGGGGTTTATAATAACTTATAAATAATGAGGGATGTATGAGGGATACTTGAAATCATACCCCATTATTAGATATAACACATAAGATGGCATAGCAAAGGGGACTTTCTTGAATAAAAGTAAAATCAAGAGGATCCTTTACCTTGAATATGATGGTGTTCTCCACTGGTTATTAATAACCTGAATAAAAAAATTGGGTTTATTAATTAATAATTACAGAAGCTATTTTATATGTTATTAATTAAGTATACAATTTTTATATTCATTCATGGCCTTTTTAATGGGTTAAGTGGTTCAATTTTGTTGTTCTGGTATGTTCGTTTTCATAGTTTTTAAAATCGGTTTACTTATGTTCATGAATAGAGAATCATAAAAAATGATTATGTTTGTACATAATTTAGATTATATGTGTTCTGGGAACATCCATAAGATTACATTGTTATAAAATTAATTTTGTTCTTTGTAGTGAGGGTGAATCATTATATAAAACAAAAATTCTTCAATTAATTTTAGCGATTCTTCTCAAAATTTACTTTTTTTGTATTATTATTTTTCATAATCAGTGAATAAGGATTACAGAACATTAAATTAGATAAAATACATATATAATGGTCTAGTTCATTAATAAAAATGGTTTCATGACCAGAATTGAAGATAGTAATAGAAATTGGTAACTTGTCTTCCTTGAAGGTGCTAAATTAATACATCTCAAAGTGTGTTTTGATTTATTTCAAATAAAAGTTGAAGAAAGGTTAGATGATAATAAATTATCTCATTAGAATGAAAATTTTCAACTACATGTATGTTACTGGATTTTTCTTACCATTTGGATGAGTGGAGTTCAGGAATGAAAGGAGAATAAAGGAACTTAAAAATGAAATAAAAGAAAATAGGAATTTTACCTCTTGAATTAACCTTCCATGAGATCCTCTTAAGGGGGTAGGATTTGGTATTTTAAAGAGACTCAGGGATTTTGGTTATAAGGGATCATGAGATGAGATTTGGGTTAAATTTAGGCAATTCAAAAGGTATGATAGGAGTAAATAGAAGAGGTAAGGAGGGGTGGTTTTTATAATGGAGGAGAGTAGAGTTTTCATAATATTTAATTTGTTAGTTTATTATTTTCCCTCAAGGACATAAATAGTGATGATTCTAGGACCAAAAATAGTAATAAGTGCATGTGAATTTGAACCAATAGAGAATATATCATCAAATAATTATTAATGACTCAACAAATCCATTCTTTATAATTTATTTTACATTATCATATTTTACTATTCGTAAAAAATTCATGTATTTTAGAAAAAACCAAAAAATTCACCTTAACGTTTTTTTGACATGTAGATTTAAAAATTGAAATCCATTTTTCAAAAATAATCTCTTAAATATTATTTATTTAATTTTTAATTAAAATCACAATTTACTCAAAATATATCATTTTTAAAAAAAATGTTTTCTTATTCCTATATATAGGTATATCATGCTTCCACTTGAATCTTATTTCTATACAATTATAGGTAAGGTTACTATTCATTATGGTATGTTAATATTCATAAGGGGATCATTAACATTCATAGGGGTATGTTACTATTCATAAAAATTTAAGTTGGTTATACTAGACTCCAAATATCTTACTGATCGCAACTATTTATGTGATATTTTAGAAATTCAAATCACAGAAGTGACAAACTTATGTTTAAATGTCACATAGCACTTAGTAGTACATTATGTTGTGATTTCATGTAATTATTGTACATAATTATAAGAATGAAATTTCCATTGAAAATGTTGGGTCTTTACATTATCTCCCACTTATGAAATTTGGCCATTGAAATTTATTTTTACACTCAAATCCATAAACAGGTGCGGGTAATGTTCCTTCATTTCCTCCTCTAGTTTCCATATTTCCTATTCCTACTTGTGGTTCCACCATAGTACATTGACTAGGTGAGTAGTCTTGTAATGTAGAACATTATCTTTACGATCCATGCTATTCACTAGATACTCCTCATAAGAAAGATCATTCTCCAACTGTACCACCTCTGAAGAGAGTACATGTGAAGGATCTAGTATGTACTTCCTTAAGAGGGATACGTGGAAGACATCATGTACTTCAAACATGGTTGTTAGAAGTTCCAGTCAATAGGCCACATCCTTGATACATTCAAGAATCTAGAAGGGGATGATATTTCTGGGACTTAACCTTCCTTTCATCCAAAACCTCATAACCTTATTCCAGAGAGATAAGTGTTGAAATATCATGTCTCCAAATTTGAACACAAGGTCTCCTTGATGATTGTACGAAAAAATATTTTTTCGACTTTGGGATACCTTGATGTACTGGTGAATGGTTTTTATCTTCTCTGTAATTTCTTCAACCATTTCATGCCCTAACAGCTTACTCTCACCGACTTTATCCCAACACACCGGTGTTCTATACCTTTTCCCATAAAGGGCTTCGTTTGGTGCCATTCAAATTCTCAAGTTGAAACAATATTTATAGGAGAATTCAACCAGTGGATGATTTTGGTCCCATATTCCATTGAAGTAAATAGAATATCCTCTCAAAAAATATTTGTGTGTATGAATAGTCTTCTTAAATTGGCCATCAGTTTGAGGATTATAGGCCATACTGAATTTTAGTTCCCTGCTTAGAACATGTTGGAGACTTTTCCACAACATCAAGGTGAATCTCATATCTTTATTGGATACAATAGATAATGGTACTCTATACATCCTTCCCACATCATTGATATATATCCATGTGCATTTATCCAATTATAATTCCTCTCAAATCACGATAAAGTGTGTTGTCTTTGTAAGATGATCCATAATTACTCATATAGTATTGTTTCCTATGGATGTCCTCAGAAGTCCAGTGAAAAAGTCCTTGGTGATGTTCTCCCACTTCCTTATTGTTATGGGTATTGGTTGCATCACCCCCTTAGACTTTTTCCTCTCATTCATCACTTGGTGAAATACTAGGCACTTTGATGTATATTCAGTAAACTCCCTTTTCATATTGTCCCACCAAAAGTTTACTCAGATATCTCGATACATCATTTTTCTCCCTAAGTGGATAGAGAATGTTGATCTATGTGTGTGATTCAAAATCTCCTTCTTTATCTCTAGATCAAATGGTACATATAATAATTTCCCAAATATTACAAATCCTTCTTCATCAATCATGAAGTATAAGGATTCCCCACCTCTGATAGCTTCCACCCTTTTTAGAATTTCTACATTTTTTAGTTGAGCATAATTTATTTTCTCCATGAGGGACGGTTGAGAAATCATTTGAGAAATGATTGATGATTTTTCTACCTTAATTATTCCCATGTCCAAAATCATAAAATCTAAAAAGATTGAATCCTTTAAAATTATCATCATTGAAAAAGATACGACATCCTTTCAACTTAGAGCATCTTCCACCTTATATTCCTTATTAGAATAGTAGTGGATTGAGTCATCATATTCCTTGAGGAGATATATCCATCTTCACTAGCACGTATTAAGAACGTTTTGTGTGAATGCATGTTTGAGACTCTTGTTATCAGTATATATCTCACACTTCTCCCCAAAAAGATAATTCCTCCAGATTTACAATGCAAAGATCAGAGTCACAAACTCTACATCATGCATGGGATAGTTTTGCTCTTGGATTTTCACCGTTCTTGAGGAATAGGATATCACTTTATCATTTTGAAATAGCACACAACCTCATCCATACTTTAAATCATCATTGTACACCACAAATACTTCTAGACATGTTGGGAGTGAGAGTATCGGTGCCATGATTAACCTCTTTTTAAACTCCTTAAAACTGTCTTCATATTCCCAAGACCAAACAAACATTACTCTCTTTCGTTTCATCTTGTTCATTGGGTCTAAAATTGTGAAAAGTTCTTCAAAAGTCATCAATAATACCCACCTAGTCCCTGAAATCTATAGATCTCCGTTACATATGTTGTCTAGGCCTACACATCAATTTCCTTTGTCTTAGAAGGGTCCACATATATTCCTTTGCGGGTGATGACATACCCCAAGAATGACACTTTCTCCATCTATAACTCACATTTACTATACTTTTTATATAGCATCTCCCTTCTCAATGTTTTTAATGGGGTATTTAAATTCTCCTCATGTTCCACCTTTCTCTTGGAGTGTATCATGATATCGTCATTAAAGACTACCACAAATTTTTAAAGGTAATATCTGAAGACTCTATTCATTAAATCCATGAAAATTGTTGCATCATTAGTGAGTCTAAAGGGAATCACTGTGAACTCATAGTGTCCATACCTTGTTCGAAAGGTAGTATTGGGAATATCTTCCTTCCTAACATTTAATCGGTGGTATCCCGAATGAAGTTCCACCTTAGAGAAATAACTTGCCCTAATAAACTGATTCAACAAGTCATCTATCTCTGGTAGGGGATACCTGTTCTTTATTGTGATTTTATTTATCTCACAATAATCAATACAGAGGCGCATTGATCCATCATTTTTATTTACGAAGATGAGTGGCACACCCAACGGTGAAGCACTCGGGCATATAAAACCCTTCACCAGATTCTCCTATAACATCTTCTTTAGCTCTTCTAGCTCTATGGTGTCCATTCTATAAGGTGTATTTGATATAGGTAGAGATCCCGGAATATATTCAATTGATAACACAATCTCTTGGACTGGAGGAAGACCAGGAAACACTTCATAGAATACATCAAGGTAATCCCTCATGATGGGCATCTCTTTAAGAATGATTCTCTCTTTCTTCTAAATCATATGAGCTAGACATGCTTGCTCATAATGAATTAATGTCCACACTTGAGACAATGATTCTAAATGAGATTCACTTTCCTCATTACACTTATAAAGAATGGGAGGATTCTTCTACATGTGGAGATTGATTTTCCTTTCATAACAGTTGATATTGGCGTGGTATAATGATAGTCAATCCATGCCCAAGATAGCATCTGACTCCAATAAATATATAATGAAGAAGTTTTTTGGGTGGTTCATTCCACGAACATTAAATTTGGAGGAGATATAAATCATGGTTGAAATAATTTCCCCATTTTTTGTTCTCATATATAAATTATCCTTCAAATTTTGAGAAGGTGTTTAAATAGTTATACTAAACTTGAATGATATGAAAGAATGTATAGAACCAGAATCAAATAGTAATTTTACTATTCTTAAATGAATAACTATTATAAATGTCACCCCATATTTTTAACAATACACCTAAGTAGTATTGATAGAATAATCCCTTCCTTTTTTCCTTAGGGGTTGTGCTTTATTTCCTCTAACGACCCTAGGATTAGGGAAATTGTTTACATAATTACCATGCTCTATGCAGTTGTAACACTACACCACAAACTGAGTGTTGATCTGAACCTCCCTTTCTTCTTCCACATTAGAAGGATTATCCATATCCCTTTGGAATTTATTGTCCAGATGTCCCATTCTTTCGCATTTCATGTAATTCATGGTTCCCTTTAGATTGTTCCCAAGTTGCTACTTCCCACAACTTTTTCAAGTGGGATATTCCGGATTCATTCCATTGTGGGATTTTTTGTTGTTGAAAACCCAATGTTTTTATCCATTTTCCTCTTATTATCACCAGGAAAATGATACCACTAAGACTATATAATCTATATTACAACCTTGAGGTCACAATGGATGATCTCCTCATAACATTCGCAATCTCGGATCTCCAACAGATTGTTTAGAATAGGCTTTAGCCCGCTAAAGAAGTGATCCACCTTTCATTCGGTGTTCTTGAAAAAGGCATAGGTTTAACTTGAAATCCTTGTAAATTTTTCTTTATACACCCTGATGGACTCATATTCCTTCTGCATGATACTAAGGAACTCTCTTTCAATCTTGAGATGGAGGGTTCATGGAAAATACTTACCAAAAAACTCCTTCTTGAATTCCTCCTAATCTATGGATTCAATTTCCACTTGGTACATTTTATTCTTGATCAATTCTTACCACTGATCAGTTTCTCCATCAAAATGATAGACTTATAGTACCAATTTCTCTTATTCCAAGAACAATAGGATGGATAATAACGTTTCAATGGAGTTAATTTACTATATTGTGAGGATGAAATCAAAATATTTTCTAAACTTGGGAGGCCTTTTCTGTATAAAGGATTCAATGGAAACTTTATCTTTCCTTTGAGGAGGAGGGTGTTACACATGATTTATGTTTTTATTCATAACTTGAGCCAGTTGAGAAAGTACTATCACGAAGTTTTTATCACCTGTTCCCATCATATCATTCGTATCATTTGAGAAATATTCACATTTCCTATCACGTTGGTTGTTTGAACGTGTTATTCTATTTTATTCCATAAACTATGAAAAACAACGTACAATTATAGGGTTTTAATATTTAGTTATTGATTATAAAAAGGAGACTTTAAACATAAGAGGATAAAATTGTAAATGAGAAGTATAATGTAACTTTTGACTCCCTAGGTTTAAATATAGTTTATCATTGATCAATTTATTAACATATATTCTTCTGGGATTTTATTTTCCTTCCCTTTATAATGGTTTGTACCGTGTTTAGGAATTTACCAAAGCATATCCCCCTAGTAGTGTCAAACCAAGAGTGCAACATGACGTGTTGTTGTGTACCATGATACCATAGGTCTAGCCCAAAACTCCTTTTCAGAGTTTTTTCTCTTAATTACATCTATTCCATAGCCACCTCTACCAATTTTTATCATTACAAGAATTTATTTTCTTGATAAACCACTTACTCTATACTTACAAGAATTTAGGTATGTTTTCTTACACTTGGTCTCATCCTTAAGGTTCTCAACAAGGTGCTCTATTCCTAATCTCCAAAAACAACTAGACCATACTCTGATAGAAACTATAGAGACCATGGCCATTTACATATAAAATTACACAATTTTAAGCATAATTATACCTAAGAGGACAATCCAAGGATCATAAAGTCTAGTGTCTTGGAAGACTAGGAAAATAATAAAACATTATAAAAAAATTAAACTCTATAATAAGAACCTCTCTTCCATTAGGCTCATACATCTGCATAGGATAACCTGGGTATAACATGTACAAAGGTATGATCCAAAATCCCAGTAGGGTAACAACCATAAGAACAAAGCATTAGTGCATGGGATAGAAAGCTTGACATGATGATATAAACTAATTTATGTAACATATGGAATAATAACATATAAACATGGGATCATATAAACATAAAATCATATAAATGTGGAATAAACATAAAAAATGAATTCTTTATGATTTAAGTCTAACCACCAAGACCATTTACCATAGTAGATCAATCCAAGCCTAATAACCAAGGTCATTGCACATAGTAAAACAAGCCAAGGCTAACCTCCAAGACTGTCGCACATAACCTGTCATGAGACATAAATTTACCCAATGAATTATAGATCTCTCTAGTATCACCCATATTAATTTTTCATGAATATGTTTTCCTCATAAATAATCATGAATAATCAATATTACATAAGCATAAGGATTACCCATGGAATGAATTGGGTACCGTAATCATGACACAAACAATAATATATGGTTGTATCCTAAAAGTGTCCACAGAAGAAATGAACTAAAATATACATGGACATTAATAAGGTAACATGTGAATGTGTCATGGTTTGTGATGTCATGTAGAAGTGACCACAAGTATGAAAACTATTCATGAAATTTTATCATAAAAACATTATGGAGTGGTTTTAAGGAAAATACTATAGAGCCTTTAAAATAGAAAAGGGAAAAATCCTTTATAAAAATCCAGATGTGAACCATTAATGTTGTATCAATTAAAAAACTAATTTTATAAATAAAATGGTGGCCAAAAAATATAGATTTCACTTGAAATAAGATAAGAAATTGGGAAGTTCCCTTAAAAAAAGTTTTTTTATCAAGAAGTATTGAGGATGGAATCACTTAAAAACATATATATCCCAAAAATATAATGATGCAAACGTATTGATGAAATAATTTTGTATATGTACACATAATTTTAAATATTCACAGAAATTGATCAAATAAATTCACGTTGGTATAATGAATGACAAGGCTACCTGAATAAATAAAGGTGGTAAAATGACTTACGAATTATTATCATGGTATCAGCTGTACATAAGAGGGATTCATGAGAGATAAAGGGGTTTCTCATCACTTATACATCATGATGGATGAATGGTTGAGGTTATAAATGAAACACAATACTTATTTATTACACATAAAATGGCATACCATATAGGACACTCTAGAATAAAAGAGAAATGGAGAGGATCCCTTACCTTAAATATGATGGTGTTCTCTACTTATAATTAATGACCTGAATAAACAAATTAGTTTTATTAATTAATAATTATGTAACTTATTATATATTTAAATGATACATTATAACCTTTTAAATTTAATTAATTTAATTTTTAATGGGTTAAGTGGTTCAATTTCATTGTTCTGGTACATTTGTTTTCTTGATTTTTATGATCGGTTTACTTATATTCAGGAATGGAAAATCATGTAAACTAAGAATTTTTATCTAAAATTAAATTTATATGTTGTCAGTGAATATAAATAATATTACATGATTATAAAATTCATTTGGTTTTTTTACTTAAGGTGAATCATTATATAAAAAAATCTTGAATTAATTTTAGCAATATTTCTCACAATTTACCTATTTTGTATTATTGTTTTACATCATGAGTGAATAAGGATTACAGAACATGAAATATGATAAAATAAATATATAATAGTCTATTAAATCCATAAAAATGGTTTCCTGGAAATATTTAATGATAGTAATAGAAATTGATAACCTTTCGTCTTTGAATATGGTAAATTAACACATCTCAAAAGGTGTTTTCAATTATTTCAAATAAAAAGTGGGGAATGGAGAGATGATAATGAATAATCCCATTAGAATAAAAAAAATTATAGTACATATATTTTATGAGAGTTTTCATACCATTTGGATGGGTGGAAGTTATAAATTGAAAGAGAACAGAGGAACTTAAAAATGAATAAAAAGAAAACGTAATTTTACCTCTTCAATCAACCGTCCTTCGGAGCCTCTTAAGGGGAGAGGATTTGGTATTTTGAAGATACTAAGGGCCTTTGGACTTATTTGATGCTCTTGAGATGATATTTGGGTGGAATATAGGCAAAGAACAATTATTGAGAGGAGTGAAGAGGAGAGGTAAGGAGGGGTGGTATTAATAGTTGAGGAGATGAGTGTTTTCATAATATTTTACTCCTTAGTTTATTATTTTCACTAAATACCAGCAATATTGATGATTTCATGACCCAAAATAGTAATAACTTAATTTCAGTTCGAACCAATTGGGATTAAATCATTAAAGAATCATCGATGACTCGATAAATCCATTATTTAGAATTTATCATTAATTATCATATTTCACTATTCATAAAAAATTCAATTATTTTAGAAAAATTCGAAAAATTCACCCTAACTATTTTTCAACATTTAGAATAAAAAAGTGAAATTCATTTCTAAAAGATATATTTCCAAATATTATAAATTTTATTTTAAATTAAAGTCACAATTTACTCTAAAAACATCAATTTTAAAAAATTTATTTCCTTATTTCCTGATATACGTATATCATACTTCCACTTGAATCTTTATTAGAAACTATCATAGGAAATGATAATATTCATTAGGTTATGTAACTATTCATAATGGAAACATTAATATTAATAAGGGTATGTTAATATTAAATAAAAATTATGTTGGTTATATTAGACACCAAATAACATACTCATCACATCAGCATTTCATATATTCGTAATTCAAATCACAAAAGTGAAAAGTTTATGTTTAAAGGACACATAGAACTTATAAGTTCATTATGCTCTGATTTCATGTGATTATATGATATAATTATATAAAGTAAATTTCCATTGAAATGTTTGGGTCGTTACAAGTATTTCAAGGAGGTGATATTTAGGATGAAACTTTCTTAAAAAACATGTGTTAATTTATTTCTTCTTCTAATATAACTTCATATAATTAATAAATAAAATCATAATAACTCCCATATAATGTATATAATGAAATTTTATATTTATAATGGAATATATTTGACAAAATAATTTTCACATATCAACTTATTCATGGAACCAAAACCATTTTCCAAATTATGGTTATTAAACATCACCGTGGATAATGATTTATCATTCTCTATTATCGGCTTCAAGGATGGTTAGGAAAGTGTTATTATGCTCAAAAATATTTTAATAAGTGTATTATAACATATTTCCTTTTTTTAAAACAATATAAACACATAATATTAAATAAAATAAAACTAGTTTATGATGATCGAAAAAACCTCCAAAATAGACTAAACATTTATCATTAACTTTTTATTAAATGAATTATCCTCATGTGAGAAGTAAAAATGATATAGTAGACCATTTAAAATTATGGATGATTATATAACCAATTTCATTTTTCATATTTATTTTATTACCATTTAACAAGAACTTCCCTAATTATACACAAATGAATCAATCATGAAATCATGAAATGAACATACTCGAAACAATGAAAATAATAAAATATAATTAATGAATAGGTGGTAAAATGTGATAAAATGTTAATATAAGGTATTATAGATATGAATATAGTTTTATAATAAATTAATAACATTATTTAAACCATTATAAGAAAATATTAATTATGAAAAACTTAGGAAGTATGAGGAAATGTATTTCTTAATACAACTTTCATTAATTGAATTAAACTTCAACTTCATTGATATTTTCTTTTTAAGATAATTTTTTAAATTAATATTGATTAAATTATGTTGTATTTAAAAATATTTATGAGTATTTATAGTGGATATAAATTATCAATTCATTTTATTAATTTTGACTTCAATGAAATTCTAGTTTTATGGGTCTTTTTTAAAAAAAAATATCAATTTTAAAGATTCCATTAAAAATATATCTTTCTCCATGTCTTTGTTTTATATAATGTTTTCCATAAATGTTTGTACTATTCTCATATTATTTTATAAATTAATTTCTACTCATGTATGAATTTTTACAAAATGGATTGAAAGGTGTATTTTTTAATTTTCTAAACATCATTCTTTGAGCCTTTTCTGACAAGAATATGAAAGGAACATTTCATAACATAAATAACAATTGATTATTTTCCATCCATCATAACACATTTATTATTTAAATATTTGATTAAAAATTTACATAGTTATTTTCAAATAAAAATTTTCCTTGTATAATTTCACAACATTTTAAAAATAATTTATTTTCAATGTGCAAAGGGGTATTTTCCTCAAGAATTTTTCAATGATCTCATTTAAAGTAATTTCAACAATTTGAACCTAATTTTTTGAATCTTATGCTTCCTTGTGGTTTGAATATTTGCATACCATCTTCCATATGTTATTAAATTTTTTATGATGAGTTGGATTGGATATATAATATTTATAAACTATTCAATATGTTACTCTAAAAGCTTTGTGATTATATTTACTGTTCGAGGAAAGTTATTTTATTTTATTAAACTAGTTTAAATAAAAATGTATTAATTGATTTCTTTTCACCAATTTCATATGATAAATTAGTTGGAAATATTAACTGATGGGAGGGGCTGCAATAACCCCTTGATGCATTGGTAGGTCTCATGACACAAACTATCTTATGTATTGGCCTATGCCTTACCTGTTTGTATATGCTATCTTGGCCAAAGCCCTAAAGCAATGTTTATTATGTATAGAATTTTTAATTACCACATTATGAGAATAATTATTTATTTACATGTGGTTATTCAAATAGTATAATATCCATGGTTATGTTTTCTAGCTCATGTGATTATTTATATGGCATTATTTGACCATCTTTGGTTCCTACCATATTATGCTCAAGTTATTGATTAAATGGAATGTGTTTCAATTATTTACCTTTCCTTGATTGTTTATTATTTTTTATGATAGATTTCACTGTAATTAACCCTTATGAATCATTTGAGATCAACCCTTTCTTATGTTTTATTCTTACTTAGGGTTCTATTAAGTTTATTATGATTTATATTCTGGGTTAATCTATGAGAATAATGATAGCCTCAAAGGATAAACTATTTTGTATTTTATATTTTAAAATATAATTTAATGTTAATGTATTTAACTATTTTCCCAAGACTACTAAATTGTTTGGTCATTTGGGATGTTTATTCTTATATACTTTACCATTATAATAAAGTAACTACTAAATCTGGGATACTATGGTCTGGGTTTTTAAAGCTGGTATCCCATTAAGTTTAGTAGTCACCATGGGAACACGATTTAAGAAAACATAGATTTTATGGAAAAACATTATGAAAAAAATTTGATATACTCCCAATGAAACCATAATTATGATATAAAAATTACTTATACCTTAATTTTTAAATTACTTTATGTACTTTTAAGATCATATATATTATGATTGAAAATGTAATGTTCTGATCAAGTGTATTACATTATTTCTAAATGGAAAATATCTAAATGAAATGGAATTTTATCAATTCAAATGATCTATATCAGTATTTCCCTCCTTATAAAGATAATGAAGCTAGTGCTAGAGCTAAAGTTAGAGCTGGAGTTGCTATTGAAACTGAAAAATAATTATAACTATATTGGAAAAAATACTCATGTGTTGAAAATTTACCTTAAACATATAGAGATCCATGACTCGAAATGGGGTGTAACAATTCTAAAAATATTCATACAAAAACAAACTCCATATTTCACTGTAACTATGAATCCATTGGTAGCTGACCAATAGATATGTTCCTAGAAAAAAAATTTCGCATTGGAAGTAAAACAATAGAGAAGGTTATCATGGAAACTTATCATCTCTCGAAAGATACAGATAAATATTGGTAATTGAATTATAAATATAAAGAGTATTATGAAATAGAAAACATTTTATAGAAGAATTTTAAATAACTTTTCATTGAAAAATATTTCCCAGATGAACAATGAGATGGTATGGAGATACAATTATCACGTCCAATAATAAATGAGAATGAAAGTGTTTCTTAGTTGGAAGCCTACTTTATAAGGTTATAAATGAATTACACGAACCTCGGACATAATATAAAGAGTAACATAGATCATTTCTATGATATTATTAAGCATGTTCTACTATGTCTATTATTCTTCCAAAAGTTCTCATCGTATGAGGATATTATACCATGTGAATCCAACCCAAAGAAGGAATTTTTTAAGTATTATGGATCTGAATGAAAGTAAAAAAATAAAAAGATAACAAATAAAAATAACGAAAATGTGGAAAAGTGAAATAAAGATTCTCCAAAATGATATATTTGTTGAAAAAACACTCAAGTACATAAATAATTGGAATTGGAGTTTTTACATGTGTAGAGTGAAAGGCCACCATGATCAGATTGTAGGGGAATAAATATGAAATTATGAAAATTTTCAAATGTAAGGATATGCTGAACTTTGAAAATAAATTTTTAATGAGTCAAGGGAATATAAATTAGAAGAAGCTAAGCGATTAAGGTAAACCTTATTCCATTGATATTGATGAAATGGAAGGATTGTTATGGTCATGGTTTTTTATCCAAAAAATATTTCGTATGACATTATTTTTATATGAATTAGTAAATGTATAAGGATTATACTAAAATAGATTTATTTAAGGATTTAAGAATAAATATTTAATGGTAACATTTATAAAAAAAGTTATTAAGTGGAAATATAATCTTTTTTTAAAACACAAGTTTTATGGAAACATATACCTTAATATGTTCCTAATGTCGTGATATTAATCTTTGTATGAAGATATGATATACCTTGAATTTGATTAATTTTGTTTTGATAAAGTGGTTTTTGCTAACATTAATGGAGTTTTCAATATTTTTGGATTTTAAGAAAATATCCAAGAATCATTGTTTTATTTAAGGAATATGTAAGAATGCATGTTTTCAATAAGTATTTATAGTAATTCATTATATTATCATGTTTTAATAGAATAAATTGAAAATTGTATTCACATGTTTGGTATGTGAATATTAATATCTACTTCATGTTGTTTGAGAGACTAATGGTAAGTGCATTTTGGAAATATAGTAACCTTCTTTTGAGAGCTTTATATCTTGATATTTTAGAGGATTCATAAGGTTAACCATTTATCAAATGGATTAAATTGAAAATTAGATTATGTTTTAATAATTAATGTGTTTATTAATATTGGATAACTTGTTCCAATAATATGGGTTTTGGAATATAATTTGAGATAGATGAAACAAGTTTCCACTACTTATAGATTGTACGATATGTTAAAAGTGATTTTTAGTGCTCTAGGAATACTAATTAATTTCTTGATATTTTTTTCATGGGGAAATGGATTAAATTACTATGTATGTTTTCATTGTATTACAAAAGGATCCATGAAATAATGATGTGATATGGTTTATTATATTTTTTCTGAATGAAAAATGAAGCATTTGAGATAAAAAATACAGGTTAAAGAATTTATATAACGTTGAATATAATAAGGCTATTTTTTGGAAATTTTATAACTAGAATATTAATATAGGTTTAGAAAATACACAACCCATAATATGGTTGACAACCTACCTCATCTGGAAGGGTTGTGAGTCTTATACCCACAACTGAATGGAAACAATGGTGAATTTTCTACCACTAGCCTACGTTATTTCCTGGTTAATATAACATATTTTTTCTCTATTTAAATTTTTTGATAGATAATGAATACCTTCATGTTGGGAACATTATATTATTTAGATAAATATATTTTTATTTGAGAAATAAAGGATAAATTGTGTTTTTCTAAGAATAAAACTTTGAGGTGGAAACTATTTAAAAAATGAAACTCTACCTAACATGTATTTATATTTACTTATGTTACTAATATATGATTTAAAAGAATTCATAAACTCTATAGAATGGATTTTGGAACAAAGATATTAATTGTTTAATTTCTTAAAAATAAATCTATGGCTTTTTAAACCATCATAGGTTTGTAGTTTTTTATAGAAACTTTTTTAATGGCCATGTTTGCTAACACTATCCATTAGACCATGATAGTTATATTTTTCTTTAACTTCCATATTTTTACTTCTAGCTAATTATATCCCATTTGAAATCCTAGTTTTTTAGTGACCTTCACATTTTCATTCCCCACTTTTTAAGAGGATGCTTTAGTAACCCTTCTTATGATGTGGGATTCTATAAGGGTGTTCCCAAATATCAAATAAATTATTACCAATCAAAATTTTAAATTTCTGGTAAAAAATATATGGAATGTTGATAGAATTTATCACCCAAATATTTTAAAATAATATTATGTAAAAAAACCATATGTTTCATAGAACATCATTCTTAAACGAACACCATAATATAATTTTTTTTAACACTACCATTATAAAATATCCATTAAATTTATGGCTATGAATAAACTTAAAAACACTATGAAATAAATATAAAGTTCATATTCATTAAAATTTTAATTATTATTATGAAGAGAACACAAAATTTTTATTTAATTAATTTTACTCTTCAAATATATGTTTTCTACCCAAATAAACCTTATTTCATTCTATAAGAAAATAAATATTTTTAAATTTGACACATTTAAAAAATATTCAAAAAAATAAACTTAATTTCTGGACTCAGAATGATAAAATTATAATTAGGTACTTTTTTGTGAATTTTCTAAAAAAATTTCTTCTTTATTTTAAATTGTGAAAATAATCTTTTTATTAAAAACATAACATATGTGAAATAAATATTATATGATCATTATTTTATATTTATTAACACTTATTCTTGTTCAATTTTTTTAATATAATCACATAATATATAAGGTGTTACATTTAGAAATATGTGCTTGGAAATTTTAAAAACCATGATTTTAATCATAAAAAACAGTGTTCATGAGTTATACACATAACATATTTAGAATTGATTTTTTTCACTTTTATAATTTGAATCCAGTAAAATGGATTCTATGTAATGAATCATTAGGTCAAAATTGGTTTATAAGTTTATTTAAAATTTTACCCACAAACATTTTCCCATTGTAAAGAAAAAATTTACTACAGTATAGATAAAATAATATATATAGTTAAATTTAAATGTTAAAATCTTAAAATACCTAAAAAATACAACATTAAATGGGTTTTTTTAAGTTTTTATAAATATTAATCAAACCATGAAATATTAATTATCCACAAATGTTTTGTGGATTAATTCCACCCAAATGTGATTGGCATTAACATAAAATAATCATAATTTAATCACTTAAATCCACCCACCTCAATTATAAATACAACCCATCACTACCCCCTTTTCTCCTAAAAAAATTAAATATATTAAAACATATAACAAAAACATATCCTTCAAACTATCCCCAAGTCCAATTTTTACTAGTCTTACCCAATGACCAATTCCATTTTCCCTAAGGCATCCTTAAAGGAGGTGATATTCAAGAGGCATGTTTCGCAAAAAACCTCCCTTAAATTCTTTTCCTCTTCTGCAATCTCTTCACCACTTTAATCCATAAAATCATAATATAACTAGTATAATGTTTATAATAAAATTTTATATTTCTAATGATATATTTCTATCCCCAATTTTCTTATATCATATTATAAAAATAAATGAAATCATTGTCCAAATTATGGGGATTAACTGTCTCTATGGATAATGATTTTTCATTTTCTATTACCGCTTTCAAGGCTAGTCATAAATGTATTATTATGGTTAATTCATATTTTAATTAGTATATTTTAAACTATTTCATGTTATTTTACTAATATATATATATATATATATATTATTAATTCAAATGAATCTATTTTGTGGTGTTCATAAAAATGACAATAATAAACTATGCATATATTATTAAATTTTTATAGAACGAATCACCCCTATGTAAGAAAAATTAATAATATCATGTACCCTTTAAAAATATAGATTTGAATTAGTACCATATAATTTTAATTCTATAGTTTTATTTCCACTAGACTAGAACATCCATAATTATACATAAGTAAACCATCCATGAAACCACGAAACGACGACACCCAATATAATGAAAATAGTGAAATATTATTAATGATTGAATAGAAAGATGTTATAAAAGGATCATATAAGGTATTATAAACATGAATATAGTTATTTATTTAATTAATAAAATTATTTAACTCATCATATGAGAGGTTTACATAAACAAAACTAAATAGAAGAATAGGTTATGTGATTTCTTAAATCAATTTACATTCTTTGGGTTACACTTATACTTTATTGACTTTTTCATGATAATATTATGTGTGAAATAATTTTTTATTTTATTTTGTTGTATTTCCACTTTTATTATGCGTATCTACATAATAATCCCCTAATCAATTCATTTTATTAATTCTCACATCAAAGTTACGATATTATTAAGAGACTTTATTTAAAAAATACCATTTTTAATGTTTCCCTTAAAACTCTCTTTCTTCAATCTCCATGTCTCCTATATTTTTTTTGAAAAAAATATTTTAATATTATCCTAGTTTTTTAAGAATTTAATATTAATCATATTTTAAATTTTATAAAACAGTTTCAAATGTATATTTTAAATTTTTCTAAAAACGGGTTTTTAGGATTTTCCATAAAATATACATAAGGAATGCATTTATGAACTTATACGGAATGATTGGAATTTCCCACTATCCTAATTACATATTTATTTGAATATTACATTAAAATTTTACATGTTTATTTTCTAATAAAATATTTTCTTCTATAAT
Source organism: Viscum album (assembly GCA_963277665.1). Taxonomy (NCBI): domain Eukaryota; kingdom Viridiplantae; phylum Streptophyta; class Magnoliopsida; order Santalales; family Viscaceae; genus Viscum; species Viscum album. Next base: position 1,185,338,519 of record OY728130.1, on the reverse strand, counting down.
TATGCATAATTTTATAAAAAAAAGTGATTTTCAAAGTGAAAAAGTGTATTTGAATTAATAATTTTCCAATGATCTCATTTAAATAATTTTATTCTTTGTCAAAATCCATTTTTTAATATAATGGTTCATTGAGTTTGATCTCTTATGATTCCATCTTCTTTATTTTATTAAATATTTTGAAATCAGTTTGATGAGTGATGTACTATTTTGATATCATTCACCATATTACTTTGGATAGTTTGTGATTATGTTTAGTTAGTGGAAAAAGTTATTTAAATTTCATATGGTAGTTTCAATACAAATATATATATTTATTATATTACAACTTTTTATTATGAGTAATTCATTAGACTTAGTAAGTGATGGTGGGGCCCACAATTGACCCTCGATACATCGGTAGGTCTCATTAGACAAACTAGTTTCAGTATTGTCTTATGTGTTACCCATTTTTGTATGTTTTCTTGGATGAAAACTTGATGTTATGTTTGTGATGTTTGAAATAATACATTCCATAATTATGATATTAGTTATTTACTACCATCAGACTATTATATTAGCATAATATACATGGTTAAGTTTTCTAGCTCATGTGATTATTTATATTAAACTAATTGATCATGTTTTCTTCTGGACATATTATGTAAAAATTATTGATTAAGTGGAATGTGTTTCAGTTATTTTACTTTTAATAATATTTTTCACTTATTTATGAAAACATCCACTATACTTATCCCTTCATGATTATTTGATCCCACCACATTCTTATTTTTTTCACAGGATATTAAGAAGTTTATTATGATTTACATGTGGGGTTAAGCTAGGAGAATAATGGTGTCTCAGAAGGATTACCTATGTTGCATATTATATTTAAATTGAAATGTATGTTTTAAGTTTGTTATTAATTTACAAAAATTATGAAATGGTTTATCCTTTCAGGATGTGAATCCTTATATATTATGCCAATATAGTAAAGTAACCATCAACTCTGAGATACTAGGGTCGGAGCCCGTATAATGATAGGTGAATTAGTTATTCAATAAATAATAGAAAATATCTTATTTTCAAATATATCTACAAATTATTGAATACCATATAATTTATGTAAAACTATTGAAACGTCACCTCAATGCATATAGGTTCTATAGTTGGTGAAACTATCCAGTGGTGAAATCATGATATCTCAATTATATAACTTATCCCTAATAATTATTTGGGGGATAAATATCTTGTAAAACCATTTAATACACCCATTAGAGGAATTATATGCTATATTGGATATGGTTTGGTTGTATTTATATAGATCCAACAACAACTTTTGAGATAAGGAAATCACTTTCCATATCCTAAATCATCCTATGATTCTATAAAAGTGTAATTGGAAGGGTAAATCAATTTTGGAAACATTTTCTCAATTATGGATATTATAACTTGGTAAACTGTTATCTCATTCCCAAATTATTGAGATATAGGAGAAGAAATTTCTTTAATAAATGCCTCTCGTGAATGAATATGCTAATATATTACCTAAAGAGTTCCCTAATACTTATATTTACTGATAAGTTTAGTTTTCATTTAATCTTATAAATAGATATCTACCCATATCAATACTCCATATATAGTGTCCAAAATTAAAGTGGAAGAACTATAAAAAAACTATAAGATATTCTAGGCAGGGGATTTGTATGCCAGAGTGCTTCACCATGGGGTGAACCAAGCCTGTTTTCCAAGAATAATTAATGGTCATTATGTCTCTTGACTAATTAACATGGAATTAATAATGTCATAATAAAATAAACTATCCACTTCCACATATTGATGAATTTGTTTTAGATACGTGGGTTACAATAATTCTTTAAGGTGGAGCTTCAGTTGGGATTTCATCGAATAATGGTGAATGAGGAGGAAATCCCCAAAACATCTTTTTACACAATTTATAAACATAATTTTTTCAAATTAATTCCTTTCTAACTCACTGATTCTCTATAAATATTCATAGACTTGATGAATAGAGTCTCAATATATTACTTTGCCAGATTTTTTCTATTATTTATAAATAATAATCTCTTATAATATAAAATTAAGAAGTGGCATTCGTAGTAGTTGGGTATAATAGTCAACACTTTTTTAAAGGTTATATTATAAGAAAAAAATAGTTAATTTTAGTTTGAGGTGGAAAATTAATATTTTATGTGAATGTGACAATAATAAAGGGGAAATTTAGGGATGATTTAATGAAAAAGGTGATTGAGGAATGGTGTTCACTAATATATGTATTTTATAATTGTATTTTATTCATATCTTCTTGGTGCTATTGAAAATCGGTGAGAAACTTCTCATAACTATTGAACCCACTAACCAAGATAACTCTTATGGGATTAAAGTTCTCCAAACTGATAAATGTGAAGACGAAATAAAGTATTTAAATAAGATACTAATCATTGAACCTATAGTCACACTCCCAGAAAGTGGGGAAGGATTTGTGAATATTCTTGATGATTCGAAGTTGATATTGGGTTGTGATCTCATGAAAAAATATAAATTGATGACATATGTTATAAGATAGTTGAATATGCATAAGAAGAATTATCCAATGCATAATTTTGGAATTAGATTTAGTGATCCTCACATGAAATATTTAGTGTCATTATCTATTAGATGATAAGTGTGACATATAGTTATATATATTTCATAAGACCTTGATATATATTATCAAATTAGTATATCTATATGAAACATGGGAGATAGTTAGATTTAATTAAAGACTATGATTTCCCAATCCAATAATACCCATAGAAGGAAAATAAAGTGGTATATTATCTATGTATAAAAGATATTGAATCCCTATATATGATAAGGATTAAAAAGGATCCAATCATCATATAAATTCAACGGATAGACATGAGAATCATAAATTAATGGGAAATATTTCCCCTTTCTCAAATGATTTCTCAAACATCCATTTAAGATGGGATCTAGTATGCTTAAAGGAATGATGTTGAGATACAAAGGAAATAAGAATATATAATAAATGTAAAATCCTTAGAGTTAAACATTAATGAAGAAGGAGTTGTGAGATTTGGAACATGGATATGAGTATTAATGGAGCCTAAGATAAAAAAGGTATTATTGAATGATGCTCATAGCTCAACATTATCTATTCACCCGAGGAGAAAAAAGTTGAATAGAGATCTTAAATAGAAATAATTATGAGAAACTATGAAGAAATATATTTTTGGGTATATATAAAAAAGTTTATTATGTTAAAAAGTGACGGAATAAAGGACAAATCCCTAGGGGATGATACAACCATTACCCATTCCTTTATGTAAATGGGAGAGCATCATTATAAATTTTTTCAGATGTCTTCCAAATACATACAAGGGACATAATTACATATGGGTTATAATGGAAAAATTATAAAGACTAAGAAATTCGTCAATATTATATATGAATTCTTAGTTACAAATTTTTGGAAAATGTATACATTATATAAGTGTCAGGGCTATATGAAAACCCATTATCGATTAGATATGATCAAGATATGAGGTTATCCACAATTTTCTAGAAACTTATTTAAAAACACCTGAATATAGATTGGATCTTCAGTCTGACTTACCACCACCAAGATATTATTAAATTTGAATATACTATCTAGACACATGAGGATATGTTTATATCTTTCACTATATACTTTAAAGGGGAATGAGAACAATATATTCCTCTTTCATGTTCTCATAAAAAAAATATATTCCACTTGATAATTCAAATGAGTCCTTATGAATCCATCTATAGGAATAAATTTAAAACAACCATGTGCTAGGATGAAGTTAGTTATTTCATGTTTTGGGGACCATAACTAGTCTAATTAATGGTATAAATAGTCAAGGTCATTCATCAATATATTAGATAAGCATAGAGTGGGTAGAAGAGATACACTAATAATCATCAAAAATATATATATTTTAATGTTGTACTTTAATTTTCCATTTGTATATATCAATAAAATATAGTAATGGGGATTGGGAAGTTGTAAATCTAAGCACATGATACATTGTCCCCTTTTAGATTCCTGATCGCATCGGAGCATTGGGCCATTGATTAGCAATCCAACCAAACCCGACTCAAGGTATGATTTGTTCAATGTATCCCTCTAATGTGAGTACATACTAGATCCCTCACATGTACTAAATACCAAGGGGAAATTTTTTGGTCACGATTTATCTTATGATGAGAATCTATAAAAGTTCATGGACTGTAGTGAAAAAGTTCTACGTAACAAGACCACTCACCTTGTAAATGTAATTTGGTGAAACTATAAGTTTGAAGAGGAAACATAGGAACTTAAAGGATTAGTGAAACAAATGTACCCTCAACTGTTTTGATCTCAGTGTATGAAATTAAATTTTAAGGGTAAAATTTCTAGGGTGAGGTAGAAATTACCTAGACATTTTTATATATAAATTAACTTAGTAAAAAAAATTCTTCTGTCATGTATGGTAATATAATATAGTATAAAATACTTAAAATATTAAATAAATTCCAAAATGATATTATTATTAATTTGGAACATTATATTTAGATACTATATATGGTTATAATATGACTGTTGGGAATTATGACCCTTGGTAATGTAGTATTTGGAAAGTTACCGATAGGATTAGTGTGTATTAATGGTGATAATAAGTGATAATTTTTGAAGATGTGAGAAATAATATCATAATCAAGTAGGATCATCCCTTATAAATCTATTTTTCCAAATATTCTAAGGGAGATAGCATCATTGGGGTTCTTTCTCAACTAAGACTAAGAACTTTAACAATTAAGACTACAATATGTGTAACAGATGTTCACATTAGTGAAAATAACCCTAGGATCAATGTTTATTAAACCACACCATGAATGAACAATTATTTAACACCTTACCTTGAGGGATTGTACAGGTTTCATGATGTGTTATGTATCTAGGGGTATTTAGTATTAAATTATAAATTATTTTTTATATTAAATAGTATTTTCTCATATAAAAAATCTTTTATTATGCTGATGAATTTTATTCCATACATTGAATAAAGATGTAATATTATCTATGGGAGAAATTTTATATTTTTGTGTAGAATGTGTAAAATAATTTTGGGTTATATTAATAATTTAAAAAAATGACATTTTGTTAAATAAAAGTATTCAATATGACCAAATAAATGATTGACACAAAGAATACATAGTTATATTTTTAGTAATATATATTTATATATAATTTCTCTAAAAATTATTTTAATGATAAAATTGATAATATAAATAAATTTTTTCTTTCATAAAATTATTTCACAACAAAATTTATAATTTTTTCTAAATTCTAATATAATTTTAGGAAACCATAACTAATTTTTCAAATAATTTAAAAATTGATTGTATTATAAATCATGAAATTTTTCAATAAATAAGTATTCATTTAAAATTTAAATATCTCATAATAATAAATAATATTTTCGATAAAATGGAATTAAGTTGAAAATTTAGGGCATCAAAATTATCTTAGTGTGATGTTTTCTGTATTTTTTAAAAAAATTATGTTATCGGTGACTACCAAAATTGCGTATAATTAAAGTATAAGTAAAGTACATTTTAGTTGTGTGTAAGAGTAATTATTTGAGGTTTTTATAAGTTTATTAATGTTTTATTAGACTATTAACTATAAATTCATAATCCCTTTATATCATGAACCAACCTCGATCACCCTAGAATCAGCCACCCAATCAGGCCTCTAGTAAGGTCAGAATGACATTACCGATCCCCACAGTATTTAGAAAAGTGACCAAGAATCAAAGAGAATATATAAGAAATTATTTAGGCAGTTAAAATAGAATAAATAAACAAATAATTATTATAAGAAAAATAATAAAATGCGAAATAAATATTGAACTATGATGTGATAAATAAATCAAGAAATGTAAAATATCCTGGAATACATGGTGCATGGTTAATGCACTGATAATAAAAAATAAAAACCAAGAAATAAATCAGAAGAAATTCTCCATGAGAAATTAAGGAAACGCCACTTAAACTACTATCCAAACTAAACCAAGTGATCCATAAACATCTCTATATTCATGGGACCTTCTAACCTATAATATACAGTTATAAGATAAATAGCCTTATTGCTCAGTACATGATGTCCCCAAAAAGACCCTCCAAAAAAATATATATAATAGGCTTGTTTAAAAATAAGTATACAAATAGGTATTTTGTATTTTATGTTTTAAAACAAGTGTCATGGAATTTTCATGAAAACACCTTATTCTAAGAAAATCTATGGTTCATTCTAATTAAATCATAATCTCTATACCCTTGAAAAAATAATTCATAAATTGGAGTCAAATAAATTTTAAGGAAAATCATGAAATAAATTAGAATACCATTTCGAAATATAATAAATATTCATACCATTCAAAGTATATCATCATCATAGAATCCTTGGTCCTCAAAAAACACTATGTAGTATATAGCTAACACGGTCATTAATAAATTAATGATTCTGTGTTGGAAAACAAATACTAACCAATCAACCCACCCAATCACTTAGTATTACCCTCTTTTCCTTACACTTTGAAAATATACAATTGGATGGGCTAAATCTCTACTTATCACTATTATCCAGAGCATAATTCATAACTACCGCACATATGTACCAAGACATCCTATGTGACCAACTATTTTTTACCATGAATACTATATGTTGATGGTAATTTTGAATAATAAACATATCATATTATCATATGTGAAAATAACTATTCGTAATACTCCCAAATTAAGAAATCTTTTCGATATCCCTCAATAGGGATACTTACTAAAAACATTCAAACATCCATAATTTCCATCATATAAAATGGGAAATATTCCTAGGGTTTTAATTTCCAATAAACCATTAAAAGTGAAAATTGGGCATTGAGATCATTATTAGAGGATATAAATAATGAGAAACTATTTTGAGAACTAAACACATAATCCATCATTTGATTACTTCAATAATTACATGTTTTAAAAGATTTTCTCAAAAACGGAGAAACCTAAAGGAGCTTTAGGAAATAATATTTTTCTATCATTTATGAATTCAATGTCATATTTTATTCAAATATGAATCCATCAAGGAGCCAATTGAGAATTTAACTTTCTAAAATTAAGCATGGACTTTTAAAATAGTTTTAATGATATGTTCATAAGAAAAACTATTTTTCTCTCATTTGATTAAAAATCAGTAATGAATTTATAATTTTATTTAGATACTAATATATAAGTGGTAACCATATAATGGAATTTTAAATCTATACAAAAATAATAATAAATCATAAATTTAATATTAAAGAGAAATGAATGGGATACCTACCTCAAATCTAATCACTTTTAATAATTATAGAGGTAATACACTAGGATATAACCCAAGAAGCCTCATAAAACCAATTGGAATCCCAAAAAACACTACAACATAAAAATAATCCAACTAAAAACAACCCTTGATTTTATATTTATCTTAAATATCTTCTATAGTTATGCAGGATAGAAGCACAAGAGTGGATTCCAGAGGAGGTCATTCCATGAAGAGCTGACCTCATGACTTGGAGAATTTTAGGGGATCCACTATGGTGTAAGAAAATAACATGGAGAAACTTATGGGATTTATAGGCATCAAATTAGAGTGATAAGGACCCCAAAAAGGGTTTAAATAATGCATGGTAAAAAAATAGTACCCCACAAATAAAAATGTGTTGACCAAATTCTTTGTGTAATTCACTATTCAGGGGGTTAATGTACTTTCACCCCTAAATAATCCCATTTTGAAATCCCCTATCAGAGAGTGAGAAAATTCATCCCATAATTTAAAATGATTAAAGATGGGACTAGTTCAAAATTGGTTTATGGTATGAATCATTATTTCATGGTGTGAACTACTACAATCTACAGTTTTTACCACTTCACCCACTAGGCCATTAGAAACACTCAGAAACCAAAAGAAAATAAGGTTACAACATTTCAAATTAATAAATAAATAAGTAAATTCTACATCAATATGTGACAATTATAACCTCCACATAACTTTTAATCTTTGGAAGGTCTCAAGGGTAATGGTTTGATCATAATGAAAAAAAAACTCACATCTAGAGGGAAATTTACCACTAAAATTACATATATAAACTAAACACCAATACAAAACCTAAGAAACTAAAAAAGTATACTCTCAAATATTGAAATTAAGTTAGGTTATAAATTAGTCGAGAGAAAAAACTAATATAAGAAGAAAAAACTCCAAGGAAATAAAAGAAAAAATTATTAATCTATAAAACTAGACCCCAAAAAATCACAGAACACTCCAAAATATGAATTAAGCCAAGTAACCTATTTCGGTAAGAACATCCTTACTTGATTACAAAATAAAAAGGAACGTACAAGTTAAAAACCATGATTCTATTCAAGGTCCACCAAGACTTATATAATGATCTTGGAGAAATATATTGATAAAAATCTTCAATATAAGAGACTCATTAATAGTGTTATCCACACAATATTAAAATTACACAATGAAACTAGTTCTTCACTAACAACTAGCATCTCCCAATGAACCAACAAAATGGAAAACATATTTTAGATAGGAAAACCTTCCAAATAAGTTTCACTAACTAATTATTCTTTTTTATCCAGATAATAGTTATTTAATCACTTAATTATAACACACCCCTAAAAAACCCATTGAATCCTAAATAACCACAAAAAATAATTCTCTGATATCATTATGGAAGAATAGACAAAAAATTATTACCACCGTAGGAAAACTAATGGAGGATGATCTTAAAAGAGAGAAATGGATTATAATTTCATATTCTTTATAAGGAATTATTCCTCAACAATAACTATATAATTTAACCTTATGTCAAATTGGAGTAACCCAAAACCATTCTTTTGTAACACCATCTATGTGTGAGACCAAAAAAATATCAGACAATAACAAACATTGGCTCCCAGTATCCCTATCGCTTTCTAATGATATCCAATGTACAACCATTCAAAAATAATGGTCTTGATAAATTCCCATATAACACCAATTTAATAAACCCACAATAAATCCTAGAGTAAATGAAATTCCCATTGAAACCAATATCTTATGTGTGATAGTTAGGAGATTATACCAAACATAATTATTCTTAAGGGTTTTTGTATCCCAAAGACTCCATATCTTTTTTGAAACTGATTGATATAACCCCAAATATTAAAACCCACCAAAATAATTTAAATAAAATATAAAAACATTAAAAAATAGAAAAATTACATGAGAATACATAGAAACTGGATAGTTACATTAGAGATATTGAAACTATTAATGACATTAAAATATTTCAGAACATTACCATTGAAACTCCATAATAAACCCAAACACAGCATTCTACAATAAAACATTTACTAGAGGATATTTATTTAATCAAAATAAAACTCAAATTTTCTTCACATAAATAATAGTTTAAATATGTTTAATCAGATGATCATATTAAGGGATAGATATATCTCCACCTTTCATGTGGAAAACTCCTCTATAAGACCATTATAGATGACCCAAATTACTAAACTCTTGATAGGTCTTAGGATTTTCATAGAAAAATAGTTTTGTATATATATACCACTAACACTAATATAAAACTATACGTTTATTCCATGAATAAATAGGTAATATGAAGGAAGAATGTTTTTTATACTGAAACTGGAAAAGCCTTACTTGGCACACATCCTTAATACCTTAATGGTATTACAGACACCACGCCTAGGAATAGGAGAATCTACCACCACATATAGAGAACCTTAGTGGAATATTATAGGTTTGATATCTTGATTTACCACTTATATATAGGATTTGAAGATGAGTGAAGAGACTTCCAATGGAAGGTCTAGTCTAAGAGCATCCCATAAATACTAATCCATTAAAGAATCATCCAACACCAGATACAGAAGGAATATAACCAACTCGATAAAATAATGTGTATACTAAAACAATAATTTATCTCTTTGATGAAGGATATGAATATTGTTATCCTTTAGTACCTTCTCTACATTAGAAAATAATTATTTAATGAAATATACCCTAACAATTTCCTAATATTGTTCTTTTAGGGATTAATATGGATAATTGACTTCCACCACTTACAATTGAAACCCTCTATAATGAAGTATTCAAACTAAAAATTAAAAGACTCAAGGATTTTTATTTAGAAAAAAAATATCCTCATCCATCCGTAGCCATACCACTTAATACTTGTTATCTTACTTATCATAGAAAAAGTATGATTCATGTTCTAAAAATCATTAATGTTGTCCTCATGTTGGGTAAATAGATGAGAAACTCTAACCTGTGGGGCTAGAACATATGTAAAAATTATCTAAATAAAATCCTGATCATCCAAACAGTCCATTAAATCTAAATGGGGTGTACTCTAAAATAATAAATAATTATACATCAAACAAAACTCCATAACTCAAACCCTATAATATAAATACAAATCAATAAGAAATATCAAAGTGTTATTTGAGTAAACCTATAATTGAAAACATAATAAATTAATGCATAAAAACCCCAATTTCATTTTAAATTTACCTCATTAAACATATGATATTTTATCAATACTCATTTGAAAAAAAATCATTCTTAGGGAATCCATTTTAATATTTTTTTCAACTTTTGGTAAAACACTTTTAACATCGCTATATATCAATCTAAATGTATTGTAAAGTCATTTTCAAATTAATATATTTAAAATAACCCAATTAAACTTTATTAGTATCATATGAAATCCTTGAAAATAATTAACATTATTCTTTACTCCCAGGGGATTAAAAAATTCTGGAAAAACCATTCATCATTATAAACCTATAATATTTTAGAAACAACATAGAAACCAAACATCATTTTGAATCTAAAACATTTTGAAATTATTTAAAAAATTATAAAATCTATTGAAAATTAAGGAACAAGAATATTTTTTGAAAAATAACTATTTTAAATTGTCATTTAAAACTAACCCTAAAAACATTAGCACACATCACACACTATAATTTACCATAATTCAATATTAAATAAAATTAAAATTTCTCAAAATCATTAAGGAATGAAAAAAATTAAAATATCAAGGTAAATCATGGATAAGAAAGGAGTAATCATGTAGTGTAGTGAACTATATGCTAACTATTATAATTCTAATGAAGTCTCTTGAACCCCATAGTCTGCACATGTCCATCTAGACCATGTACAGGAACCACATTCCCCCATGTTCATCCATATTTCTATTGTAACTCATAAATCACCAAAAATTAAATTCCAAAATCCGCAAAAGCACCAATAAATAAACTTGATCTTAAGACATAATTATCTTGGAAAACCCTAGAAACATAAGTCTTGTCATTAAAGATAGTGATGTGGTACCTACTCATGAATTAACACATGAGTTATAACAATCCTAACTCATCCATATTAGAATATACCTAAAAATAAGAAAAAACAACCATACCTTTGGTAATTATTTTTCCTGAACCAACTCAAGTCACCCCAGAACCAAACACTCAAGATATCCCAGGAAAATAACCGAAGGGTGTTCCCGATCCTTATGGTTTGAAAACAAGCACCTGGGAATCAAATAGAATATGTTGGGAATAATTTCTCCAAATTATAATGGACACATGAAAAAAAAAATATTATCGTAAAATATACAAGGAAATATTATATAATAAATAAATCAACATGGTATAAGATCCCTAAATACATGGTTGATAGAAAATATGCTAAAAATTAGGAAATAAAATAAAACAAATCCACCCAAGACAAGCCTTCATGTTTTAGTTAAGAAATACCACAAGAACCTCTATCATACTCAAACTAATATATCCATGAATATCCATTATATCCAAGAATCTTAAAAATTTGTAATAAATTGGTGTGATATAAGAAAAAAAATTTGTCACCTCTCATTGACACAAAACATAACCATTGAAAAGAAAATAAATAACATTATAGCATGAAGGTAATAAAAAAATTCTTCTTTATATATTATAATAAGTATCAGGAAGTTTTCATGAAAAAAACCCATTTCTAAAAAACTAAGGTACTTTCAAAATAAACCTAAATTTGTATTCCTTTAATAAAGTCATTTATAAATTTTAATGAAAACATTTTTAAGAAAAATAATAAAATATAAAATAATTTCCTTTCAAAAACTACAAAATATCCATACATTGAAAATATATCTTCATCATGGAATCCTAGGTTCTCAAGGGTAATTATCAAATATATAGTTAATAAGGTCATCAATAAAGTTAATTTTATGTGTTATAAACAACTCCAGACTAATTGACTAGCCCAAACATCAATCCTTACCCTTCTCGGCCTAACCAAAAAAAATATCCCATAGGATGACCTAAGTATGCACCTTGGAAAACTACTCAAAGTATAATTTCTAAATATTATGAATATATACCTATATTTGTATAATTCAGGACCAGCCATCCCAAGACATTTAAATGGAGGATATAATTTTATGTAATAATCATAACATATTAAAATATCAAATAAAAAACCATTTTTCTTGCCCACACCTCCAAAAACTGATATAAGAACATCCCATTGATCCAATCCAAACAAAATAGTTTAACATCCCTCAACTAGGATACTTATTACAAGAATTAAAACATTACTTATTTCAATCATGTATATAAGGTAATTTCCTATTGGATTCTATTTCTAATGAAATATTAAAAGTTACAACTAATGCTTGGGATTATTACTTAAGGATAACAATAAGAAAAACATATTTTTGAAAAAAATGAAAGATCCATCATTTGATTAATTCAATAAATATATGTTTTCAAAGTATTTTTTAGAAGGGGAAAAACTCACACTAAATTTAGTAGACAACATTATTCCATCATTTTATAAATGAACATCATTTGTAATTCATAAATTCAACCATCAAAGATAAAACTTGGCATTTTAATTTCCAAAATATGTCTTAAACCTTAACAAATATATTTTTAGATCAATTCACTTGAAAAAAATTCCCATTTCAAGAAAACTCCAGAATAGAAGCATCATTTGATTGATAAACCCAAATATAAGGGTTAAAATTGTAAATTAATTTTAAATATATAAGAAAACAATAAGAAATCATAGATTTGATCTCAAAGAGAGATTCATGGGACAAAAACTTCAGATCACATTCCTTTTAACATCTGTGAAATTAACCCACCATGACACATCCTAAGAAACTATATCAAGCTAAGAGGGATCCAATGGAACTCTATAATATAAAAACCCCCATGTTAAGAAAAACAATAGATCTAAGATTAATCCTCTATGGATTCTAGTGTTGGGGAGGATATAATAACAAGAGATAATACCATAGTAGATCTTACATTGAAGAACCAACCTCAATACTTAAAGGAACATAAAAGCATACTTTATAGAGAAAAATGAGGAATAAGGAGATGTGTTTGGGAATCATGAGATTAAAATTATAGGGGTAAATACCCCTAATATTGTTATACTAGTGTATGAAAAAAAAAATTAATAACCCATTATTAAAACATTGTCAACATAAGTTACACTATGAATCACTATTTATAGCATGAGTGGACATTCACTATGAATAATTATGATGTGAAATCTACTTTCACAATGAGAATTAATTCCACACTAAAAATAAAAGGATTCAATATGGTACTAAGGTGATCTATTAAAAAGTTCTTCATAGTATAAACCAATCATTTTTAGTGTGAATTACTATAGTCTTTAGTTTCTGGTACTACATCCTCCCTCAACCCCTTCAAATGACCCAAAAATAAAATGACAGGAGGGGTGTAGGGTAAACAAACATAAATAACTAAATAAAAGAGGAAAATTAAGGTTAGTGATGTTACACATTACTACTAAATCACATCTTAAGTCACTATTTAAAGATACAATAATTTATTCTAGTATTTTATTCCAAAACACCCATCTACCCCTTATAAAAACTACTCTTTATTACCCTATTTCTCCACACATTTCCTTATCACAACCAAATGATTCCCAAATATCTAACCATCACCCTCTACCACATATTATAGGTGATAGTCTCAGAAAAATAAAAATACAAGAAGGCTTAATATGTGATCAATAAGAGGATATACCAATAAGGGTTAATTTTATTAATGAAGTTAATTTAATATATTCCTTTTTTAAATCCTATAAATCTCTTTAATATTTAATTATATAATTAAATTAGTATCACATTTATACTAAAATATTATTATATTAATGGAATATCAATTATCATAGTCTCTCTCTCAATCTCTATTTCTTAAATGAAATCACGGCCATATTTTGATCTGTTCACGACCTCCTTATATGATTTGTTTCATTATTTATCAATTAATTACATGTATAGTTTTAAAAATTAATTAAATGAATAAATATAATAATTTTAACATTATTAATATTCTATGAGAATAAATTGGGTATAATATTAATGATAATAAGAACTAATGGCCATAGTAATTTAAACCATCCAAAAGAAGCATACCATGATACCATTAATAGTTTAAGTCAATTTTTTATAACCCATTGAAATTTATAAAAAACATTTAATGAAATAACAATGGATCAATAACTATAAAATTCATGGGATTTGGTAGATATATTACCATATCTATGACCATAATCAAAATACTGAAATAATTTCGAACAAATTAACCAAACAATATAAAGTGGTTATTGTAAGAAAAATAATATGTAATAAATATAATAAATATAATAATAATTGAACCCTAAAAAATAAAATGAACATGAAAAAAGTTGCTAAATAATTATTTAAAAAACATCATTTAATTATTTATGTATTTAGATGAATGTACCAAAAATGTTGGGACCTTAGGTAAGGGAAATTATATACCGCACACATCTATTTTAGGTTATATTTATTATCTATAAAATAAAATTTCTTTATCTTTTATTCTCATGTATTTATTTTATGTTCTATATATATGATCCTTGCATATATAAATTGTTTAAATTTCATTTATTTATAGTGTATATACAATTTTCTATGGACCCCTTCAAAATATATTCTTTTAGGAAAACGTATTTAAAAGATAGATGTTAATTTATTATCTCATTTTATATACTAAAATTTATAGTGTTTAATTTAATTATATGGTTTCTAAAATCACTCATTATTTTAAAAAAAAATATTATTTTTCAATTTTTAATTTCATACAGGCATCATGTGATCAAATTATTTTAATCTTCTTTGCCGGTATCCTTAATCATTGTTCAAGAGGTTCAGTTTTATACCTACTTTTCCACTCTTTTGTTAAGAATTAACTTCAATTGAAATAATTAATAATGATTTATGGTCATTCACATAATTATAAAAATCCAAAAATATTTAATCTCTTAAACATATCAAAATATTTATGATATTTCATTTAGTTATGTTTTGGGATAAGATTTGGTCACTCATTTCCCTTTCATGGGATTTATCATTCCTATGCTTTATTTATGGTTTATTTTCATTATATATAACACATATTCATATACATATTATGATTTAATGTGTAGGTATGGAATTATATAGGTTCCTAATTCATTTGATAATTATTTGGTCTCATTAGATACCATGTATGGTGTACGAGTAGTTAGTCTGACATGATATGTAAGCTTATCATGGAAGTGAGACTTAACCTATGATTATGATATATTGTTTTATATTGTTTCTCATTATTGGAATTCCATGATATTTTGATATCAGATTATTATTATATTATTCTTTTGGTTTTTGTTTTATCCTTCCATATTACGATATCATGATATAGCTCTTTTTATATGTGTATTACTTCATCATCATTCTTTAATTTGATTATATCCTAATTGGGATTAATATCTCACTCATTTTATTTATTTATTCCACTAGGTTATGTTTTTTATTAATAATAGAGAACAATAATATAATATCACTATATGATGATGAAAACAACTATGATTTATCTTATTTTTAAGTTGATGTAATATCAATCTGATCTCCCAAATAAATAAGGTATACAGATTTTTGGGATTTTTTTATGAAATTTGTGATAAAAATTAATACAAAAATGTGTATGAGGCATTTATTACTATATTATAAATCATAATTATTTATTTTCATTTTAATTTCCTAAATTAAACTTCTTTGGGAAGCATGGTTTCTTTATTTTCTTCATTTTCTCTTCAAGTGGTTTTGGATTTTTCACAACAAATAGTAAGACACATACATTATTTGTGGTTTTCTAGATATTCATTTTTAGATAAAACTATAGTGGAATTATAATCATTAATTATTTAGAAACATTATATTTTTCTTGAATATTCCATATTAATTATAAACAACATTTGAACTATAATTATTTTTAAACTTCTTAAGAATTTCATATTTGTCCTCAAAGATGTCTTCCCATAAACAAATCCTTTTATTTCAACATTATATTTATTTTATTTTATTCTCAATATAGATTACTTAAAAATTATTGTTCATGGATAACTTGTTATGATCCATGATGTGGTATTTTATCTTACAATAGAATCATATCTTATTTGGTGTAGCATCATTCTATGTATTCCTATTAGGTTTGTTTTTTATAACACTCTTCTTTTTCTCATAACCCATAGAAGGATCAGTATTTATACTTATTCGATTTTTACACCTCATTTTTTTGTCCTATTATATTAACATATTTTAGTACATGTTTTTATGATTCGTACCAAAAATCTTCAACTGATTGACAAAATTTATTTCAATTTAGGCTTAAATTTAAAATACTTTAAAACCAATTTGATAATGATATATTCATCTTCTTCTGTGTTCTTCAATTGAATTCAGAAATATATCTCAAGAATTTATGTTTTCTTCCCCATAATATGAAAATTAGTTTTCTACCAATTACAAGAATACTATGGAAATATCAATTTTCTTTATGTCCATACCTTCAACAACACAAAAAATGGATAATAGATCATGTTTTCTTATCTTTCATCACATTATGGTCAAATTTAACACCTTATATTTTTTGGAATAAACTATCATTTCTTTTAGATTAATTTGTGTAAAATATTATATTTATTACCAAATCCACCCGTGGTTTAATGGTTTATTTATTACAATTTTTCTCTACCCAAACATTTCTACATTTTGAATTAAATCCTACACTTACCAAAAAAAATATCATCAATACAACCAAAATTTTGTTAAGAAAGGGTTACCACTTTATTTGAGACTGTAGTTGATTTATATTTGGAGTATTTTAATTCATCCTATCTAATTATTTGATACAATTTTGAAATATAACTCTTCAAATCTTTTATGGAATCCCTACTTCTCTCATATTCATGTGAATGTTCTTCTTTGTCTACATAAATATTTCCAAAATTGACTTCAAATTCTATGCACATTAAATTTATAATAGTTTTTTATATTTTAAAAAGATATAACTCTACCTTCGCATTCCTTTCATATATTGTAAATATGATATTCATGCATCTTATTTATTTCTAATAAATATTTTTTAAGATCCATTACGCTTTAAAAGTTTATTTCAAATTGATAATTCTTGACGAATATAATTCATTCTAATCTATATATAACATATTAGAATACTATACTAGCCTTGAATTTCTAACCACTTAGGATTTATAGATCTTCTTCAGCTGGAGAGAGTATTTATTTTCATAATAATGGAGTCTTATCTTTGGATTTAACGAGTCTGGAGAGAGTATAACATGTTTGTAACTTCTTAGTTGATTACCTATCCATAAAATTTTCCTCCATATAATGTTGTGATTTATCTTCCCATTGATCCTTGATAAAATAATATATATATATATAAATATATATATATGAAAAATTCAAGATATAACTTTTTCAAATAATCTCTTATTTCTATAATATAAAATACAATGTGATTGAATGAGCACATACTCTTTATAGAATGAACTAAACTCTTCAAGAGGAGTATTCTTACTAAACATGATAGATAAAAATCCATTTTTATTACCTTAAAAACATGGTGATTACCCTTTATATTTATTTATAGTTGATAAATTTATCATCTTTTTAGATTATCTTTTCTTCTTATTATACAATGTCTTTGTATAAATTTTCTCCATGTTAATATTGAGAAGGAAAGATTACTTATTATCTACTTAGGAGTCTCATAAACTTCTTAAAATATTCATATAATTATAATATATAAAATAAAAATGAAAAAAAATGGATCTAATCATAGGAGTAATCATGGGATTTGAATTTAATTTGTATATACAGTAGAATCAATTAATAAATTTAAGATAGGGTGGATGAATCAATTCTACCTAATTTTATAAAATTAACAATTTTGTTTAGTTATATTTCTTAATATTTCAACCTCTATACCTGTTAGTATGAATGGATCTATATATTAATTCCCAAAAATAACACACCACATGAAAAACAATGAATACAAAAATATATCATCATGTTCTATTTTTAATGTTTCCCCCAATATGGGAGATTATTTTTTGGATTCCCCATACCCAAACTCCTATATTAAGTTCTAATAAATATATTTTTTATGAAATATATTTAAAAACCTACTAAAACAACCCAAAATAACAATACTCAATTAAAATATCAACAAAAAATATTGGGAGAAAAAGACACTAAATACCTTTTAGGTTTAATGTAATATATAGTTGGGGAAAAATTTAATGAAACCCCCTTTTCTCCATACAATTATAAATTTTCACACTAAATCAAAAATTCGTTAATTTATAATATGTGTTTAGCATCTACCAAAACATTTTCCACACATGATACTCATATCAATATATCATACTTAATACTCATCATCAAATTCTGATGGGAAGGAAAACATAATAAGGGTTTTCTCAAATTCTCAGTAATGGGAAGCATATAATAGAAACTATCATGGAATAAACAAGGCATGAATAATATGGAAGGAATATATAATAATGAAATAATCCCATATAATTTAAAACAATATAATGTAATATATATTGGTATAATATAGAAATGTAAATAATAAAATTGTTAACAACAAATCATTTAATAAGGATGTAATACAAAATTTTGAGCATTGTAAACATACTATCAAGGATGCATGTTAATAAATCATGCGTAAATTGACAAGGTTTACACCATGTGCCCTATATAGTTTTTCTCATGATATATACCGGTTACTCAAGGGGCTCTATAATTCTAAACACCATCCATAACAAAATATTCCAAATGTATTCATTATATTATATGAATAAAAAAAATATTCAATTAACAAACCTTAGTAATCATTAATAACATATATTGAAAAAACCAGTATATAGATTTTCAATAATTCCCCTTTTAAATAAATTTAATAACTATCTTGGTACGAACCAATAAATTTATATGTTATTCACGCCAAATAATTTAATTGATATAATGTTAGGTGAATAAATTAAATGATATATTTTATGACACTGATAATAAATAATATGTACATGAAGAAGACGAATAAATTCAATAGAGATATTAAGAGTGATAGAGAACATAACCATTATGAACCAGGTGGGGTAAAACAATAAAGTTATAAGTTAACTTATAAGGTGATACATGAAACATAACTTCAATAGAGATATATATTTTATATTTTTATGTTTAAACACAAGTCAAATATTTCATAATACATTTTAACATTATCAAAAAAACACGATGTTTCGGGTCACTTTAAAAAGATCATTTTTATACAGTTTACATTAAGACATTTTTAATCATTATTAGGAAATAAATACAAATAACTTATCTATAAAAATATATACATATTTTATATAGGAAATGTGGATTAAAAAATAAAAAATATGAGTATTAAAGGAAGAACCTTTTATTATTTTATAATACAGTTATTGACACTCACAAAGTAAAAAAGAAAATCAAAATTCCTTTTAAAAATAGGTAAATAAAAAAATTTCATATGAGATGATATATGTTTGGATTTCAAAATAAATAAATTAATCATTTTGGTAAATAATGAATAAGGGCACGGTAGGTAAAGACCATATTATAGATGATGGGAATTATTCTTAACCACAACATTTTTCAGCAAAAAATGGGATCTATTAAAAAAATCAATGAAAGTGACTATTTCTCTAGAAAAAAGTTTCTAATTTTAAATGAAAAAAATAAATGTAACAAATATAATTATATTAGAATAAATATGTTCAAGAATAAATATTATAACTCAGAGAAAGGGGGTTGAGTTAAAAAAACCCCTTATGAATATCGTAATATTTAAAGTAACAATCCTTTAAAAAAGTTAATTAGAATGAATTGTAAATATAAAGATCATAAATTGGAAATAAAATTTGAAATAATCATGGGATAAAATAAATCAAACATATAATAATGGATTTCAAGATGAAATTTTAAAACTCAAAGAAGAGAAATTGAGTTATGAAAAACCCTTATAGCTTTTCTAGACTTTGAATCAAAACCATTTAAAATGGGAGACATGAGATATAAATTTTGTTACCATAAATAAAAATATATTTATATTAAAATATTTTAAAGGGGTAGTATATACACCATATGTATGAAATTTGTTTCTTAATACAAATCATATCTTAAAGATGGAAATTCAATAGTAAAGCCCTTATAAATATCAAAATATTTTGAGTAAAAATATTTAAGAATGTATTTCATGAGAAACATTGTAAATATATAGATTGAAATTGGGAATAAAATTTCATGCAATCAAGTGATGAAAAAAATAAAACATATAATAATGGATTTCAATAAGAAGCTATATAATTCAATTACTAGAAATTAAGACATGAAAACAATCTTATAGATTTATTAATATTTGAATAAAAACTATTTTAATGATAAAATAAGAGATATAGAATTAATCACCTTTAATAAAAAAATATTTATCCTAAAATATATTAATGTAGTAGTATATAAATTATATAAATTAAAATAGGTTCTTAATATAACAAATGGCTTAATAGAGTTAATTTGAGAAGAAAATACCTTACAAATTTTGTAATAATTGAATTTAAATGATATGAAGGATGGTTTATTGAAAATAATTTTAAATAAAATTAAAAAACATTTATAATAAATATAAAATCATAATGTGTTATTAATTACACCAAATTTGATAATATTAGGTTCATAATATAAAAAAATGTCTCAATAAAATAAAAATGAGATGGAAACTTTATCATTGATTCAGGCTTGGTCAGATTTGTTATAAACACTTTTATGATAAAAATAATACAATAAATTACTTGTTTGTGAACCATGTTGAATAGTATTATATTTTATATTCTATAAAAATAATCATTAAATATATATTTATTAGTTATTTAGTGTTTATTTTCATTGTTGAATGTTAGTGATTTTGATTGTTTCGCACATGGTGTGTAATGTTGATTTTGTTCCTCATAAATTTTCATAAGTTACATAATTTATAGATTATTTATGTTACATTAATAAAAGACCAATGATTATTTATAGAGTTTTAATATCATATCATTGGGTTATTTGTTATGATTTTGGAAGATTAAATTGAGCAAAATCTAGTTTCGATAATTTTGAATGAACAATAGGTGGTATATAAATAATGGGTTGGATATATATATAAAATGACTAATTTAACTTTATATAATATAAATTATATCATAAATAAAATTTTAATTCATTAAATATGGTCTTAAAATAATCCATGTAAGGTGATAATGAAAAATTAAAAACATAATTCATGGGGGTGGTAGTATGCACATAACACAGATGACATTTTAATTTTCCAATATATGGGAGGGGTATAGAAATGGATCTTCCATTAATATAATAAAATTTAAATATTACAATAATAATTATAAAATTATAGTAGTGTGGTTATGATATTTTTGAATTAGGGGTGGTTGAGAAATATAGAGAAGAAAAAGGTAGAGGGTGGATAATACTCACATTAAGGGTTTGAATCTTCAATTGAGAGGCCTCTTGGAAATGGGGAATAGGGAAACATATTTGTATTCATTGGATATAAAACATGGAATATATATCGATAGTAATTAAATCTGTTTGATTTTAAAGGTAATTTAGAAGAAAAAGTGTTGCTTCATGGGGTTGAAAGTGAATTCCTTTTATAGGTGAAAACGAGAGATATTTCCCTAGAAACTGATGTTAGGTGAAGGCTAAAGGTTGAATCACAATTGAACTAGGTTTTTTATTTAAATAAATGTCTATAACATATTTGGTATAGAATTTATTACCTAAAAAATTTCTTTTATAACGTACATGTTTCAGGTTATTTTAGTAAATGTTTAACAATGATGTATTACCTCTTTTTACACTTTGTTAACTTGTTTAATTATTTACCATTGTAATTATTTTTTAGTAGAATTATAAGATCACAAATCATAAAATACTTTAACGTGAATATTCTGAATTTTTAAATCATTTAATATAATTCATATTTTAAATATGAGAAAATTAACTTTTAAATTAAAACCCATGATATAAATAAAAAAATTATTTTTTTAGAAAATGAAATTTTAAATATGAATTGTTCTTATTATCATCAAATATCAATAAAAAATTAAAAGAGTGTTAAAATATTATTACTATCAACTATATATTTTTTGGACATCATCACTTAACCAAAATCGTTTTATTTTCATAAAATAAAAAAATTAAAGAACATAAAATGATTCTTTTTAGTAAAATACATTGTTAAGAATAAAGATAATTAAATTAATTTTACCAATAAATTTATATTAAAAATAACCTTTATTTTAATTAAAATTAGAAATGAAAAATTTCTAAAAATAGACATGATATATATATATATATATATAATTTATTAAATTGATGATTACATGTTTATATCATCGTAACTTCTACTTACAAAACCCCTCATGATCTCTACATAAAACATAAGGATACGAAATTAAATAGTGGTAGTTATAGGTGGATATTCATCTTGAATATATCTTGTAGTGATTTTAATAACTTGAAAATCTCCTAAAAATTATTTCCCTAAATCCTAAATTTATAGAGTTTGTCCTTGGCTTTGTTTAGGGAAATCCCTAGTGAAGATACCTCCTTTACAGGCTAAAAAATGAGTCGAGTAAGAAATAATCTAACTAAATGATATAATTTATTCTCTTTCAAACATATATTTCATAATGTTGTTACTTCAATATATACTCACCAATTCAATAGCTATTTTATAATAGTCATATTAATTACTTTTAAAAAAACATAGTTCACTTTAGTTAGATATTGCATGTGATACAAGGTATTTAATATTATATTTATTTAAATGATCATTATAAATAATATATTAGTGTGCTAAAATTAACTTAAAATGTTTTGGGTGAGTCTAATTAATATATTTTCCCCAATATCATAAATTGAATATATGATGAAGGAATCATTATCAACCTAAAATATTATTTATCAATAGTTATAACCTCATCTTGTTCTTATACAAGATCCTGATAGTTATAATAGTGTTCCCAAAATCTATAAAAAATATATTTTTATTAACATTATTATATAATAGTACCAAATTATACAACCTTTTTCCTCTGAGAAAACCTCAACTATCATTGTATGTTTAGCAACACAACATGCATTTTATTCTTCTTCTCATATTCAGATTGATCAATGCATAAATATATTATGACCCACCACATTATCTTCTTCCTATTCAATTTAGAACATTGATATACATAATATATCCATTAGTGGTAGTGTGTTAATATTTATCTAAATATTCTTATTTTTTATTTGGAAACTAAGATTTGTAATGGTGGCAGGATAACTTCTTCTCCTTTATTAGGTAATGATAGGATTTACAAAAATAATAGTGTTAGATTCTCTATTTTCCTAATAAAAATGAATTTTATTCTATTCTAATTTTTATAAACTCATAATCACATGAATATTGTTTCTATATTTTTAAATATGAATACATCAAGATATTAAACCTCATAATCTACTCATTTAATACCGGTCATGTAATATTTTGGAATTTATCACGTATTTAATCATTATATAAAAAACATAAAGAATTTTATTTTAAATTTTATAATTATCATGTTAATTTCACTTCAATATTCTCAATTAATAAATAAATATATTTTAAGGATTTTTTCCCCATGATCATTAATCTTCAATTGTTAACAAAATTATATGGGTTTGTATCCCATGATCCCTTCCCTATTTTGTTGAGATTCTTTAACAGATATTTTAAAAATACATGAACCACTTATAATATTCTGCATATATAGGATCATTTTTGGAATATTCTCCATAAAATATCATTCCCAAAATCACTGTATTGAATCATAGATTAATCAAGAGGAATGGTGATATGTAAATATTTTAGGAGTAGATTCAATATAGTTAGATTTAAATACCTCTAAATTATATCATTTTTTAAACAATTAAATCTCTCATAAGATATAGTTAATATTATATATCACTAAAACATGATTGACTCTCATAGAAATCCTCGATAATATCGTCTATATACATAAAAGGATCTTACACATTCCAAAAACATCGTAAAAAATGCTACATACCATTACTAAGATGTTACATATCCCTTTATAAATAATTTTTATGCTTTGAATTATCTTATGTATCATATTGAATCCCTTACATTGCCTCATTTAATATTTAAATCTTAATTTATATTTTTTATTCACTGATAGATATTATATATTATTAGAAATATCTTATGTGTAATCTAAAAGATGTTAGGTATCATAATTTAACTCCCCTTGTTTCTTATGTATCCCATAGAGAAAATTACATATCTTAGTGATCTCCAGTACATTATAAATACTTTTTTATTAGGGTCTTACATATGCATTTGTCAAATATTTATCCCTTACTCAAAAATCCTTAACTTATAAAAATTTTCATGAAACTTCTTCAAGCATTATTTGGGAATCTTCAACCACTATAACTCATCTCAAAACAATATAAATGGTGTTGAGAATTTATCAAAACTTTATAAATATCTTTATCACAATTTCCAAATCATTTTCCATCATATATACACAATTATTAATCACAATAATATATTACATTATTCATAACAATCCATTAGGAACATCAAAAATATTTATAGTTTAAACATTTAGTATCACATGTACTTCAAAATCAAAAAAAAAATTCAATTATCTTAAATCAATTCCTAACATATACATTACATGGAGTTTCATAAACCCCTTCAGGTATTCTAGGTTATTCCATCCTATGGAACCATTTATCTTTCTTCCAAACATTACCTATAGGTTTCAATGACCTTGGATTGATACTCGAATAAATATTATTATAATTATCAAATAACTTTCTTCTTTCAGTATTAACTATTACTCCCTTTCATATTTAAAATAGAACCAGAGCCTAGATGTCTTGAATCATTCTAATTTTTTCTAAATATTTTGATAAAATCAATTACAAATATTTAGCGCATTCTTATCATTGGAACATGTATAACCATTAATCTAGAATGAAATTGAAATCTGTAAAAAGAATTATAAAAAATGTATGTTCACTCCAAGTCGTTAATATATATAATCATATTAAATATTTGATAGGAGACTAGAATTAATCTATCTATAAAACATATAATAATTTTGAAACATTAATTGAATTCACTTTATGAAACACATAATAATCTTGATTCACTTATTGGAAAATCTCAATAGTTGGTTACTCGGTAAAGGGTTTCCTTAACAAATAGAACATTTTCCTTCTTAAGAATAATTCATAAGTTTTATATTATTATAATAATATGATTATATTAGGTTTTTTACTTTCTAAATATTATTCTCAATGTTTTTTTTAATGAAGTTATTTAATGTAATTTTTTTTTGGATGGGTATCAAGTTTTAACATCATTTAATAATGACTTTTATTAAGTTTTCTCCAATGAAAGTAATGGATCCTTTTAAATTCATCATATCATAAGTGGTATAATATCATTATTCAACTAATCAATGAGTATGATTTTCAGTTTCTATCACTAATTATATATTTATAAAGACCATGATGCCAATAATATCATATGCGCCTCTTGGATGGTTGATTGGATTACTCTTCATCGCAATCCATCATAAATATAAAATAAACTCTATTCTTCCAGTAACTTAATCCAATTAGAGTCTCCCTATTACGTATGGAAAAAATAAAATTCTAATAATGGGAACTTAATTTAATCCATAATTAACATAAAATAAACTATATTCTACTAGTAACTTAATCCAATTAGGGTCTCTAAGTTACATATGGAAAAAATAAAATTATAATGATGGAAAATTAATCTTATAACAGTCACATATTACTTTTTACCATTAAAAATGATAATAAATTGTCACATATAATTGGAATAAAATACTTTATTATATTATTGGGGCACTGAAAGGTGTTTTATTTCGAAGGAATCTAATAGTGTGTATTTTGAATAATATTTAATCACACTAAATTATATCATGTTATTACCATTATATATGAGAATACTTATAATTATTTAGTTAGGAATTATATTCCTACATTAAATAAATATATTCAAACCATATTTATGTTTAACTTTTTACACAACTCGTATATTTTATTAATAACTCTAATTTATATCCAATTGTATTTATAAAAATCCAAGTGAATATCAAGAATAAGGTATATGAAATTGTTTCGTCTAAATTATTAGAATCACAAGAAACTAAAAATCCCTAAAATAATAATCCTAGAATATCAGAAAGGAATCCTTGTATTTCTAAATAAGGCATAAATCTCTAGGTCAGTGAGTAGTCTAAACCAAAGTCCTACTACTCAAGGAAACATTAATTAAGAGGACATAAATTCCATCAAAATTAAAACACTTGATATGTTCAGTGGCTCCTTTATACTCTATATATGTTTTGATATTTCCTTCTCCCTCACTATGTTTTATATATACTACTTTTAAAATAACATTTTATATTAAATGATTTGGTCTAAGTATAGAAAACAACTTATGTATAGAATTATATTGAATAATATTACATATTTAAAGCATTAGAGAAATATGTTACACAACACTAAAGTTTATATATATATATAATTATATTATCTTACGTATGCTGAAGAATCAATGAATAATATCTTACATTTTACTGTTGAGTAAAAAATTATTACATATTGATATTTTAGTGTTTCAAGATAATGCAAAAAAAAATTGCATCATCAAATGTTGGGTAAATATATTACACATGCTTAAAATAATTTTAAAATATGTCACATATTATATTTAAGTAAAGATATATTTCATTTTCCTATAAGAAATTCTTTCAAGTAAAAACATGAATTAATTATTTTCAAGGTATTTATCGAGTTTCACAGAACTCAGGATTATTTGAACCTCATTTTATATCCTGAAATGTTTGACCATATGAAATGGAAATTTCAGTTTTTCATAAAATTTTATAAAAACCTATGTATATAGCATATGATATGATACTTAGTTTCAATAATGTTTTGATATTTATATCCATTTCAATTCTATCGATGTTTTTTATAATGGTTTATCAGTTTGGTATTTATAACTATATTTTAATAAATCTACTACAAGTAGTTGCAAAGATTTTAGAGTGAAATCCATTGAATTATTTTCTAGATGTATTGTTCGTTGAATAAATTATCAGAATATCATATTTATGATTTATGTAGATCGAATAATATTATGTAAAAAATATATTATTCTCTGAAATATCTATATATTATAGGATACAATTTTAAAAATTCATATTAAATGACATGAATATATGGTATGAAGAATTGTGTATCATTTTTTATGAATTACTTTGTATAGTTTACAATAAAGAGATTATATGAGAAACTATTTTTTATTCAATTTTAAATATTTTAATTATTGAGGTATCTATTTTTTATGATTTTATGGATAGTTTAATGTGTTAAATAAATATCTAAAATGTTTACTAGGGTTTGGAAATTATGGAGAACATTGAGGAGAATTTTTAATAAGATTATTTAGTTCTTTATTTCTAGAAAAAATTATACAGTGGTTTTATATATTTTCATAAACATTTGATTTGATCATGTTGGCTCATTTTATTTTTTAATTATTGAATAATAAATAAAATTCTCAATGGATACAGTAGTTTTTATAATATATATATATATATATGATGGATATATCTAAGGATATGGGGAAAAATATATAAGATACACATATAATAAAAGATATTCAACTTTAGAGAGATTCAATTCAAATAAAAATATAAGAAAGTTTAACTATTCTATTTACTCAATTATTCTATTATTACTACTACTAAACAAAAATATAAAAATAATAAAAAGATGAATGAAGAAATAAGTATCTATTTTTTTGATACCTTGAATATAATTTTTTTATTCATATATGGACATTGAATTAATCTATAGTTAGGTTCACTTAAAGGATATTAATCAATGATGATTAATTTCCTAGGGAAAGATCTATATATTGTTGGTGTCAAGATGCTAGAGTTTTATAAATGTGTACTATAACTATTTTCACCTTAACATTTCATAAATTTCTATTAAGTCTAGGATACTTCAACATAGTTGTCAATGAAATTTCATCTACATAAACTTGGTCGTGAGGTCCCCAACAAATGGATCTGAAGACCTGAAAAAAGTCTTGTAGAGAGAGATAACTATTTTCACTTTATTGGAACATCACTTGGGAAATGATCTTTTATAATATCTCCAATCCTGCATTGGGTATTGGTTGAGTGGACTAGATTTTTAATTTTGGTTCTATTTTGTGAACTATGGTTAAATATTCATACCAATATATAAAATTCTTAAACATAATCCTGGTCAATGGAGTGGAATATTTTCTTGTTTTAGATATTTTACACCAAATAAATATATGAAAATGAAGAATCTAATTGGAAGACTCGTGATATATGATGCTAGGATGCAAGATAAATATGATGATCAAATTTTATTCAATAATAAAGGTATTTATATTAATTTTTATTCATGTAGAGATGTGGTAAATTATAAGTGAATATATTCTAATTATTTAGATGAAGATATATGAAGTTTATACTCTAGTGGTGAACTTATTTAAATTTCTAGAAGATTTATTATGATGTAGATGATGAGAATGGGATCTTGGAAAACCTTTGAGAAGGATTATAGAGATGATTTTTTATTCTAGGAATACAATAAATTTGGATAGGCCTTCCCACTTCTTGATGATCACAAAAATAAAAATATATAAAAAAATTATACATTTATGTGATAAATAAAATAATTATATTAATAAGAATTAATTAAGCGTCAAATTGAATTTTTTTCCCATTATTTATCCCCCTTTTATGATGTCAAAAAAAGTATATAATAATGGATAGAACACATTAACAAAATACACTAAAATATGGAACTATGATAATATAGTATTTAAATGGATAATAATATAGGTATTAATTTTTATAGATTGAATAATAATATATGTACATATAGTTTCTGAAAAAAATTAAACAATAAAATAAAGTATATATAATAATATAAAAGGATAGTTTTATAGCTATGGGTTTAGTTCAACTTGTTGTTTAGAAAGTGGTTTAGAATGGCCTATAATAGATAATAGTTTCCTCCATATAATTTCTCATTACTAACATAATATCTTCATATAACTACTCAATTATATCTATTTTATATTTCTATGTATTAGTGAGATGAAATTTTTGTTGAGAGGGAGCTAATGTATATAAAGTAGCATCTTTCCTTGTGAATAGTAAATGCCTCCATATCGTATTCATGGTATGGTATTGGAAGAGAATAAGTATTTTTCAACTTCTAACTTGCTTCAATTTTTCTATATAGAAAATTAATTACAATGGTTCATTGATCCCATCTTTTATGATGGTCTCTCCCATAAAAATTTAAAATTCATAAAATCTCATAGTAGAAAAAATCAAGGAGAACTGAATATCATTTTCTCGAGTGATATCTTTTGATTCATGAATTTCAGTCAAATGTAATTAATTTATATAATATACAAATAAATTATTCAAAATATCCTATTAATTTTAAAAAGTAGTATGTACAACAGATTCAGGTTTTTTCGGGTGTCCTCTATAGAGTATAATTTCCTTACATTTAACATATCTCTCTAAGAACAACTATTTCTTTTTTAGACTCTAGATAGGATGAGTCAAATTCTGCTATAATCTAATTATCACTATTTTCATTAATAATTAAATTTCCATTTTATATGTATTGAAAATTTATATAATGTTTCTACCCATTCCTTTCATAAATTCCTAGAATCTTTAGATTCACTAAGATTTTAAATACGAGTATCCATTAAATAAGAATAGTTATCCTCAAAAATTGGCATATGATCCTTCAGGGGTTAATAAAAAATACTGAAGATATTATTTTTCATAAAATTTCATATTCTTATTTTTAGATATTAAATAATTATTAAATGCCTTAAATTAATTAAAATTTATTTTTTCAAATTTCAATGGAGCGAACAGTTTACTCATCATATATAATTTTGATGAAACAACCATCAAATAATCTTTAAAAACATTATATAATTTTACCACTAATGAGGAAAAGACAACCTATAAAGGGTTAAAAATTTTCATCATGTCTCATTGATATTTAAGAATCTTTTTTGTCTCTTAAAAATCATTATTAGACACTATTTTAGATTTTATATCTTCAAAATAAGTTATAGAAATTAAACAAAATTATCATTATTTCAATTATTACCTTATATATTAGAGTTTAGAAATTTTTTTATTAATATCATTCTTCATTAATTTTAATTCAAAAAATAATTCTATAAAAAAAATTTAACTTTTCAATTAAACCTAAATATGACTTAATTACTTTCACATTAATGAGAAGTCTCATCACCAACTAGTGAAGGAACATTCTTAACCTATCTATTTCAGTTATTCATTTTTCAAGGTATTTAATTACTCACTAATTTATAATCAAAAATAATTTATCTAATACCTTAAGATGGTTTTAATCTAGTTTCATGATCATAATTTTTAACTAAATATATATCAAAAACCATTCCATGCTCAAAAAATATTTACACCTTCAAGAACCTCATCCTTTGCACCAACTGATTCTTTAGAGACACTTATGATAGTTCTATCTATTTCATTTAATATTAAAAAAGTTAATTCTTTAATCATTACCCTTGTAGACTCTCCATAGACTAGAGAAGGGATCTCCTCTTCTCCAGATTCCCCTACTTTCTCTTTAATAGAACCAAAATTATTAGGAGAGTTATTCCAGGTAAATCCAATGATTCTATGGAAACCAGTAAATAGATTATTATTGTGATGTCACCTTACAAGATCCAATGCATTTTAATCAGTATTAATTTTTTGAAACCTAAATGTTAATATTAATCAACATGGAAAATCAATAACCTCATTGACTGTTCAAAATAATGATATTTGTACCTAGACATGTATCTATGAAAGTTAACTCTCTCCTATTTTAGAAATGGATAGATTGGGAACATTAGTATTCCCCATAGATGTGAATATCTCAACTATATAAATGAAATAAATTATTTCATTACAATACATTTATAATACCATTTAGTTTTAGAGTTTTATCGAATTAAGGAAAAATATTAACTAATAGAAGTCAGGTATTTTATATCACAAGGACATTATCCCCCACTATAAACAACTTCTTTAACCACAATAAGTATTCAAAATGTCCCACAAAATTTTCACACACAACATTGTTCTAGTCAGATCATATGAATTACTTTTCTTTATAACATGGGAAAATATAAACAAAATAAAGGGGTGATCTCATATGCTCAATAAGGGTAAACATAAGCTATAATAATCAAATATCATAATTGTATGATTACTGTATGGGTATAATCAAGATACACTAGTAAATCATACCCAATAAATATTAGATCATAAAACATGATTCATGGAATACGACATGACATAACAAGATAAATGAATCAGTGATTGTGGAAACATGAGTTAAAAATCATGATCCCTCATATCATAACAAAGTAATAATAATAATCATTAGAATATGGAATAGACATTGGGATAAGGTAACGTTATATAGTTATTATATTCTATAAGACCTACACTTTAGTTTATCAGTATATTCATGATGACCCATGCTTTATTTTATGAGAATATCTAAGAAGGAATGCCCTTTGGTTTTTGAGAATATCCAAAAAGGACTTCCCTTTAGCTTTTTATCACATCCAAGAAGGATCACCCTTTAGTTTGTGAGCATGCCCAATAATTCTAATGCTATATTAACTCCTGAGATATAAAACATTGACTAAATTATTTTTGGTATATATAGGACCCCACCTATCATTATATATATATATATATGTTCCATAAGAAATCTATTCATCATCATATCATAAATATCTCAATGAATGAAAATGAGTTTCATCCAACACATCATAACGAATCCATGGAAAGAGAATTGTTTTCACATACTTTTCAAATGTATTCACATAAGGAAATCATATATAATTCCATCAATAACCCTTATATGATAAATATATGGAAAATAAATGGGTTTCTAATCGTATTAAGTAACCTTTTAGGTAAATTTCATTCAATCAATATAATAGATCGTGTGGAATTTTCATTGTAGAGATAAAGGGTATATGATTAAGTCAATAATTTCCCTAAAAAATTGGTGTATGAAATCTAGGTAAACACTCATAAATTAAAAGAATAAAAAATAGTGTATTCATTAAAGGATTACAATGGTATAAAAATTTTAGATATACAAAAAAAGAAGATTAGATAGTAAAAAGGTATTGGTAAATGTATTCTCTTATAGAAATTTAACATTTATCATTTTTTAAAATCATAGTAAATAATCAATCACATTATTTATAATACTTATAAAGGATTTCTAGAATATTACATTGATAGTTTTGAAAAAAATTACACTTTTCCCACGAAAACCATTTTAAATAAAACTATTATAACAGTTGAAAAATAATTTACCATAAAACATGGTAAAAAGTATTCAATATGATGGGAAATAAATTATTCCAAAAATGACATTAAAAATCATGTTTTTTATTAATAAATAATAAGAAATAAAGTAACTGATTTCTTTTAGAAAATAATTTTCAAAAAGATAATAAATAAGAAATTTCCAATATAAATTAGCATTAATTTTTAATAAATTTTCTATATTTTATTCTTGATAAAATATAGAATGGTTTAATAGAGAAAACATAAAATAGTATATAATAAATGTATCTATGATTCATAAATCCATTTAAGATGTTTAAATAAATTTATTGAATAACCACATCTTAATTATTAAAAAAAATTCATTTCAAAAGTGGGGATGAGAAGATAATAACCTAAATAACTCATAATTTAGTTCCCAAAAATAGAAGAAAATATTGGTTTAATATAAAATACATACATGGAATAAAGGATTCATTGGTAAGAATGAGATATATTCTTACCAATGTTAAAATTTTATGTTGGAAAAAAATTATCAACAAGTTGGTTATTGTTGATCAAAATTAATTTCCATAGAGAACAAGAGTAAATTCTATATAAAATATAAAAAAATGTGCTATTAAAGAAATATTGAAATTATATTTGAGTAATAAATGAAATTACCTAATGAATTGGAAATTGTATCAATGAAAACCTTATTGTATTAGTAATTTAATAATCAAAGGCGTTTGAGAGGAAGATCATGAAATGGGTATTAAAATATCATGAAATGATGATAACTTCATATGTGAAATAAATTGGGTTTTTAATACGCCATTTAAAATAAATTATGCAACCCAATATCAAATAATTCCTATGAATTTGAAAATGAGATAAATAAACCCTAACAATAATAGAATCATTATAATGAAAACCATTTAAAGAATATGATTTCAAATAAAAAATTAATTATATTGAATAATTATAGGATCATGATGCAAAATATTAAAGGGTAAGTAGATACACTATTACAAATAAAATGTGGTATATAATAATAAATAGGTCTCTAAAAATTAAATTTCATAAAATAAACCCACATTAAATTAGAAACTTTTTAATGGAAACCCCATGAAGAATTTATTTTCATATGAAACATTAAATACCATAAATAATGAGGATCTAGATACAAAATTATAATGGTGTAGTAGTTAAAATATTACAAATAAAACATTATGTATAATAATATATATGAATAAATAAATTAACATTTTGGTAAGAAACCCTTACCCTGTATTCCCACATACTAGAACACACAATAACCTCATTGAGAAATTCTGATTTCCCTAGGAAGAATCCTTTTAAATAGAGGCTTTAATCTAATTTATTGTGATTAGGAGATTTTGTAAAAGGAATATGGTTGTAAAATAAATATAATGGGTAGATTTTCATTTGGAATCTAAATTATTTGAGTCATATTAAAGGTGTTGTGAGAGACCCCTTTTATAGGTGCTAAAAATGGATTTTTTGTAACTATTTCAAATAAATATAAATAGAAAACATATTTTACATGTAATTTATCTAAAATAATTGAAAATAATGGATTATAGGATGATATAATTTGATCATATCTCAACCAAAATATTATTAACGTATTTTGAACATGTTACAAACCCTTTACCCATTGATTTGATTCTTTTATCATTTTATATTTTACCATGGTAAATGGTATTTACCTATGTAATTTAATTTTAATGACTGAAATAAAATAAACCTTATTACATAATTCATAACTACTAATTGAAAAAATGAAATCAATTTTATAATATAAAATTTATTTTCATATGGAAAAATTATTTTATCATTAGTGCATATAATGTGTAAATACACATTTTTAGAAAAAGTACATTTTTATTATTGAATATTTTTTTAGTATAAAGTTTTTAATGAATTTTATTTTCCGGATAAAAATTATTTTATCATTAAAAAAAATTCTGTTTTTCTTTCAAATAATGAAAAATATATATAATTTTTCCAAAATAAGGTTTAATTAAAAGGATTCTAAAAATAGTTTCTTTTATTGGATAATATTATTTATATTCTTAAAATGAAAAACATAAGTTTTATAAATTGAATTCAGTATTTAAAAATATACATATTTACTCCATAAATACATATTTCATTAATTAATATATTTTATAAATTTCTAGTTATTTTCTTGTAATGATAAATTTATAAAATCTATAGTTTTGATAAAAACTATATTTTAACCAGAACTCCATTATTTTAGAAAAAATCATAATATTAATATTCATATAATATTTAAATTTGGAATTAAAAATAAAGGCTATTTTTCAAATTTCAAATTCAAATTTTTTTAATTTTTCTTTTAAATAAAAATTTGACAATATAATAAAAAATTATCTCATAAAAAAATAATAGTTTAAAAAAAATAAATATTAAGATTATTATTTCCAAAAAATTAAAAAAATGGAGTTAATATATTATTAATATCAAAAATAAATTATATACTTAAATTCTTCAAATAAATTATATATTTAAATTCTTTAGATAAATCATCTTAAAGCCAAATTTATTAATAATACATTTTTATGAATAAAATGATCTCATAAATTTTATCAATGCATTAGTAAATTAACATTATTTTTATTTAATAGTAAAAAATGAAAAATGTGTAAAATATATGTGATAAATTACTTATTAAATAAATAGATATCTGATTATATTATCTTATTTTCTAGTAGAATACCCCTAAAGAAATCTCTACTGATGATATAAGCATGAGGTAAGATTAGGTGGTAGTTGAGGGTGGTGATTCCTCTAACATAGATCTCATGTAAAATCTCGAAAATCATAAATTTAATTCATATATTTTTGATTACATACTATATTTATTGGAGTTTGGATTGGGATTGGTCTAGGGAAAACCATATAGAAGATAACACCTTCTCATCCTTGGATAAATGAGCTTCATAAAAGAGTCTTATAATAAAATATTATATAATATTCATTCATATATTTCATAATATTGTTAATTTGTTTTATACGTGATAATTTAATAACTATATTATAATGGTCAACATTTATTTTAACATGTCATGTTTTCATTTTGGTTCAGTATTTAGAGTAAAATAATCTATTAAAATAATATTTCTTTATGTAAAATATATTGTTAATTCTCAAATCGTCACATTCTCTCACCACAAAAAAATTTCATACTCATAATTTTAATTATTACTCACTCAAAAAGTTAAGGTCTTCCAGGACACAATATTTAATTCACAATTATTTTTCATCCTTATTATCTCAAGTTTACTAGTGAACCCATATTTTCCTTTTAAATAATATTATAACTAATTTTGAGTTTTTCTTTAACTATTTATTTTTAATACCATAGTACAATGGATTTTTTTATATAGGGAATTTATGTTGGGTATGTATTGTATCAACAGTACTCTAAAAATCTTAATTGATTTTGAGGCTCACAAATTCCCTTGGTTGTTTTTTTAAAGATATTAATTTATGTTTATTTCATGAAATTATAATATATTACAATATTTATTTAGGAATTATATTCAATATTTTAATTCACAATTAATATTTTTTAAAGTGTTTGGAAATTGTTTTAATATATTCTGGAAACCTTGTTCATACCCTACGTTGATAAAAATAATGTATTGAATATACCCAATTCTTGGGAATGACATATAAGAAATGAATCCAATGTTTAGAACAGTATATAAGGATCATCGTACCTATGTTATTAGAAAATTGTGGTTAAAAACATTACGTTTGGAAGGAACCATATGTTTATCAAGTAAAGAATGTACTGTTAAATAACCCTCAATAAGTCAGAAACCCTACATTTTAGAGAAAAATGTATGGATCATCAACCTTACTTTTATGATTAACCTTATGCTGGATATATGATATTCAGAAAATGAACACTCTATAATTGAACCCTATATTTGGTGTTTTTTAATTTTGTGAAAATACCCTATGTTTAAATTTCCAACATACGAGATTTAAATTCTTAATATTATCTGAAATTTTTGCAATAGTTTTGAAAAAAATTAAATACTAATTAAAAGATTTTTTATGATCGATTCAATGCATGTAATGATCAATTCAACTAACCTTATTTAAAAGATAAAATCATTAATCTTATTAAGGGAAGTTACAGCTCCCCTGCACATTTTCAAATCTGAATATCCATAATCTATTAGGCTATTTTCTTAGATATGTTCAACTGAAAGAAATATATTTATATGAATAATGAATTTTCAAATCATATATATTTGTGATACCAGTAACACAATATTCATATACATAAATATAATTTCTCATGAATATATTTTATTTATCTACTGCAACAAATGATCTACACTATTATTTGTAGAGGAGGCTACATTTTTTAGACATATATATTAAATCTCCTATTTTTTAGTAGTTTTATTGATATTCAATATTTTTGTGTATTTGAAGATAATTTATCAATAGGATCGCTTTATAATTTTTCTTTCTAGAAGATATTAATTTCTTAAGAATAAAATCCATCTATTTTATATTGTTACTACTTTAAATGTTAAGTTTAACCTAATCTATCAAAAAATAAAATTAATTTGATTTATTGCAGTATCAACTATTCATACTCAGTTGTGATGAATTGTTGAATTATAGTATTATGATATGGATAATCAGTTCCTAATTAATGAACCAGAATAATATGTTTATCCTTTTTGTTAAGGTGTCAACCACTTCCAATCAGTATATGATATTTGGTCTAGTGATAAGAGGATCATTCTAGTGAAATTCAACAAGCTCACAGAGAGAACATTGGTGGATTAGACAAAGGGATATTTTTTCCCAAAAACAGTATAAATAGGATGTGTTATTTCATTCTATTTATCTATTTTCTATCTTTTATACATAATAAAACACCGCTATCTACCTTAATTAGAAATAGTGTCAAATGAAAAATTAGTGAAGAAATTAAAATGTCACAATTCTCCCCCTCTCGTGGTATCTTTATATTATTATTACCTAAAAATTGGTATCAGACCAGATCATTTGTATTAAATAGATATAATGATGAAGAGCACAAGGCCTATAGAATTTTGATGGAAATGGATGATCCAAGAGAAAGAATTTCTATCATTCATGATCCATACTTTAATGGTGAAAATTATGGTTGTTTTAATTCTTATATGATCATCTACTAGAACAATATTTGATTCAATGTTTTTTCAAATAACATCACTCTTTATGTGGTTCATAAAAAACTAGAGACGTGGACTATTTAAAAAAAAGCTTAATATGACAACAATTCAAAAAAATTAATTGGAATTATCTGGGGATATGGTCCTGGGGGGTTAATCATGTATCAAAATGGCTTATTACCTAAGAGATGTGGAAAAGTGTAACAGTTTCTTATGATGGAACAGATAATATAAGACATATGAGATATGCTACTACTAAGATCATGCTTGACACCTTTATAATATTTTATGGTGAAAATATCATAAAAATGATTGGAAGGTTAAAAGATATTGTTAAAAATATTACTACATTGGGGGATCCCATAAGTCAGTATGATCTAGTTCTAAATATACACAGAGTACTTCCCTCTAAGTGGAATGACATATCTGCTACTATTAGACAATCCTCACCTATCATGAATTTTACTACGAAGGAAATAATTGGAACATAGATGATGTATGAAGTATAAATTAAAGATGAAGTTGAAGATCCTAATATTGTAGTGAAAATGGAAAATAATTCCCTAATTGTAACATCTCAGAATCATAGATGGAAAAAAACAGGAACACAACCAAGAAAAACATTCAAAATCTTCAAATTCTAAAATGGAACTATCTCAACTATAGAGAAACATAATAAAATAAGATTCTTCAAAAATCCATTAACAAGGATGAAAAAGAACATATAGATGTTCAATTATATGAATAAAAAACATTTGGTCAAATAAGACCTAATTTCCCTTAATTTAAAGTTGAAATAAGAATTATATAAAATAAATATTAAAAAATTTATAACTACAAGAATGAAGGAAAAAAAAATAAATGAATGTTGCATAGAGTATATCTTAAGACTCAAAAAACACCTCAAAATTTGATTTCGAAAAAGAGAAACAAAATCTAAAATCCAATATGTGCTTTATGGCTAAGGATGAAGAAGATGTGTAATCCTAATACTCTTCTCTTTCTGACTCTGGTGGTTTTTCAATTGAAAAAATATATTCTTATTATTAAATTTTAGAAGAAACATTTGATTATTTATTAAGGTAGAATTAATCTTTGAAAAATAATTTCATTTTTGTTTTAGTTGAAAGAGACACTCTACTAAAATAACATCAAGAACATGTTAAAAAATTCAATTCTTCTGCATCAAACTGTAGTAATCATGAAACAAAATAATTACTGGATGAAGTAGAATCTTAAAAAAGTGATACTCTTATTTTTACTAAAGGGAAAATGGTTTTAAATGAGATTTATTGAAATAATGTAACTAAAATAGAAAAATTTGGAATAGTAAGTAAGGGGGAAAATCAAAACTGTATAAGAATTACTTTATTCCCAAATAAACAAATACTGATTTTATAATTGTAGAACAAAAATTCATTTTACTAACAACCATTTTTGGAGAAATCATCAAATTAGTGGTATTAAAAATGATTTTATAACTAAAAATACATTTGAATAAAGTGGTGTAAATTATAGTAAAATTAGGAAAATATGGATTCCCAGATACCTTCTTTCTTACACTCTAGGACCCAATATAATATAAGTAGTAAAATAAAGACATGTTTAATAACTCTTTCTTAAATCGGGCCAATGTAATAGAAAATCCATATGGTATATGGATGGTGGTTGTTCCAAAAACATGAGAGGAGAATAATCAAATTTCTATGCATTAAATCAAATGGATGGAGGTCTAATAACTTTTTCTAATAGTGCAAAGGGACCAATAGTCAGTGTTGGAACTATTGGAGATCCAAAGACTATCCCAATAAAAAAAATACTATATGTTCATGGTCTAACAATCAACCTGATTAGTATTTACAAACTCTGTGATAACAGATTATATGTTTACTTTTTCTAGAAATTCAATATCTTTGTTTAAATATAAACTACTTAAATTGAGAGAATCTTGAAAGGATAATGTTTATACCTTGGAGAAAAATTTCTTGTTTAAATAGAAAGGGAATTGTTTAACTAATAATACAAATGATTCATGGATCTAGCATAACAGACTTAGTCACTGAAATATATATGTGTAATATAAAATATCTAAGAAATAGTTTGTTTTTAATTTACCTTATCTTCAATTTTATAATGATAGATTATATGATGCATTGAAAATTCGAAAATAGCACATATCAGGATTCCAATTTATTAACAAAAATTCTATATCTAAAAAATTATAACTTATCCATATTTATCTATTTGGAATATACAGAGTAGCAATTTTGTCTGGTAAATTAAATGTCTTTGTTTTAGTTGACGATTATTCTCGATATTCTTGGGTATATTTTCTAAAACTAAAAAGTGGCGTATTAAATTTTATTGAATGTTTTCTTAAAATTATTCAAAATGATATGGTTTTAAAATACATTAATTAAGAAGTGATCATGGTGAAAAATTTGAGAATAAATAATTTATTTATTTTTCTAAAAAAACTAGGTATTAAACACACCTTATCTTAATCAAGAACACCTCAAAAAATGGAATTGTTAAAATAATAAATACCACTATTCAAAAAATGGTAAGGACTATGCTAAACGAATATAGTCTACATACCTATTTTTTGGTAGAATCTGTAAGCACGAACTTCTATATAATGAATAGAGTATTAATAAGAAATATTTTTAAAAGGATACCCTATAAACTTTGGAATAACAAAAAATCTAAAGTAAATTAATTTAATGTTTTTAAATGAAAGGTGTATATCCTTAATACTAAAGACAACCTTCGTAATTTGATCTAAAACTCATGAAGGAATATTTCTAGGATATTCTGTGACTTCTAAATCCTATAGAGTATTTAATAAAAAGTCAAGGATTTTTGAAGAATTTATAAATGTGATGTTTTATGAAACTAAATCTTTATTTAAATAAAATGATCAAACATATAAAATTCCTGATTCGTTTGAATACATGAGACTTGAAACCCATAAATATTATTCTGAAAATAATAAAAATTAAATTCAGTCCATTTAAAAATAATATGAATCTGAAGAACCTGAATGTTTCTTGCATTGATAGTATATAACCTTAAAGAACCATTTTTTGGAAACTATTATAGGAGATTCTGAGAGAGGAATTTTATAGAGAAGAAATATAGGAAACCAAGAGGATTTTTCTACCTTTCTATCCCAGTTAAAACCTAATACTATTAAAGAATCATTATAATATGAATGTTAGATGTTTTCAATGCAGGAAAAACTAAACCAAATTATAAAAAATGAAGTTTGAGATTCAGTGGAATGACTATAAAATTATCTAGTTTTATGATCTAAGCAGTTATTCATAAATAAATATGATGGTCAAGGGATCATAACAAAAAACAATGCTATATTAGTAACAAAAGTTTATAATCAGAAATAAGGTATAGATTATGATGAAAACTTTTCCCATGTAGCAATATTATAAGGAATTATAATCCATTTAGATTATACATCATGTATGAACTTTAAATTATATTATTTGGATATTATATATACCTTTTTAATTATATATTTAATAGAGGAAGTTTATGTTGAACAGCCACCTAGTTTTGAAAATCCTCAAAAACCAAATTTTTTACTTAATCATACTAAATCAATCTATGGCCGTATAAAAGAACCTAGAGCTTGTTATGAAACATTAATCTATTTTTTAAATTGATTTACTATTGGATTGGAAAGATGCAACACTTTTTTTGAAAAATGTTTGTTATAATATTTAATTTGTAAAAATTTATGTTGATGAGGTTATGTTCAGTTCAAAAAATATAAAACATTGTAATGATTTCTCAAAACTATTGCAAAAGAAATTTAAAATGAGTACTATAGGAGAATTAAACATCTTTATAGTATTTCAAATTTATCAAAAATATTACACTAATGTTCTAAATTAAAGTAAATATATTATTTTTTTAATGAAAATTTTTTGACTTTAGAAATGTAAGACACACCCAAATCATATGTGTACCAATATAAAACTTCATTTGTATGAAGTTATAAAAATAGTTGACAAAAAGTTATATAGAGAGGCATGATTAGATTTTTTTATATCTTAATGCAAGAAAAAAAGACATTATGTGTACTATATATTTATTTTTTGGGTTTTAGTTAAATCCAAAATTATACCATATTACTGTTGTTAAATTATTTTTAGATATTTAAAATGTATTGTTTTTTAATCTCTAATTTATCCAAAAACTAGTGATTTTAATTTAATTTCTTATTTATATATTGATTTCAGATGTTGTAAATTATATAAAAAA
The DNA here is from genome assembly GCA_963277665.1 of Viscum album. Lineage (NCBI taxonomy): Eukaryota > Viridiplantae > Streptophyta > Magnoliopsida > Santalales > Viscaceae > Viscum > Viscum album. Next base: position 1,185,295,919 of record OY728130.1, on the reverse strand, counting down.
TCACATCAGGAACCTGTCACATATTAGGAAAATATTTAGTATCATGTTCAACAAAGAAACAACACTTAGTTGCTCTATCAGTAGTTGAGGCAGAATATGTGTCTTTTGTTAGCTGTTGTGCACAAGTACTGTGGATGAAAAACACTCTAGTGGAATTTGGACTAAATTTTAATAATATAATTTTATTATGTGAAAATACTTATGTGATAATTATTTCAAAAAATCCTATACTTCATTCTAGGAATAAGAATATTGATATAAATCATCTTTCTCAAGGAGACCATGTTCTTAAAAAAGATATAAATCTAAATTCATTAATAAAAAATAACAATTTGAGGATATCATCATTAAATAACTTCCCACTAAATGTTCTGATTTTATTAAAGGAGAGTTAGGATCATTTAATTTTAAGTACATATTTGTCAGTCTATTTCAATTTTTTATATTTATAATTTTAATTATTTTTAATTTATTTTAAATTTATATCAATTTATTTCAGAGAATTTTTTTATTCATTTACTTTAATTTCACTTTCAAATCAGTATTTCAATTATTTTCATAAATAAATTTTTCTTATTTTTAGATTTTAATTCTGTGTTTTCAAAAAAAAATGATTTCCCTACGTAATCAGTAAAAGAAACTAGACCATGTCATCATCCATCAGAAACCCCTTCAAATTTCCTTACCTTTTCATTTTAGAACTATTTCACCTCCTATAACCCTCACCCTTTCTCCTAAAATATAGAATCTAAAAACCATTAACCTTAAGATTCACATAAATGACGAATACCAAAAAAATTTGATAAAGGTGAACTATGAGATTTGAAGCATCATCATGTTCCCTATAGAAGTATTCTTCAAGGAAAGGTTGTCTATTTTGAGTGGATGTATCAGATGAACATTCTACTCAAACAATTTATAGCGTTTTGGGGTTTTATGTTTCTGTTCAATGAGGAAAATATTGATTTTCATTATTAGGTATAATTAAAGAATTTTTTTAGCAGTGTCTAGTTTAGTTTTAGTGAAATAGAAGCTACGATATCCTTCCGAATATAAGATAAGAAATTTTCAATTTCTTTAATTGAAATTGTAAAAATTTTAAAATTCCCTCATGAATTAGTATTCCACTTTGATCTCTGATCAATTATAAATCAAGATCACAAATATAAAGACATAATGTATTTTTTGTTTGGTTTAACAAATATATGGAAAATGGTTGGAAAGGATATTAAGGAAAAAGAAATGGTATTAGTAATGTTTATTCAAAATTTTATTGCTCATATGGTTTCTGAAATCGAGAAAATTTCATACCTAGACATGGACATTTTGTTTTTTTATTAGTGACACCAAGATAAATTTTCCCAAATATATGATTAGATATGTATGTTATTACATCCATTTAGAGGTATGAATGTTGTCCTTCCCTTATGGAAGAATCGTATCTCTTAATTTGTTTATGAAGAATAATTATCATCTTCTAGATTATAGAGTCAAATTTCATCACAACAATGTTTTTAATGTTGGTACTATTAGTTAATATGGTTTCTTTTAAAGTACAGTGAAAGGAAATCGAATGCCTCTTTCTGGAGATTATAAATAAAAATCTAGTTCTTTTTCTCAGTGGGAGAAAAGGAATTTAAGAAATAAATAAGTTAGAGAATATAATATTACCCATCCTACAAAGATAAATCAACGATATGATGATACATATGTTATAGAGGAAGAAGAAAAAGTGGTTCATGGGGAATATTTTTTAAAACTGAGTAACAGAGAAAAACCCAATCCTAAAGAACTAGTGTTAGGATATAGAGGTGAAAATCATTCAGTTCATTTAGAAGAACCATATCATATTCTAGATCAAAAAGAAGAAATTCAAACTCATGATCTTTAGGATGTTCCTCAACTAGATCACTAGAAATAAGATTCTCAATGAGAGAAACAAGTTAAAAATTCAGTCTCTCAGGAAACTAAGATCATTGAAATTCAAGCAATCCATGTTATTAGTCCTTCCATAGGATGAAATGTATCTTTTTTTGAGAAATAACAGAGGCCCTTGATGGTATATCCTGTTTAATTAAGTTGTATTTAGAGAATACAAATGCTAATCCCTTATCTATTATGGAGGTTCATACCCAGTCAAAGAATCTAGATGAAGGAACATCTTACTCTCTGTAAAATTAGTATTAATACATCGTTATAATGCTTAACACAGATCAAAAAGAGATTTCAATTCTTCTACATGATCTAGAAGATTCAAAGAATTATTTTGATGATATAAGTAATCCATCTTCTCAGAGAATAGAATTATAGTTTCTTATTACTCAATTATAAGAAATCGTAGATAATTCTATGTCAAAAAGAGATTGGGATACATTTAAAAGAGATTTGTTGGACTAGTTTGGGAAGGTCAAATCAAAATTTATTTCTAAGAATGATTTTTTTATTTGAAATAGTACTTAGGGAGCCAATTTTAATTAGTCAATTGGGTGTTAATCAGGATAGTGCTTCGACCTATGGACCAACAACTTCACCAGATCTAATAGGAAGGTTTCAAGCTATCACATAATTTATGACGGATATGAATGATAGACTTTGAATTATTTGGTGAAATAGGGAACCCTTGTCAGTCTTGTTGGAAAATCATAGATATCTTTTTGAGAATCTCCCTTCAAGTTAACCCGACATTAGGCAGCTACTCAATCAGTTTCTTGGCCAGTTATCTATATTTTTGCAGATAGAGGATAATTTGTTTGAATTTTTGAAAGTCAAATTTATTGAAAATATAAAAGTCAGTAAATATTCAAGGATTTTTTGATTAGTACTTTGGTAGAAAATTTTGTATAAAAACTATAAGCTCGTGGAAGAATTGAAAGATGTTTTTCAAGTGTCTCATGCTCCACCAGAACCTAAACCAGAATCTACTCTAGAAAAATCCCTTTCTCCTTCTACCAAACCCAATATTTATTACATTTTCTCAACCCAAAACCTATACTATATTTGTACCTTTTTTATTATAAAATTCCTGTGTTGTTTTTATATTTTGTTATTTTTCATTTAGTTATTATTTTTTTATCTCTACTATCAGAATAAATGTCTTCTTTATTAGAACAAAAAAGTATAAACATTCATTAATTATTCGATGGAAAATTGAAGGTTTTTAATCCTTTTTCCTATAATTAAATTTTTATAACACAAAAGGGGGAGACAATTGGGAAAACACAACATTTAATTTAAATATATTTTTATTTGAAATGGTTTTATAAAATCAAAATATTGTTTCGATAAATTTATATGTTTTTAAAAAATCTTATATTTTCTATAAATTATTTTATGGTTTTTGTAATCATAAAAAAGGTGGAGATTATTGGGAATGTATTATCTCAAAAATGATATATATATATATTAATTTATTTTGATACTCCTAAATACACTTTTTTTACTAATGATTTTAATTAAAGTGTATTTTAGTAAATTATTATATATTAAAATATTTATTATAAAATTATATTCAATATTTTAATTTACAAGTAATATTCATTAATTTATTCAAAACATGTTTGAGTATATTATAGAAACACTGCTCATACACTATGTTGATAAATGTAACGTAAGGAATAATCCTTCTTCTTGGGACTATCACATAAAGAATGATTCATTCATTCAAAGTAGTAAATATGGATCATCAATAATACATTATCAGAAAAATAAGGTTAAAAAACCTTACGTCTATATGAAACCATACGTTTTTCAAGTCAGGATTGTATGGTTAAAGAACCCTATATATGTAAAGAACCCTACATTTGAGAGACAACTTTATGGATCAAAAACCTTACTTTTATTATTAACCTTATGTTGTCAACCTTACATTCAAAAAATGAATGCTACATCGTTGAAACCTACGTTTGGTAATTTTTTATTTTGTGAAGAAACCCTACATTTTACTTTTCAATATTGGAGATTTAAATTCACTCTTTTTTCCAAGATTTTTGTAATGGTATGTACAGGATTAAAGTTTGATTCAAAAATCATTTATGACTAATTAAATTATAATTATAATCAATTCAATGAACCATATTAAATATGAAAATCACTCATGTTCTCACAGGATGTTACGAATCCCCTAGATGTTTTTGAATTTGAATATTTGTGATCAATCAAGCTATTTTCTTGGATCTTTTTTCTGAAAGAAATATATTTATATGAAAAGATTATATTAAAATAATATACCCAAGTGATATTTCGGATTCATGATTCATATACATATGATTTCTTTCTCATTAATATCTTTTTTAGATCTGTAGCAACAAATGATTGAATTTATTATTTTCAGAAGAGGCTACACATTATAGACATACATGTTTAGTCTCTTACTTCTTTAAGATTGTTGTTTTTATTCATTTCTGCCTTTTATATGAATATAAATTCAACTAGGATCGTTTTAGAATTATTCTTTCTGGAATACATTCATTTTTGAAGAATAATATCCATCTTTTGTTAGTTTATTTTTTGCAACTGTGATGTTTTAACCCATCTATAAGAAAATTAAATTATTTTGATTTTTTGGAGTATCATGTATTTGTACTCATTTGTGGAGAATTATCATCTACTTCTATTAAGATATGGATAATCATTTCCCTGTTAGAGAACCATAAGGCTCTGTTTATCTTTATTCTAAATGTGTCAACTTCCTGCACTCAGTTCTGGATTTGTGGTCTTGTGATAAGGTGGTCATTCTACTTAAATTCACCAAGCTCATAGAGAGAGTATTTCTAGAGTTTACTAATGGATCTTTAACCTTAAAACCACTATAAATTGGTTTTGTTATTTCATTCTATTTATCCTCTATCTATCTTTCATATGAAGAAAACAGTACAATTTTCTTTACTCACACAGAGAGTCAAATGTCAGAATTGGTGAAGAAATTTGAAAAGAAAATATTCACCCCCTCTTGTGTTATCTTTGTATTAATATAACATAATAGTTTATAGTTAACCTTGTATAAATAGTGATCATGGGTAGACATTGTGATGTGATTTTATGATCTTGAATTTTTTTTATTTTCAAGAGAGATAACCCATGATTAATATCGCATAATATTTGTCAAAAAAAGGATAACAATATTTTATAAGAAACACATTCTTATATACATATATTAGAGAGGATTTAAATACATAGGAAACAATAATAATGTAATTAAATGTTTTTATTAATAATAGAGCATCTATCCATCAGGGTGGTGATTTAATATCATTAAAAAATATTTTAGGTATAAGGAAGTGGGTTAATTAATATAAAAGTACAACACTTGATGTTTGGATGTGGATGGTCAATGTCATTACTCTAAATTATCTTTAAAAATCCCTTCCATGGTTTTATTTAATAGGATTTACCTTTTCATGGAAGTTTTTTGTTCTTATCACCCTTGTTATCCATTATATTAGGGAATTGAATTAGATAATTTCCACGTTCTCTACATTTAATACAGTGTACTATCTATGGTACATTATCAATAACACATATTCCATTCACCAGGTCTACTATTTTATTCACTTTTCCTCATTAATTAGTTTTTCTTTTACCACCTTTTCCACAAATAAAATAGACCCCATTTCCATTAACATATCCCTCGAAAATATTATATCCATATTTTTTACATGAGGTAATTTGAACATGTTTTCCTTCATCATATTTAGTACCCGAACAATCATTAGACTCTATGCTTATTTTATTTTTAGTGTTTAGAAATTTAATTGTGTTCATGTTGTTAATCAGGATTATTGATAGTTTGTTTAGAATAATCCCATGGGTTTTCACTCAATATCTTATCCCGTTAAGTTATTCATTTGAATAATCTATACAAATTCCATGGAATCCAATGCTAACATGGTTCATTCAGGCTTCATCCATTACTAAAACCAAAATTGGTTAATGTGAGAGATGAATAATTAACATTGTAATAGGATAATAATAAATTTTCTCATGAAAAATAAAACATGAAATGTATTACTATTCAAAATAACAAAATTGTCTTTTATTTCAACCTAAATCACTCTGGATTCATTCTAGGATTCAGTATAATGGGATCTCACATAATTAATATCCTAATTCCATAACATAATAAAACCATCATAATGGATTGAAAAGAGAATGTTATTAAACAAAACATGTACCTTAGGAATATAAAACTAGGTATGTAGTATTGCCTCTTTTCATGCACCAGGTGAAGATTGAGTTAATACTCAACAAGACCTTTTTTAGGATTATTACCACTAGTTAAATCAATTACAGATCCTGTATCCACTTGTATTATATAGATAAGGATGTAATTTATTGGAAAACCAAATAATCACTACCTTACTAAAATTTCAAGATGTTATCCTATACATAGACATTTCCCTGGGGTTTTCAATGAAGTTCTATTATCTCAATCCCTAAAATTTTCATCATTACCTGAAATGAACTAAACAGTTATCTATAGCTTTAAACATATGAGACTCATAACATAACAACCCTTTAATTATCCTCAACTATCCTCTTAACCTTTAAATTTATCTAACACCAACTCTGATACCAACTATGAATCCCCACAAATGTGACCATCTCAACTACATAACTTAAATAAAATATTTCAATATAATGTATTACAATAACCATTAGGTTTAGTGTTTCATATAATTATGTAAAAACATTAAATAAAAAAACTCATTTAATTCTCAACCAAAAGACATTTCTTACACTATATAAACCATTTATTATCCCATAAAAATTCTTCAATATTTCTCATAAAATCTATAAATGATAGACTCTTATAGATCCAACATATGTGTGTCTTTTCATCATAACCAAGTGAAATTGAAACCTAATAAAGGGGTTAGATTGGAGGCTCAATAATGGTAAAAATAAGTGACAACAGTTAATGATCATAAGTAATCATAATATTCTCATATGGGTATAATCAATAAACATAATAAATTTATATCCCCCAATTCATAGATTATAAATCTTAAGTCATGGACTATTTCATGGTGTAAAATAACAAATAGATCAAATATTATGGAAACATGTTTCATGAGACAATAACATAGTCATTAGAATAAGCATAAGACTATGGAATAAACATAATAAAATGGTATCATCATGTTATGATAATTTCGATGAAGACCCACGCTTTAGTTTTTGAGAATATCCATGAAGACTCACACTTTAGTTCATGAGAATATCATTGAAGGATTACCCTTTGTTAGTGATCATATCTAAGAAGTATCACACTTTTTTGAGATTATCTATGAATTCCCAGCCTTTAGTTTGTGAGAATATCCATGAAGGCTCACACTATATTATCTCATGAGATATAAAACATTAACTCATTAATTAGAGGGATATATTTGACACCACTAAAAATCATCCATGCATAATTGTGCCATAATAAATCCATCATTCATCGAATCATAAAGATCACATGATAATAAAGTGGGTTTCATTAAACACGTTATAAATAACCCATAGAAATATAATGGGTTTTATATCCTTTCAAAATTTATTAACACAAATAAAATATTCATAATTATACCAATAATAAAAACATGATAAAAAATGAAAAATAAGTGGTTATCTGATGATATTAAGTAACTTTATAGGTAAAAACTGTTTAATCAGTTTAATAGAACATAAGGTATTTACACTGCGTATATTATTGGAATATAGTTTGGTTAATAATTTCCTTAATTAATCAATGTATAAAATTTTTGAACCCAAACATATTTTTGGTGTTCAATTTATTATTAATCATTTTATCATTACATGTGGGTAGAGTATTAGTAGACATTGAAGACATGTATTGAGGATGTAAAATCCACAGTGATATGATGATGAGAGGTTCCCATTGAAGATTGGGAGATGATTGTGGTGGTGACTACAAGATCAATAGATCCTGAGCAGATATCAAAATTTTTAATTTCTTTTGGGAGACATAAATGATTCTAACGATCTATATGATGTTGAATAGGAATACAGTATATTAATTTCAATGTAAATTTAGACTCACCTATAGAAATTTTTACTAAATGAATATGTTCAAAAAAAGTAACTGAATTTATGGAGTTGATATATTGAAGGAAGATGACATGATGTCTTATATGAGCCCATAAGTTAAATTGAAGTGGGTGTCATTTTCAAATATTTTTGAAAAATGTTGGTCTTTAAATCTTATTTCAGAATTTGTTTTCTCACAAACCCTTAAATATCACATGACCCAATAAACCCTTAAGGGTCACATGATAGCATGACGTAAAATATATTACATGATAGATCTCAATGAATCAGGTGTAGCATATAATCATGAAAGGATCATGTGATCCCTTAAGTAATATTAGGTTGTAAGATCTGATGAACCAATATTTTTATACACATTATCTTTAGTATAACTGATTTTACCCATCCCATTTTAAAAAATATTTTGTAAATATCACATTTTTTTTATGAATAATTTGTATATTTTATTGTCTATTGTTTTTAAATATAGTTTTTTACATGATCTATCAATTTTCATATTTAATTCTTACATAAATTAAATATCTTGGATATATATTTTTTGGGATTCCAATTTTTATTCTCATTGTAAAAATAAATTTTCACTTGGATATTGGAATCAAATTGAATTAAATTAAAATTTTATTGGTTCTTAAAAATTTAATAGGTTTATTTTAAAATTGTTATATTAAAATTCCAGACTGGATAACATTATAAAAGAGTTTGATAATTCAAATTTTTAATTGTTTATATTAATTTGAAATTAATTACAAATAAATTATGAATTGAATTGGGATTTTTAAGTGCATGTATTTAAGTTGGAAATGTTACTATGGTCAAGTTCATGTCTCTATAAAAATGTTCTATCTACATCATCAAACCAACATCTATGAGCCTGCAACCATGAGATTATGACCATGGGAATCCATTAGTTCCCCACTCAACCTTCCTCCATGACAATTGGAACCATGAGACCTTATAATCTAACATCTATGCTAATATATCAATTCCATGCCTCCTTGGAGGCTTGTTCAAGGTCCAACCATTTCGAGAGAAGATAAAGTTATCATTCAGGATACCATTTACGAGGAGTCTAATGACCCACATTAGAATTAGTATCACCTTGAGGATGCCACTAGATGAAGTAAATTTTGAAGAAGATGTTGGGACCACAAATTAAATTAAATGAAATTAAATCAAATTACCAAGGTAGGTTTAAAAATTAATGATAAGAAGGGATGAAACCACATCAGCCTTTAGTATTAAATTATAATGTGACACAAAGATATAGATAATGAATTTCACTCATAAGTCTCAACCCAATCCAATCCATGAATCAAATAGGAAAGTGTTTTATAGTGGAATTTTCTCTATTTCTAAGTTCATATTGAATTCGGAAAGACCTCACATCTCCTCAACACACTAATAGTAGGTAAAAATTCATATACATACAAGGTTGGAATTAAATTTCCAGAATTAACTTTTGAGCCTCAGGGAGTGGGAAAGATGAATATATGGAAATTAAATGAAACTATTTCACATGTTAGTCTTATTATTATCAAGCATAGCCTTTATTTACCCTCAATTTTCAATGTTTATAATTATATGATGAAGTTAAACTATTATGGACAAAAATAAAACCATGATTCTGAATATCAAAGCACACTCAAGCCAACTTTCAAATTAGTGGTCTTGAGTGAGTCACACACACCAATGATGATATATAATCCAAAGTTATTCGGTTTTAATGAAGAATAATCATATTCCATGAATGAAACTATATTATTATAATGATTTTCACAAGAATATTTCTCAATGAACTACTTTAAATTATGGGGATGTGTTCAATGAATTTAATTTGAGGATTTGTTTAATATTAATAGAGATTATTTACAATGATGATGTTTACAATCAAGATAAATTTAAAATGAGAAGGAAGATCAAGACAAATGATTCCATGTGGTTCTTTTAAAAAGTAACTCGATGAAAATAATTCTCTACATGAGAGAAGTCACATAATATACATTCATGTGAAAATTAAATTCACCAAGGAGAAATATATCACATGATAATATTCCATCTCAGATAGAAATTTTAAATTCATATGTTATGAGAATTAAAATACCTTCTAATAGCCTTAAGGTGTAATTAATCACGTTTGAACATGAATTTTGAGACATAATTTGAATGAGAATCATTAGAAAACTATGGAAATTTCAAGCGTGGAAATTTGATGATTTAGTGCCTATAAATAAATATACCATGCTTCATTAAGGGAGATTAGATGATACACTGAGAAATCTAAATGAGAATACTACTTTGGTTTTTTACTATTTTTTGTTTATTTATGTAATTGTATACTCATACTTTTAATTTTAGTGTTATTTAGTTCCTCCATATTTCTCTCAATCTCTTAAAATGATCATTTATAGTCACGGTCATAAAAAAATATCATTTGTTTTTTAATTGGAATAGCTTCTCTTTATTTTCCCAAATCCCATATTTTTTATTCTTTATGTTTTAATTCTATTTATGGTGAGGGAAAATTGGTGATTAAGATTGGTTTTGCAATTATCCATAATTAATTGGATTGAGTTTTGAACTCATTTTATTCCTTATTAATAATTAATTCCCTCAATTAAACTGGAAAACTCTTCATATGGAGCATTTGAGTGTGTTGTTGGGAAAAAAAGATGTATGGTTAAGCCGGGTCTTAGAACATGCCACACAATTGGGTATGTTGTGTCATTAACATTTTCTACTGGAGGATTGAGGTTTATTTCACTAAAAATGTTTCATATGAAAGATAAAATTACAACTAAATATAAGGGTATGTAGTTCATTTATATTCGGATAAATTATTAGTTATAATTTTCATAGTGATAATGGATAATTAAAGACACTATGTAACTAACCCTGTCACCAAAACCTATCTTTATAACATCATTCTGAATGAATTTTCATGTTTATTTTTCTATTTTTCATTCCAACTTATCAAAACTCATATCTCATATACCTTCATGAAATATAAAAACCCAAAAAAATAAGCAAATCATGAATAGTGATTTTCTTTTGAGAAAGATCCTTAAGAGAGATGACCCTAATCAGCAACAATGATATTCTTTTAACAATAATTTCATTTTATTTGATATATTTACTATTTTAAATAAATTAAATATATTCTATAGATTTAAATACATGCAATATTGGGTTATATTGTTTTACACCCAATAATGATATTCTTTGATGGCTAGCGTTAAACCAAAAATCGAGTTTTAATGAATATTGGAAATATTATTATTTAAAATGATACTTATCTCCCAGTAGATAAATTAGTCATTATAAATAGGACTACATAACTTATGAAATATATGTATGAATTAATTTATTACCATTTAATTATAGATGAATTCAAAAACCAATTGAATATAAAAGAAATTCTTTTAAAAAAAATTTAAATACGCAAAATGAGTTTTGTCATAATAAATTAAATTAATTAAAATTATTCGATGATCTTAATGAAATTAAAATATTATTTATTAAATAAAAAAATTATATCCATCTAATATATTCTATATGCATAATATAAGGGAAAACATAATTTTACGCATAAGAATATATATTTCTCTTAAGGAGGATTTGTTGCTTTAAATAGAGCTTCTATTTTAAAAGTAAATTTTAATACTTTTATAAATTTTATTTTAAAAAATAAACCTAATTTTTAAATATTAATTTCAAAATTATCTTAAGATGAATTTTTGGTATTTTTTGAGAAGTTTCATTTTATGATGAATAGTGAAAAATAGTGAATTTTAAGTGAAAATTATCTTTTCATGAAATGTTAAATTATATTATAATTATTTGAAAGTAAAATTATATCAATTATAGTAATTTTAATTTAATTTAGTTCATTAAAAACATTTTTATATTTAATTTAGATATAAAAACATAGTAAACTTTTGACTATTATAACTTTAAAAATTTATTTTCTCATTCCATCTATGGGATTAATTTAAAATTAATTTCTTCCAATTATGTGATTTGAATTTGACCAAAAAATATTAAATATTTTGAATTATAATAATTTATGATTTATAATTAGTTCAACTTCATTTTTTTAAAAAATAATCCATGAAATCAGTTAATATTAGTTATATCGATTACGAGAAAATTCAGTTTGCCTAGAGGATAAACTTTAAAGATAAGGGGCCAAATGACCTTTAAGCCTATCCAAAACAAATTGTATGGACATATTTAGAACATATAAATTATATTATATTTTTGGGGTAATTATTCTATCTAATTTACATTAAATACACCTTGTTTTAATTCCTTATTTCATAAATTTACATGTTTCCACTCAAGGCCACTTATAAAATTCATTCTCAATATCCCCCTTATTCAAACAATTCATACCAATTTAGTTCTTAAAATATCTGAAAAAATAATTAAAAAAATCACTCCCTTAATTTTATAATCCTTATCTTGCCCATAAATCCAAATTAGTAAGGAATTAGTCCAAACCTATGGACGATACCTTAAGAAAAATTAATGTTTTTCTAAAATAATTTTCATTTATTTCCTTCTCCAGCTCCTAAAATTATATTTATATCATGATTATATAATATATATTGTATATTTAATATACTAATATGTTTTTAAGTTAATTTTATTACCTGAAACTACATACACTCCCATCAAATGGGTTAGGAATTCATCGTTCTTGTTTACATCGAACTACCGCCTCACGAACTAATGTTGTTTGTTTTTCCATTAAAATTATATAAGGATGGAAATAAAGTTGTAAATATTATTTGTATCCAGTGTATATTTAATATACTAATATGTTTTTTCGTTAATTTATTACCTGAAACTACATACACTCCCATCAAATGGGTTAGGAATTCATCGTTCCTGTTTACATCGAACTACCGCCTCACGAACTGACGTTGTTTGTTTTTTCCATTAAAATTATTTAAGGATGGAAATAAAGTTGTAAATATATTTTTATATTATATATATAATATTTATGATGTATTTATTCTTCTCAAATTATTATAAAACACATAACATCATGCATTACATTTTTTGGGAAAATGATAATGTTGTTCATGTGTACGACAAACTACCACCTCGCGAAGCGATGTGATTCATTCATAGTTTTCATGGAATGTATGGTTAATGGTTTTAATAAAGAGAAATGATCTATTTGAAATAAAAATTATAATATATTGAAAATATATATTTATATAATTTAATTTTCTTTCTTTCAATATGATTAGAAAATGGAAACAATGTTCATGCGTATGTATGGCCTTCCATCTCTATGAACAATGCATTACATTTCCTAACATCAAATTTTATAGATTAATATAAAAACATATATAATAAGAATATATGATATCTAAATCATGTTTTATATTTTTTATATGATTTTATCTTTGTCTAACTAATAAGAACAGAAAATTACAAGTCAAAACATACTCAGAAAACAAGACTATTAACACTCGAAACAATGAAAATAATGAATGATAATTAAGAAATGGGTGATAAGATGTTATAAAAGGATATTATATTATATTATAAATATTAATACTGTTCTTTTATTAGTTTATAACATAACTAAAGTAATTATATATGAGTTTAAATGGCATTTAACCAAAAGGGAGAGTATGGTATGATATTTGTCTCAAATTCACTAATTGAGGCATATTGTAATTTTATACACCTAATTAACTTTATATGGTGTATATAATGCCAATTGACTAGTAATATCATGAATTAATAATATTCATTTTATTTTCAGTTTCAATTCAAATTATTTCACATCTGGGGATTTTAATTATAAGTTATCTAGTGTTAAAGATTTTCATAACCCAATTTCTTTTCAATCGGTTATATTATTTCCTCATTGTAAATAATATTATATGATTAAATGTATAATGAATTATAATTATATTATTATATTTTTGAGATTTTATTTTTTCTATTTACAGCTGATATTCATAATTTATTCACTAGTTTATTCTCAAATCAACGTTATGATCATTTTAATGATTTATTTTACAATCTTATTCTAATCAAGATTGTTTATTCAAAATTTTAAATTAAAGGAAATTATTTGATAATTTTAGAATAAACCATGTAATTTTATTCACCAATAGTTATTCATGATATTATCCAAGTAGTAGTACCACTTTTTTACTATTTGGTAACTAAAATTATGGATAAAACGTTTTAATAAACTCTGACCTCATTTCTCTCTTTGATCGAAAATCTGTTTTTTTAAACTATGTTTTCTAAAAATAGTTTCAAATGTTTTTCATTATCCTCTTAAAATTTATTTATTAAAATGCCTTTTTACACATTTTTTACAAAAAAAATCAAAGGAATCTTCTTGTTACATTCTGATCAAGGCACTTTTCTAACTTTTTATAATTAAAAAGGACCATTATTTTAAACCTGTATGGAATAACACTCCATCATTTCTTTGAAGCCTAATTTTCAATTTTTATAATATATTATTAAATATAATGTCTTTAAATGTTATTTTCAATGAATTTTTTCAGAAAAATTTCAAAATGAAAAGGATATTTTCTTCAATAATTTTTTAAAGATATTTTTATGGTAATTATATATATTGGTGATAAAAAAAATTATTCTTACTCTAATGGGTAAACATTATATTGATACCATACTTATTCCTCCTATAGATGGATTATGATTATTTTGATCAAGTATAGTATTGAAATACAATTACCTAAATCATTTTCAGAGTTAGTAACATCCCCTTGAGTTTTTTATTTTCTAGTGATCATTGAACTTTAAATTTCCCCTAAATATCCACATTATTTATCATGAATATGATTATTTCCTAATTCTTATACATGTTTTAAAATATTATTTTTTCTTTAATAGTTATTTTATTATCTCGATAAATATGTATAATTATATATTCTTTACTCAATATGGATATTTGATAAGGCGAATTTTTTATTAAGTAATTCCATTATTTTATATATGAGGAATGCTTTAGACTGGTAGTGATGGATGAGGCATGGAATTTATATATCCCCTGGATTAATCAACAGATATCATGATAAAAATTTTTTGGCCAAATTAAATATATTTCTCCCTATAATTTTAAAACATCTTATTAATTTTCTAGATTGTATAGGTTTTCATGGGTCTCAAACATGACATCTAATATTTAATCATTATCTGCATTTAGAATTACATTATTATTATCCATGCGATTTTCCTTATAAAAATATATGGATTCATTTCATTATTAGTGTATTTATTTAATGGAATTTGCTTCCAGTTATTTTAATTTCCATATTATTTATGCACTTTATTCTTAGTTATTGATTACAAGGCATGTGTTCTCATTTATTTACCATTCCATATTATTTATTCACTATTTTATTAGATATTTATTACAAGGAATATTTTATTGGTTATTTACCTCTCCATATTGATTATTCTCATTGATTAATTATTATGTCTATTTTATATAACCCTTATAGAGCATTTGATATCACCCTTATTTTTTTCTTTTTCTAGGATTTCATGAAGCATATTATGGCTGACAAGTTGGGTTATGCTAGATGAAATAAAGTTAATTTCAAAAAAAGTATATTGTAATTTTTTTTTCAAATTTAATGTAAAAATTATGTATGTATATAGTTTACAAAAACTACTAAACTATTCATTCCTTTATGATGTGATTAATTTATCTTATACCAATGTAATGAAGTAAGGCACTGGATCCTAGATACTAGTTCTAGGTTTCTACAATTAGAATCAATGGAAATTTAGTAGTAAAATTAGAATCTAGATTTAGGAAAAGATAAATTAGGGAACATAACCCAAAGGTAGACATTGAGGATAAGTGTACAAGAACATATTAAAGTTTTAGTAAGATATTGATTATGTGGGTATTCCAAAATATAAATCCCACTAAAGATTCTAAAAGTGTATTTTTTTTCTAGTACAGATGTACCAATAGGTAATAACACTTAAAAGGACACATCGGGGTTGAATTGATCTTAACATGGTACATGATAAGGGGCCTTACTTTGAAACTAGTTTGACACACTCAGGGGATAGCTTATGATAATTCAAATTTCCTTAACAAATGATTATTAAGAATTTAAATAGATTATAACAATTTATGATATATGTTTAACCTAAAGTGTGTTATATTTAAAATAATCATTCATCACTAAAATATTCTAAAAATGATTATATGGTTTTCCCACTATGATTATTTTTACTCAAAATGTGATTTTCCGTTTTATTCAATGACTGGAACACAAATGAATCATTTTAACATTGAATTTTAATATAAAATTAGTGACAATGACCAAAAAAGGGGATGTTAATAGGATTGAAAGATATCATGTTTATGCCCAACCAGTTTTACCTAAATATGATTAACAACATATACCATAACCAACTATGGGACTCACCATTTATGATTATGATGGAGATTGTTAAGATATCATTTGTTTGGGACCACGGAGAAATGAAGGCTCTATTTCCATTTTAAAATAAATGTCAAAAGCAACACTTAGTAAAGTTGCATAAAAAAATGGGTAAATGATTTTTGTGTGTAAAATAAGGGAATCTAAATAAGAATTATAGATGAAAATGAAGATTATGATAAAAGAACATAAATCTCACCCCAAGGATACATTTATAGTTTATTGCCTTAAATTTTGGGAACCTAGGAATTACTCAAGTAAATTCACTATTCTAAAGGGTAACCTCTACAAAATGGAAGGACTTATGTAGAAAAAAATGGAATAATTATTTATGTATTGGTATTAACAATATTTATAGAAGTTTTTTACCAATGGTATTTAGGTTATAAGAATTATTAATCATATAATAATTCTATTAAATTTTAGAAATAATTTTTTATTAATAAACATAACAGTTATTGATACCATCACAGATTAATGAGTTTAAGATTGATCATAAGGTCGACTTATTAAAGACCAATTTTTACATTTTATGTTGTAGGAATGCTAAAAGATTAAGGATATTATAGGTGAAATTTATAGGGAAAATATGTTTTAGGGGAAAATTATTTGACATATAATACCTTTACAATTTATATACATGATTTTAAAGGTATTGATAACCATTAGGTATTATTTGATCAATAATTACACTATAATAATATCCAATAAGATTATTATATGTTGTAAATAAGAAAAGTTATATTGGAACCCATAATAAAAAGGATATTTAATGATTATCTTTATTTCAAGGATTTCAATAATATATTTTGGGAATGTTATATGGGTTATATTAAAACGGTTTTAGAAAAAGTAAAACCCATATTATGGGTGAAATCCCTTTGTATTCCACATGGATTTGGGCCTTGAACCCCTGACTAAAGTACGATAATGGTTTTATTCCTACCACTGATCTACATGATGTCTTGGTTAATATTTCATTGTTTTTAGGTAAACTATTGGAAAAAATAACATTAATAATGAACTAATGGTTTTAATTTTTAGGTTTATAGATTAATGTATTAACCACATTGGTTTTGGAAAATATTTAGATAAGGATGGAAATAATTTTCACACTTTTATGGATCTTATAATCTGTTAATAGAAAAATATTGTACTTCAGGCATAAAAAAATCATTTTTATACATTTATTTCTAGGAATAAGAAATGAATTGGAAATTGAACAAAACAAAATAAAAGGATGAAAATTCACTTATAAAATAAAAACCCATCATGTAATTATATTTCATTATATTTTTAGATAGTAAGGGAATTAATCAACATTAGAAAAAATGATCCAAAAATAAATTTTTATCCTATTACGATCATATCTAATGATATCAATGATATTTTCACACTAATTACATTTTTATTTTTTAGACATTAACATTCTATTGAGCAATAAATTTCATGTGATCAATGAAATCTATCACTCTAAATAAATATTTACACTTTTCCCCTATGTCCATATCATTCCTTCCCACTAATGTTATTCTATATAGAATCCTAGTTATATATAATTCCATGTAACCCTTGTACTTCCCATTCTATCTTATTAGGTTGATGATTTAACAATACTTCTTATGATGACAATTCCTCAAAAATTATATTTCCAAATATCAAACACTAAAATAGAGATATCATGTTTAAATTGTGAGGATGCAATTTATTTAATGTGTGGAGAATATAACACCCTAAAAATTCTAAAATAATAACATTTTATTCGAGAGCTTGTACAAAATGCAACACTAAGAATAGAAAAGAATATAACATCCTGATACTTTATAATATATTTACTATTTGAAATAAATTAAATATATTTTATAGGGTAAAATACACAAAATATTTAGTTTTCTTTCATTACACACAACAATGATTTTCTTTAATTGCTTATGTTACATGCACGACCGAGTTTTATTGAATAAAATTAATATTATTATTTAAAATGAAAATTATCTAATAGACATTAAATTTGTGTTTATAAATATTAATTACTAAATTATTATATATATAGTGGAATTAAATGGTTACTAATTAATTATAAATGAATATGAAAACTACATAAATATAATGGAAATTTTTTTATAATAAATTTCTTGTATATGTTGAATGGATTTTATCTTAATAAATTAAATTAATTACTATTAGTGGATGATATTAATTAAATTCATATATAATATATTCAATAATTTTTTTTGAAATTCATTGAATTTATTTTATAGGCTTAAGATAAGAAAAAACATAATTTTACACCTAAAAAGATGTGTTTTTATAATATGTTTTGCAGCCTTTTAATGGCAAACTTATTTTAAAAATATATTTTTCAAATTTCATAAATTATATTTTAAAAAATAAAATTCATTTTTTAAATATTAATTTTCTATGTATCTTATGGTGAATTTTTGATATTTTTCTAAGAAGTTTCATTTTTTTAATTAACAGTGAAAAATACAGAATTTAAATTGAAAACATGCATTTAGTATAAATAGTTTAAAATGTTATATTATATATTAAATTTGTTTATTAGTAACATTAGATCAATTATAAGTTTTATAATTGAATTTATTTCATTATAATATTTTTTATATTCAATTTAGATAAAAATATATAGTAATCTTTTGAAGCTTTTAACTATAAAAACATTATTTCTGATTACGTCTGTGAGATTAATTTTAAATTAATTTCTAACACTTCTATGATTTTAATTTTTAAAAATGAATTAAATATTTATAATAACAAAAATTTCTAATTTATAATAATATCAACATCATTTTAGTCAAAAAAAAAATTAGGGATAGTAGTCAAAATTAATTACAGTAATTTAGAGATATATGATTTTACCAAGGGAATAAAAATTAAACATAAGTGAGGAAATGACCTAGAAAAGTATATGAAACACATTTTAAGCCATATTTCAACCTTATACCTTCTATTATAGAGTCTTATGAATTATTTTATCTACTTTACAGGGCATAAACGTTGGTGTAATTCCTTCTTTCAAACATTTACAAGTTCAACACTCTCCCCCACTTATAAAATGCCTCCCCCTCTCCCCCATATTAACATCTCTCAAACCACTTTGTTTAATAAAATACCTTCAAAAATCACTCCAAAAAATCCATAATCTCATACTATAATCATTATCCTTGAAATAAATCATACTTAGGAAGGATTTACTGAAAACCTATGGGGGATACCCTACGAAAATGAAATGTTTTTCTATATGTGTTTTTATTTATTTCTCTCTCCACCACTTTTAATTATTTTTATACAATGATTATATGATGAAACCTTATAATAAATATAATAATATGTTTTTGGGTTGAGTTTATGACTATCAACTTCACACACTTCCATAAAATTGGCAATAAAATCATTATTTGTGTGCACAACACACTACTGCCTCCCATCATTCGTTTTTCCATTAACTCCTTTTAATATGTGTAATAATATTAGAAATACTATTTTTATATGATATACATGATATATAGGATTGAATTATGATTATTTAATTATTATATAACATATATCATCATTCTTTCCATTTTTTGCAAATACGATAACGTTGTCTCTGTGTAAGGCGAACAACTGCCTCACGAAGCGATGTGATTCATTCATGGTTTACATGGAATTTATTAAGGATGTTTTTCATTTATATATGTTATATATATGAAAAATGATATATTAATGATATTATTTATATTTATTTTCTTTCTTTCAATATAATAAGAAAATGGGAACCAAATTCATGTGCATATACGACCTACCGTCTCTATGAACAGTGTATTTTACTTCCTATCACCATATTTTATGTATTACAATAAATATAGTTATAATAAAAAATATGATTTTAAACCATGGTTTTAATTCAAGATATTATTAAATCATTATTTAATTAAGAGGAATGGAAAATAACATGTCAAAACATACTAAACACACTTGGAAATTAACATCGAAAACATTGAAAATAATGAAAGATTATTAACAAATGGATGATAAGATGTTATAAAATGATCATATGTGATATTATAAATATTAATATGGTTATATTATAAATTTCCAACATGATTTAAACCATTTCATCAGAGTTTAAATGAGTTTTAACCAAAAGGGAGTATAAGGTAAGGTATTGCACCTCAATTTCATTATTTGCAGCATATTATAGTGTTATGCACCTAATTACAATTAGATAGTGTATATACTATCCCATGAAATGTAATATATTGAATAATTAATTAATCATGGTATTTTAAGTTTAAATTAAAATTATTTTATCTATGGGGATTTGAATTAAAATTTGCCAAGTGGTAAAGATTTGAATTACTCAATTTCTTTTAATTGGGTTATATTACTTCCCCATTGTTGTTAATATTATAATATTAGGTGTATAAATTTTTTTTATTATATTATTTTGTGTTTTAAATTTTATTTTGTTTTTTTAATATAATAAACATATTCAATTAATTATTTTATACTCACTTTAACTTCATGATCTTTTTAAGGGTTTATTTCACAATATCAATATAATTAACATTGTTTATTCTTGTATTTCTGTTAAATGAAATGATATGATCATTGTTTAATAAAGCGTTAAATTTTATTCTATTATATTTATCCAATATATTTTTCCATTTTTATTACAAATTTTTCACTCTTTGGTTATTGAAATTATTGTGAGAGAGTTTTAATTAATATCTGACATTGTTTCTCTCTTTTATCAAAAAATAGTTTTCTTAAAAAACATATTTTCTGAAAAAAATTTCAAAATTTATTCTTTATACATTTATAAATGATTTATTAAAATAAATATTTACCCATTTTTATTATTATAAATAATTTTCAAAGGAATATACTTTAAAATTTCTCAAAAATGCACTTTTATAACTTTTTATGATTTAAAAGGAATGTTATTTTTACCTTGTATGAACACTGGTGGAAATAGAGGTTTTCCCAATGTTTTGAACAAAATCTTGGTATACTATAAAAAAGATAAACCTTTCCCAATAGTTTCTTCAAACTATTGGCATTGAGTTTTTAGAAGGAAATGTTCCCAGTAGTTACTAAAACCATTGGGAAATCATGAAATAATCTAATCTATACCAACAGTTCTAAAAAACCAATGGTAAAGAAGATATTTCCCAGCAATTTTTAAACAACATTAGGAATGGATTTCCCTAATTACATAGCATCCCATATCCCCAATCTATGTGATTATCATCCCTAATCTGAACCTCTTCAGAAGAACTCTCTATACCCTAGGGTGTGAAACTCCTTCCACTAGATAGATACATCTTCAATAAAGAAAATTTTTTACTTTTACGCTTCAAATTAGTAAGTTTTATCTTAGTTTTAATGTTATGTATCTATTTTTATTTTTTTCCTTTTGATTTGGCCAAAACTGGACCTTTGTACTGTTTTATGGAAAGGTATACTGAACACTTTGATTTATTTCTGTTATTGTTCAACATTTCAAGTTTCATGATTATGTGTATCACCATTATTTTAAGTATTCATACCCACCCTTTCTATGTAGAGTTAGTAAACCATATGAAATAATGGGATCTGGGGAGAAGTATCCCCACTCAAAGATGGTAATGGATAATGGATATAAGGTTGGTACATGTGAAGGTATTGGGGAGGATTGGGGTAGTGGTGTTGGTGGTATTACATTTTTTTAGTGTGGTGATATGGTATTTTCTAGAGACTTTAGTTTAGTTGAAAATTGGACCCCCCCCCCCCTTGTACACCCCCCCTGGACAACCCCCCCACCCCCACTGCCTATCACACCCCCCCCCACCCTTGTACACCCCACCTTGGACAACCCCCCCACCCCCCACTGCCTATCACACAACCCCCCCAACCCTCTCCCCTTGGACAACCCCCCCCCCCCCTTCGGACAAACCCACCCCCTTGGACTCCCCCAGGCACCCACACCCTCCCGGGACACCCCTCACCCCCCATGGAGAGCCCCCCTCTCCTGCTCCCCCACCCCCTAGACACACCCGACACCCCTTAACTCCCCCTCACCCCCTAGACACCACCACCCACTTAGACACCCTCTACCCCCTGACACCCCCACCACTAGGACTGCCACTCCACCCCCTCTGACACCAACAACCCCCTTGGTCAGCCCCCCCCCCCCTAGACACCACCCCACCTCCTATGTTCTTGTCCGAGTTTTTAAATTGGAATTAACCTTGTAGGTGATTTCCCCTTTCCCTAATGACATTTCCTGAGTGACCCGTAAATCCTTAGAAATTTAATTTTTCATGTTTTGAAAAATTGAAAGGGTTGTTTTTAATGAAATGGATAATGCATGACGGTTTTCCTTTCTAAATTAATAAAATGGTTTTAAATAAAATTACCCTAAGAGGGGCTACAGGGGGTGGGGGCTACCCAGGTGGGGGTGGGTTGTCCAGGGGGTAGGGGGATATAGGTGTGTGTGGAGGGGGTGTTGGCTATCCAAGGAGGGGTGTGGTCTATCAAGGGGGGTCAGGGCGGGATGTCCAGGTGGGGGACGAGTGTGGGATGTCCAGGGGGTGGGCTATCCATGGAGTAGGGGTGGGTTGTCCCGATGGGGGAGGGGGTTGTCTAGGGAAGGGGGCAGGCTATCCAGGGGGTGGGTGATATACAGGTGAGGGTGGGTGGGGTTTCCAGTGGGGGGGCTATCCAGGTGGGGGTGGGGGGTTCTAGGTTGGGAGGGTTGTTCTGGTGGGGGGTGTCCTAGTGGGGGTGGGGAGGGGCCCAGTCTAGGTGGGGTGGGGGCTATCTAGTTGGGGGGATTTCTAAGGGGTAGGGACTGCTGGGTTGTGGAGAATGGGTTTGTGGGCTTTCTATGGAGTAGGGTGGGCTATCAGGGGGTTGGTTTGGGTTTTCCTGATAGGGGAGGGGTGTGGGTTGTTCAAGTGGGTGGGCTGTCCAGGGGGTGGGTTGGTGGGTTGTCCAGGTGGGGTAGGGGTGTGGGTTTTCTGGGGAGTATGGGGTTTTCCAGGTGGGGTGGGGTGGGCTATCCAGGTGGTGAAGGGGCTTTCCAGGGGGGCTGTCCATGTAGGGGATCAAGGGGGTAGGGGCTACAGGGGGCTGTCTAGGTAGGGGGTGGGATGTCCACTCTGAAACTCTACAAAAAATAGAAATCATGTATACCAAGTTTATAGTTTCTTTCACACGTGAAGACTATTCATGTTTTTTTGTAACAACACTCACTCTTACCCTTCAAATAAGAATTTATCTCTATAAAAATTCTCACATAGGTTCTTATCCACTTTCCGTATTGATTTCAATGAAATTTAACATTCATACAACTCCATATCACCTAATGATATAACAAGTCTCATACATCCATGAGTAGTTTCCCATCGAAACATGGCTCATATGCCTAAACAACATACATAGGATCATATTTGACACACACGCAAAAATTTGTAAACAAAAAAAATACTATATTTACACCTTTTACAACAACCTAGAATTATCTTTCAACAAGCCTCTCAAGGCATCTATAATCCACATACATTGCTCAAAATTTTGAGGTGTGTTTTTTTAGAATTCATGTATGATGTTTAGGGTGGAAGATAAAATCTGATCGACGTATGATATTTGGATGTCTGTTTAAAATTAGGTGTGTTGTAATTTATATGTATAATATTCATTGTTTTCACCAACAGTATTGTGCGTCATCTATAGTATGCTGGAAGTCATGATAAAATTGGATATAGATTGGATTATAAAACCCTATTTTGGGGGTGGACATCCCACCCCCTTGACACCCCCCTCCCTTGGACATCCCCACCCCCTTGGACCCCCCTGCTTGATAGCCCCCCACCCTATGGACAATCCCCACCCCCTGGATAGCCACACGCCTTTGGATGGACCCCCACCCACCTGGACACACCCCCCACCCCCTAGTACAACCCCCTAACCCCTGGACATCCCCACCCCTGGAAACCTCCCACCCCCTTGTTAATTTTATGTGATCACTCCAATAATCTACTAAAACATAAAAAATTCTCAATAAAAAAATTACTGAACCCTTAAATAATTCTCCTCCACAAGTGTGCATGATCTTTTAACACTCATGTGTAGTTCTTCAAATATATTTTGTTATGAACAAAGTATTTTTTTGTCTTTTATATGATGATTCTCATATAGAGTAGTGTGTCAGTTATGGTTTCATATAAAGTAAACAATTCTCATTTACATGCATATATTTTTTATGAATCTTCAATCTTATAGAACTTCTTTTGATGAAATGACTCATAAAAAGTTTTTTTACAGAACGGATAGAAGTTGGATGTATAAAATCAATCAGATCTCAAGTGATTTTCAAAACAATTTGGAGTGATTTCTAGATTTTTTTTTTCAAAATTATTATAATAGTGGTCACAAACATTTTCCATGTTACAATTATATTGGAAGATCATGGTTGAGACATGAAGAAGTCAACTACCACATAACAAAATATAGTTCTCAATAAAACTACTATGTGTGGTATCACAATGGGGAGAAAATGAAATCTTAAATTTCTGATGTTCCAAATGAGAGGAATCGATTAGAGAATTTTTTATATGACCATTTTCTTTTTATTCATCATCATGAAAAAAAAGAATTTCGACCCAAGAAGTCTTTTATATGAGAACACAAGATATATCTAATGAAAATGATGGCGTTATCATGTTGAAAAAATTGAATGATTCTACCATGACTCCAATATATTGACAATACGGTAAAATGAATAAGGTAGAATTTTTAATCTAATTATTTCATGGGAAAACTCTCTATGGGATTTCTAATACTTTCATCGATTACATTCTTACTGTATTGAAGGGATTACTTAAAAATGATGCAGATATTATTTCAAACCACTATATGGTAAGGAAGTTAGTTAAGTAACAAGCATTTTCATGAAATAAAATTCATGCTTGTCTAAAAGATTTCAGTTTATAATGGGAGGAAACTCTTGAAAGAAATGATTTTATAAAATGTGGAACATCTTGTAGGAAGACGAAATCTAATAGAACACCATCTCATGTGTCACATAAATTAATATGGCACTTTCCATTGATCCCCAAACTCTGGAATATTTTTATGTCTGCTGAAATATCAACAAAAAATGAGATGACATGATACTATGATAAATAAGACTAATTATGCGTTGGTTCACCCTACATATGGATTTTTATGGAAGATATTAGATTCTTGATATCCGGATTTTTTAGTTGATGGGTGTAATGTGAGGATGGGTATTTAATGTGAGGATTTTAATATATTTGAGAAGACGCTTACTTTTTACAACACATGGCTGATTTTTATGCACATTTATAACTTTCCCCCATTGAGGTGTCTGAAAAAACATTTGACTTTCATGAGTATACTCATATCTATCCCTTATGATCCCATAAATGATATATAAATATACATGCAACATTTAATAAAATATTTGAATCTTCTTTAGGATGTGGTTGTGCGCACATATGATGCATGTTTAGAATACATATTTCAAATGTGTGATGTGCTTATGTGGATGATAAATGATTTTCCCACTTATGAAATGATGGTTGGATGGAGAAAGAAGGGAATAATATCATGTCCCATTTGTATGAAGAATACACGATCCATAAGAATGAAACATCACTATAGTTTCAATGTTGTGGCACATAAATGATTTTTTCCAATGGACCATCCAAATGGAAATAATCATCAAAGATTTGATAATACCATGATTACTGATGATCTACTACAGCGTATATCTAGAACTTATGTGCTTAATGAATTGAAAGATTTTAGTTTTCCTTTCGAGAAGGGTTAAATGAAATTTTAATAGATATATAATGTTTCCACGGAAACCTTTTACAACTAGATGAAGAGAAGTATCTTGTTTGAATTGCATTATTGGTCATCCAATCATTTACGTCATTGCATAGATGTAATGAATATTGAAAAAAAATATATGTGAAATGTTGATTTCGATTCTTCTAAATGATAAAGGAAAGACAAAAGATGATTTAAATCTCTCCGTGACTTGGTGTATTGGGGCATCGGATAAGAATTGCATCTTGTTCATATTAGTGAAAATAAATGGAAAGTTTCATGTGTTTATTATATGATGAAACCTACAGAAAAGAAATCAATTTCTAGAAGTACTAGAGAATATTAATGTTCCATATGGATATTCAAGAAACATATCTAAACGGGTCAACAGAATAGAGTTGAATATAAATCTTTGAAGAATCATGATTATCATATCCTTCTACATGAGTTGATTCCAAAAGAAATTTGTCATATTTTGTTCAATAATATAAGGTTGGATATTATTCAGTTATGCCATTTTTTATAGATATTTATGCTATGAATATTTCCAAGTTCATATTGCAAAAAATGTTGGAAATTGACCCATTAATTTTTTGTGTGTTAGAGAAAATATTTCCTCCTTCATTTTTCACATGCATGATGCATCTGACTATCCATATTCATACTGAAATACTTTTCTGAGGTCCTATTTCTTTTCATTGGATGTATCCAAGAGAAATAAATATGTACAAATTAAATTTTTATGTTTGAAACAGGAATCATCCCAAAGGTTCTCTCGTGAATGGTTACTTGGTTTGAGAATATATGTATTTTGGCTCTATGTATTTGTCGAATCTTAATACAAGAATGAATAGACCAATGGGAAATAAAGAAGAATAGTATGAGAAAATTGAACCCAGTTTTCTATCACTTCTACAAATAGGAGGGATTCATGGATTATATACATTAACAACATTAATCCTAGATGAGTGGTATATGGAACATCGCACAGTTTTTTTCAACCGTGATTTGTTTGATGACTACATCAGGTAAGTAAATATAATATATGTATATCTTACATATATATCTGTTAAAATATTTCAATTTTTATCTATAGGGAATATAAAGTAATGATAAATCTAAGAAATCATTCTATATCTTTGAGAAGGAGGGAGACTTTTCATAACAAAGAGTTTTCAGCTTGTTTAAAATTGAAGGTAAAAATATTTATGTCAACAATAATTCAATAAATATTTAATTAAGTTTAGTATTCATTTATATTTCAGGTATTGATTTTTCCTGATGACTCTGTCTTTGAGGAAATAAGATCCCTAGTTTTTTGGTCCTAATACCATGGTTTGTGACAGTAAATCAATTATTATCAATGGGTACATATTTATTATCACTAAACAAACAAAGAACATGAGAACACAATATGATGGTGTTGTGGTTACTGCAATAAAATACTATTATGCCAGTGCATCAGATAGTGGACCGCAATTTGAAAATGTAGGTTATTATGGAGTCATTGAAAAAAAATATTGGATTATTATTCTCATAAACAAGTCACAATGATGAAATTTATGCGGTTTGATTTGATGACGATGGAGGAAACAATTATTGATGATTTTTAATTTCAATTAATTGATATGACTCGCACTCTTGCTACTGATTAACCATGTGTATTGGCATCAATGGAGAAACAAGTTTTTTATTTCAAATACCATATTCAACCTGAATTTGGTATCATTGTTGAACTAATTCCAAGAAATATTTTTAATGATGGGGATGACGAAATTGACACCATCCCTATAGCCATTGGAAAGGATCTATTTATTACATTTGATGACACTAATATCTTAATTGTTAGAGATGACTATGAACAAGAATTTATGGTGGGAAATTCATACATTCATCAATCCAAGTTATCAGTTATTTTGGTTTAGCTCAACATGGGTAGTTAAGGTTGGTACTATTCAAATTTATTTAATGGTGATTGCAAATATATTGTTTCTGACATGACCATTATGTGAATTTTCAATGTTTCTTGGTTTCAATTTTATTTTAATTTCATTCTAATTTGTAATTTAAATGTATTCAAACCTATGAAACTAACATTTTTAACTTGGTGAAAATTTCAATGCTTCATTGACCATGTATAAAATTTGTATAACTCTAAGACCTCCCTTTAAATTTTCACCAGATAATGAACATGATAGTATTTCTTCTTCTACAAAAGATATATATGAACTAACATCATCTACCAGGGCTAAAGAATTTAAATTTTTCCATAATTTTGAAAAGTGATTTACCCCTTATGAACATGATGGTTTGTCTTCCTAGTAAAAATCCATCCTAATAAAAATTAAATTTCTTTATTAAATATTTTTTGATTTATTGAATTGATTATATATCTATTCAATCTCACCTAAAATAATGGATAGTTAAATTATCCATGAATCCCCATATTCCCCCTCATTTTTTAGGTTGCACGTTAGTTATCCTTTTCAAATTACTTAAATATTTGTTTTCAAATGAAATAAATTCAATATATTGAAAAGAGGTGATGGGAAAAGAAAATGGAAAACAGTCTGCATATGGCTGAGATGGGCATTCCACCTCTAGTTCTTGTAGTGAGTATTTTATTTCAAATATTTATATTTAAATAATATATAATTTCATGGGATAAAATTTCTTTTAATAAAATTTATAGGACCCACCTCTTATGTGATAATTATTTGATGGGAAACCTAGTAGTGGTCCCAGTACACATGGTGTTCATACTAGGGGGTGGTATGAGAGCTAGCTGATCTATTCAGTGTACCCGACTAGACCTTTCCCCACCCACTGACAAACCATTTATCCCAAATTCTGATCCCAGTGTGCCATTAGGGTCACATGGGATATTTAGGCCTCCCATGTTTTGACCACCTTTTATATCTGAGTCTCCTAACCTGTCTTTACCATATACGATAATGATTCCCACTCCCCATTCAGCATTCACTGAGTCATTCATTCCACCTTCTTTTATTTCTACTTATTTCTCCTCAAGCTTCTACATTCTATCTTCTTCAACTCCTACTCCACCAGGATCTTCCCCTACGAATCATATGTTGGTACGCACTCCACCTGCACAGGGTGTTCCTTTAATTTCTGCGGATGCAACGGTTCCTATTGATCATATTGCTGTAGTTATATTTATAGACCCCTAAAAAATCTTTATACCATTATTTATTTTCATTATAACAAGTATTGATAAAATATTTGTTTTTATTTCATAATAGATACATCTACTAATAAGAGGTGGGGTAAGGGCATACATGCATGTGTAAAATGTGGAACCTCCCCATGCAGTTGATGGTGGACTACAGTGAAGATAATTAAATGATTGAAAAAAACAAGGCAACAATGTCAGAGTTTTTTGGAAATGCTTTCCAAATACTCCATCATTACCGTCAGCCCACTCTCAAAGTGATAGTTGCCCAATAAAATCAAGTATAATTCTTGGGTAGAGATATGGGTAAAAAAATATATTTTATTTAATGAAATATTTTATTTTTTGTATTTTTATGAATTAATATTTTGGTGTCACCTTCGATTTGATTTTCATGATGGTGAGGGTGCACGGCCATTACATCTAAAGGAGTTAAGAGAGCTATGGAGAGCCTATAAGCATGATTTATATATTGTATGGAGTGCTAGACTTGGCACATAGTTATAGGTAGTCCATTATTTTGATTATTATCCTATAGAATAGTATCAGAAATTGATTACTCATTGGACAACTACCCAGTTTAAGGTATTAATCACATTTGTGGTATTTAAATCAAAAGTTTAATGTTTTTCATTAATACTATCTTTTGTATTATTGAATTTTGTTTAGGAATCATATAGAAGAAATAAAAAAATGTCTCAAAAAGATTCTTCCACACATTGGTACGTACTATGATGCCAGATCATGAGAGGAAGAAGGTGTGACAGTTGTTTATATTTTTTCATTACAACTTGAACATTCTATTATTTTGTCCATAAATTTTTTTATTGAAAAAGATTTTAGAAAATTTTAGTTATGAAATTATTTATTGCAAACCTATTTTTAATTATGATTTCCTATATTCAATTTCATTTTTGAGGGAAAATAGAATATTGAAGGACATGTTCCTGGAGAAAAGTTGTTTTTCTCAAGTCGAAGGAAGAAAGATGGAAGTGCAGTTAATGAACCAACTCAGTGGTAGATTGTAAGTTTTAAATTATTGATTTAAAATTTTAATATATATTTTTAACTTAATAATCTATTTATATTTTTAACTGGATCCTTTAGAAAACCTTTATGCCCAGGAACCTAACAATTTTGGGTCAAATGATCACTTACATCAGGTGTTGGGAGATGAGCACCGGGGAAGAGTACGCTGCTGACAACAGAAGAGTATTATCCTGACAAGGTATTGGCCCTCACCATGTATGAGTTGTAGTTCCTCTGAGTTTCAACAGGTTATTGGATAGGCAGAAAAAGCTAAAAAAGGGCCACAGATATGGAAGAATAGTATGATAGGGAAAACACTACATTTATGAAACTGTTGGATGTTTTATGTCCAAAACATCCACCAGAGGCTAGCATAGATTGGGATAAATATATGTCTTCAAGGTGTTCTATATATGGGGAACCAAGTAGAAGTTCTAGTGTTGGTTGAGATGATGGTGAGGAGGAGTATGAGGTGGAGGAGGAGGTCGAGGTGGAGGAGGTGGGAGAGAAGAAGGGTGAGGCAGAGGAGGAGGTTGAGGTGGATTATGAGGGAAAGGAGGAGGGTGTTGAGGAAGGAAGGGACAATGATGGGGACAATGATAGGGATGAGGGTGAGGCTAATAATGACGGTGATGAAATTTATGGTGATGAGGGACATATTGATCCATTACAGTTTTGTCTGATATTACTTACATTTGATGTTTTAGGATTTGTTGTGCCTGAATGTATTTATGATTTGGTAGGTCACATTTTCTTTATTTGTTTTTCTATAAATAATAAAACATGACATTATTATCTATTGTGACTAATTCAACCTTCTCCTGGACACCCCCCACCTCTTGGGACATCCCCTGGACCCCCCCCCCCCCCCAGACTCCCCCAACCACCGTGGACATCCTCCTTGGACACCACAACACCACCTGAACACCCCTACTCCATTAGACAGCCCCCCCCCCCCAACCCTTGTGACATACCCCCACCCACCCCTAGACACCACCCCACCACCTGGACAGCCCCACCCCCTTGGATAGTCCCCCTACCCTTTTGGAACCCCCCCCCCCCTAGCACCCTTGACACCCCCACCCCCACCCCCCATAGACACCAACCCACCACCTGAAAACCCCACACCCCAGGACACCCCCCACCCCCTGGACACCCCACCCCCGGGACACCCCTTACCCCCTTGGACAACCACCTGGACACCACCCCACCCCCTAGACACCTCCCCCCCCCATGGACACCTGCAACCCCCTGTAAAGCCCCACCACCACCCTGGATAACCCCACCCCCATGGGCAGCCCCCAACCATGTGGACAACTCCTCCCCCCCACCCCAACCCCTGGACACCCATCACCCCCGTATAGACCCCCTACCCCCCTGAACAGCCCCCCAACCCCATAGACACCACCCCTTGGACCCCCCCCCCCCCCCTCCACCATCACAATGGACCCCCCCTGACACCACCCCACCACCTAGACACCCCCCACCCAACCCCTCAACAGCCCCACTCCCATGGACAACCCCCCACCCCATGAACACCCCCCCCCCCTCCGTACCCCCCCCCCCCCAAGACACCCTCTACCCACTGAGAAACCCCCCCCCCCACACACACACCCGGGATATCCCCCCCCCAACCCCCCTGGACACCACCCCACCACCTAGAAACCCTCCTCCTCCCACCTGGACCCCCCCCCCCCATCCCAACCCCCATGGGAACCCCTCCCACCTCCACCCCCTGGACACCACCCCACCCTTGGACACCCCCCTAGACACCCCCTAAATAGACCACCCCCCAACCCCCTGGATAGCCCCCCACCCCCTAGACAACCTCCCCCATGGATACCCCCCTTGGACACCCCCTACCACATTGGACAACCCCCCAAGCCCATGGACAACCCCTACCCCTGGACACCACCCCACCACTTGGTCTCCCCCCACCCACCTCCACTAGACACCCCCACCCCCATGGACACCCCCCACTAGACTCCCCACCCCACAGGACACCGTCTACCCCCTGCACACCCCCAACCCCCTCGGACACCCCCCCAACTCCTTGGACAGCCCCCACCCCCTAAACACCCCCACCCGTTGGGACAGTCCCCCCCCCCCCCACACACACACAACCCCAGACACCCCCCTGAACAACCCATATCCCCACGGACAGCACCCCAACCCCCTGAGCAGCCCACCCACCCCCTGGACACCCCCACCCTCATGTACACCCCCACCCCCAGGGACAGCCCCCACCACCCTGGACGGCCCCCCACCACCCTGGACGGCCCCCACCCCCTAGACCCCACCCCCGGACACCCCTACCCCCTTAGACACCCCCAACCCCTTGGACACCCCCCCCCCCCCCACCACCACCACCACCAATACACCCCCCCCCCCCCCTCGGACACCCCCACACCCTAGACACCCCTTACCCCTTTGGATATGAATAAACCATTAGAGCCTCTACCCCATGTCACATTACCCCTTATTACAGCATAGAATACCACATTATCTAACAAATCAAATCTCATCTAAATTCACCCATGCCTATGAACAAAAATGCCATATTGAAAACCAAAAACGTGATTTTATTATATTGTGGTTATTACCTTCTGAATTCTGAAATCAATTTTTTAACTGTTATAGAGTATTCAATATTGTATGTATTCAATTAAAAATTTTGTATTGCATAGGGTAATTACACTGAATACTAAATTGAATTCTTTATTTGTTTAATTATATTATGAAATATGTGTTAATGTTGTATGGGTATACTTTTTGTATGTGTATACTTGATGTAATTACCCTATGAATTATGTGTTAATACTATATGTGTGTACCGGGTAATTAAATGCAGAACTATAGGAATGTGTGTATTGAGAACTAGTGTAAGTGCATTGTTGCAGGTTTAGAGGGGTGAGGTAGGCCTGATACTGCTGCAATTACATAAAGGCTATGATAACGGTTAAAAACTATTGGCATATGCTTGAAAACATAACATATACCAACGGTTTACATTAACTATTGGTATATGTATAAACCAATGGTTTATAAACCGTTGGTATTGATTCTATTATTGACTTTTCCCAACGGTTTGTGAGGAACTGTTGGTAAAAGTATATGCCAAAAGTTTGGACAACCATTGGAATAAACATGGATTTTGATATTTCCAATGGTTTTAAACCATTTTTAAAAATTTATTCCCACAGTTTATTTCAACCGTTGGTATATAATCCACCAAGCACCCATATCCCAAAGGTTATCATAGAACTGTTGGGATATGTCTATCCCCATAGATCCACAGCCTATGATTTGGAAAACCACTAGAATAGATTATACCAACTGTTGTCTGGCCTTTTCCAACAGTTTGAAACCATTTGTAAAGGATAATTTTTCAGTAGTGGGATTTACAAGTTGTCATTTATATGAATAATCCTTTTCATTATTAATAATATATTTTAAAAAATATATATTTAAAATTCATTTTAATGAAATATAATTTTCAAAATTCATATCAAAATGAAAAGAATATTTTCTTCATGAATTTTTTCAAATATATTTTTTGGTATTTCTATTTATCAATGATAAAAACCAGTGTTCTTACTCTAATGCATATATCTCATATTGATACCATCCTTATTATTCCTCTGGATGGATTATGATTATTCTTATCCAGGATTGAATTTAAATTCACCTCATGGAATCATTTTTGTATTCATTAACATTCCTTTGAGTCATTCACTTTCCAGTGATCATTGAATAATAAATTTTCACTAAACATCCACATTATTTATCATGGATATGATTATTTCTTAAATAGTATACCATTTTTAAATATTCTGTTTAATTTGAAAGTTATAGTATTATCTATGGAAATATTTATAGGTATATATTCTTTACACAATATAAATATTCGATAAGGAATAGTTATTATGATTAAATTGATTATTTGATATATATATAAGGAATTTTTTGGATAAGCATTGATGTGTGGGGCCCAAAATTTATATATCCCCTTGATGCATCAAATAGACTCATGAGATAAATCAATTGGCCAAATTAAATGGGTTTCTACCAATATTTTCAAAACATCTTGTGGGAGGTATTGATGACATAGTTTTTCATGTTCCTCATATAGGATGCCCAATATTTAAGCATTATCTTTGTTGAGAATTTAGTTACTATTATCCATGGTATTCTCTCAATGAAAAAATATATTTATGAATTAAATATTCATTAGAATGATTAAACTGAATTTTTTTTATTTATTTACCATTTAAAATCATTTACACACATCCTTCTATGTTATTGATTACATTTCATGTGTTCTCAACTATTTACCTTTTAATATTATTTACTCACATATTTATCATTTATTGATTACATTGAAGGTGTTATCAATTATTTGACTTTATATATTGATTATACTCATTGATTCATTATTTATTACATTAAACTTAATCCTTAATGAGTATTTGAGCTCATTCTTATTTTTTCCCTTTCCCTACGATTCAATGAATTTTACTATGACTGGTATGAAATGTTATGCTAGATGGAATAAAGTTATTCATGAAAGAAATATTTTTAAATTTTTGTATTCAAATATAATGAAAAAATCATTTATGTTATTATTTTACCATGACTAAAAAACTATTAGGTCCTTTAGGATGCAATTCATTATATCTTATATCAATGAAATAGAGTAAGGCACCAACTTTGCACTACTGGGGTCAAGGTTGTTAAACCCCAATTGAATAACGAATAGGTCAAATAAATTGTATCCTAAAAGTAGTGGGATGCGTAAATTCTCCTAAACCTACTATTTAATATGTGTATGATTGAAAAGGGGATAAATTTAGTGTACTTTACCCATTTAGTCCCCAATATAAAAAAGGTAGGAACGAAATAAGGAAAAAATATATATGGTAGTTCATCTCAAATAAAATATACCCACCATCAGATTATGGTTGACCACTACTACTACCTATATAGGGGTAGTCAAAACCCAGTAACCATCCATCAAAAATAAATAATTTTTTAGTAAAAAAAGGTAGGAAAGCTCTAAAATTTCACAGGGGCCTAATATAATTTAGTCCAAGAGCATCACCTCTCATAATATTAGCACACTCTGGGGGAAAATAAGTCAGAAACCATATTACGTTCCCATCATGTGTTAGTGATATCAATTTCATTAGAGATAATAATCCTATATCTTAAAACAAGATAAATTATAGACAAAGGTATTGATATATTCTCCTTGAGGGATCTATAAAGAATATATGGGTCGGTCTCTACCCCATTTATAGAGATACTATGGCAGTTGCGCAATTACAGCCCCTTGAGCATGGTTGAAGCTTCTACTATGAGAGATTTATAGTGTAAAAAAACCCATTATGCACTTGGGGGATTAAATAAAGATGTTTCCTTATTTTATTTCATTTATATTACACACTACAAATTTATTTCAAGAAAATATTAGGATTTATTTTTCAATTATCCAAAATTTTTAATCTCTAATTACACGGTCTTTGCACTTTCATGAGTGTTTTTCTTTTATAATTGCATGATGATTATAGTAAAAGGTATGATAGTTGTAAAAAAAGTAGACGAAATGAAATAACTTCATGTTGAAAATAAATTTAACCTTTAAATACATTATATTTTCAGTTTCCTAAATTTTTTATTTAAACCCTTTTTTGAGCTTAAAATATAAATTTCATTTCCTTATTTAGTCGTTTTGAAAATTTTTGGATTTATGATAAATACTATTAATTATTATACTAATTATTCATTATTTAATTTTTTGGTAACATTCAATGATAAAAATAATAAATGATTTAGTAATGGTAATAAAAAAGGTGAATTTCAGGAATTCTGAATTAGGGGAACAATGATTTTTAAATATATTAAATTATTCCTAGATTTGTCATGTTTTGAATTTCTAAAATGTGTATTTATTGGTATATTGGTTATGTGAATTTACATGATTGTTTGTCGAAATTTTATCTTCCCATTCTCAAGAGGTTTCAATACTAAATATTTCCCATTATTACCTGATCATATTTCTTGAGGGACTCAAACATGTTTTGTTTAAGAGAATTCGTGGAATATTATCAATGTTATGTCTACACAAACTGATTTTTAATATAAATGAGGCCTTTTATTTTTTTGCCTATATCCTAGGACCTTTCTCTCTATTAACCCCTAAAAATCACATAAAATCCATAAATGAACCTCATAAGGAAAGAGCCACATTACAAGAATATTTTTTCCATTCCTACCTTTACTATTGGTATATTTTCATGATATTCATCCGAATAAGTGTTGGGGATTGGTTACTCATTCTGAAAATGGTATTTCCATTAATAAAGAGGATATGTGTTTTTTCATTAGATTTGGGTTGGATTCCTTTATTATTCATTCACTATACTTTTTTAGAACTCTTTAAAAAAGGAAATTGGTTTGGAAATAGGTATAAAAAAATAACCATTACCATATCGACAGTATTTTGTTCATATGGGGTTTGGTGGAGGATGTGATATGTATCTTGAGTGAATCATTTGAAAAAACTGAAAAACATAAGACAAAAAAAACAAGAGGGTGAATCATTAAGTATACTAACATTCCATCTCATTACCTTACATTGAGTATTTTTGGGAATATGATGATTGCTTTCTCATTTCTATAGAAGATAGTAATTTCAATATTTTTATACCATGCACTGAACTTAAGAAAAAATCTCATTTTTTTAGCCTTATATTTTTCAAACCATTTCCTAACAACCTAAATCCTTATATTCATTTGATATTTAATGTAAATCCTTGAGTATTTTATTTTATCTTCATATTTATAGGGTGGAGAGGGTAGATTTCTTGAAATACTATTTTAACTGACATGTACTTGAGCTAAAAAAAATCCAATTAAATTTATTACTTTGATTGATGAGTAAAAAAGAAATAAATGTGGGGTAGATTTCAAGTGGAATTCACATTAACAATGACTCGATAATATATAAGTGGAAATAAAATTGAACATTGTTTTTTCACAAAATATAAAGTAAAATACATGATTAAATTTGTTTCCTAGGAAAATGGGGAGTTAAAAGAGTTTTATTGTCTGAAACATAAAATTTTGTTTTTCATGTACAATCATGTTATATTTTTAATTATGATATTTATATATCAATATGGTGAGTTTCATTTATAATGCATGTTGAGATAGTGGCATGAGAAAAATAATGGTTTACATGTGGGGGGATTTATGAACTAATATTCGCATACAATGTTTCATGAGTTTTAGTGATTTTACTCCCACTATTTTAAATGTGCATGTCTAGTAAGCAAAAGATTTTGTTCTATGAATAATTTTTAAATTTTATTTTAAAACATTTTTAACATAGTTTTTTACATGATCTATCATCTTTTTGGTTCTAATCCATACATAAATTTAATATTTTTGAAATATTGTGTGCAGGATTTTAATTATACTCCTTATTGTTGAAATAAATTTTAACTTAAACATGTGAAGCCAATTGATTTAAAGAATATTTTTAGTTATTCTTCAATATTTAATATAATTATATTAAAAATAAAAAAGGAATGTATATGTCTCGGTCACATTAAAAAGGTTATGATAATTCTGAATTTTAGTTACTTAATGTAATTGAAAATTAATTTGATATAAAGTCTAAATGAAATTGTCATTTTTTATTGGGAATATTGAAGAATTAAATTTTACTAAAACAATGCTCTTATCTCTATAAATATATTTTTTTCCAATCCATGAACCTATATTTGTGAGTCGGAAACCATGAGCCTAAGACCAAAGAAATGTAACCATGTGATTTCAACCATGAGCCTTCGACCATGCCAACTGAAAATGAGTGTTATAAATGTGATAATTATTTTTTCCCCAACCATAAATTTTTTATTCTATAATATTTACTTCAACCATACCTTTTATCATGAATCTTGATATCATTGGAAGTCTCTAGCCACCAATCATGATCCTACAATGGTGAAGTCTTGCAACCATGAAAAAAATCATGAATCACTCAACCTAACACAATTCCAATTGAACCCATGAGACCATAGTAGCAACGATATATGATTGTGAATATGTGACATGCCTCTATGCAGGTTGATTAAATGCATTTCCGCAATTTGAGAATATAAGGTCATTATTATTGATTCTATTCAAGCCAGTCCCAAGGATCCCCATCAGAGAAGAAGATAAGTATTCTAATTTAGAACATGGGAGAATGAAAAAAATATATGGGATGGCATTCAATTTCTACATATGAGTAAAGTGGGTTGAGGATGTTATAGAATGAATTGATACTTGCAAAAGATGCTGGAATAAAAATCAGATGAACTAAAATTGTATTTTGTTATGGAAGTAGGATTTATGATCAATCATGATAAGTCCATATTCCACTCAATATTTTAATATTGAAGGATAAATCCATGAGAATCTATATATTGTGAGTTTATTTGACAATGATCTAATCGATTGAATACATTATATCGAATGTAGAATATTTTTATACAAGGACTTGATTTATGTACATGTTCTAATAGATGTTTGTGATACTTATCTTATCCCAAATTTATCAGAAGAAAATCTAAATTTATGATTATAGAATGTGATCACTAAATTCTCCCAATTAACTTTCAAGCCTGGGGGAGTTTGAGAGTTGTATTCATGTAAATTAATGGAAACAATTTACAATTTTGGGCTTATTATCATTGTGCTCATCATTTTTTCCCTCAATATTTCATTTGGATGAAGACATGATGTGGCTAAAATATAATGTACCAAAATCAACATAATATTTTGAATCTAAAGTCACAAAAAGGGTCAAAAAGTTGACTATTGAACTCAGGTGATTCAAATATTCCATCAATGATATATGAGCTAAAGCTTCTAGGATTAGATGAAGATGAATTGAATAACAACCTCAAAATGGTTCGATGGTAAATACTAATTCATGTATAGATCTCGATGAAATACTTCAAATGGTAGGGATGTTATTGATGAACATAAATTTTATATTTTTTATATTAATTTTGAGGACTAAAATAAGGATTTTTAAAACTGATATAATGTTTAAATGAGAAGGAATTACAAGATGTTAGTGTTCGAATGGATCTTTCAATAAGTACCATAATGAAAATAACACACTAAATGAGAGAAGTCATGTGAACTAAATGCACAAGAATATTAAAATATTTAGGGAGAAAAATATCACATGATAATATGACACATTAGATATAAATTTTAATGTCATCGGTTATGATAATTAAAATATATTTTGAGATAATCAAAGTGGAATTAAGCATACTTGACCAAAACTTTTAAAACTTGATTTGAATGGGAATATTTGGAATACTTGGATGATTTCAAGGTTGGAACTTAGAGGATTTGATTCCTATAAATAAAGAGACAATGGTTCGATGAGTGAGATCAGATAATACTCTAAAAAATATAGTCAAGACTATTGAATTAATTCTTTATTATAATTTTAATTTCATAATGAAATAGTATAATCATATTTTCAATCCAACTTTTTTTAGATTCCTTAACCTATCTATATTCAACATTATCTCTTATACTCGTGGTCATGAGTAAATAACTGAAGTAATTCCCTTGAGGGGGTTCTCTTGGTCTTCCCAAATACCAACATTACAATTCAATTTTTTGTTATTATATTTATGGTGGGGCAGAAAATACTAATTAACATTGGTGTAGTGAGAATCCCTAATTCATTGGGAATAATTTTAATCTCATTTAATTCATTATAAAACATTAATTCCCTCCACTCTCTTGGATAAACTCATAAAATGGTGGATTTAAGTGTACTTCTGGGATGAAAAGGAATATGGTCGATTTATGTCTAGGATGGTATCATACTCTTGATTAAGGAATTTCATCAACCATGTCTACATGAGTAGGTGGGGTTTAGAGCACCAATGAGGTCTCTTAGGCAAGAAAAAATACTCACCCAATATAATGACTAGTTTAAGTATTGTGAGATTAATTATAAAATATAATTTTAAAAATGATAGTGGATAATGAAGGAAACTGAGTAACTGACCCAAGGAACAATACTTTTCAGTCTAAAAGTGTTAATTTTGAATACATATACATGTTTAATTTGTTGTTTTAAATTCCACATTCACAAAACCCATATTTCATGTGTTGTTATAAAATATAAAAACCAAAAAGAAAATAAGTGAATCAAAAATTTTGATTATTTTATTTTGAATTCTCTTCTAGAGAGATGACCTTGGATAACCACAATGCTACATTATGAAAAATAAATAAAAGATTTGTCACCACTATATGACAGACCTTTCATGATCACATATATAAATAAAAGGGTTATGTGATCATGTTTATAAGAATTGTATATAGATGAAATTTTCATGTTAAGAATTCACATGAATCACATGAATAGATTTAAATTATATGAGGTGAAGAGGTTATGTGGTCATTTATGATCATGAGAATTAGGTGAGAATGTACTCATAAAGGAATCATAAAATAGGGGAATATTACATTTTGTATGTTTTATTAGATCATGTGGTTAGGGGTTGTGGTTAAATTATGTTTTAAATTAGAGTAGGTTTCTTCAAGTATTTTCAACATATGTGATGAGGGAAATACTCATAACAATAGTGGAGTTATTATTTACATATGAATTAAGTAATCATGTTTTATGGTTATCTAGAATGAATAAAGAATGGTACATGGTACATAAGGTGGATTTCATGTGAACCTGATATTTTGTTCTTAACTAATTATTTCAATGTGGGAGGTTGACTGAGGTAGTCATATGGATCATGTATGTCAGGTGAATCACACGATCGATTTCCATATATTTAGGTGATGTACATAATTTTATAGGTTAATGTAATAAATGGTTGAAAATGTTTTTTAGAGATTACGTTATAAGAACCCATCTATAAATAGGCCATAATTCAAAAAAAATTAAGGGGGTGATCAGTTTAGACATATTTTATCTATAGTATAATTATAGAGAGAAGGGAAATCCAATTTGGTGCACTAGTACTTGAAAATTGAGTCACAGATTCGTATAACATAAGGATTCATGAAAATGGATAGTTCTTAATAATCTTGTTATCAAGAGTATATTACTTTGGGATAAAAATCCAAATCCATGTGAAAATAGATTCACAACAAAGTATAGAAAGGGGGGTTATGTGATATGGATCATGTAAAGTTGTTATACCATTGGGGTTGTGTGACCTAAGATTTATTATTATAATCGAGGTTACATGACAGAAGTCTCCCGGTCGGGGTTATGTAGTTTGACTCATGTTAAGGATCATAAAATTAG
The DNA here is from genome assembly GCA_963277665.1 of Viscum album. NCBI lineage: Eukaryota > Viridiplantae > Streptophyta > Magnoliopsida > Santalales > Viscaceae > Viscum > Viscum album. Next base: position 1,185,253,978 of record OY728130.1, on the reverse strand, counting down.
GTCATGAAATGTAGGCTTCACGAAGTATATCTCATTCCACAGTTACATTACTAGGTTTACACACTAGGGGTTATGTGCTTAGTGTCTCATTATTGGGTTTATGCACCTTGGGTAACATGGTTTGGGTTATGTGATAAAGGTTATGTGACTTCATTTTATAGTGATTTTTACTCAATAAAGAAATTATAATACGATGAATTAATATAAAAAAGGGAAACATTAAGCATCCATAAATAGTTAATAGATTATTCAAAGAAGTATAAAACTAAAATAATGATGAAGGTAAGGTCTCATGATTAATATAGGTAAATTACAATATTTAAAATATCGTAAAGACACCTATAAGTAAATAAACTGTGTAAGATCATTCATATAAGCAGTTCGTGGAAGTGAAGAAGAGGAAGTACGCCTTGGGTGAAGAGTTTTTTAGCCTGTAAAATTATAAATTCAATGAGACTGGTAAGGAGTGAAAATAACTAAAACATTTTATAAAACAAACTAATAAATATTAGTGGATATTTTCACATATATACATCATCGGTGTGTGCACTTTGGACATAACCCTTTTGTTGTGAACCAAGTAAAATCTATGTATTCTGTGCATGATTTAATTTCCTTCATATTTGTGTTTGTTTTAGTGATTGAGAGTACAAGAATAAAAATATGGACATATTTTGTACCAAAAGGGGAATAAGAACCAGAAATAAAGATGAACATATTAATGGAAAATTTTAATTCAATCGTCACCCTAATTCACTCCCTCCCATATTAGGGTATCCTAGGTTACAACAAGTAGTGTCAAATCGAGGTTCTATCTTATTTTTCATCCTCTTAATATTATGCTCAAGGATTAAATGATTAATCCTTTATTTTTTTAATGGAACAAACTTTTTTAGTTCATAGAAAAAATTATTATGTTCCTTTATGATTTTGGAATGGAGGTTATGGAGAAAATACTTTGAGATTCAGATATAACCAAGAAAAATGATAGAATGGGTATTAACTAAATAGATATGATTATAAATAGATTTTCATGAGGTGAAGATTACAAGAAAATCATTCATTGTTATATTTTTTTGAAATGTGTAAGACCCAAGAAACTACTTAAAAAATTGGGGAAATGGAAGTTGTAAGGACTACATAAAAAATGTTATAAAACTAGTACATATTCTAACCCATTAAAAATAACTTGTGAATAGTTCTTTATGAAGAGAGGAAAAAAGTTTAAAACGAATAATAAAATTAACCTTGGGAGATCATATACTAATGTTGAGGTGAATGATTCTAATTCCAATATTTCATCTAATTTTAACAATGTGGTTAAAGTTTCTTGTAAATTTGGAAATTTAGACTTCCATTTAGAGAATAAATAACTAGATCGTTTTGTTGACATTTAGGTAGATCTTTAATGTTGTATTTATGAATTATATATTTAAAGATAAAATAATAAAAAATTTGGTAGTTTATTAAAATAATCTTAAAAATATATTGATTAGATAAAATCAGATATTAGAAGAATTGAGAAAACGTTAATAGATAAATCAGCTGGTTAGGTGCATTTAAAAGAATCAATGGAGATAAAACTAAATATTGAAGAACAATCTAATTTGATTGAAATTTTAAATTCAAAAATCAAATAAAAAATCACAAGCATGAGAAATTTGGTGAATAATCCACTATATATAAAGTAAGAACCCTTGTGGATCCCTTAAATAATGGCTTTGATAGAAGGAAAATATTTAGAGTATTTAGATTTAAATATTTACCACTCACCCATGATGAGAACTATGATATGAAATAAGTTTCTATGATTTATGTTCATCAATTAAGAGATAGTTTTTGTAGATATTAATAATAGATCTAACCTTTAAACATGGAGGTGGGCCAGTGGGAGATCATATAGGAAGTTTAATATAAAATAATTGAAGATATTTTCATATAAAAAAGTGATTAAAGAGAGTTAAAGTGTCCCTAAATATTGAAAATTTAATTTTGGGGTCAAAATGAAGGAAAAAGGAATTTATATGAAGATTTTTCCAATGAAATCTTAAAATAGATGGTCATAGAGAAATAATTAAAGTAACAATTTCCCACTCTCAAGAAATATCTAGATTAGAGGAGAAAATATAGAAATTAAGTTAGTTCTAGGTTAAAGGAGACGGAATATTGGATAAATGAGATGGAATAAAAGATTTGGGTGATTCATACAAAGCCTAGTTTGTCAACAGGAAAACATAAGGTGGACTTTTCTTCAAGAGTAGAGTGTATTAGTGGAATATGCAAGGTTTTAAATATAAAATCTAAAAATATAAGAGAAAATATTTCTAATTTTAAAATAATAAGAAGATACATAAAAAATATAAAGGTAAACACTCTCATAATAATGTATCAATGAAATGAAACTTTAGTGGAAAACTACACCACACTGTGATTTTAGGTGTAGAATCCTGAGGGCTTAATGTTAAAAGAATATCACTGGATACACTAACATCCTAGTTGAGAAATTATGAAATTTGGTATTTTTTGAATGAGTTATTTTTATATTTACTAAACTTGGTCATACAGGAATGGATTTTTCTAGGAGGAACAAAATGAAGTTGTAAAGAGAAAAACCACCCCTATAACTTATGAGGAATAATTTTAAACTGACTATTAAGCTATAAATAGGTTTAAAATCTTATCATCAAAACATTAAACTCAATGAAAAGTGTTCTGGGAAGGTATTATGTTACACTCACATGATCCCTCTAAGAAATAATTTAAACCAATATGAATGAAAACTGGGGAATTTACTCTTATTGTGATAAAGAAGAATGTACACTCAAAGTAAGACTCATCCCAAGTTAGAAAGGATTATGTGATTTTTATGTCTGATAAAAGGAAAACAAATAAAGAATACATTATTATATTTTTAATTCATTTCAAGAGGTAAGAATTTAACTTAGGATAAAGAGCCCTCCAGTAGAGGGGGAAACATGAATATAAAATTGGTAGTTCCTTAAGAAAGAAAACATGTATACACCGATTTAATACTTCCACTGTAATAAAAAACTATGGAAAATATACATAAACAGGAAGATTAATCATTTGTGCAAGGAATAATTAATAATATAACTAGATAAATGTGTATTTTCTAGGAATATGAAGAGGTATAAATAATGAATGTTCCTTGATTTTTATTAAAAATAATCCTAAACCAATAATGATATGCTTTAATGAAAGCATGTTAAGATATATTTATGTAATCACTTTCATACTTTGTATCAATATTTAGAAGGTTTGTAGATAAGTTGGAAGAAATGGGTGAGTCTATTATGACTAACCAATATTCTATACTTCAGGATGGTGTATGTACCCCACTCCCCATGAAATTAAGTGTCTCTAATATATGCTTCAATTGGTTTAGGAGTAAGGGGAGATACAATCCATGGGTTTATATATATTGAATGGACACTAGTGAATAAATTGAATGGATATAAATGTGACAAAATTAATACAAATATATGAAATTCATATATGGAATTAGACTCAATTAGTGGTAGCAAGAAAAAATTATGACCATAAAATATGATTCTAGAAGTCACATGTTATGAAAATGGAGTAACAATTGATGAAGATCTTGATCTGATGATGAAGTGGTGTCAAAGCTATGTGATCCAGTTATTTAAAATCATTATAATTGTTAAACCATTGGTATCAAGCCCTATATAAAGTGGTATTGGACCACCAATATAAGATAGGTTGGTGGAGAAGTATCAACATTCATGTATTTTATATCTAACTATTTTTTATAATAATATCATATCATCTAACTATTTTTAGGGTACCAAGAAGATGCTAGAATATTAATAACATTCACAATAAGTGATTTCCCTATTCTGAAGAGTATTTTAACTTTGGATATCATCTCATCAATTAGTTTAATTAATCTATATAAGTTAAAATATAGAGATATTTAGGAATACTTTTGGTCTATAACATTAGGATATTTATCCTAATAAAACCATGAATTCCTATGATGAATTGAAGATCATGCATACTAAGTGGTACCATGAGGTTATCATTTAAAAGTGGCATCAGTTGTCTTAACATGCGGTATGCCCCCACACACTTTTTCCATTATTGATATTATACTAATATTTTGTTAAATGTTTGGTTAATATCACACAGTGGGTTTAAACGGAATGTAAATTATAATCTACTAATATAATTGAAATTTTATGTGTTCTATGGACTGATTTATTATTGTTGACTTAAACTGTTGTTACCAAAATCAAGTTTCAACTCAGTATTCATAGAGGATATTTTATTAACCAAATAATTACTACTAAATTCACTCCACCAAAAATATGAGAGAAATATTATAGTTTATGAAGAGTGATTTATTCCCCTTATATATTTATTAAGGTATTTGAATATCAATCTCATATAGAGTATTGATTAAGGGAGAGTAAAATGAGATGCGTGAATCCTTTTTAAAGCATTATGAGAAAGGGGGTTGAAATAAGAAGGAAATATGATGAGTCCCTAAGGGGGAGACAGTGTGATGGTGGAATTTATATTTACCTAACCTATTCATTTTTATGTTAAAGGGAAAAGGAAAATATATTTTATAAATCATAAAATCTATAGCCCTGAAATTCTTGGAGTATCTGATAGAGGATATATTTATTATTGTATTGAAAAAAATCCAAAGGGGGAAAAGTTTGGACTTAAACCTCTGTTTTATTTTGGATTTATCTTAAATAACTATATCATGCTATATGGGAATAGTATTGGAAAACATTGAAAATGTGTATAGAGTATGTGAAATTTGTGGTGATCTAATGATGATAGGATCGCATGAAATATTAATAGAAGGTTATGGTAGTTACTATCATACCCAGAGAGTCTAATCAAATTAAAACATTATAATTATCCCTATGATATAGGAATTATTCCAATTATCTATTTGATGTTGAAAATGAATAAAATAGAATGATTAAAATATATAAATGGTATCTTCTGCAGAATGTTTTTCATCCTAAATTAACACTGAAAAATTAGGTTGAATCATGGAGCGGATTTGCTAAGGGAAGATGGCTTAATTTCTTCTATGATCCTAGAAGAGGAATCAAAGTAGGAATCATTTTCCATTTATTCTATTTTTTTGGGATTTAAATCTGAGAAGATGATTTCCCATAAACTCTTAAGTATTATATTATTGTATAAACCCTTAAGGTTCACGCAATATAATAATATCAAAAGGATTATTTGATCATGTATAGATGAATTATATATGGATAAATAATTCACATGATTGAGTTATGTGAATCAAGTGAAGGGATGTATATTGTTCGATGTGGAGAGGTCTTATGGCCATATATAATCCAAAAAATGAGGTCATTTTGTATTGAAAAATGGATCATGTTATGGAATTAGAAAGAACCGTGTATGTTTAATTGGATCACATGATCAAGGATCATTGTGAAAGTTACATTTTCGATCAAAGGAGATGACTTTAAGTGATATTGTCTTATGCAATGAAGGAAATTCTCATACCAAAATAAGAGTTACATGCTTAATGTATTAATAAAGAATCATTTAATGTAGTAATGTGAAACACAAAAATGAATATAAGTGGTCTATGATGGAGATATTCTTCGACTATAAAATTTTTGTGATTGGATGAGTTTTTTATTAGAGGAGGCTCATGAAAGAAGTCACACAACCCAAATATGTTAAAAAAGTCTCACAATTGAAGGATTGACTTTTAGGATATACAAGTTATTTTTTTAGGTTAGTGTAATGAAGTTTGACCATATTTTAGGGAGAATAAATTGGTGGAAACAATTTATAAATAAGCCATTGTTCACATAATTAAGGTGGATTGATCATCCATAATAGATTTCATCCAAATTTGAATTTTGATGAGAAGGGAGGTTGAACAGGGAATGATAAGATGCATGAATAGAGTCTAAAATATGAAGCGTATTGGGGGTGGCACATAAGTATGTTTTGATCAAAAGTTAAATGCATGAGGATATGAAACTAGAGCCACATGACTAGATATATGAAACCAAGATTATAAAGATGTTTCATGTGTTTATGATCAAGTGAAGTGGTTATGCAGTTGGGATTATGTGACTTAGTATTTATCACTATAGTCAAGGTTACATGATAATAGCCTCATGATTGGGGTTATGCATTTAAATAATGTTAAGTAATAGAAAATAATAAAGCCATTCAATGTAGGTTTTATATAGTAAGTATATTATCGGGGTTATGTACAAGGTTTGTGCACCATGGGTTATACACATGGGGTATAACAATTGGGGTTGTGTTCCCATGGATACATGATATAGTTTATGTGATAGAGTCTATGAGATTTAGCTTTATAGTGAACCATAATTAATTTGAAAATAGTTGTAACAGGATGTTATATGAGAAAAGGAAGCAATAAACATATGTAAAAAATTAATAGATAATTCAGAGGAGCAATAAGTTGGATCTATGAGGTAGGAAATCTCTCATGATGAATAGACACAAAATAAAAAATTTCCAATATTTTTAAGAGACCTTAAATTCTATAAACTATGGAATATATTTCATAGAAGTAGTGTTTGTAAGTGAAGAGGATGAATTTAACCTTGGGCGAGGAGTTATTGAGCCCATGAAATTATAAAGGTTGTGAGACTTTCATGGAGTGACCATGTACTAACCATTGTATCCATGAAACTAGATTAAATTAGTGGATTATGGAATATAGACACATTATCGATGTGTTCTCCAAACAAGTATCCATTTTTTGGTAAACCAGGTAAAATCTATGAGTTCTATCCATGCGTTACTTTTATATATATTTTGGATTTTTTTGGTGATTTAGATTAAAAGGTTAACATAACATAGTTTCTACCAATGAAAGATTAATATAATAAAATAAAGGAAAATAAATTAAAGAAAAGGTTGAATTTGACCATAATCATAATTCAAGCCCCCCAATCAGGGTTTCTCTACTTAAAACAAATATTTAGGTGACCACAATTCAATAAAAAGAAACAAAAATAGGGTATACACCTAGGAAATCCATTTTCATAAAAATAATAATTATTCACTGAATATTATTATAAAATAAAAAAGTAGTGATAGATCATTTCTATTAAATAAATTTAAAATTTCATAATTTTTAAATTATAGGTAAAGAATAAATCAATATATGAATAATACTTATAGAATAATAGAATAAGTTTTATATGTAAATCATGATGAAATTACGCATTTTCATTAAAAATATTTTTAAATAAAAATCCAAGAATAATGGTAAAATAATTTTCTAGGAAACATATGAAATATGATTAATAATATATGAAATAATTTCATTTGAAAATGTTTTAAAATGAAATTCCATTTCATATTTTTATAAATAAATTATAAGTGAGAAAGGAATTATTTTATTTTGAAATTTAATTTATAAAAAGGTTATAAATGCAACATTTTAGATATAGTAAAATAATACATTTTAGATGTAGGAGGATCACATAAATTAAAGTGTATTTGAGTACGAAAAAATATATGGAAACATTTTCAGAAATTCAAATAAAGAAGTGAAAGAGAATGTTCATTAGTAATAATGGAAGTTATTTTTAACTTATTTATACATTTATTTCCAAAAACATTTTATCATTGAGGTGGTTATTGGTTATGAGAATTAATTTCAATAGACAAAAAGATTAAATACCATATAAAATAGGTAAAATTTAAGATCAAAAAAATCATGGAAAGTATATTCTAATAAAAAACACTATGACATAATTAATTAGAAATTGAGTTAATAAAATTGTTATATTATTAGTAAGGTGATAATCAAATGAGCATGAGAAAAATATATTAAAATTGATGTAAAAATTTCATGAAATCATAGATATTTTTACATTTTAATGTAATTAGCACATGAATAAAACATATAAAATAAATTACGGTGTGAAATATAAAACATTTACCATAGAGTTAAAAAAGAAACAAAAATTCCTTCTGACTTTCTAAAATATTAAACAAAAACACCTTGAAAAAACATGATCTCAAATGGAACATTAAATACCATTATTAATGAGAGGACAATAATCAAAAAAAATATTAAGGGTGATTTCGATTCACAAATAAAAAGAAAACGTGGTGTGTAATAATAAATACACCTTAATAAAATAATTTTTATAAAGTAAACACTTACAACATTAGAAACATTAAAATTAAAACCCCTTGGAGAATATGATTTCAAATGAAACTATAGATAAAATAAATAATGAGAGGATCATGATAAAAAGAATTTAGTGGGTAGTATATAAACAATTATAAATAAAAATTGGTGTATAATATAAAATAATTCATAAGAAATTAAATTTTAGAAAATAAAACCATACCTTATATTCTCATTTATTCAAAATCTGCTCTAACCTCATTGACCAATTTGGACATCCCATGGAAGACAACTAGAAAATTAAGGTGTTAATCCAATTTATTATGAATAGTGTCTCAATTAAAATGAATATGGTAATTAATGATGAATAATTGGTTGGTTTTAAAGTGGAAATTGAATTATTTGAATGTTATTGAAGGTGTTATTAGAGACCCCTTTTATAAGTGGTGAGGATGAAATTTTTGTAATTATTTCAATTTAATATATAGAGGTCACATGTCTCAATTAACAACTGGCTCAAATAACTATAAATAATATATTTGAAATGATATTAGGTAAATAATTTTTAAACCAATCAATTATAATCATATTTTTAATATATCACAAACCCTTTAACCATTTATTTATTACTTTTATATTTTTGATTTTATCACTGTAACTAGTTCATAACTAAGTAATTTAATTTTAATGAATAAAAATAAAATTAAAGTAATTATATAATTTGGAAATAATCATTCCAAATATTAAATACATTTTATCATATAAAATTTATATAGGTAATAAAAATTAATTTTATCATTGTCACAAGTAATGCATAAAACCCCATTTCAAAAAAAAGTGTATTTTTAAGCATAAAATTTTTATATAGTATAAAATATTCAATGAATTGAATTTTAATGGTAAAAAAACTCTTTGTAAAAAATATTATATTGATTTGAAATTAATCCAAAAAATAATTTCACAAAGACAACATTTAATTACAAAAACCCCAAAAAGAGTTTCTATTATTGGAAAATATTACTTCATTTTATAAAATGTTAAAAATGTTTTTTATAAATACATATATTATTTAAAAACATATATTTTTACACTGTAAACAAATTAAAAATCAATTAAAATCTTTTATAAATTTCTAGGTCTTTCTTATATAATGATAATGCCATAAAAGTTATAATTCTTCTAAAAACTATGTTTTCACTAAAAACAATTATTTTTTAAAAGTAACAAAATATTATCATAATATAATATTAAAATACTAAATCAAAAATAGGATTTATTCTTAATATTTAAAATTTTAAATTATAAGAATTTAACTTTTAAATAAAATCATGAAAATATAATGAAATTTTTTTCCATAGGTAAATAATAATATTTTAAAAAAATATTATTGTTATTCCTATTATTATTTATATAAAATTACATATTAAATTAGGGTTAGTATATTATTAATTTAATTAATATATGTGATTTTTATTTTATTTAAATATATTTCATAAAATATAATTTTATAAACCACACATTTTTATGAAGAAAATGATCACGTTAATTTTATCAATGCATTAGTAAATACACTTTTTTCATTAAAAAACTAAATGAAAATTTTTTTAAATAAATGTGATGAATAAATTATTACATTAATAATTTCTTAATTATATTATCTTAATTTTTAATTATATATCCCCTCCTAATTTCCACATAATGTCTAAGTAAAAGGTAAACATTTTGTGGTAGTCGATGGTGGAGATTCCGCTAGCATACATCTCATAGATATTTCCATGATCATGAATTTATCTTGCATACGATTTCACTCATAATGTATTTTTTTAAGTTTGGCTCGGTATTATTATGGGGGAATCCCTTGGGAAGCTACCCCTTCAAAATCATGTATAAATAAGCTTTATAAGGTAAACTTCAACTTCTTGATGTCATTTCATTCCTCTAAAGATTTCATAATATGTTTACTTTGTTTTATATAATCTAATTTTAATGAAATATTATAACAGTTAATTTTAATTAGAACATTTCATGGTTATTTTTTAGTTCAATTTTTCATGTAGAACAAAATGTTAACAGAATATTTATATATGTAAAATACATTGTGAAATCTTGGGTTGTTACATACATATCTTGGAAAAAAGTCTCAAACTCACCCATTCAATGTGAAACACCAGTCATAATAAATTTTCTTAAACCATTTTTTTATGATTTAAATTCATCATAGGAATCCATTAACTAGTATTTAGTCAATATGAATAAAACATGATGTCTTCATGAATAAAAGATTCATCACCTACCAGCTATGGATTAAACACAAATCTTCCTTCATGTGGATAGTAAAGACATAATGTATTTCCATATTAGAAATATATATATCTTTTCCATTCACCTTCAAGAGAATCAAACCATTATTAAATGAAAAAATAATCTATGAATATCTATGAAGATCACATTTTAACAACCCAGTACTTTACAATATAATTATTTTAGAATAAATTTATTTTCAATGATTTCTTTAGATTCACACAACACAGGGAATAAAGGAAATACAATATTATGTTAAAATATTATTTAAAAATGTCCATTATAACCTAGACAATAAATTGGAGGGTGTGAATATTATTGAATTAATTATTAAAATTATATGTTGTATACATGTATAATAAAAATTAAATGGATATTTATTTCTTATAAATTAAATAAGAATCATTTGACAAAAAAAAGAAATGTTTTCTAAAAAACTATATTTTTATAAAATGAGGTTTAGTAAACTTCATTAATTATATCATAATATAAAAATTAGTATAGGTCAATGTTTTTATACTTTTATGAAATATTTCAATATTCAATGAATCATTTAAAATACTGATTTTTATTACAAGTTGTCTTTTTAATTTAATTATTTACAAAGAAAATTTTTATTTAAAAATAATTTTAAAGTAAAATTAGCTAATATATATGTATATATTAATCTAATATTTGTCATTGGAATAAATTTCATACTGATTTTGGTATAAAACTATATAAAATTTTGAAATCATTCTCATTGAAAACTTATTTTTCAACATGTTTTAAATTAAATTTTTCCACTTATGTGTATAAAATTTGAAAAAATGTTTTAATATTTGTAATAAATAATATTTTAAGTATAAAATTAGATCAGAATATTTTTTGTCTAAAATTTATAGTGAAAACTGAAAAAAAAACTAATCATTATGGTTAAGGTAAAATGGGTTTATCAGGGGTTGAACTAAGAATATAAGGGTTAAAATGACCATCCAACTTATAAAAGTGTTATTTTTTTAGAAATATTTACAGCTTATACTCCCCAAGTTCAAATATTTATTTATTTAGAATATTATTTTCATGTGAATGACTTTATCATTTTGGATTCATTTGGGATATTTCCATGAAATTTCCAAGGATTTCCCTTTTCCCCCACATATTAAATAAAAACACCCTCCCCTAACTTCTCCACACATAACAAGTAATTTGGATCAACCAAACCCTGAAAATTCTCTTCCCAATATCCTTATTCACATTATATATATTATGTTCCCCCTAAAAGATCATTAGTTAAGTCCTTATGAGTAGATGCTAAGGAGGTTACTTTTAGAGAAGAAAATTACCTTAACAAAGCTATTTAATTTCATTTCTTATTTTTAAAAATTAAATTATGTATTAAAAATTTTAATATAATAATTCCAATATATAAAATTTAATCATATTATATTATTTTTTTATCATAATAATTATATAACTCCACTTCCATCAAATGGGAAGAGAAATCATCGATCATGTGTGTGTAGGACTACAGCCTCACGAACTGATGTAGTTTGTTTTCCATAACCACCTCTCAAAGATGGATATAATGATGAATTTTCCAAATTTATATGATATTTATGATATTTTTATACTTCTTTAATTTTAATATCACATATATATTTTTACTTTCTATTCTATTTCAAGTATAAAAATAAGGCTCGTGTGTACAGTGGACTACCACCTTGAAAAGTGATGTGATTTTTTCTCACTTATAATTTACATGTAATGTAATAAGGAAACTATTATTGAACATATTTTATATATATGAGATTATATTGATTCTAGAAAATTAATATATCACCCACTTCCTTACCCTTTCACCCTTTAAGGGAATGATTTTTTTGCTCGTTCATATGTACATCCTACCATCAACATGAAGCGATGTGATTGACCTTCCATGCCAAAATTTTTAGAGTGTTAAAATAATATATATACTAAGTAAATATTATATTTATACCATTATATTCATTATATATGATAATTACTTTTATCCAATGTACCAGAACAAGAACATTCATTAAAAAACACACATTATAAAACATAGCAATTAACACACAAAACAATGAAAAAAATGTAGTATTATTAAAAAAAATGAGTGGTAAAATTTTATAAGATGATAATGTATTCTATTATAAATATTTTTATGGTTTTTTTATATATTAATAAGATGAATAAAACCATTATACATGTGGTAAAATCATGTTCAACAAAATGAAAGCATGAGGTAAGGGACATTGATTAAATTTCTATTGTGGAGTATTGTAATTTTATGCAACTAATTTATTTGATATGGTGTATATACATGCCATTTATATGTAATATAATTATTTGAAAGTTATTCGGGGTATTTTAAGATTCAAATTGTGTTATTTTATCAAAGTGGGTTTAACATGAACATTACTAATTGGTAAAAGTTATTGTACAATCTCACTTTATTTTGTGATTGATAAGTTTATCATAAAACAATCACATTCTTGGGATCATTTTCCATGGAAAATTACATTTCTATTAAATATCCATATTATTGTACAATGGATAAGATTATTTCCTAAAATATTTACCATTTTTACATATGTTGATTACTTTTAATGTTATATGATTAACTAGGGAAATATATATAATTTTTTATCCTTTACTCAATATGGATGTTATTTTTATAAAGATTATTATTAATGAATTGAATTGGTCATTTGATATATAATGAATTATTTGAACATTTAGGTATATGTGGGTCTTCATTATAGATATCCCTTGAATTCATCGATAGATCTTATGAGTCAAATCAGTTGGCCAAATCAGATAAGTTTTTTCTTAATAATTTTAAACTGTATTGAGGAAATTTCTTGAAGGTATAGTTATCATGATTATTGATATCATAAAAATCAATAATTATTCATGTCCTTCATTGATAATTCAGTAATTATTATTATCCATGATATTGTTGTGATGATATTATCTTTGAATTTATATCATTCTAAGTTATTAATTAAATAGAATTTGTTTTTGTTTGTTTACCTTAGTATATTGATTATGCATTGTCTTATAATGATAGTTAGATTATTTGAATGAAATGTTTGTTTAATATTTACATTTTTATATTCATTATTATTAATGATTCATGATATATTCCATTGTACTTAACCCTTATTGGGCATTTGAGCTCACTCTTATTTTGTTTCCTTCCCCCATGATATAAAGAAGAATTCTTAGAATGAATTTTCAAGGATAAAACTAATTTTATTTTTTTATGTATTATATTTTATTTTCTATTACTAAGGTTAAATGGGTATCTTGTATGATTCTAGTTCTCCAAAAATGATAAACTAATTAGTCCTTTTGGATTTTATCCTTTGAATCTATATCAATATAATAAAGAATAAACCAATTCTATGATATAGATTCAGGGTCGTTACAGTTAGTATTAGAGTATGTTTAGCAGAAACCTTTTGAAATAGATTAAGGAAAACATAGATTAGGGAACATAAACCTATGATATAATTTGTAGACAAGTATATAATAACCTATTAATGATTTTTTAATGAATATTTTATGTGATTTTCCTTATAAATATGTCCTTGCCTTGATACTAAAAGTGGACACGGTTCTAGAAAAGAGGTACCAAGGTGTAATAACTCCAAAAAGGGCCCAATGGGATTGACCTGATCATCATCTAGATCTCAAAAATAGGCCTTAATGTACACCCAGATTGATAATATTAAGGTATATTCTTAAGATAATTCAATATATCTTTACAAACTATTATAAATTATTTTAAAACAAAGATAAAACTAAGGAAACCAAGTTTATGATTCAAATATTATCAATGCATAAATTTTAATTCATTCTAATTATTACACCATATTTGGAATTATACATTATGATTTAAAATTCAAAATTTTATGAGTTAATATAGTATATTCCTTTATTTATAAATAGATAATAAAATAAAGAAGGGTATCAATACCCATGACCAATGTACATATTTTCTTGTCGAGGTAACCAATACTTCCAGCATTAAAAATGAGAAACTTTTGGCTATATTAGGGCAGCTTAATTAGGTTATGAAAAATAACCTTTCTTAGATGGAGAAACCTATTCTAAAATAATATTATTCTATGCTGGATCACATTATATAATGTAAAAGACCATAAATGTTTGGTACTACTAATCCAATAGATGTTTATCAATGGAATATGACTATAGGGAAGATATTTATCGCATTAGTGTATAGTGAAATGGAAAATATTGTACTTTAATTGTATAATATCAAAGGTGATACTGATAAATAGTGTTCATTGATCTAGAATACTAATAAGGAAGATGAAATAAAACTCATGGAATAAATTTATTTTATAGAAACATTATTCAATTAGTATTTCCCTTGTGAGCAATAAGATAAAATGTGGATTAAGTTAATTATCTTAAAGAAAAAAGAAGATCAAAGTTTTTTGTACTATGAAGATACTTTTAGAAAATTATCTAGTAATGTTATGGATTAAATATAAAGCACAAATTCTAATATTGACCACTTTTTTGAAGGGATTAAGAAAATTATTTCAAGGGAACTGGTCTCTTAAACTTTTGAAACATATGATGAAATTTTTTTATGGGCCATCAAAATTTTGATGTAATTCCCTAGATATTAAATATTCAAGGTAGATCAAGAAAAGAAGAATTCATTTGATAACTATAAATAAGTTAATTATTCAATTATTAAGAAGAAAACACAGTGATTTCTATCTTGTGAAAAAAGTGGAAAGAATCATCTTGGTAAATGATTCATGGGATTTTGATTTTTTTATAAGTGTAGAGATAGTGGTCACCGCGAAAAAGAATTCAAAGGGGAGAAATAAAACAATAATATTAATTATTTAAACTATAGGGATATGGGGTACAATGAAAATGAAATCCCAAAGTGTCAAGTGAATCACCCAAAAAAGAGTCTAAGGGGTAAAGGCCAAGCTAATGTAATCACAATAGTTGAAATTGAAGTACCCAATGATGTAGTGGTAGGTACTTTAATCCAATATTAAAATTTATCTAATTATTTTTTTTCTTCCATATCCTCACACTCTTTTAAAAATAACATGTTTTCTAAGAAAATAATACATTTATATTTTAATATAAGAAGAGATTTATCAGTCAAAATTCCTAAGGCACGAAAAGAAATAGTGGTTTCGACATCAATGATATGGTATTGGATTTTTATAAATCGATGAAAAATTTATCTGCGAAAAAAAATTTGTGTCATTTTTAACATAAACCGATGCCAAAAAATATTATTTTGACTTTCTGGAATCAGTTTTTAAAAATTTGATGCCAAAAATAATATGAAATATGTTTTATGGCATTGATTAGTTTAAAAACTCATTCCATAATTCAAAAAAATAGCATCGGTTTTTCTAAAAACCTTTTCCAAAATGATTAATTTAATTGATATATGATTATAAAACCCTCAATTGTTTAGAACTCTCAAACCCTCTTTTTGACTCACAGCCTCCCAGAGAGTGACCTAGTGGTCCAAATGGAAATTTTTGTTTATTTTCTATTATGTTTGACATCATTTCATGATATGGGTCTTGATTCATCATCCTCTATCGTTATTTTATCATCTACATAAGTATTTAGATTCAAAAACTGATTTATGGCCAACTATCATGTGTGGTTTTATTTTCTTTCATTGTTCTTGTTTATTCATCATTTTTTCATACATTTTTGTTAGATCTTGTAGTTTTTTTTAATGAATTTGAGGGAGTAAGTGCAAATTATTGACCATTTTCCTTGGTGAAATATGAATTTTGTATGTTTTTTTTTCATTTTGAATTTAAATTATATATCATTTAGTTATATTATTGAGCTGTTATTTCAATAATTTATATGATTTTGATTTTTATTTATAAATGTTGTTGTTATATTTTTTTATTTAGATAAATTCGTTAATTGATAAAATTTTCAAATGTTCAAGATGATATATATTGATTAATGTTTTTTGGATAAAATTTTATGTAAAATATATTTCTTTCATATTTTTATTTTGAAATTATTCTGCATTAATTCCATATTTTTGAGTTTATAAATACATAGGATAATTGATTATATTAAATTTCAAGTCACTATGTTTAAGTATAATTAGGTTTCAAGTTATAACAGTGTGAAACATGATGAATACTTGATTTAGAAATATTTAATTTCAATGATGAACCATTTATCATGGACATAAGTGCAATGTAAATATTTTATGTCATTGATCAATCTAATGACTATTGGTCCATAATTTTTCAAGGGAAAAGAATCCATTTGGATGATTATTATTATTATTATTGTATTGATTTGGATGAGTCTTCTTCGTCTATTACATGATTTTTGGACAACAATGACTATAATGTTGACATAGTTCATAAAATATGAAATTATCACGTTGAAGGGATATGGGAAAACACTAAATCACTCATTTAATTAATCTGGTAATTATTTACATTATATTTCTGTTTGAAAAGTTACATGTGCAAAATTTTAATTACTTAATAACTATTGGATATTTAATTATATATATTAGATTATTTATTTGATTTTTTGTGTCAATTTTTTATATTCCATAAATATGGGTAAAAAAAATTTCATTGAAATACCCAATATATTTTATTATATTTTGGTTTAATTTGTGCATGTGATAAAACCTTTTCAAACATTGATAATTAAATTTTTTTAATGTTTATATTATTATAAAATAAATGCTTATATTTAATAGTTAAACGTTCATATTTTTTTAGTTAACAATCAAAACATTATTATTATTTTTAAACTTTCACATGTGGGCCACTTGTTTACCCACATATTTATGTTTTCCGGTTTTATAATTATTGAAATTTATGATTATATTAAGGTAGATAATAATTTCATTACATTTTCAAATTATAATGATTGATACAGATATAGATATAGAAGAACATATAGTATTGAGTTTTTCTTTCCCCATATTATTAAATATCCAGTAATATAATTATTTAACAAAAGAAAACTTTTAATTTAAAAAATTTAAATTTCAGGACAACTGATGAGACTTCAGCAGGGGATTTTTTTCCTTTTAGTATTTGGCAATCAAATTCTTGAGTTTGTAAATGTGGAATTACATTTTTACCAAAACATTCACTTTCTCATGGATATGAGCAATTAGATATTAGTTTTAATGATAATAAAAATAAAACTAGACCAAATGAAAATCAGTTTATCAGCTATATCAGCATGCAAATCCATTACAGGATTAACATTTTATATCCAGATTAAATGTTGGTCAACAAGGTGGCGATAGATCATCTTTGGGAGGTTCTAATGGTAAAATAACACAATTGATTTATTTTATCTTATTTTTCTAATTAATATATTTTAAATTTCTAATATTTATGTTATGAGATTATTGATAACATTCAATTTTGAAGAAACAAAACCTGTTAAAAAGATATCATACTTTAGAAGCGGTTCGATGAAGGGATTTCAAAACAAATATGATAAACAATTATGTGTTTGGAAGGTAAAAAAATTGAATCACATGCCTCAAGTATCAATTTTTCAATGAAGGTACTTGGAAGAAATTTCATTCCACCTAACATGATAAAACATTTCAGTTATGATAATTATTTTATATTATGTTGGAAAATTTTATATATATGTAACTATTTCTTATTAGTATACTTTTTATATAACAGGATTCAAGAAAATCCCATTAATTCATCCAATTGTAGAATGTATAACCTCATATTTTATCACATGGAGGGTATTATTTATTTGAGAAAAAAATATTGAGGAATGGTTTGAAGCACTAAGATCTCACCCCTCTAGTGGTTCTGATAAGGTACAACTCTTCCTCCCTCTCCACCCACCCACCACAAGATATGAAAAATTTAAAGAAGAAGAAAAACGAAATGTATATTATAGAGAAAGCTATCCAAGTAGATGAAAGGATCGTAAGTAAATAATTATTATTTTCCATGAATTATTTTAATTTAAATATTACAAAACCCTGATATAAATTTTTCGTTTTTTTATTTCAGGATGAAATTCTAGAGAAATCGACACGGGGAACTTTTATGCCTGATGGGAGGATGGAAATCCTAGTACTAATTTATGAAATCCAGAACACCCTACCCCCTAAGAGGATATGAGTCAGTTGTTAGTATTTGGAATATTTTTTGTCATCAAAGTAAACAATTATGTGACCGAGAAATCAAATCTATAACAACAAAACTAGATGATGTGAAATAGACCATGGCCAATCAAAATCAAGAAGCTATGAAGTAGGCTATGTTAGGAAAATTTAAAAGATTATCATAATCTGCATAGCCTGCCCATCATACCTACTTAGATACTCCACCTCCTTGGTCAGACCCAACTTTATATTATGAGTTGTATGTTGGAGATCCTAATGTACATATTGTAGCATTTGAAGTCATTCATTTTTTGGGGGATATTGTACATCACCACCCTGTTCATATGGGTTATGTTTTAGTGTCAGTACATGATATTATTGAACCTACTACTCTACCACTATTCCATATCTTGGATGACACTAGACTTGAGGATTGTATAGGTCATTTTTTACATTTTCCATCTAGCATTCTTCATCATATTTAATACTAGGTGTGCGTTGTTTTAAATATTAATTACATATTATTGAAAATTGCTTATAATATTTTCTAACATTTAACTAATATAGAAGTATCTAAAAATCCAAGTAAATGGAATAAAGGAAACAAAAGGTTTAGCAACAAACAACTATAGATACATCATATATTTCTGATGGGGTAGAAATATTAGCTCATGTTTCTTCTTCCTTAGATAATATCTATCAGTTTCAGATGTCATAGAACATATATATAAGAGAATATCCATTGAATATATTTAGAAAATATATCATGGATCTAATTAATTTTTAATATCATAGTGTGTATGTGTTTCCATTTTTTCTATGTATGTAAATTAACATTTCAATTTTTATTTTTTAAAATATTGATGGATTAAATTAACTAATTTTATTACTTTTTTAATTAGTAATATACACATATAGTTTGTTAAAAATTACACCACATGTGTTTATGGTTTTAGAGATCCATAATTCATTTAAATGGTTGGTCTATATGTGTCAACTAGAAATAGAGAGGCATATATATGTCAGAGATTATTAATGATGAATATTGGGTGTTGGTTTTTCAATATCTTGATGGTAAGAATAGAAATATAATTACGCACTAATGTTCATTATAGATTCATTAAATGTGAAATTTTTGTATTATAGGGGGAAATAGATGTTAGGTATATTCTACCCAAGTGAAAACACATTATACTGGTTTTTCCCTTTATTTGGTTGTGTATAAAGAAAATTTTACACTATAATAAACAATTATGTTTATTTTTTTATAAGCTCATTATGTTTAATTATCATTGTTTATACATGTATTATTAGTTGAAATATATGAAAATATAGTTTGTGGAAAAAAATTAACAAAGATCACTTATCTACAGTGAATCCAAATGAAATCAATAATATGAAATTAAATGTAATTATTTTTTATATTAGATATTATTTTTATTTATGTATATATATATATGTGTGTGTGTGTGTGTGTATTGGTTTTCATTATCAAGTTAATGTTTTATTCACTATAGTGTCATCTTCAACAAGGACATGTCAAATGAGGTTATTATGTTCTATGATTCATGTATCAGATAATCACAACTGGGTTAACGACTGGTTTGGATCAGGTTATTCATATTGATTATTTTATAATGTCTACCATATTATTCTATATTTTAATCTTATATCATTCAATGTTATTTTAGATGTTCAATGTTGTCGATTCATACATGAATGATAAACTTTACTACCTTTGATCTTTTTTTTGTGAAGTATTTATTAAGTGTGATTACAATTTAATGTATATATATTCTAATGTTTCTGATTAGAATTACATTTTCCTAATAACAAGTGTTCAAAAACAATTTATTTTTATAATAGTTATTTTAACATAATTATATCAAACTAATACTTCAATAAAAACCAATAATGATCATGCTATAAATTTCAGGTATGTGTTTTTTAATTATAAATTATAATAAAAAGGCATAGAGATTTTTTACATTAACTTGTTAAAAGTATGTATGTTTTTACATATTTTTAGTTGCTGATAAGTTTTTTATGACAGTTGTATACTGTCTTTCTGTTATAGGGATTCTAATTTTTTATGGGTGTAATACTTATACATTTCTAGAAAAAATTATCATTTGGTGTTAGTTTTCATAAAAACTTGTGTTGAATCATTTAAAAAATAAAAAAGTTTTTAGCATTAATTTTCATAAAAATAGACATCGAAAAGTGTTTTGGTTCACATTTTTTATTTCTATTTCTCAGAGAAACAGACACTGAAAATGTGAATTGGAGTTTTTTCGATGTTGGTTTCTTAGAATATTCGACATCAAAAACGAATCCAATTCAATTTTTTGATGATGGTTTTCTAAAAACCAATGCTGAAAACCTTATTTTGAAAATCAACATTATATATTTTGGTATAAAAAGATATTATAATTGAAAAAATGACATCAAATCAAGTTTCAACACTTGTGATGGTAGTATGATTTCAAAAAAGAAAGTTTCTGGTAGCCCCCATAATGACATAAAAAATATGCTTTATTTTATGACCTTATTATCATACCTATGGTTGAATTTGATATAATCCTTGGTATGTTCTGGATTTCAAAATATGATACAGAAAAGTTTTTGTAAGAAAAATGATATTATGATTTGTGAGGAAGATATAGAATTATTTATCTTTAGATTAAAGACTTCATCATCTAAGTTATGTCTAGATCCACCCCCACTATCTCTATTGAATGATATTCTTGGGGAAGAAAATAAAACAAAATAAAGGTATGGGTAGGGTAATATTAAAAATAATTATGTACCTATTATATATAAATATATTGATATATTTCTTAATGAATTACATGGACATCCCCCAGAGCATGAAGTAGATTTTCCCATTTATTTAATCTTTAATGAAAGCATAATAAAAAAAATACTCCCTACATAATATCTACAATGTATTAGTGGAGTTGAAGAAAAAAATAGAGGAATTAAGAGATAAGGGATTTATTCTCTCTAGTGGTTCACCATAGGGAGCCCATATTATCTTCATTAAGAAGAAAGATAAATCCATGAGGTTGTGCATTGATTATAGGGAAATCAATGTTTTTATGATAATGAAAATATATCCTCTACCTCGTATTAATGACTTATTTGATCAAATTTATGAAGCTGGAAATTTTTCAAATATTGACCTTCATTATGTATGTCATCAATTTAGATTAAAGATGATATTCCAAAGTCCTATTTTCAAATGAGGTATGGACATTATGAGTTTATTGTAATTCTATATGGATTGACTAATCCACCCACTATTTTTATAATTCTAATGAACATAGTATTCAAGGAATATCTTGATGATTTTGATGTGGTATTCATTGATGATATTTAGGTCTATTCTAAACGATATTAGGCCCCATTGAATCTATTTTGGATCTTTATTTAGACACTTGGAAGTATATAGTTATATGGTAAATTTACTTAGTGTGATTTATGGCTTGAAAAAATTATTTTCTAGGATATATTGTCTGCAAAGATAGAATCCTAGATGATACTACAAATATGAATCTAGTCATAGAATATCATATACCAATGAACATAACTGAACTATGTAGTTTCATTGGTTTAGTAGGTTACTATTATAGATTCATCCAAAATTTTACCCAATTGGCTAACATGTAAACTAATACTATATATAAAGGGATTATATTTTTTTGGAAAAAAGGAATGTGGAGAATCATTTGATGAACTAAAGAAGAGATTGCTCAATACTATAATTTTGACTCTACTATCGGGAAATTATGGGTTTTTGATATATAGTAATTCATACAATAAGGGACTAGGTTGTTACCTAATGAAAAATGATAAAATTATTTCATTTGAATTAAACAAATTTAAGACACATGAATAGAAATATCCAACCCATGATCTTGAGTTACCATTTATAATATTTTCTTTGATGATATGGATACATTATCTCTATGGATAAATATGTGAGATATGCTTGGATCATAAATGGCTAAAATAATTCTTTTCATAGAAAGATATCAATATAAGAAAAAGGAAATGACTATAGATACTCAAATATTATGATTTATCAACAGCCAAATAACCATAAAAATATAATAAGATAAGGGATTTATTGAGTATGGATCATCAAGGAGTTCGTACCCAAATGAGGATTGAAAGAGATATTATGTACATGGATCTAGTAAAGAAGAATATGGAAATTGTGAAGTAAGGAGAGACATCACTCATTTTTCAAATGATTGAAAACACATATTAATTAGAAAAGTTTAAATGTTCTAAATATGATGAGGATAAATTTTGAAAGAAAATTAATGTTGTGAATTATTGAAAATTTATAAACTCTGTTTGTGAAAATAGTTTCCTAGAATTTGGAAATATATTATGTGTTTTATATATACCTGAGAAAAAAATAGAATTATTAGATGATGCTCTTAGGTCAAATTGTTTATACACCTGTTAGCACAAAGATATATATGTCTTTGAGGGAACATTTTTAGTGGGATACCATAAGTGGGAAATTTCTGATGTTGTGTCTAGATGTTTGGTTTTTCAACAAGTGAATGTTAAGAGATAATATCCTAGAGGAGTGATGCAACCTATTCATATTACTCTATAGAAAAGGGATGAAATTACTGTGGAATTTTTCATAGGACTACCAGATACTCATATAAATAATAATGTAATATAGTTTATCAATGATCGCCTAACCAAATATACACATTTCCTCTCTATAAGGGAAGATTTACCTCAGTATCACCTTGTAAGGATCTATATTAATGAAGGTATAAGACATCAAAGTGACAATATTTTAATTATGCCTAATCAAGATCCCCATTTAACATCAAAATTATATAACTATCTTTAAAGGATCTTAATACTGAGCATTATTTGACTAGTACCTACCATCCTCAAAATAATGGACAGATTGAAAGGATGATTTAGAAAATTGAAGAAATATAGAGGTCTTTCTAACTTTAATTTCAATGATTTTGGGACCATAATTTACTTTTAGTATATTTTTCCTATAATAATATTTTCCATTAAAGTATTCAAATTTTTCCAAATATCTCAAAAGCACATGATGTTCTCTATATATCATTGTTAAGGAAGTACATTATAGAACCAACTCATGTTATCACCTTGGATGAAATAGAATTGTAATGTGATCGAAAATACTATGAAGATCCCATATAGATTCTTGATACTAGAGATAAATTATTAAGGAATCAAATAACTGGTGTGGTAAGGGTACTTTGGTAAAATCACAAAATAGAGGAAGTAATGTCAGAACCAGAATATATTATGAAGAATAAATACACTCAATTGTTTAGAAGGTAATATCAATGAAATTTTAAGGGGAATGATTTTGTAGGAGAGAAGAATATAAAAAACCAATAAATTACAATAAATTTGTTTTATAAGAAATTTAATATCATTCAAAAATTTCATTACACACACCACTATGTTTAAACAAAATGTGACACTCTATTAAAATATTATTTAAACCGGACTATTATAACCTAGCTGTTAAATCAGAGGGTATGAATATGAATATAAAATTATGAAAAAAATATGGCTTTTACATGTATAAATTAAATTAAATGGATATTTTATGGATTTGAAATTAAATAATAATAATTTGATACGAATGTAAATGCCTTCAGAAATAACTATATTTTTCCAAATGGTGGTTTAATCACGCATCACAGACATAATTTAGAAATAATTTCTTTATACTTTTAGAAACAATTTTTGATAAAATAAACATTATTTATAAAACCGTCAAATCAAAATTATCTTTTGGTTAATTTTTGGGATTTTTATGAATTGTTTCGTTTTTTAATGAATAGTGAAAAATTCTGTTTTTTCTGAAAATTATTGTTTCATTAAAATTATTTTGAAAGATAAATTATATTTGAAATTGGTTTTAAATTCAATTTATTTCAATTATATATCTATTAATAAAATTTTGGTTATTTTAATTTTCACGACCAGTCCCAGTGGGACCCATTCCATGAATTCTCAAACCCATCTCCAATAGGCCAGGGGCTGGTGACTAGCACCAAGTAGGAAATTCACTGACATGGGTGGTATTTCCTAAGTACCTATAAATATGTACACATATCCAAGCCCAAAAAAATTTCGAAATGTGAAAAAAACTAAACAACCAATGCAAGAAAACATCAATATCCCACAACTAGAGTATGAAAGGAAGTAAAGAATGTATATAGGGACAAATACAAGCCACCCATAAAAAAGTATGTAGCACAAGTCCAACCTAAAAGTAATGGTAATTGGAATATTGTCTAAAATCAATAGTAACACACCTCAGTATGTCTAGTCTCACTAACAACTGTCTAGGCCTAGACTATCTAGAACTCTGTAAAAAGGTCTATCGTCTTCCCAAGACACGACATGTGTGGTTAAATCCCATGAAAGGGTGAGTATAACAATACTCATTATGAAACCCCAAAACCAAAAAACATACAACAAAGGAAATTATAGTCATATCTACATAGGTATATGTATACAGTACATATAACAAAAATATCCTAATATACTCAATCTAAGACACACATTCTAGAGGTAATCCATGACCATAGTATAGCAGATTAGGAGTCAAGATTGAAGATTACATTAAGAAATCATATCGGAGTACACACTCTTAAGTCTGATAGCATTGATGACATCCATTTGAGAGGTTATTCTTTTTTAGTCTCGTCATGATAAATAATACACTGATAGTTCTGAAGATAATACGATACACATATGAGGATTACAGCCAAAGCCATATGGTGATACCAACAAACTCAATTTGGATTAACCCTATTGAGAAGTGAATCAGTTCACAGGTTGTTTTGGTCACATTGATACTAATAACTCCACCTAGGTCATGAATATGAATATAGAATCTCACTCTAGGCCTCTTAGAGAGATTCCAATGTCTATAACAAGGAATTCCAACTGGATGGATCATAGACCTAGGAGAAGGAAACAATTTAAACCTACCTTAAGGGAATGGATAAGATGAATAGACCATAAAAAACATTTCTTAGATGCATGGTACAAGAGATCTAAGCCACATATGAAAGGGAACATGACATGTAGAATGGTTACACGTTGTGTCCCTTGACCCTGGGTTCTACCCATACAAATTGCTAGTGTCATTCAAACCATGTCCATGTAGTACTACACGGCATGTAGACAGCATGTGTGGTCTACCAGTGAATCATTAAATAGATCCATACCTTTTATGTCTACCTATAAACCAATATATGGCTTCACCCATTTACCTAGTCTGGGATGTGTCATATGGGAGAGTACACACCATGTAGACAACCCACATACTCCACCTTGTATCTGTGTACATCCCAAAGTACATGTTGACTATCTGGTAAGGGACCACACACTTTTTAATAGGTTTAACTCCCCATGTGATGTTTAAATTATTTTAGAACCTTTTTTTTTACTCATGGGTGGTCCACACGACATGTAGATCCAGATTACATGCCATTTTGTTTGGGATTTTTCAGAAATCCCATTCTCCCTTCTATGTTCAATTTGACGCTTGTGACCTTTTCTCTGATGATTGTTCTTCCACGAAAATGAAGTTCTGAGCTCATCCAAGTAGTTACATCATCGAAAAACATGTTTCATCATCAGATCTTCTCGAAAAATGGTTCAAATCTCCATTCTTCATTCTGTACCAAAGAACACAAATTCGAGGATCCACCGTCTTCAAAATCACTCCATCTCCATCATCACACCTCCATAGTGCCATGCTGATCTCAGATCTATGATATCATATAGTTGTTCAAAGAATCATGCATACAGTGATTGATTTAATGGGATGTGCCAAATCTTGGGCCAAATAAAGAATTCCCATAATGAATAATGAATTGAGGGATAAAAGAACAAGAACCAAAGAGAGGAATGAACCTAGATGTGTGTGTCAATCATGATAGGTCATCGTTTTAATTACAATAATATAAGAAAATAATCACATTGATTAATCTCCCGTCAAAATCCCACAAATATAATCCCATCCTACAATATTCATGATTCATGATTCAGTATGTTCATCGATTGATTCACTTTCATCATAAGAATAATGATTGGGAAACAAATGAATTAAAACACACACCCTACCACAATTTGGATCGCTTACTGACAAATAAATGTTGTTGATTCATTGTTGTAGGAATGATCCATCGAAATTAAGTAATTTTGAGCATCGAGCCATGTTTTGCCATTGTTTTCTTGAGAGGGTTCTTTAAATCTTTCCCTAGATATCCTTCAGCTTCTCCGGGGCTATATGAATAACCCTGGGATTTTGAAAAAAAGGATATATTTAAAAATCCACAAACCACTATGTCAATGCAAATGAAGTAAAATAAATTTTCACAAATTATTTTATTCATTTATTTTCACTTGAAAAAGTTTCATAAAATGACATTTTCTAACTATTGTAAAGTTGTTCTTGTGATAAAAATGCCATTCTAAACTCAATAGTGCTCTCAAATTTCTAATCCAGTCACTCATTTAGATGTTATTATGCATTTTTTTGGAAAACCATGTGTGCGTACTATATAAAACATTTAATATATTTAAAACATTCATTCTGGGCACACTGAGCTTTAGAATCACATACCTTCTCTACACCTGGTCTCAAAAATAATCCATTAAATTTTTGAATATAATACACTGAAAATATGAGCCATTACATTCTCCCCACCTTAGAGATTTACATCCCAAAAATAAAAAAACAACCTCTTGTCAAAAATATGTAGGTATTGAGAAAGAATCTAAGCCTCTCAATCCCATGTGCTCTCATAGATATTCTCATGCTACCACTGGACATGAAAATGAGGAATCAATCGACCATAAAGGATCCACTCCTACTAATTCTCAATATCCAATGGGTACTCAGAAATGTTCACTCCATCCTCGATGTCCATCTCACCACAATCGATAATGTGTGATGGGTCATGCATATACCTCCTCAACTGTGACACTTGGAATATGTTGTGAACCTTGTTTAACTAAAGAGGTAGAGATAAGTGATAAACCACCTTGCCAACTCTACATAGTAACTTCAATGGTCCAATGAATTACAGAGATAGTTTGATGCCCTGGCCAAATATCTTCAACCCACATTGAGGTGAAATCTGTAAGAACGCATGGTCACCTTCCATGAACTCTAAATGCCTCCATCGCTTATCATAATAAGACTTATGACATATTTGTGTCATATACATCTACTACTAGATGATATAGATGTATCATTTGCAGCATGAACCATCTCTAGGCTCATGAATGATGACTCTAATGTGTGAGTCCAAAAAAGTGGTGACTTACAGGGTCGCCCATACAAAGCCTCAAATTGTTTCCTCCGGATGGAGTAATGGTAGCTATTTTTGTACACAAACTCTAACAGGGGTCGGTGATCCTTCCAAATATTGGAAATTTATAACATGAATGTTCATAGCATTTCCTCTATAACCTAAATGGTCCACTCAATTTGGTCATCAGTTTGTGGGAGGAATGTTGTATTAAAGCATAATTGTCCTCCAAATTCCCCATGTAATCCCTTCCACAACCGGGATATACATTGATCATCAAAATCAAAAATAATATTCATAGGACTCCATGAAGTTGGATTATCTTTTTCACATAGAGGCGTCACATGATCTCTACTGAACATTTCTCTCGTATAGCAAAGAAGTGGTCCAACTTGGTGAGACAGTTTATGGCCACCCATATGGAATCATGTCTTCTAGAAATATGTGTTAAACCATTCATGAAGTCCATATACATCAAACCCCACTACCATTCTAGAACCTCAAGTTCATTATCCAACCCCACATGGACTTGGTTCTCAGCCTTCACTTGCTGACAAGTAAGGCATTGGGAGACAAACTCTGAAACTCCTTTCTTAATCACTGGACACCAAAATTCACGTTGTAGGTCCTCATACATCTCTTCCACACCTGAATATACCACCAAAGGATATGTGTGGAAGTCTCTCAGAACATCCTCCCATAATTTCACGGGAACCATAGTGAATACTTCGAAAATAACAACATGCTCCCCGCCTTTAGAATATCCATTGGAAGCATGCCATGCGGATATATGAGCATGTGGGGTCCTCCAGATGATCCCCCACATTTTCCTTCCTGAAATTTTGTATGAGTGGAGGGGTGAAAACCATCTACATGTGGTAAGATGATCTTTCTCCATCAACGAAGGATAACTGTAACAGGGAAAAATTATATGATTCCTTGTCTAGAAACTGAAAACTATATCTCTTGCTGAGAGCATCTTCTACCACTTTCCCTTTCCCAGAAGTGTAGAAAATTTTATAGTCATACTCTTGGAGGAAATCTATCCATCACCTCTACCTTATGATTATATCCTTCTAATATAAGATTTAATTGAGACTCTTGTGATCATATTATATGATAAAAAACTCTTCCATGATATAGTGTCACCAAATCTTCAATATCAAAGACTACCACTGCTAATTCAAGAATATGGGTCAGGTAGTTATTCTCATGTGGTCTTGAATGGAAAGAACTATAGGTAATCACCACTTTACTCTACATGAGGACACAACCAAATATGGTCCTTAATGCATCGCAGAACACTACATAGTCCACACTGTCGTTAGGAAATCTCTATGTTGGATAACTCATCAAAATATTCCTCAACTACTTAAAAGTCTTCTGGCACATCCCTATCCCCAATAAATGTTGCCCTTTTTGAGTCAAATTTTTCATGGGTGCTGATATCCTGTAGAAATCATGTATGAATATTATATAATATTGAGAAAACACAAGGAAGCTCTACACCTACATCACTCTCTTAGGTGGATCCTAAGCTACACTGCCTTGACCTTGGCTAGGTCCACTACCACTCCATCCACTAAGATAACATGTCCTAGAAAGTGGACCACTAGAATATTGAATTGGACCATTGAGATATTTTTGTATAGATGGTGCTATCGGAGTATATCCATAATTATCCTTAAGTGTATATCACACTCCTCTTCTAACACCATCTACAGAAGAAAATCATTGATCAAGACTACCATGAAATGGTCAAAAAAAAGATGGATGATCTGGTTTATGAGTCCCATTAACACTACTGGGTAGTCTGTCACACCAAATGGTATCACTAGGTACTCATAGTAACCATAGAAAAGTATGAATGTCATCTTTGGTATATCCTCATCCTTTACTCAAATCAAGTGATAGACTGGTCTTAGCTCACCCTTTAAGAATCTTTGTGCCCCTCTAAACTGATCAAAGAGGCCATTGATCCTTCATAGTGGATATTTTTTCCTCATAGTCACCTGGTTCAAGTGTTGGTAGTGCACACACAAACCCAATATCCTGGAAACCTTCTTATAAAACAAAATCAGGGCTTCTCAGGGTGAAACACTAGGTCCCCTGAAGCCCTTCCTCTACAAGTACTCTAACATCACCCATATCTCTCAAAGCTCTGTATGAGCTAACAAATATGATGGAATAGATATCATTTTCATCCTGGGGTGTAGATAAATGTATAATTCTATCACTCAATGGGTAGGTAATCCTATAATATCTTCAAGGAATACATCCTCGTACTATACAACTAATGCAGTAAATTGGAAACTCAAAATATCCACTTCACCAAGGGTCAGGCTATCCAACTGATGAGTGATTCGATCCCTTCTATTATGTATGAGTTCATCCTACATTTCTAGGTTTTATTTTTCACCTAAAAAGGAGAACCTAGTTCTATCACTACGGATACACTGCACCATTCACCTAAAATAGTAAATAAGATCATGAACTATGGATAACCTGTCTATATCAAGAATGACATTGTAATGCCTCTACACTACTACCAAGAGATTCTAGAAAAAAAATATCTCCCCAAGGGTTATATCACACTACCAGAACAACTAGGTGATCACTGAGTCTTATCTAGTAGGCATCTCAAAGCATAACATTCATGTAAATAGTTAAACCGAAATCTCTAAGTCTCAAACAAGATATGTGGTGGGAAAGGACTGACTACAACCTGTTTCTATCAATAAAATAATTAAATTATAAAAGACATATATTGTATCGCAAATAATTCTCGGATCTACTAGGACATAATCCCCGACTGCCTACCGCAATCACGTCCCATATCCTATAGCTCCCTGAGCCTGGTGTGGACCATATGGGGGTGGTGGTGGTAACAAGTTGAAATATCATCCACCACCAAATGCTCTCCCAACTCCTCTGTCAGATATTTCAAACTAAAAACCTACATGCTCCTTATATTATCTCTACCTCGGTGTACCATCTATGATTTCTCTATCAGATGTAAGGTGGGTTGGAAAATCTCAGGCAGGATGTCCCTAGACTTCACATGAGTAGCACCACCTCTCTCTGGGCTGATTGGACCCACCCTCTTATCCTAGTACTACAAGTCCTTTATCATGATACTTCATCCTGAAATGTATCCCATATCCAGGTCTCTTAGGCTAATGTCGACTCCCTACTATTGATGTCTCTACTTCTTCTTGTCCACTAATGACAATCATCGATTGCATCTAATCTTATATGATTCATTCAACCACAAAATACTTCTCAAGAAATGATGAATATGTTGGAATGAATATTCAGATAACACTTTCTCGGATGTCTCTATAAAAACATTGCAATTATTTCTAAGCCCTAAAGAACTGATCTCAAACCATATCCATCTATTACTTGTGGATGTTATAAAACCTCGATTAATACTCACCTACTGTCATTCTACCTTGGTGGAGCTATAGAAACTCTTCGATACACACAACCCTTAGCGTATCTGGTGATAACTCCTCTCTAAATAGATTCTCAAACTCTTACCATGAAAGATTCGCATCATCCTAAGACTAGGTCACTAAGCCCCAACATCACCCTATTGGTTCATGAAGATGGCTCACTGCATGGACCACCATATGATCTAATAGTGTCCTGACTAGATGGAAAACTCAGGTCACCACCTCAAGCCAGTCCTCAGTCACATGTGGTTCATGATCACCTTAGAACCTAAGGGGTCTCTACCACTGAAACTCATTAAGTGCACTCAAACTTCACACATAATCTTCTAGTACTATTGGTACCATGTGATTATTTAGAGTTGGTAGTATGGATAGTGTATAACCTTGTGCTAACATCTGGGAAAATAGTTACTAAATTGTTGCCTCGTCACTGAGGGTATCATCTTCATGATCATCATGTTGAATCCTTGGTAGTATACTTCATGGATTCATCCTGAAAATAATCAAGATTTTCCAGGGTCAATGAGTATATTTGGAGAGCTGACTCAAGAAGGAAATGGAAACCACAAGCCATTATTTTATAATTCATGTACCCATATTTTATCTACAACCATTTTTTTAATTTGTTGAGTCAAAAAGTAGGTGATTATAGTCCTAGTGTATGGATATGTTTTTCACCGCACCACCACTGGAGTCCCTGGCCAGAAATCTAAACACGAAACACGTAACACTATTTCCCCAAACCAATGTTACAGACCCCCAGTCCTAAATTACAACTTCCCACCTCTGATACGACTATATCATGACCCATCCTAATGGGTCTCGTGTCGCAAATCCCCAAGACCACCTTCAATAAGCTAGGGGAAAGTGACTAGCACTGAGTAGGTATATCACTAACATGGGAGGACTTTTCTAAGTAGTTATACACACACAAATATTCAAGACCAAAAAATGATGAAATGTAAAAACAAATGAACAACCAATCCTTGAATACATCTATATCCCAAAAAACAGTAAGAAGGGAAGTAAAGAAAGTAAATAGGGCCAAATATATGCCTACAAAAAATAGGTATTTAAAACAAGTCCAACCTGAATGTAAATATACTAGGACTACTATCTAAAATTTATAGGAACAGACCTCGGTCTATTCGATCTCATTAAGAACTATCTATTCTTGGCCCTCCTAAGACTCTGTCAAAAGTTTGATCATATGCATAAGACACGACATGTGCTAGAAAATCCCATTAAGGGGTGAGTATGAAAATACTCAGTAGGATTCCCTAAAAAAATAAATCATATAGAAATGTAATGTACATTCATTTCTACATAGGTTTATATATATAACATATATAATATTAATATCATGATATACTCAATCCAAGACACACAATATATAGGTAATCCCCCACTATAGTATGATACCCTAGGATTCCAACTCAAAGATTCCATGAAGAACTCATCTGATAGTATACACGCCTATGACCGATATCCTTAATGAAGTCCATGAGAGAGGTACTACTCATTGCATCTTGTCATGAGAATAAATATACTGATAGATCTGAAAAAAAAATACAATACACATATGAGGATCACTACCAAGTCCATGGGGTGATAATAACAAAATCGATCTGGATTAACCTTGCTATATATTGGATCAGCACCTGAGTAGTGTTGGTTACATCGATACCAATAAATCCATATAAGGCATGAAGATTAATAGAGGAACTCACTCTGGGCCTCCTGAAGGGATTCTAACGTCTCTCTTGAGGAAGTCCCACTGAAGGGATCATAGTCTTAGGAGTAAGAAATGATTAATACCTACTTTTAGGGAATGAATAATGGGAACAAACCCTAACAAGTTATTTCCATGATATGGGGAACCAAAGATCTAGTATATGTATGAAAGAGTACACCACGTCTAGAAGGGATACATGCCATGTTGCTTTACCCCAATTTCTACCCTTGTAAATGGATCGTGTTAGTCTAACCATGTTTGTGTACAAATAGAAGTTGTGTAGATTTCACATGTATTCTACACATGTAGTAGTAGTAAAAAACTATATCCCGTATATGTCTTCTTTTATACCAGTACACATCATCACCCATGTAACTGGTCTAGCCCATGTTTTGTGAGGGATTACACGTTGTGTAGGCAACACTTGTACTCCACCCCTAGTATGTGTACTTCCCAAAGTACACAAAAAGTATTCATGGAGGTAAAACATGTCATGTGATAGGGGTGAGGTTCCTATGGAACCCAAGCCACTGATTAGGGTGACCCACATGGTGTGTAGATTCCGTTTACACACTGTGTTGTTTAGGATTTTCAAGAAATCTTATTCTCTCTTCTATGTTTGATCTGTCGCCTTTGACCTTTGATCAGATGATTTTTTTTCACAAAAAAAAAATATTTGAGCTCATCCAAGTCATCCCATTATTGAACAATATGTTTAGTCATCATATCTACTCGTAAAATGGATCAAATCGGTGTTCTTCATTCTTCACTGAATAACACAAAACAACATGAAATCAGGGATCCACCATAGTCTAAATCACTTTGTCTTTGTTGTTACACCTCCACCATGTTGTGCCAATCACAAAACTATGATATTGGATTGTTGAACCAAAAATAGGATGTGCAATTATTGATTGATTGAGATGTGTCGAGTCACAGGCCAAAAGAATAACGCTCGTGATGAACTTTGAATCCAGGGAGAAAATCACAAGAACCAAAGATGGGAATGAACCTTGATTTATGATCATGTCGATCTTTATCATTCACCATTATTACTACAATGTAATAAGAGAATAATCACATGTATTAGTCTCCTGTCAAAACCATAAAAATATAATCCCATCACAAAATACGAATGATCTTTGAATATATTTATTCATCGATTGATTTAAATTCATCATAGGAATAAATAATGAGGAATAAATGAATTAAAACATACACCCTACCTCGATAAGGATTTATTTTTCACGAATAATGAATGTTGTGTAATTTTTATAGGCATGATCCTTCGACTCTGAGGTACGTCGATCGTCAATCCAAGATCTGTGACTGTTTTCATGAGAGGGTTCTCTAGATCTCTCCCTAGAGATCCCTCACAGTCTCTACAGTTATATAAATAACCCTAAGAATTTGAAAAAAAAATATCTATTTAAATATTCACTAATTTCTTCATCAATACAAATTAAATAAAATAATTTTCATAAATTATTTTACTTATTTAAGCGCTTGTGGTGAATTTTCTATAACAAACCACTCCAACTAATGTTAATTCACTCTTAGTGTAAAACTTCCATTATTAACCTAATTTTTCCCTCATATTTTTAATATGAGCAATTGTTTAGAATTTATTCCACGTTTTCAAGAAAACGTTTTTCACATGCTATTTAATATATTTCAAACATTTATTCTGGGAACACTAGGGCTAAAAATATCATACTGTCTCGACACTTTGTCTCCTAAATAATCTATATTATATATGAAAATAATACATGGAAAATAAGAGTCATTATAGTAATCAATTTCATGCTAAATTGGTATATAAGAACTTTTTCAACTTTGGACACTTTATCTTTAAAGACATGATTTCTCATCATGCTTGTGGGATTAATTTTAAATTAAAATTTTCCCCATGTGTATTGAATATAGAAAAAAGGATTCCATATTTTTAAGTAGAATAATTTATATTATATAATAATTTCAACTTAATGTTTGACCAAAATGAATAGTGAAAGTAGTAAATATTAATTATTGTGATTTAAGTAAAAATGGGTTTACATGGGAGGGTAAACTAATAAGATAAAAGCTAAAGAATGACCTAAAAACTTGAAAAAAAACAAATTTTATAGCCATGTTTTCAACTTATCCTAAAAAGTGTAGTGTCTAGGGTCATTTTGAAGATTTTTACATGTGAGTGAATTTATAATTTTGCATTCTTTTGGGAAATTTCAATGTAATTTCGAAGGAGGTCCTCTTCCCCCATTTATAAAATGGCACTGCATACCCTCATTTATTCACACATTCCAATACTTTTATCTCATCCAAAACCTATCAAATTCTATCTGGAACATCCTTAGACACATTCAAGAGTTATTTTTCCACCCAAAATATCATCCCTATGGCCCTTAACAGGAGATCCAAAGGAGGTTTCTCTTAGAGGATGTAATTATCTTAACCAAGATCCTTAATTTTCATTATTATTTTTCAGATTAAATTATGTATTAACAATAGAAATATAAAAAAACTAGTGTATAACATATACTAAATTGTTATTATAATTTTGTCATAATAATTATCCATATCCATTTCCATTAAATGGGATACAAAATCATCGATCGGTTGTACGGTGGACAAACACCTCACAAACCTTTATAGTTAATTTTTTCTAACCACCTTACACAGATGGATATAATTATGGATTTACCAACTGTATATTTTATTTTTGATGTTATTATATTTATTTAATTTTAATATCACATGTAAATTTTTATTTTCTATTCTGTTTTAAATTTGATAATGAATCCCATGTGTATAACGGACTACAACCTCACGAAGTGATTTGATTCATTCTTCACTTACACATTACATGGAATGTAATAAAGATACAATTAATGTATATATGTGATATATATTAGAATATATTTATTATATAAAATTTACATATCACCCACTTCATTACCTTTTCACTTATTAAGGGAATCATATCATCACTCGTGCGAAAAAATAGTATACCTCCTCTACTAAGCGATGCAATTAATTTTACATTCTAAACATTTAAGAGTGGTTATAATAATTTATATACAGAGTAAATATGATATTTATATGATATTATCATTCTTTAGATGAAGTAATTATATCCTATATACAAAAACCTGATCTTTCATTACAAAACATGCATGGGAAAACAAGACAGTTAACTCCAAAATAATGACAATAATGAAATATTATTAACAAATGGGTGGTGAAATGTAATAATAGGATAATATATGATATTATAAATATTAGTATGGTTCTAGTATGAATTAATAATATTATTATAACCATTATAAATGTGGTTAGATCATATTCAACTAATCGAAATCATGAGGTAAGGGACTTTGTCTCAATTTCCCTTCCTTATGGAATATTGTAAAGTTATGCACCCGATTTTCTTTATATAGTGTACATATTTCCCATTTTAATGTAATATCATGATTAGATAATAATTAATGGTATTTTATGTTTCAATTTTAGTTATTTCATCTAAGTGGATTTGACTTCAAAATTACCAACTGCTAAAAGCTATTATGTAATCCTTATTTATTTTTTTGATTGTTAACTTTATCATGAAACTAGGATTTTCATTCATCATTGTTCATTAAATTCATCCTAAATATACTTATTATTATATTATTGAAATTATTATTCTCTAAACCTTATACCATTTTCACATATGGTGTTTATATTAAATATTATTTGATTAACTTGGGAAATGTAGAAAAATTTATATCCTTTACTCAATACAGAAGATTATTGATAAGGAGTATTGTTTATGAATTAAATAGATCATTATATATTTTGAGAACGATTTTATCATATAGATATGTGTGGATACAAGTTATATATATCCTCTTGATGAATCAGTAGGTCTCATTAAACAAATTAGTTTGTCAATCAGATGGGTTTTTACCAAGTAGTTTTAAATTGTCTTGAGGAAAGATCTTAATGGTAGAGGTATAATGATTTCTTAGATCATAAAATTCAATAATTAAGAATTTATTTCACTTATAATTCACTTATTATTATTATCCATGATATTTCCATGATGATATTATCTTTCGATGCATTTCATTCTTATTTATTGATTAAATGGAATGTGTTTTCAATCATTTACTTTTCTATATTGATTATGCCTAATATTATAATAAAAGCAAAGTTAATTAAATGGAGTGTGTTTTCAGTTTATTACCATGAAAAGTTTATTATTCTTATGTATTCACGAAATATTCTTCTATATTTAACCCTTAATAAGCATTTTAGCACACACTTATTTTGTTTCCTATCCCCTGGATTTGAAGAAAAATACTTGGAATGATTTTTCAAGGATGAAATTCATTTTATTTTGCTATTTATTATGGTTTATTTTCTATTCCCAATGTATAATTGGTATCATATATATATCTAGTTTTAAAAAATACGAAATTGATCAGTCCTTCATGATTTGACCCTTTATATCTATGCCAATGTAATAAATCTGACATCGACTCCAGGTTACTGGCGTCATGGTCATTACACACATACCATTTTATCACAAACAACTTCAATAATCCTTATATTAAAAAAAATTCCATCCTTAAAAAGAATAATAAATTCTTCATGACCAATTTATTACAGTTTAACCAAGATATGTAAATAACTTTACCTTCTAAAAATCAGCGTTTTGAACTAATAGACTTCACCTTATTAGAATTTCTTTAAGTAGAATCAATGATTATATTGAACTTTAAAATTACAAAATAAGGTTGGAGGTTTTAATGTTTTGGGTTCAAAATAGATAGATAAATATATTTTTCAAGACTTTTAATCAAGGGATTTTTAAGAAAAAGGATTTATGAAATCAATACAATAAATTAAAAAAGTCAATACCATGCATCACTCGACCTGAAATGGCACATGATAACTCAAAATAAAAGAAATCATGATGATGAAATAAAATTATTTTAAAGATACATATAAAAAATCAGATGTAATATAAGAAAAATTATAAAAGTTAATAAAAATAGAATAATTTTTTTAAATTCATATAATCTCAATTCACTAATAATAAAATAAAAATGATCAATGACAAGTGTCTTAGTAAATATATCATCTAAGTGACGTTTATCGATGATAAATTACAAATAAATATCATCGTTTAGACTGTGATACCTCAAACAATAATACCAAATATCAACGTACTTCATTTTATAATGGCTAATTGGTTTTTATGAAATGTTGATAGAAATTGTGTTATCACATTTAAAAGGAAAATGTCCAAAATTTTAACCAAATTCCTTAAAAGTGTGTTCCATCCACAATAATTCTGCATAAAAATATAAGTTGAAATTTATTCAGCTCAAACAACAAATAATGCAGTAGAATATTTCTTCTTAATAGTCAAAAAAACTAACAATTTTCGAAAAAAGTGAGTGGTTCTTAAGGTAGTCTTCATATCCAATTTAAAAATCCCAAATTTATCATTAAAATATGAAATAAAATCAAATCCGATAGTTAATAGAGAAATTAAAGAAAAAGAAACCTAACCTTTTAAATATCATAAAATTATTATTGGCCGCATTCTATTGAGTTATTTAGGATAATCTTGAAATGTATCTCAAATATATCAAAAAAATGTTTAGCCTAATTATAGTTACAAAGAGAAAACTATGAATTATTCCTCTATACATCCTACTACCAATTGGATTCCCAACTAATCCAAATCAATTTTTAATATTACAAATCATGGGTGTTT